>CAWUFW010002122.1:1200000-1800000 GCA_963921515.1 Calotriton arnoldi | reverse complement strand
ATTATTCCATCGTTGTTACTGATATGGCTCTCCCCACTCCTTCTCACACCATTAGATTCTGAAGATTTGAGGGTGAGGACCTTTTGGAACCCATTTTTTGTTAGTATTAATGAGAGGAGATTTAGAGCCTTATTTATTAGTTGGGAGACGGAAATTACTCTGTCGCCCTGATGGAGTAACCATATGTCAAATTTAGAAATGGTTGCCAGGCCATCACAACGGTTACTGCCAACGTTTTTTGTTTGACACAAGGTTTAGTCAACATGACAGAACTGTCCGTCAAACATATTTCTTAATTTTAAAAAAAAAAACTAAAAAAACCTGAATCAGGATTTTCATTTTGGGGAAAAAATGCCCCCCTCGCCATGGGAGCTATTTCCAAAGAGAGGGAGGCATTAGACAGTTTTTACTGCCCCTTACTGACAAGTCTTTCCTGGCAGTGATGGGCAGAGAAAACTGACCGGCATGCCCACCCATCTAAACTAGGTGGGCAGACATAGAGGTCAACCTACGGCGGACTTAACTCCATCGGGACATGGAGGAAATCGGAGTAGTCTCTGCTGTGGTTATACCTAAGGTGCGTCATATCCAAATCGGGCAGGCAGACTATTATGTTGGCTGTAAGTATACTCCGTCGTGATGCAGTATCCTTACCGCCAACATATAAATCAGCCGCTAAGTCTTTCTTTCATGTGACTAATGACTCTGTAGAAAGTGAGTGCACATTATGGAACACAAAGGTTTATCTACGTGGTAAATGTGTTTTGGTAGAATGTGATGTTCTTGAATATATTTAAAACACCATAAATAGATTCAAGGTTGTTTTTTGTGGGTTGGAAGGCGATTATGCAGCTAAAGAGGATACAGCCTTGTTCATGAGTTTAGAAACAACCTAAAAAACTTTACTGAGGCAGCACACTCACAGACCACATTCATGCACAGCAGGGTTGCGACTCGACAATATGGTATGGTGTTTCCTTGCTTGAACTGTATGGAGGGAAAGAGAACGAGGTGACATTTTTGAGATTGTTGACAAGAGTGGGTGGTTTGTACTGGTGAACGTCGCCCTGTGGAGATTTGCTGGTATTATTATATTTTGTTCTGCTCTTTTCAGCTGTTTAAGACAGACTCAGATGTTAAAGATATCTGGATCAAGTCTGGACTGGATCGAAGATGGTCGAAATGAGCCATGAAATACACCTCTCACAATTTCCTATGCTCTTTGAGCTAACCAAAGGCAAGGTTCCAAGTCGTATCGTATCAGTATTGATGTTTATAAAGATTACTTTGATCTTGTCCTTCCATACCTTTTTAGGAGGTTCAAGAATTCACTTTCTAATGGACAGTAGTTCCCATCATCCATCAGAACTGTATTATTTACATAACTTTTAAAACCTGGAAAACCAGCTAAACAGCGTTCCTCATACAGGCCACTATGCTTGATAAATTCTGACAATAAGATAGTAGGTATAGTTCTAGCGCAGAGACTATTTCGGTATAGGTCTCATCTTCTTTTTGATGATCAAGTAGTTTATCACAACAAGATGTATGAAGAAAACCTGCACACGAGAGTCGCTACTACTCTGCAGAGTAGTGGCAACTCTTGACACAAACAGCTTTTAATGATGTTGACTGGCCTTTTCCATTTTAAGTTCTGCATGGGATAAGTGATGGGCAATACTTCCATTCTCTAGTTAGTCTTTATGTTGCCCCCATGGCTGGAGTCTATGTTACTATGTTAAAGGTATTATCTCAGGCAATGTTCATCCAACCAGAGGCTGTGTACAGGAACGTGCCCTTCTGCCATTTTTTTTTTTGCCTTAGCTATGAAGGCTCTTGCTCTGTCTTGCTCGCAAGCATCATGCAGACAGGGGCATCAGCATACCACCACATAGGCATATTATTAGTTTATATGTCAAAAATGTCACAATAACTTCTCTTCAATTATGGTAGACACATGCAAGTTTGGAGACTGTGCAGAACTTTGCATTAATTACAACAAATCAGAGCTCATGTCCCTTACTTCCGTGACTCAGCCAATGGGGAGGTGATTTGGATTTTAGAGACAATATTAAGGGATTACAGTTTCTACAGACATCTCCCCTTTTATGAGATTAATTATAAGTAACATTTACTACCCTTGAATCTAAGGTCAACTCCTGACCATGGCTGTCCACTACTGGAAGCATTTTCTTTGTTAAAATGATAATGCTCACTAAAATGCTGTATGTAAATCAGAATTTCCCAATTAGTGTAATAAAGCAATTGTCACTCTGTAATTTTCTGTCGTTGTACAGATGATTTGGGATAGGAGGTCCGCTCAGGTGAACTTTGAATGCCTAATTGCGCCATACGGGAAGGGAGGAGCATGTGAGTAGTCGGCCTATTTATGTCCTTGAGGGCTACTACCTAATCAAGCAGGCTCAATATGTTCAATACTCACCTCATACGGCACCTGACCTATGGCATATTGGGATTGAGAAAAAAGTGGTTAGCTCCACACACTTTTACTTAGTGATTACAAAGCTTCAATGAAGCAAATTCAACTCAACCATACAACACTAATTTCAAGGCACCAACTTCTGTGGTTCAAAAGGGAAATCTCCCTCATCTCCTCTGCATTTCCTCTCTGTAATGTTTAGTGTCTGGAAGTGATGTCGGAACCTAAGTCTGTTAAGGAGTTTGAGAGCCTCGGGATTAGGGCACAGGGTGATCTCCATGATGGAGGGATCTTCATTTCCTTTTTTACACTGGATCAATTGTGTTCAAAGGGTCTTGTCTACTCAGTAACCCCGTTCATTATTTTAGTTTACGCTATGCTATACATGTCAAATTTCTAGATTTCCAGAGGATTTCCACAGAGTCTAGATTGATTCATAAAGCCCAGACTCCTTTGTATTCCAAGCACTTGCAGCTGAATATGTATTCTTTTTTTAAACTTTATTTTCATTTTCTTCAAGTTAACAATGCAGCATACAAAAGAAGAGTGCACTTACAGCACAGACTAAATACACTTAGACATCATGGTAATATTATCGATGCATAGCAGGCTTAGGGAAGATTCAGAGTAAAACGACCTGGTGGTAAATAATACATCAGTATATAAACACATACAATATTGGTGGTCGTGAATAAAAATGCAAGTGTTGTGGGACTAATTTTCCATCAATATTCTACTAGCAGCAGAAAGAAGTGTCGGAGCATATAGGACAGCAAACCCAGAGAGCTACTATCGCCACTTCCACCTCGCATCCAGTCACAATCTGAGTTTTCCCGTTTGGAGTGTGGGTATTACAACGCACCCAGCAAACCAAAAGCACTCAGTCAGCATCCACTCTACCACTGGTGTAAAGGGCCTCCTAGGTTCATTGGAAAGGCAGACTGGGTCATCCACTTACAGACGCACAATGGCCAAAGGCTTGCCCACATACAGAAATGTTCTCACATAACTAGAATCCTAAATTATTAAATTTCTAAATCGGGCAAATGTCTCTACGTATCTCAATAAGATGGACCCTTTCATTCTCGATATGTTAACCAGGCTTATTGGTGGTGGTTTTCTGGACTAGTGCCCAGTATCTCATGTTCTGGCAAGATATCTGTTGGGTGGGGCGCTGGGGAGGTGTTCAGGAGTGCTCTCTGAGATCACTTCCGAAAACATCCTCTTTGCAACTGAGGTCTAATTACTGGGTTTGCTCGAAATGCAGCCCATACTAAGGAAACACGTCTCGTGTTATTCAGCTAACCTAAGCCTTCCAATGGGCATGTGGCTATCAGTTTGCTTAGGGGCCCTGTCCCGAAATACTTCCTTTGGTTACCAAATATGATCTGGGAAAGAAAAAGGAGAAACCTATTGCTCTCTGCTAGTTCATGCTGTTACCCCCAAAACATCTGGTTAGACTTTACTGCTTACCTTCTTAGCAATGACATATCATAATACAGCTGCTATCTAACCATGTTTAATACTTAGGTCTTCTACCCTAGGTATACACATTATGCATGATGACAGCGTATTTCAATTTCCTTATTTGATATGTTTTATAATAGCACTGATAATTTATTCATTGTGTACTTGTGATCACTATACACCTTTTTTGTGCTTTTCAAAATCTTTATGTAAAGATTAAAACTCTCTAACAGTATTGAGAAGTATTGCAGGCTCAGTGACCCTTGCTTGTCATTACTTAGATGTGACAGGTTAGACACTCTGCAGAGCACAAGGTTTCTCTTAGTACCAGTCCCTTCCTGGACATAAAAAGGAAATTAGCCTCAGCAACATTGCAAGTAATTCACCATGCAGGCTAGCCAAACACAATGCCGAAAAAGTGAACAGCATGTCCTGTTGCGGGGATTCTGCACATACACAGAACTATGCACAGGAAAGCAGGACCTCGGTGTATAGGGGTTGTACCTTCCTACCACCTTAGTACCCAAAATCCCAAAACCGACTAGCTATAGTGTCTCATTCGTTCGCCTACATAATCACGAAACTACAAATGATTAGACAACCCCGAACACAACACTTCCGACTCTCTCAGGAATCGCGGTAGCAAGACATACCCTTTCGCTCACTCACTCGTACTTGTCCACAATAAGGATTTTCAGAGTCACTGTATAGTTCAAAATGTTTATTCTAACTATTGTGCTCTATAATGCAGTATACGAGCCACTACCAGCAGCAAAATGAATAAGCTCAGAACAATTAGCATTGTTACAATTCCATAGAATATAAAGGGGGATGTCATCCTATACAGACAGTGGGAAAAGGACTATAAGGCCTAACCACCCTCCCTTTGGTAAGGTTGAGTTTCTATTATATAAAGGAAGATCTCTGGGCTTTGTCAGCAGACCCCATACCTTAGTGCCTAGATGGAAGTTTTACATCATAGGAACAGCATAGCTCTTCTCTCTGGAAAGGTCTCTCTCCAAGTGTGTGTTGGGACAACATGCATCCCCGTAATATCAAAGCACGAGTTTCCAGCAGTGCAGCTGTGTTTAGCATGTTTTGTCTAGATGCTAGGGACTGACCAGAACAGAATAACAAGGGGCATTGTTTATCGACCTTGCACATCGTGTTCAGACTAAACTCCAGGAACTAGCAGAGTACGCGAGAAGCAGACAGTTCTCATGTGAAAGTCATAAACAGAGTCTGGCGAAATAAAGTCATGTAGTAACGTGCGCAAAAGCAGCATAATGGCAGCAGAGCTCATGCTAACTTAGCAATGTCGACAATGACCCTAATGGCCATATAACCCCCTCCCCATGGTAAGGTCAAAAGATATAGACAAAGGACCAAAACAGAGTTCAGAAGCCAAGCAGAGTTCAAAAGCTATTGGAAAAAACAAATTGGGAAAATTCAAAAAAATAAAATACATTTTTATGTCGTTTAATTTTTTTTCGTCGTTTCACGATAAATGTGATTAAGAAGGCGGTGGCAAATCCATCAAAGTACGTGAACCTAAGAATGCAAATCGTTCCAAAAGGTCATCCCGATCGTTAGTAGAAAAAAGGGATGCCATCCAATTAAGTAGGTCGAAGGAACAGACATGCTCCTCGTAATGTGATGCTTCCAAGAGCATATCCGGACAACTTGCGAGATATTCGATGAAACTCAGTCGCAAGAGGTTCTGCGCAGCTGCACAGATATCCCATTCAGCCAAGACTAAGTGCAGCCGCACGCGCCATAAGGCTATTCCCAGAACAATCCTGGTCATGGGCCACTAAGGGACCCATTAACTGGTTAAAATCTGGGTCTGAACATGACGTATTGGAGAGGCATAAATCCAAAGCCCAATAGAAGGGGCACCGCTGACAGTAGAACACAGGTTGCACGCAAGTGAAGTAGGCAAAGCGAAAAGTTAATCCATAACTCACGCTAAGCGTTGCTAATGGCAAGCATCCAAAAAGTTGTTGCATTCGATCACGGTACAGTTGCAATTGGCCTGGTCTGTGCATTACCACAAGATGAGCAGCCATTGCGTAGCAGGAACAGAAGAAGCAGAATTCCACCAGCTAGCGCCAGTAACAAAGGGAATCCTCAGAAGACGCTAGAAAAAATAGAATGAATAAAAGCCGGTATTACTCCAAATATCGTCTGAAAAGAAGTCACAAGGCCGGATCCCACAAGTTTAAAAAAATGAGCAAGGCCTTTGGTGTCAGACGCATTAAATATTTGATGAATAAGCTCCCCAAAGTGAAGTGGGAGGTTCGTGTTCAGAAGTGACTGAATCTCGCTAGATGTTCTAGCCACCTGCAACTCGAAGGTCTCTCGGCCCGAAGTGAGAGCCACTTCTTGTTGAAACAATAGCGCTTTGAGCCTACTTCATTCGTTGAAATCTGTTTTCAAAGTCGGAATGGAAGGCCAAATAGAACTATCTACTTTCCCATGTGGGGGCGTAAAAAGCACATTGCTACAACAAGTAACACGTTGTGAAACTGTTACTAAATACGGGATTCCTGCCCGTAAACCACAGCAGCCGTGGTTGTTCAAAATAAGATAACTGCCGTTAGTAAGCAATGTAAAAGCAGGAATTATTGCTGGGACGGGAGTTCCTTTAAAAAAACAAGCAAGATTAGGCGCAGATCCATTACAAGCGCCGTGCAACTTAACATGTTTACAAACCAGGGAATGTCCTATTGTGGGATCGCAGTCCTCCCCTGTCAGGAAAACTTCCTTATCCTCCCGTTGACATCTATAAGTGAAAGGTAGGGACCATAATTCATGGAGAAATGTACTACCCAGGGATTCAAAGCAGCCTATCGGAAAATGTTTCATACAAGATTTAAATTGAAACAGAGAGAATGGGAAAGAGATAACCCCATGAATTAACCACACAGCTGAATTCCTCTCCGCCACAGAGAATGGCAAGGGTTCCAATTGTTCAATGTGTAATAGCGTGTATGTAGCATCTTTTATGGACATAAATCTCTGTTTATCAGTCAGATTAAATGGTAAAAACAAAGCAGAAGCATTCAAATAATCCCATGGGACTTTTCCCATTTTGAGAGTCTGTAACGTCCATGCAAACTGCATAAGAAAACAAGTTACTTACCTGTAACTTTGGTTCTCCAGTATTGGAAGCTTTCATAGATTCCCATGCTTGAATCATTCCCCGTCGTCGAGATGGGAGTCTCGGTATATATAGATAGTAGTAAATAAATCATTACAAAAGAAGAAACCAGGCCTAGGCCCAATCTCATTTTGTAATCAATCCACCTCTTTTTGTAAAAGAGACCAAAGAGAACGAACAACCAATCAGAGCAGCCTCACCCTCTAGAACCTTGGTGAAAGAACCTCAGACCCTCAGATTTTCGTAGACGTTGTGAAACAAATATCACAGAGAGTGAGAGCTGAGCTTTCTCAGGGGAGGAGGGTGGATCGCATGGGAATCTATGAAAGCTTCCAATACTGGAGAACCAAAGTTACAGGTAAGTAACTTGTTTTCTTACTCCAGTATTGGAACTTTCATAGATTCCCATGCTTGAATCAGAGTAGCTAGCAGTCATATGCACATTTTATCCTCCAGCTACCCCTTTCCCGTTACTTTACATATATCTCTGTAACATTAATGTGCAGATATTCAAGCGAAATTAAACATCTTGCATCATATTTAGAAAAACAACAAGCACATGCATTTAGATCATGAGATAAAATGTGTCAAGAGCTTAGAAAGAAAGGTAGGAGGGAAGAAAGGGAAAGCTCACCGCTCAATGGAAGAGGTTCCTCAGGACTGCCTGGCCCACCGCTGTGTCATCTTGCATCGATGCATCCAGGCAGTAATGCCTTGTAAACGTGTGAGTGCTGCTCCAAGTCGCAGCCCTGCAAATGTCTTTGATCCGGACCCCAGCAAAAAGGGCCGCCGAAGATGCCATGGATCTCGTAGAATGTGCTCGGACTTTACCCTCCAGGGGCCTGCCCGCTGCTGTGTGACAATATTGTATGGCGCTAACAACCCACCGAGCAATCCCTTGCTTGGAAAGGGGAAAGCCCTTGCGGGGAGCGCTGTATGAGACAAAAAGCTGGGAAGATTTTCGGAAGCTCTTAGTACGGTCCATATAGAACTTCAATCACCTCTGTACATCTAGAGAGTGGAGAGCCCTTTCAGCCGGTGTAGAGGGCTGAGGGAAGAAGGCCTTGAGAACCACTGGCTTGTTTAAGTGAAAGTCCGAAGGAACCTTAGGTATGAACTTCGGATTAGTCCTCATGATGACAGTATTCCTCTTGAACTGAAGGAAGGGTTCCTGAATCGACAGAGCATGTAACTCTCCCACTCTCCTTGCAGACGTGAGAGCTAGCAGAAGCGCCACTTTCCAGGAGAGGAATTTCAAATCTGTTCGATTAATCGGTTCGAAAGGGTGTTTCATTAGTTGGGAGAGAACCAAGTTCAAATGCCACGTAGGAGGCGGAGGCCTCACCGGCGGATAAACCCTGAAGAGGCCTTTGAGAAATTGCTTGACAATCCTAGCTGACCAAAGAGAAGGCCCAGCAGCAGTGCGTCTATAGCGAGAGACCGCCGCCAAGTGAACCTTTATTGAAGAGTGAGCCAAGCCTGCCTTAGCCAAGGACAGGAAATATGGAAGGACTTGGTGAGGTTGCGACAAGAAAGGGTCCAAACCCTCCCGTTGACACCAGATACAGAATCGCTTCCATTTCAAGCGGTATGTCTTGTTAGTAGACGGAGCACTAGCCTGAGAGAGAACCTCCCTAATCTCTTCCGGGAGATCTAGCCCAAGAAATTCTCGCTGCTCAGGAGCCATGCTGACAGTTGTAACGATCGAGGATCCGGGTGCCAGACCTGGCCCTGTGACATCGTGAGAAGGTCCGGGATCGGCTGCAGCGGCAGAGGACGATCCAGGGAGAGAAGGTGAAGCTCCGTGAACCAGAACTGCCTCGGCCAAGCAGGAGCTACCAAGATCATCCTGCACGGTTCCGCTTTCATTTTCCTGAGTAACCTGGGAATCAGCGGAATGGGGGGAAAAGCGTATACAAATGCGCCTGACCAGGCTATCAAAAGCGCATTCCCCAGCGACCCCCGCTGGTGTAGCTTGCTGGCGTAAGACTGGCATTTCCTGTTCTCCATAGTGGCAAACAGGTCTATTGAGGGCCTGCCCCACAGATGAAATACCTCCTCCAGAGTAGCCTGATTCAGTTCCCACTCGTGGCTGACAGACTTCAGCCTGCTGAGCATATCTGCCTTCTCGTTGAGCACTCCGGGTAGATGTTCCGCCCTTAGTGATATTCCATGAAGGATAGCCCACTCCCAAATCACCTGGGCTTCCTGAGATAAAGGACGGGATCTGGTACCCCTTCTTTGTTGATGTAGTGCATGGCTGTGGTGTTGTCCGTCCGGACGAGAACCGACAGACCCTGCAACTTTGGAAGAAAAGCTTGTAAAGCCAGACGAATCGCCCTGAGTTCCAAGAGGTTGATGTGGAGAAGGCGATGCTCGGGCAACCAACGTCCGCTGACATGTAAGTCCTGTAACACTGCGCCCCAACCTTCCAGTGAGGCATCCGTAGTCACCACTTGAGGCGCTGGAGTGTTTACGAAGGATAGACCTTGGGAAACATTTCTTTCCTTTGTCCACCAGAGGGCAGCCTTCTTCATAGCCTGAGTGATCACCACTCTGTCGTTGAAGGATCCGCTCACCTGTCTCCATTGTAGGTCGAGCTGTTCCTGCAAGGGACGCATCCGCAACCTGCAGTGAGGTATTAAAGGAATGCAGGAGGAAATCATTCCTAGCAGGGATTTGTAACGGCGTACGGAAAGAAACTCTTCTTCGCAAGAGATGTGCCATGGAGATCAGACTCCTTTGTCTTTCGAGGGAAGGAGAGGCCTTGCTGAGAGATGTGTCCAGAACTGCTCCTAGGAACTGAACTTCCCTTAACGGGCAGAGAGAAGACTTGCCCTCGTTGAGGGTCAGGCCCAGATTGTTGAAGAGACGCGTGCATGTGTCGACTGTTTCTTTTGCTGCACTTCTGGTCGGAGCCTTCAGCAACCAATCGTCCAGATAAGGAAAGATTAGGAAATGCTGCTTCCTGAGGAAGGCTGCTACCGGCGCCAGCACCTTGGAGAAAACCCTCGGAGCAGAGCGAAGACCAAATGGCAACACTTTGAACTGAAAATGGCTCTTGGCTACTGTAAACCGTAGAAACCTCCTGTGGGCTGGATGGATGGGTATGTGGAAATACGCATCCTCGAGATCGAGAGTGGCCATAAAATCTCCAGGGTTGAGGAGACGTAGAATGTCCTGGAGAGAAACCATCTGAAAGGATTGTTTTATGAGATAAGTGTTCAGCTCCCTGAGGTCTAGAATGGGACGCCATTTCTCCAGCGTCTTCTTCACCAGGAAAAACCTGGAATAAAACCCCTTCCCCCTCTGAGACAGAGGGACCAGCTCTATTGCTCCCTTGATCAGCATTTGATGGACTTCCAGCCGAAGTAAACGCAGATGTTTTGCGGAGTTGACGGCAGGGGGCTTGGATGGTGGAAGATGTACAAATTCTAGCGTGTGGCCACTCTGAATGATATTGAGCACCCAACGGTCCGTTGTTATCCGTTGCCAGTTGTGGAGGTATCGAGACACCCTGCCTCCCACAGATGTTCTCACGGAGGAGGACACATTGCGAAGAGCCAGCACGCCGCTATTGCCTCTTAGAGGCCTCTCGTCCTTGACGGATCTGTTTTCCTCTAGCGCCAGACCTAGAGAAAGACGATGTCTGGCCTTGCTTCTGATGGTACGACGGTCGAAAGGACTGGGACGTGGAACCATAAGATGTATAACGCTGCTGTTGATAAGATCCTCTGTAAGCAGGAGCACCTCTTCCTCTAGCCCCACGGAAAGGGACCTTCCGATATTGTAGTGTCCCCAAGGATCTAGCAGTCTCCGTATCTTTCTTGATGTCCTGGAGGGCATCATCGATGTGTTTTCCAAACAACGCCTCACCATCAAAAGGAAGGTCCAGGATCTTATTCTGGACTTCCGGACGGAACCATGTCGCCCTCAGCCAACCCTGGCGACGGAGAACTGCTGCACCAGCCAGCGAACGGAATGCCGTAGTGGCAATGTCCATCGCACAGTTGATGATTTCTGCCGATGTAACTTCCCCTTCCTGTAAGATTTTTCTGGCTTCAACCTTGGACCCTTCCGGCAACTTGTCCAGGTATGGCGACAGGTCACACCACAATTGGCGATCATACCTTCCCAGTACCGCCAATGCATTCGCCGCTCTAACCAGTAAGCTCGCCATGGAGGAAAATCTCTTGCCAGCATTGTCCAGGCGTCTGCCCTCCTTGTCGGGTGGAGTAGTAAGGGGCGCCAAAGGATTCCGTGATTTCCTTTGAGCCGCCTGAGATATGACCGAATCTGGCTTCGGCTGACCAGTTAAGGATGCTGGACTGTCTTCCGGGGCCTTGTATTTCTTGTCCAGACGCGGCAAGACTGGGATCTCTGTGGCTGGATTTTTCATAGCCTTAATCCCTTCCTCCCATACATGAGCCACAATAGGAATGGAGCGCACCGTTTTCTTATATGGCTGCTTAAAATCATAAAGAAAGCACTCCGATTGAACCGATGGCATGGGAAGTTCGAACCGGAGCGAGGCCCTTTCCATCAATTTATGAAAACCCCCAATGTCCGCAGGGGGGGAATCAACTGGAGCTGGAGATGGAGAAGCGGGATCAGGGATTACATAGTCATCCCATTCTTCACATTGATCAGGCTGAACAATTTCTCCTTGATCCTCATCCGAGGAATCATCTTGGGGCTCCGGAACAGTTGGAGGAATGACTGTGGTCGGCCCCTGAAATTGGGAAAACATCTGGGCTGGAGGCCGTGGCGAGGCTACAGTGGAGGCTGGAGGAGCAGGTAGAGACTGCGCCAAGAGAGGTGGCTTCGGAGGAGGAGGGTGAGAAGAGAATCTCCTCCTATAGTCCAACAGCATGCCTTGCAAATCAGCCAACAGAGAAGTGGGAACAGACACCATCTCCTGTCGAATGTTCTCCTGAAGCAGAAATGACTGACCATAAGAATGGCCCTGAAGATATTCTCCTTCGGAATCAGTATCCTGGCATTTGACCAGGAGTTGAGAGGGGCTATTGGCATAGCCAAAGGGACTGTCATCACCCTCAGAGTCCTCCTCTTCATCCAGTAACAGCGCAGGAGGTAGTGAAGCTACTCTCCTAGGAGACGTCATGTCCGGTGTAATCTGTGTCTTCTTAATTGAAATGGAAATTATTCCCGTTGACGACGTCGTCGACGGTCCCGTCGACGGCGTGGAAGAAAGAGGAACCATCGCCGATGAGAGCGTCGCCGGAACCACCGTCGGCGAACGCGTCGACGGAACCATCGTCGACGGGAGCGTCGTCGGAACCACCGTCGACGAGCTGATCGTCGACGAAACAACAGGCGTCGTCGACACCATCGTCGATGAGATGAGCAACACTCCTGCCGTCGTAGTCGTCACCGTCGTCGCAGTCTTCGTCGACGACGACATCGTAGTCGAAGCGAGCGTCGACGACACCCTCGTCGTCACCTTCTTCGACGTCGATGAAGAAGTCTTCGTCGACGAGCTCGTCGACACCGGAAGCCCTGAAGACGCCGACGATCCCGTCGACGTCAGAGCCACTTTACCTTGTGTTTTTGGAGGTTTCGCCGACGAAAGTTTGCGCAGCGTCGACGACGATTGCTCATTCTTGTCAGAAGACACTGAGGGAGGCTTTTTGAAAGGCTTTTCAGACTTTGGCAGAGCTGCAGCAGGTGAAACCAGTCCTTCCCTCGCCTTTTCACCATGGTGAGGAGATTTGCTAGGACTTCGGCCATCAGACTCCCGGGGGGTCTTTTTTGAGGCCTTTGAGGGATGGTCCTTAGATAGTGAAGGGGAAGCCCTACCCCTTTTCACTGACCTCCTAGATGACGCAGCTGAAGACGATTCCTCACTATCACTTGACAGTGTCTCCTTCCTTGACTTCAGCTTTTGGAGCCAGATGAGAAGGCGACCCTCACGGTCCCGGAGAGTCTTAGATGAAAATGTGCGGCAAATCTTGCAGTCCGCAGCTTTGGGGTCAGGGTATAGGCAATAAATGCAGTCTTTATGCCTATCCTCCACGTACAGCCTCTTCTTGCCACAAGTGGCACAAGCCTTAAACAAGGCTTTTTTCTCCTTGTCAGACATATCCAGAGGAAATACCAACAAACCTGAAGAAAAAATTAAAAGAACTGTTGAAATCCAGAGAAAAAGAGTTGAAGTTGAGCAGAGCTCAAGGAGACTCCCTTCTGCACAACGTGCGGTAGAAAATCTGAGGGTCTGAGGTTCTTTCACCAAGGTTCTAGAGGGTGAGGCTGCTCTGATTGGTTGTTTGTTCTCTTTGGTCTCTTTTACAAAAAGAGGTGGATTGATTACAAAATGAGATTGGGCCTAGGCCTGGTTTCTTCTTTTGTAATGATTTATTTACTACTATCTATATATACCGAGACTCCCATCTCGACGACGGGGAATGATTCAAGCATGGGAATCTATGAAAGTTCCAATACTGGAGTAACTGATTGTAATTGATTTTGACCATGATATAACACAGATACATTATACTGAACAATATCAATAACAGATGAAACAATATTATCCAAGGTATAAATGCATGAAGAAAGTGTGTTGATGCTATTGTCGACCACTGCAAGGAGTTTTTCCAAATATGCTTGATCAATTTGGCGCAGATGAAGCGCTGCCTCAATCTGCGAAAGTTTGCAAATTTCATTGTAAGCTGCATAGATAAACCTCTTTGTTCTAGGAATTCTAGGACCCAAGATAAAATCAGCCAAATTGATGTCACTCCACAAAAGTGACAAGTGTTGTTTTACTGACAACAAAGTGGAATGTTCCAACCATTGTTGGCACAATTTACCCACCGAGTATGTGGTAACCGAATGTGAATGTGGGTAACGAGGATCCGGTCTAGTCTGTGTGAAACCAGGTGTTATATTATAAAAACGCAGTTGACATGCATTTGAATTTGTGTGCCACACCAACCACCCGAATGGTTCAATTTCAGAGACATTGAAAGTGTCATTTCGAAACAAAGCTTGCAATACATCGATCGTATAATTCGACTGTGCGTGCCAATTGTCATATTCCGCTAATGACGGAATGGATGGGACATTCAAATTTTTTGCAGTTGCCAAGCCAAAGAAAGTAGTTTGGTGCACTGTATCATTTAAAAATAAAATTTGAGTTGGGATTAGGCAGGCACGATGCAAAGCCTCAGTACCTTGAACCTGCCAAGCCTTAGTGCCCCAAATCGATTTTAAATCAATGGTATCTTTCCAGTGATCATAACCGTGTGTGGCCAATTCAGTTCTCAAAGAATTGGAATAGATCAATTTTGTGTGGGTCAGAATAAATTTAAGTTGAGATGACAACTGCAATTTAAAAAAATAGGATTCCGGATTAGCCGTGTCATAATCTGTGAAATAGGTGAACTTATCCCTAAGGGTTTAAGAACTCCCTGTACGGGAGTAGGACAATGTTCCCATTGAGTGAAATTAAAAACAGGTCTTAACATGTTTGTTTTATGCAAAAATTATGCCCATAGTGTTGATAACAGAATAAATCAGCATAATTGGCAGAATTTAAATACAAATGTTCAGCGTCAAAAGAAGAATAATACTTCAAATCAGAAAACAATGAATGTACTGCTTGTACATCCCAATCATCTGAATGTATGTCCCGTGTTACCAAATCTCCTAATGAAACGCGAAACATGTATGGTATCTTGGGGCTTCCGTCGGACCGTGAATTTCGAAAGCTACTTTATCCCAAACAATGCCATCTGCAACCAGGAAATGACTATGTATGAGGGGCCAGAATTCCATCGACCAAGTTCACAGCAGAGCGTTCTGGCAAATAATTACCATTGATGAGTAAGAAAAATACTGTCACAAATCCAATCGACAAGAAGAAGAAAATCAGGATAAGTACCAACCAGATGTAGGTCCATGGGGGGGACCAGGTAAGTCTTTTTGAACCAAGAGATGAAAATACTTAATTTTGTCGGTGGAAGTGCCAAAGTGGAAGACGAGGAGGATGAGTCATAAGAGAAGCTGGCATGGTCCCCAAAATAACCGCTTGCACCCATGTTTGTTAGAGGTGGTATGGCAGCATCAGCTTGATGTTGTCGAGGACTGTTCGGCACTTCAGTGTCGGACTCATCTGTAGGGTAAGTATACTCGACTTCTGCGGTGGAAGAGGATGGAGGCAGAACAGGCGAAAGGCCAATCGTAGTTTCCATCTCACCCTCAACGATACGGGGATTAGTCGAAGAGGATGAAATCACCGGATTCAACGAGATGCGTTGCATGAAACTGCAGGTGTTACACTATTCAGAATCGGCCAGACGGTGTAACTTGACATTGTCCACTGAGATGTATCTGTTGTCTTTGCGACCAAGAAAAGGTGGTAAAATGACTGTACGAGTACCCTTCAATCCAAGTACTGGAACCGGTGCACGATAAGAGAGACCAAATTCTTTTTTGTTCTCCAGCTTTTCTCGTACCAGATCTCCAACCTTAGGAAGCCAGCCGGCAACGGGAATCAGCAGTGCCGCATCATTGGAAGAGGGTAAATGTTCAGTTGCGTAGCTGTCACAAGTCTTTTGTAAATCCTGTAACATAGTAGAATGATTATCTATGTCAAAGGTTGCGGCAGCCGCCACAACGTCTAGACCATTAAGGTCTGGCACAAACATTTTAATGCCAAAGAGCTTTTCGTATGGGGTCCGCCCACCCAGAGATCTTATAGGGAGGTTATTTAGTGCACGTTGTGCTCCATACAAATGGGCCAGCCAGTTCGTGCCAGTACCTAAGACTCTAGCTGTCAAAGATTGCTTTAAGTCACGGTTCATTTGCTCCACTATAGAATTGCCCTCAGGCCTGTATGGAGACGAAACCTGCACCAGCACCCCCATCGACATCATCGCGTCCTTGTACGCCTTAGAGGCGAACGCTGGACCTTGGTCAGAATGGAAGGTGCCACAGGCAAACATCCCGACAAAGACACGCAAATCTCTAATGACATTTCGAGCGTCAGCACTGCGTTGTGGCCAAACCCAAAGGAATCTATGCATGAATCAACTGCAACAAAAATGTATTTATATGCAGTATCAGAAGAGAACGGACCGCAGTAATCAAGATACACACAGCCAAATGGCTGATTGGAAATACATAGCTGTGTTTGTGGTGGGCGTGAGACCGTAGACGGTTTGATTTGTTGACAAATGTCACAAGAAAGTACATAATTACGGGTTTGTTTATATAAACCACGCCACCAGTAACGTTGCTGTAATATAGAGACTGTCGCTGAAACCCCGGCATGTGCAGAAGCCATGCCTTCGTGTGCGGCAATGATCAAAGCAAGTCTGCGGTCCTTGTTGGGCATCAGTCGATCCCCAACAGATGGTATCTTAGCATAAGGAACTTGTTCGGGAGATAAATGACAAGAATACTTCTAAGGAAGCCTTGCGGAGAAGCAGTTCCATCCTTCGTAGCAGCAATTGCGGCCATAATTTCATTATCTATCCTAGTCATGGACCTTGTAACAGCCGCTACGGAACACGTGGCTACTGCAGATTTGGCCGCTTCGTCAGCCAAAGAATTACCAACAGCATGTGCTCCCACACGCTGATGGCCAAGAGTATGTACAACATGTGTGAGGGGCAGACGTTCTTTAAGTTCTGCTACTCGGACCCAAAGCATTTTATGCTTTATTGCGCTGCCTTTAGAGTCTTGATAGTCATTTTGTGACCAAAAGAATAAGTTGGCATTAAAAGACTGAACACAGTAGTAAGAATCGCATACAATAAGAGCATTCACATTAGGATCAGCAAACTCGAGAGCAAGAACAAGAGCACGCAGCTCCGCCAATTGCGCTGTACAGTCCCCAAGTGCCTGTGTATGCACTATGGAAGACTTAAATTCTCCATTGACAATTGAACCAGCCACAATAGCGCAAGCCGCTGAATAAGCGTGTTTGGAACAGACGGCCGGTTGGGCCGAACCATCGGTATAAATGATACATTTGTACTCATCTAAAGGAAGCAACGACAACGGAGGTGGATGAACATGTTCATACTGTAAAAACTCCTGTGTCTGAAGAGCAGGATCAAAGATAAACGTGACATCAGCCGATGTCAAAGAAGTAGCCCATTGTATCCAACGGGGATGTAATGCCTTAGAGTTTGGTACACTTGCCTTAGTCACTGCTTCTAAAGCAGGGAGAGGCGTGACCATAAGAATGCATTTTCCCTGCGCCAGCGAGCGTTCTTTCAGAATCGCCATTTGGACCGCTGTCAAAACTTTTTCAACATTCTAAAATCGCATTTCAGCCGCTGTGTACAAATGTCATTTGTATGCAATAGGTACTGTGTCTCCCTCATTGAACGTCAAGTATGTGAAACCCACCGTCCCCGGTACCTTTCGTATCACCAGGTTCGTGGTATTGTCACGCGTCAACAAGTAGTTAGTAGCAAGCAAATCTGATTGCAAAGATAGTAGTATAGAGGTATGTTCCGGAAGCCAGCTGGCAGAGGAATATGTTGGTTGTATCAACGCATATAGCGGTTTGATACGCTGGGCATAATCGGGGATGTAAGTCCTCCCGAAATTCAAAAATCCCAGCAAAGACTGAAGTTTCTTCAGAGTTGACGGAGGTTGCAGTTGTGCACACTTCTCCAGAAAGTGGGGGGCCAAGCCCCTACCTTCATTATTGAGCTCGTAGCCCAAAAAAAGCACCGCAAAATGTGCGATTTTGCAAAATTGAATTTGTATCCATAGTCGGCAAAGGACAGAATAATTCTGTCGACTCGGACAAGATGCTGCATCAGTTCATCGTATGTCAGATAAATATCATCAACGTACGAGAACGCATCAGGGTCTATGCTGTCTAACAAAGACACAACACGTGCAGCGAAAGCCCCGGGGCTATTCTTATACCCCATAGGCAAACGCGTAAATTTTTTCTGATTCCCAACGGCGGTAAATGCTGTCAAGTCACTGTCCTCAGGAGCCAAGTTATGACTATAGAAACCATTGGAAATATCCAGTGTACTTTTGTATTTCTTACAAATAAGGTTGTTCACAAGCGCAGAGCTATGTGTGTTCTGTACCGAAAATGTACGACAATGACTATTCAAGTTTCGATAATCCAATGCAATGCGATATGAACCGTCAGGTTTTGATACCGGAAAAGAGGATTATTCATCGGTGATATGCAGGGTTCAATCACTCCTTGATACTCCAACTGAGTTAGAATGTCACAAACGGGAGCTTTAGCTTCTCGTCTGATTGGATATTGCGGCTGTGGCATAGACCGTCATGGTATCTCATGTGCCGGTGAATCTCTATCCCAGCCCACCTGATTATGGTACATCGCCGGGGCAAGGGCCAAAGCCCACTCAGAAGCGTAAGCTTTTGCATGTTCCTCAGGGACGTAACGCGAAAAACTCGGAAGTATCACTTCCTCCCCTCTAGAGGCGGCTAGCACAAATGGTGGTGGCCAATCTGCCTCTGCCAACAGAATGTCGTATGAAGAGGTGAGATTTTCCCAGAAAACCGCTGATTGTACGCTGTATATCACCTTCAATTTGGAAGACAATTTCATAGAGTCTATCCGGGGGGGGCAACTCGTGTATCTGCTGTTTCTACTGTAATAAATGTATCAGTTGCTCTCGCCTCCAGACAGGGACGCAGTGCCTCCCGCACTATGGTAACCTCCGCTGCACTGTCGAGCAGAGTCACCGCCCATGTCCAGTCTAGAAGACGCGTTCTCACCGTCTGAGGCATACTTCGCTGTTAAAGCGGCAACTTTTTTCTTCTGATACGGGGGTCTAAAACGAGGCAGGTCCTCTTGTTTGGCTTTAACGTCAAACTGTCGAGGTTGATCCCGTCCCTGTTGTGTGGTCGGACCTTTGCCATGATCCTGGCGTTCCCCACCACCGACTTGAGAGTCCGATGTGTCCTGTAAAGAACGAGGAGAGAGCTGATCAGGGACTTGAAATCTATCAGGAGCCTTAAATTTCACGCGGTCGCGCAAGTCATAAGTATGCTCAGAAGACTCAGGTGTCGGTGAACCAGCACGCAACCCCTGCTTCTGTTGTTGCTGCCCCTGTTTTTTATTTCTCCACTTCCTTTTAGGAAAGAACGGGCGCCCATCTTTATCAGTCTGGGCTTTTTGTTGAGTCTGAGCCTGAGATTGCGGTTGAGTAAAAGGCTTAATTCCCAGACTATTGCGCCCTTAGGTTTTATAAGCTTTAGCAATAATCTTTAGGAATTCGCGCTGCTTGTCTGCGTCAGCCACAGCCTCCAAGCGTTGTGCCACTTGTAAGCTTACAGCATAACCCTTAACATTAGCAAGGATCATATCGCAAACAATATCGAACACACCCACCAGTCTCATTCCCAACTCCAGGGCCGCCTCGGCCCCATGTTCATCCTGAACACGTTTAATCACGGAAGGGAGAACGGTCATTGAGGGGGTGGCGAAACACATCGAATACACCATTGCAACACTCTACCCCAAGTGTTACAATCAGCTAATTCGGGAACCAGGCCTTTAGGCAGACTCATGGTCAATATCCTGTGTTTCTCCACAGGCGTGGTATTTGGAAAAACAGCTTCGAGTTGTCCAAACTTCTCGGCAAACCAATAAGGGAGTTCATCCTTATTTTGCAGACGCTTGCCCATCACAGAATTAACCATTAAGGGACTGATGATCACACCACCAGGTGCAGGTGGTTGCGCAGCAACGCCATGTGGTCCCTCCTGGAAGTTGCGCGACATGAACTGAATAACAGCTCTATGTATACGTATTAATGAAGTATGTAATACGCGGAGCTCTGCGACTGTAGTATTGAGATAATTTGGGTGCGGGGTATACCCAGCCAAAACGGGCCACGTGGCCCCATCTATCGATAAGGGGCCTAAACGGACCGGTGTTATTGGGTGAGGAAGGGCGCCATTAAACCAAATTCGGTGTTGCCAAGCTGTAAGCGGAACTTCAAGAGACCTATAAGGACGAAAATTCTGAGGAAGGGCCGTGGCAGTATATTCGTGAAACAAATGATCTGTTCCATCGACTGCCGGAAAGGTAACCCAAGAATAAAATACCTTGAAGCGGTAAGCTGCATCCGCTTCCACAACAAAGATAAGCGCAACACCAGCATGAGGTACTCCATATTGAGTCAAATAAGCGGTGCGCGGTTAGGAGGCGCTTTAACAATCGCCATAATCAATAATTGAGAATAACAACCTATGCGTGGCAGCGCAATAACAGGGTAATATGAAAGAGAAGAACAAGTTACTTACCTTCGGTAACGATATATCTGTAAGAAACATAGGTTAGTTATAGATTCCTTACCTTAGAATTACCCCCAGGGGTCAGACTGGATCCGGAAAGTTTTTTCGTCAGCAGTACCTCTGCGCGTCGGAAGGTGGCGTCGGTCGGCTCCGCGTCTGTCGTTGGCATCGTGGTCGCCGGGATGACGTCGCGGTAGCTACTTAGACACCGCCCTCGTGCACTGACGTCAGTTCTGTACACGACTTTCCGCACCAGGAACGCAGAGCCATGCAAGACACTGACCACTGGTGCACAAAACTAGGGCCCTGAAAGGATGTCCTTAACCCTAGAAATCAGTTCGCAGAACGGGGAGGATGGGTGGGGCGGTAAGGAATCTATAACTAACCTATGTTTCTTACAGATATATCATTACCGAAGGTAAGTAACTTGTTCATCTGAAAGAAACAGTTAGTTATAAATTCCTTACCTTAGAATAGATACCCCCAGCAATACCAACCCCGGAGGTGGGTCTGCGAACCAAGATCACACAAGAAAGTCCTGGAGAACAGAACGGCCAAAGAAGCCGTCTCTCCGGACTTGGCTGTCCAGGCAGTAGTGTTTCGTAAACGTGTGCAGCGATGCCCACGTACCTGCCTGACAGATGTCATGTAGAGAAACTCCTCGTCCCAAAGCAGTAGTGGCTGCCGTCGCCCTGGTGGAATGGGCGCGTAGCCCCACTGGAGGCTCCAATTTAGCTAGAGAATAGCAGGCTTTATTACACAAAACGACCCATCTAGAAATGGTCCGCTTGTGTACGGCCCGACCTTTCTTGACGCCCACGTAGCCAACAAAGAGTTGGTCGTCCACCCGGAACTGTTTGGTGCGATCCAGATAAAAGGAAAGCGCACGTTTTGGGTCCAGATGGTGGAGCATCTCTTCCTCTTTCGAAGGATGCGGAAAGAAGGTGGGCAAAGTGATGGTCTGCCCAATATGAAAGGAGGTGACCACCTTGGGAAGGAAGGATGGACGAGTTCTTAGGACAACCTTGTCCAGATGTACAGCCAGAAAAGGAGGTTTGGATGAAAGAGCCTGGAGCTCACTCACTCTTCTGGCAGAAGTCATGGCCACCAGGAATGCAGTCTTAAGAGTTAAAAGTCTTAAAGGACAGTTGTGAAGCGGCTCAAAGGGAGTGCACATCAAATAGGAGGAAAAAGATGAGTTATGCCTTTTAAGAAAAGATTAACAACCGGGGACTTGAAGACAGAAGGCTGATCAGGAAGCCTAAGAAAGGCAGAAATGGCTGAAAGATAGCCCTTGATAGTGCCCAGAGCAGAGCCCTGCTGGGCCAAAGAAAGGAGGAACAAGAGGACCTCAGAAAGGGGGGCAGAAAGGGGATCCACAGCCTTTGCTGTGCACCATGCCACAAATTTGTTCCATCGGCAGGCGTATACCGTCTTAGTGGAGGGACGCCTGGCTGCCAAGATTACATCACAAACTTCGGGAGGCAAGGTGGATGACGTCAACTGCCGCCGCTCAATCTCCACGCAAGGAGGCTGGACAGGTTCGGGTGGAGGACCGTCCCCTGCTGCTGCGACAGAAGATCCTCCCGAAGAGGCAGGCGGATCGGAGGATCGATGGCCATGTTGAGCAGCTCGGGATACCAGACTCTTCGTGCCCAATCCGGAACCACAAGAATGACTTGGGCCCGGTCGCGCTTGATCTTCTTCAGCACTCTGGGCAGAAGTGGTATAGGAGGAAAGGCGTACAACAGACCGCAACTCCACTCGCGACGAAAAGTGTTGCCTATCGAATGCCACCTTGGAAATTCCAACGCGCAGAATTGCTGACATTGCGCGTTCTCTTCGGTGGCGAATAGATCTAACCAAGGCTCTCCCCACTGTTGAAAGAGACCTCGCACCACCTCCAAGTGAAGACGCCATTCGTGATTCATCATGCACCTGTGGCTGAGTTCGTCCGCCCTGGCGTTCAGGGAACCTGCCAGGTGTTGAACCACCAGGGATATGCCCTGATGTTCCAGCCATGTCCAGAGGCGGAGGGCCTCTTGACATAGGGTCCACGACCCCACCCCGCCTTGTTTGTTGCAGTACCACATGGCGGTGATGTTGTCCGTGAACACCTGCACAACTCTTCCCCGGACAGAGGGAAGGAATGCTTTCAGTGCAAGCTGGATCGCCCGCAGCTCCAGAAGGTTGATGTGGAGCCCGGACTCCGCCGGAGACCAGAGGCCTCTGATCTCCGCCTCTCCCATGTGGCCGCCCCATCCCAGAAGGGACGCGTCTGTCACCACTGTGTGTTCTGGTTGGGGAAGGGAGAGGGATCTGCTGTTGACCCAATCCTGGTTCATGAGCCACCACTGCAATTGTCGTACAGTGCCCTCCGAGATCTGGACATAATCGGACATATTCCCCTGATGCTGCGCCCACTGGAACTTCAGGTCCCACTGCAGAGCCCGCATATGCCCCCTGGCATGATCGACCAGCAAGATGCAGGAGGCCATGAGGCCCAGCAGTCTCAGGGTCATCCTGACCGAAACCCGGGATAGAGGCCGAAAGATCAGAATCATAGCCCGAATATCCCGGACTCGCTGTTCGGGAGGGTAAACCCAAAACTGCATCGTGTCCAGAACCGCTCCGATGAAGAGGAGCTTCTGAGAGGGGGTCAGGTGTGACTTCAGCACATTGATGGAAAACCCCAGCGAATGCAGGAGGTCGGCAGTAGTCTGGAGGTGAAAAACGACTGCCTGGGGGAGCCCGCCTTCAACAACCAGTCGTCGAGATAGGGGAAGACTGGAACCCCTGATCTGCGCAGATGAGCTGCGACCACTGCCATCACTTTCGTGAACACCCGAGGAGCGCTGGTAAGACCAAAGGGGAGCACGGTAAACTGAAAGTGCTTGTGGCCTACCATGAACCGCAGGTAACGCCGGTGGGCCGGCAGGACGGGGATGTGGAAATAAGCGTCCTGCAAGTCCAACGCTACCATCCAGTCTCCAGGGTTGAGGGCAGACAAGACCTGAGCTAGGGTCAACATTTTGAACTTCTCCTTCCGGAGGAAGCGGTTGACGTACCTGAGATCCAAGATAGGACGCAGGCCCTTGTCCTTCTTGGGCACCAGAAAGTAGTGGGAATAACAACCACGACCTACTTCTGGGACAGGGACGGGCTCGATAGCTCCCTTGGCCAAGAGAGCCGTAACTTCCTGTTGGAGAAGGGTCAGATGATTCTCCGACATGCGATGGTACTTGGGCGGCATGGAGAGAGGGGTAGTCTCGATGGGGAGGGAGTAGCCCCTTCGGACTATTTACAAAACCCACCTGTCCGACGTGATGGTGCGCCAGTGGGGGAGGTGATGGCGGATCCTGCCGCCCACTGGCGTTTGGTGGCCCTGAAAGGTCTGACTAGGAGGGTTTGGAGGCTGCTGCAGAGGGGCCGGTGGTTGACTGACCCGCTCGCTGGCCCCCAGAACCACGGCGGTGGTTCCCACGTCCCCGTTCGCGCTGAGGTGGAACAGCTTGCGCTGGCCTGTGGCTCTGAAAGGAACGTGTTGGGGCACCCCTTCCGTGGCCACGAAAGGGGCGAAAAGCAGACCGTGCAGGGCACATGGTGGAGAGGCCCAAGGACTTGGCCGTAGCACGAGAGTCCTTGAAGCGCTCTAGCGCACTGTCTGCCTTGTCGCCGAACAGGCGACGGCCATCAAAAGGCATGTCCATCAAGGTGTTCAGGACATCCCCAGAAAAGCCAATCGTCCTCAACCAGGCGTGACGGCGAAGCGCCACCGATGTTGAAATGGTCCTACCCAGTGAGTCGGCAGTGTCCAGTCCACAACGAATGGCAAACTTTGCTGCGTCTCTCCCCTCGGCAACAGCACGGGAGAGCATGGTCCGGGCCTCCTCCGGACACTGAGGCAGCATTTGTGCCACCGTATCCCACACAGAGTGGGAATAATGGCCCAAGAGGCATGCGATGTTCACCGACCGCAGCCCTAAGCTGAAGGAAGAAAACAACTTCTTCCCAAGCTGATCCAGCTTCTTGGATTCCCTGTCCGGTGGTGCGGTAGGGAATGCGCTTTGGGATGCTGAGGCTTGGACCACCAAGCTCTTGGGGGAAGGGTGTTGGGAGAGGAAAGTGGGGTCGCCCGGAGCCGGGCGGTGGCAACCATCCTATCCACAGGAGCCCCTGTGGTGGGCCTGGACCAGGTGCCCAAAAGGATGTCCGTAAGGGCCTCATTAAACGGCAGCAGGGGCTCCGAAGAGCTCGCTGCCGGTTGAAGCACCTCTGTCAGGAGGTTAGTCCTGACTGCCACAGTAGGTAGCTCGAGGTTTAGGGCCTCGGCCGCCCTACGCAACACCACTGCGTAAGACGCTCCCTCCTCCGTAGCCACGGTAGGAGGAGACAACATGCCAAGGTCTGGTGAGGTGTCCAGACCACTGGCATCACCCAGGTCCTCTCTCCAGTCCTGGTCGTACTCCAACTGAGCAGTGAGAGGGTCCTCAGACCCCTCCCAGTTTTCCTCATCCTCCTCTGGCTGCCAAACTGGCTGAAAATGGGCAGGGTGGAATGCAGGCACTAAAGTACCCATCGGCGTCGGGTCCGGCGATGCCGGTCCGACTCCATATCCACCTGGAGCTGGGAGCCGGGGTCGACGCCGGCTGGAGGTCCTGCGGCGTCGGCAGCGGACGCGGTGCTGGTGGAGTCGGCGCCGGTGGAAGTGTCACAAGGTCGACCGGCGCCGATCCGGATCCAGGCCTGGATCCATTGGGGCCCTGCGGCGCCAGAGCCGCCGGCAGGGAAGGCCTAGGGCCCCCAACCAAGTCCACGGGGCCCGAAGGCACACTGGCGGATTCGGCCTACCCAAAGATGGCATGCATGGCTTCGTAAAACTGACGAAGCTGGGCAGGGTTCGCTCCGGGTCCCGGAAAGGGAGGGAAGCTCGGAGACGACCCTTCAGGTTCCGCACGCAGAGCCGCGGGAGTGGCACCGCCCCCATCCCTCGTCGCGTCAGCCGACCGACGGGGAGAAGTCGAAGAGCGACGATGCTTCTTCGACTTCTTCTTGTGCTTCGACTTACCTGACCCCGAGTGCGAAGACTTGGATGACGAGTGGTGATGGCTCCGCGACTGGTCCCTCGACCTCCCTCGCGACCGGGACCTCGAACGGCGCGGAGCCGACTGCCGGCGCTCAAGAAGCTTTCGGGACCGCTCCCGCAAAGACTTCGGAGCCATGGTCCGGCAGTCGGAGCACGACTTGGGGTCGTGGTCGCGCTCCAAGCAAAAGAGGCACACGCGGTACGGATCCGTTACCGACATCATGCGGGAACAGGAACCGCAGGCCTTGAAGCTGGGCACCCCTACGTGCACCAGGAGTCGGTAAGAATCAAAAAGATGTCAACAAAAGTCGCTCAAAAAGTTCAGTCAAAAAATGACTGGAGGTACCGCTCTCTCCGGATCTGCGCTGGCTGGCGCAGAAAAAGAAAGAACTGACGTCAGCGCGTGAGGGCGGCGTCTAAGTAGCTACCGCAACGTCATTCCGGCGACCACGACGCCAACGACGGACGCGGAGCCGACCGACGCCACCTTCCGACGCGCAGAGGTACTGCTGACGAAAAAACTTTCCGGATCCAGTCTGACGCCTGGGGGTAATTCTAAGGTAAGGAATCTATAACTAACTGTGTCTTTCAGATAGACCTTTTAAAATTCAAGCTTCAAAAACCTATAAAATATCACAATATAGGAGGCAACACCGTCACAACCGTTTCCGGAAACAGAAGTGAGGGTTTTGTGGACAAGCACAAGCACTACTCAGGAGATTCGCAGATAAGAACCAGACCAAACGTTGGGCGCCATGTTGCGGGGATTCTGTACATACACAGAACTATGCGCAGGAAAACAGGACCTCGGTGTATAGAGGTTGTACCTTCCTACCACCTTAGTACCCAAAATCCCAAAACCGACTAGATATAGTGTCATTTGTTCTCCTACATAATCACAAAGCTACAAATGATTAGACAACCCAGAACACAACACTCCCGACTCTCTCAGGAATTGCGGTAGCAAGACATACCCTTTCGCTCACTCACTCATACTTGTCCACAATAAGGATTGTCAGAGTCACTGTATAGTTCAAAATGTTTATTTTAACTATTGTGCTCTATAATGCAGTATACGAGCCACTACCAGTAGCGAAATGCATAAGCTCAGAACAATTAGCATGGTTACAATTCCATAGAATATAAAGGGGGATGTCATCCTATACAGACAGTGGGAAAAGGACTATAAGGCCTGACCACCCTCCCCTTGGTAACGTTGAGTTTTATTATATAAAGGAAGATCTCTGGGCTTTGTCAGCAGACCCCATACTTTAGTGCCTAGATGGAGGTTTTACATCATAGGAACAGCATAGCTCTTCTCTCTGGAAAGGTCTCTCTCCAAGTGTTGGTTGGGACAACATGCATCCCCGTAATATCAAAGCACGAGTTTCCAGCAGTGCAGCTGTGTTTAGCATGTTTTGTCTAGTTGCTAGGGACTGACCAGAACAGAATAATAAGGGGCAGGGGCGTAGCTAGGGGGGGGCGGTCCGCCCCAGGCGGCACTATTTTTGGGGCGGCGGCCGCGCGGCACTGGTGGCCCGTTGCGGCGGCCTTTATAATTTATTTGGGGACACTCACTGACACTACTGTCAGTCATTACAGTAGTGTCAGTGTCCCCAAATAAATTATAAAGGCCGCCGCAACGGGCCACCAGTGCCGCGCGCGCTGCCCCATTTGAAGTGCAAGCGCACAGTCACCTGCTGCTTGCAACTGCTGCGTGCAGCGCACGCACGCCACCACTACCTAGCATAGGCCCGTGACGTCGCACAAACTTCTGCAACGTTGACTGCGCGCCGGGCGGAGGCGTCCGGGTTCATTGTGCGCGCCGGCTGGGGTCCGGGTCGGGACACAAAGTAGTGCTTGCGCTTCCTGTGGACGGCGCTGTGCAGCGGAGCTTGGGGTGCCTTGAATTGAGGTCTCCTGGTGCTTGCGAGGACGGGACATTTAAACCCGGAGCACTGTTTGTGGAATGCAGCGTGGGGGGAGCTTCATTCAAACAGGTAAGCCCTGGCGCAGTTCTTGCATAGCTGCCAAGGTTTCAAATTGCGATGTGTGACATTTTCATATTTTCAGTGTAATTAGGAGTGACATTTGAATCGAATGACTATGAGTGACACATTCTTGTGAGCAAAATCATGCAATGAATAAGGGGAAACATAAGTATAAGAAATTACACCCAAAGAGAAACTAAGCACCAGACATAAAAGAAAGACCAGAGTCTAAGAAGGGGAGAGCAGAGTTATAGGAATTATGAGAGTGCTGTCATCAATCTGATTTAGCAGAACCCCGAGCTCACTGCAGAACATCCATGGCGTGGAGAGGGAAGTAAAGAGTGTGGGTGTGGTGGGAAAGTTTGGATTCTTTTAAGTTACAAGTTGTAACCCCTGATAGCATGGTGTGGGGGGCATGAGAAAAAGGGGGCTGGCTGGCAAACTACGGAGGTTTTGTGGCCGTTTCCAGTGACAGGATAGATCTGCGTTAGATCTTTCACAATTCGATATTTTGCACTTTTTTTGTTAAAAGGTAATTTTAGGTCGCAATTCGCAAACTACTAATATTTCCATTTTTAAATGGTACCTCCCGCTAGTAGAAATACAATGCGAAACATTATAGGTGGACATGAGTTTACCTTGAGGTGAAAGGGCAGCAATACGCTCAGTGCGAACTCCCGATCGTCCATGATGCAACTTAAAGGCTGCAGACAGCACGTACCCAGCACTGAATTTTGCCAAGACAACCTGATAGACAGTTGAGGCACACACTTAAAAGTCCCGGCCGCCTGCCGAAAGCCTCAGTGACCAGGGCAGAACTACACCGACTGGCAGGCCGGCGCTGATGATCTCGCGCTAGCCTACGCACTTACAGTAAATTTTTTGCAGACTAACATTTAAAAACTCTGACACTTACTTGTGAGCCATGGCAATTTGGGTTTACAGGCCAGCCGCCTGCATCCTTAAGGTCCTGGCCTGTCACTCCCTCGGCACACGTGCGTCGGCCGCTCGGGCTGCTTAGACTCCCTCACTTAGGCGCCTCAGCAGCAGGAACAGCTATTAGCTGCACAGTGTGGTCTCCAGGGCCGCCGGGGCTGTTGGGTTGAGCCCGGCGGTCGCGGGGTCATTATTAATTTACCGTGCGCGCGGCGCTGCCATGATTTGCCGTACTTTTAGCCAAGCAGGCTTCCCACAAAAGTGACGTCCTGCAGCACGTGCCTATTGGACACTACCTCCTGACGTCAGAATGAATGCTGCGCCGCCGCTCCGGAAATCTTCTCCTTTTATCAATACAATGTGGCAACCAGTGAATTAGCAGCAACTATCCAGCCTCCAAGCCTGTCTGGGGCAGCGCGCTGCCATTCTTATATTCTAGTGAGCATTACGAGCACTACTGCGGCTTGACAGCAAGGCAGGCGCTGTGCCTATTATGCGTGACTTCGCATTTCAGTGCGGTAAAGCGGACCACCGCACTGAAATGCGTTAGTATCATGCCTGAAGCGTGATACTTGGCAGAGCTGTTCTTGTCTATTAGGCTTCCTCTTGTGAGAGAAATGGGGACAGAGACAAGAAACGTTTATCCTTGCACACAAAGGCTATCTTCGTTACTTTTTATAATTATGTGAAATGGTGACAGGCTGTGCCCTTACTGCCCTAGTTGATGCGGACTTGATACATACAACAGTGTATTCCTGGTGTACCTACATAGACGTTTGATTCAAACTGTTTGAACGTCAATATTCAAGCTTAATTTGGGAAATTTGATAAAAAATAATGGAAACACAATTGTAAGCAGCTAAATATAAAAAATATTGACAAGGACAGCCATTTTGATTTCTTTTTTTTTTTTTTTAAGTGGAACGGTCTCATAAAGCTTCGCTAATTCACACACAGCATAGGGACAGTATGGACAGCTGGTATGCAACGTTTCCAAACGCACAGAGAAGAGGTTTAGCATGTGTAGCAGCAGTTCTGTTATGTTGACCTGCCAGATATGGTTCAGAGTTAGCCAATTACTTGGCCTCGGCACTTTATGCAGACATCAGATCAGTCTGCGTTTGTGATTCATCCATCAGAGGTTTTCCAGTAGGGGAACTGAATCACATTAATGTGGGTGGCTGGCTTGGAAGACATTGGTTATCCTCATAGAGCTGTTCTATAAAGGGAGGTGGGGGGGGGGGGAGGAGAGACTCTTGACACTTTCCAGCCTAACCTGTGTTAATGTTGAGTGTGTTTGGGGGTTCTGCATGGTGGTTCACAGTGGAGGTTAGGGTCTTGAATCTTTCCCCCTAATTAGTGTCAGCTATGGTAGTGTTGTTGTTTGAAAGTAATGCCATGTGCCCTTCTAAATGACACAGGTGATTGATGTAAGAGTCATTCTAGTGTAATATTTGTGGATTTTATGTTTCTCCTTTGGTATGCATTGTTCCTCATCTAGGTTCTAATACAAACATTCCACCCTAGGTTCTTGTTTGCCTGTCTCCTTGTAGTTGGAACTGGCCTGTCTCTTGCTTGCATTGTCTCTGTTGTCTTGTTCTAGCCTTCCATTACTACTCTGCCAGATGTTTCCCAGCCTAAAGCCGCTCAATATTGAGGTCTCTCTGTCTCCAAGGCCTATCTATTGCGTCTCCCGGTTTCTTTGTTTTACCTGTCCAGCTAAAGTATGAGAGGCTCTCTTTCTCCAAACGCCATCCTGCAAGCATTAGTTCCCGAACCCCTCTTGTTCACTGGTTCCCTGTTCCCTAGTTGCTTAGACACAGTGCAGACAGATTGTCAGAAGGACAATCACCTATCCAGGGATAGCTCAGCTGCTATTAAGGCATAGCTTTGCTCCCTGTAACTTGTTTAGGAATGCTCTGTTGTCTGGTGAGAGTAGCTCTGCTGACAAAGACCTTAAAGGATAGATTTGCTGTTTGCACTGAGTAAGAAATTAACCAGAAGAGCAAGGGATTGATCAGATGAATGGTACTAATCAGCTGCCTTTGACATGTGATGGATAGCTGTGGTCACTGTGGCACGTAAGTAGTACTTTTGCTATCTGTGACATATGAGTGATACTTGTATTATAAGCGCTGAGTGTGGAATAAGTCTTCATCTGAGCAAGTGGTGGCTGTGCTGTTAGCGCCAGTTAGACATGTGGGCTATTGCACCTGTCTCTGGGTAAATGTCAGTCTGTACCCTGTCCTTATGTTGATGTGTTCTTGTAATTCTGCTCAGGAAACAGCAGGGATAAACTGACCTCTCTGCTACCATTCTCTCATTGATACATTTACCTGCAAGCACAGGCAAGCCTTTCTACTCTCTCTTCCTAAATAATGCATTCATCTGTAGAGCCTAGAGTTCTAGAGAGAGTTGAATGGCGTGTGAGCTATTTACCTTAAGAGTTTTGGCTTGTGAGAGGAAAGGAACACAAAAGATTGAGATACAAGCCATAATTTGGGCGTTAAGAGAAGAACCTGGTATTCTCTGATCCCAGGGCACCAGGGCCTAGGTTGCGAGAGTTCCAGTTGTGATCGCAGGTTGCCAGTGTGATTGCTCCAGTCAGTCAGCAGTTGTCTAGGCGCATCCAGGTCTGTGTACCACTAAGGTTATGAACCTTTTGAAATGCGTAAGGGATCTGATGAAGGGCTTTATTCCCGGATGTCTGTGAGTAGAGCGATACCAGTAGTAGCTAGCTACTACTCTCCAATGATTGAGCCGTGGACATACTGAAACACACATGCGTAAATGCACACATAACTTACTTTGTATCCGGACTTCTTTTAAGTGGCTATTTTTCTCCAGACCTTGGTTCTGCCATGCCTACTTTCAGGTCTGGGAGGCAGCTGAAGACGTGTGTTACAGTGACGTGTGTTACTGAGCCTTGCCGTTCCATACTAGACACATTATTATGATTTTACTGTTTTTGCGGACTTTTAACACTGTTGGTTACCATGAAAGTAATGTGAAAACAAAATCGCAGAAAAATTTAATGTTTCTCGTTTCTTCTGCTTATTCACGGAGTGCCGCAGTGCCGGATCAGTTTGTCCCGGGCCTTGGATAGGGTTGAACATGTTCCCATGGCCCCTACAGCTGTGTTTAAGGATTGTGATGATAATGTGTCGCCCCTCCCTGTATTTTAGCATTGGGGCCCCTGTGCAGGCTGTGCACCGTGTGTGTGCTGAGGCTGCTCTGAAGGAGAGATGCACTATTACAAGATGGCTTTGGGTCCCAAGAGCACACGTCTTTTCATTCCCAGGGAGTTGGTTGCTGCTGCTTAGAAGTAATGACAGGGCGCGACCCCTGGTCGTTGCCTTTGGGCCACCAGAGCGGGCTTTGTATCTGGTCTGTGTTGGCAAGGTTGTGGAGCTGACTGACCCCTTTGTGCTGAGTTTAGTTCTAAGGGCACACAGTGAGTCATTCCCTGTGAATAATTAATTTGCTGTTTTTGAAAGATAAAGAATCACAGGCTTCGACACTGTTAAGTTGGTTTTGGGTCCCCAGAGCACATCAGGTTTGTGCACGTCCCCACTGCTTTAATGGGGGGACCATGATGTTTGGTCATTTAATGTCAGCTGTAGATGATGGATCCCCGAACAGTGTCATGTATGTGCATGTTTGCATTGTGCTGAGGGGATTACCAGGTAATCGTTCACGCAGCTCTCTGATGGATGTCACATGCGGTTTTTCTGAGTCCCCAGATAGATCATGCAGTCTGTGTGTTCTCCTTTGTACTGTCGGTCACCGGTGTATTCAACTGTGTAGACTTGTATGTGCATGTAACTTGCATGATCGAGGTTACTATTAGCGGCGATACTACGTGTCTCTCGGACCTCTTTCAAGTGCTCGCCGTCCTTTTTCCCCAGCACCCCGCCCCAGGGGCGGCAATCTGAGGGATAGCCCCGGGCGCCACAAGCTCTAGCTACGCCACTGACAAGGGGCATTATTTATCGACCTTGCACATCGTGTTCAGACTAAACTCCAGGAACTAGCAGAGAACGCGAAAAGCAGACAGTTCTCATGTGAAAGTCATAAACAGAGTCTTGCAAAATAAAGTCATGTAGTAACGTGCGCAAAAGCAGCATAATGGCAGCAGAGCTCATGCTAACTTAGCAACATCGACAATGACCTTAATGGCCATATAACAGTCCAGCAATGGAAGGTAAGTTTGTTTCTTAAGGCTACTGAAAATTAAAACATATCAAAACTGGTCCATTCTAGAAAAGATGAGCCCGTGAAAGAACGACAGAACTGTCTATAAAACGAGAAGAACCAGAGAAGCTAGCCCTAACATCTTGATTGTTAGTGAAGTATTTGTCACATAAAAGCATTCTTTGACAAGCAAACACTGGATTACACAAATGTTTGCATGTGCTGTTAGCAAACATACTGACTTTCCAAAGCTGAGAAAAAGTAATGAAAATGGTTGCTTTCTCTGTAGAATGTAACATATTAAATGGGGCAAATAGTGTTCTAATTGAGTGTACTGTTCAGATGTAAGATAGCCCAGAGGTATTCCAATGAAAGAATTTCCTAGAGGTTGGAATGATTAATCAAATAGCATTAGGAGAGAGAGAATACTCCCATGGGTGGAGTATAAGCCCACGCTATGTATATCTTAAAGTACCAGTGACAATAAGACTTATAGGCAGTTAAGCCGTCAAGCAAGACATAACAACTAGATATTGATGAAAGCACAGTGGCAGGAATTGACTATCTGTTCTACTACAGGTGTGTGGACAGAGAAGGAGACATTGGGACAAAGAGACATATCACTTTCAACATTCTGAATGTTGAAACCAATTAAACATTTGAAAAGATTTTCAAAACATGTAATAATTCAATGTATGACCTAATGTAGTGTATAATTTGCTACTGTACTTATTATCCCTTTATTCCTTCTGTATCTTTGTATCTTTCACCAGGATTTGAGTGCTCATGGTAATAGTAAACAGTTTTTGGGGTACATATTAAGATAAGCACTAATTTATGTTGTTACTAATGCTGATATTATTTGGTATGTTTTTATTTGGAACACCCTCTACGGCTTTACCATACTCTCCTAAATGACTTTTGGGGAAGGTTGGTTGCTTTGCTGTCACCACTTTTTCATTATTATTTATTTTTCACATGGAAAATCTCTATTTAGCCTACAGCCTTCAATCCCTTGCCACAGAGCAGTCAGTTCCAAGCATGGTATCCTCTTCTACCTTCGATGTTTTCAAGAACGAGCTAGCACCTCATGGGAATGTCCTCACAGGATCCTGCCTCTCTGCCAAGTAAAACTGGAAGCATAAGTGCAAGGTCAGATCAGAAGTAAATGGTAAACACCCTACCCTAAAAAAGAGAATGACCATCTGAAATTGGACAATAGTTGGTCCCAACCAACAGCCACAACTTTCTGTAGTCTCAGAACCCTCTTATAATTCCTAGTGAAACAAAGTGCTCATGCCAAAAGAAAAACTGAAATAATGTAAAAGAAACTTTGTGAAACATTGACAAATGAGGACTCTACCTTCATGAAATTCTGCAGCTCGTACAAAATATGATAGAAGTTCTTCTGCTGCAGGTGTTTGCAAGCAGCAAATAGGTAGGTGCTCCATTTCTCCAAGCTCGGGTCTATAGCCTCCAGCAAGTTTTCCAACACATGCAGTTTGCCACTTTTGTAGCTTGGAATGAAAATGCCTTCAAGGAACACCTCTCCGGGGCATTGCTGTAAAAATGAACACAAATTTTCTTATTCAGCTTCTTTAAATGAAAGACTACAATCACAGTAGTGCTCTACTGTAAGAAATTGGGTTATTAGTTGTGAAAGATGCGAGTCCTGCACAAGTAATAAGTCCACAAATAAGTTTTTACTAGGAAGCAAGCAACCCACTGTAGCACTTGACTCTCTCAGGATAGCGAAGCAGAGCAGTTTATTGAGGAGAGGTGCTGTGGGCTAGCAATCCCAATTCTCTGGCACGCAACACCACTACTCACTAAATTATTTTTCAGTCAGTACGTTTAAAAAAAAAAAAGAAAAATACTTTTATTACAGACACTCTATTAAATACTAATACATTACAAATATGTACATCATGTAGACGGAAATACCTTTGGTGACACCCTCCTATCACATTTCACCTCTAGTGGGACCTGAACCTCATAATTACAATACCCCCCCCACCTATACCAGATGCAATATCACACTATAAAGATGTGTCATTATTTATAATGAAGGCCTACTGGCTTTTTCAGGGTGTCACCACATTAATGAAACAGCAAAATGTCATGTTTGAACCCATACTATCATTAAAACCATCGGGTATAATATTTATACTCAAATGCATTTATTATAAGCAATTGAATGTTCTTCAGAGAGACCACCAACAAAGCATTTTAAATAAAGCACCAACATTAGTGTTTGAGTCTTTCTTCACTTACTACTGGCCACATAATGTAGCAATAGAACCAACCACTAGGGGTTGGTGCACTCCTAGGCTTGAGAGCAAAAGCACCAGTTTAGAGTACTTTCAAACAGTGACAGACTACTCCCGGGGTCATAAATACCTCTATATGGGAGGGTTAAAGCCACTTTCTCTAACAAAAGTATACAAAAAAGTGATGGGTGGAATGCTTGAATTCATCGCAGCCACAGGTAATCACTCAGGCCGAATTCCAGTCCATCGTTAGTTTGGACACCATGCTACCTCTGCTTGGACCTAGCCATATGCTAATCAGTCTCAACCCTGTGCCAATGAGAACAGTCTTGTCCAAACTGCCAAGCCAGGTCCCCCCCTTCAAGTGGAACACAAGCGACCCAGGACCGGTTTCGTACTAGTTAGGGCTCATCAGCCAGCCACACTGTCACTAGAACCAAGCTAAATCTGGCTGAGGAGCCCTAACTAACTCCATCTAGAAGTAGTGCATACCTAATGAGCGGATCGCCACATTCTTTCTTTTCTACTTCACAGCCTCATGTCTCATTTTCTTTTTGTGGGGTGTCCAGGTCCTACCTGGGGCACCCATGAGTAGGAGTGGGTTCATTGGGGGCTGGCTGGTGTAGCCCCTAGGCCTTCATGGCCCTAGCCAGATCCCGGCGGACGCAGCAAAGTTCCATGGTGCCACGCAGTAGCTGGCATCTTCTGTGCTCCTGTCTGCCCTGGCCACTGCAGACGGGAGCAGGAGTCAGAGCGCCTCCTGCCTGCCCTGTCCACAGGTGCTAGGCTCAGAGCAGGGAGCGCCTGCTCCCTGCAATCTTCCCCCCATGTCTAATCATGGGCACAAGGGACAAGTGGGCACCCACCAGACCCAGCTCTATGGCTGCTTTGTCTGTGTCCTGTATCCCGGGGATGGGATTCCAATTGCCAGACTTCTTTTTTGCTTTGTGCTGGCCCCCGGAGAGATGGGATCCCTGGGGCCATCTGGAAACAGAGAAATATGATAGTTGCTGAAGTCCAATAAGATGTGGCTATAGTGTGTTGGGAACTGTAAATTCAAACTTGGAGTGCATGATTTACACCAGTCTGATACCATACTGAAGCCTGTAGGCCTTACTGGAGTGAAACTGCACTTTAAGGCAGAATTTCGCCTATATTTATAATTCAGTGAAAGCATCACAGATTTTCCAGTAAGCTCTGCAGACCTAAACTATGAATGCCCACTCACATTATAAGGCTACCCCAGGTCAGCACCAATCCTTGCAGAGTCCCTTATGTGGCAAGCTACCTGCGCGCAGATACCGGGCTGTGCACGACGGTAGCCTTACATGTGCAAACCTCCTATATCTTTGCAACCAGCCCAGTGTCTCTTTCCTTAGCTGAGGAGCAGGGACCTTAACTTAAAAGGTAGACACTGTGATGAAAATGCCCAGTCCAATTACCGTGAATTTACTGTGAGTGAGAGTCAAGTAGTGAGACTTGCCCACAGTAAAGGCCAAAAAACTTGTAAGTCAAAAGCAAAAAATCCTGGTGGACTAAATGGGCAGAGCCCATTTGCTACACCTGCTTTCTAGTTTTATGTGCAATAGCATCAACTCTCTCTTGCATAGGCAGATTTTATTTGCATCATGATTCGTCATTTCAATATTTATTTATTGCAGTTTTCTTGTCACTTTGTCATGCCTTTGAGTTGATTCTTGTGGGCTCTTGACAGCAAAAAAGGCTTGGTCAAGGTACAGAGTTTAAGCGCCGGTAAAAAACTCAAGTGGTCTGACAGAACAGTCATTTAAGGACTAGTTGAGACGAAGACCCTAACTGATGTACAGAATGATAAAGCGATCATTTGGTCTGAAGACCCTAACTGATGTACAGAGACTGCATATGGTTGCACCATAAGATAACTGCAGGGCCACAGAATGAGTTTTGTAAAATACTAGGTCATGTTTTGAACAAATCTAGAAGGTCCAGTTCAGTAACAAGTAGACTGAACAGTATGTTGCAAAGTGTGTGTGACCCTGACCAAGAGGATTCCCTCTGTCCATGTGCTATAACTGTTTGAGTTTATTAAGCAAATCTTCGTTTTGGATTAAAATACTCTGTACTTTTTTTCCTTTTTTTTTTGCTTAATATAGATATACCCATCGTACTGACAAGTCAAAAGGAACAATACCAGCTGTGATGACCTTATCAATAAGTGGAATACCTAGGAAGACAACTGTGCACCGGGACGATGGAGAGATAGTGGATAAATTAGCCCTGCCACTCATAAATACAGCAGCTTGAAATGTGGCAATAATCTATTGTATGGGGAACTAGCGGTTTGCGTCAGCAAAATGGACTCTTTGGACACTAGAACACAAATATTCCCAAAATACTTCTTACATAGTGTATAACCTGAATTTCTAAGTTTAAATGTTTTGGAGCTTTTAATCAAGAGAATAAGTTTACTATAGAACTAGAATTTTCCTTTTTAGCCTGTACATGTCAGTTTATAGTTTTTTTCTCTACAACCCAAATTCTTAATGCTGCAGCTAGTGACACCTTTCAATAGATAAGTACAATGGTCAAAACAATGACATGGTACATTGGCTTTAGAGTCCACACCTACATCTGAAGAAAAGAGCTGTATGGTCTTGAAAGCTAATGCACAATGCCATCATTGTTCGGCTTTCAATGGTCTAGTAAAAGTTGGCACTTCCTACAAAATATTAAGTACAATATAAGAGTGACACAGAGGCCAACAACCTTTTTTGCATAAAAATAACTATACTCACATTTTTCAACAGATGCAGAAGAGCTTCTCTCATACAATCGTGTCTTATGAGGAAGCTGATGATAGCTAGGTTCGTACCGTATGTTTCCAGGTAGTACAAACACTCCTTGTAGTAGGCGTTCTGCTGCACCTTCCCTTCTGGCATAATTTCCAGCCATAAGCTTCCAGCCTTCAGTGTTGTTTCCAGTTCTTTTAGTGTGGCAATGTAGTCATCGTCTTTCTGTTAACACAAAACAATATTGATACAAACAAGCGTTATTGCACATTTATGAGACACACTTAGACAAAACAATAATTTTAGGATGAAATGGACTATAATTATATATAGGGGTGGAGGTATTTACAGTTACAGCAAATTACTCCTCGAAACGAGTTGTAATCCTATCCCCCTTTTCCTCCACATTTTTGTGATGTCCAGGCTAACATGCCAAGGTACAGAGATAATGTTTGCATTCTGAAGCCTAGGCTCCCTCACACACTCTGTGCTCCAGATACCCAACACCCGTTCTCCATCAACAGAACAGCAAGGGCCACGCAGACAAGAAAGGGAAACAAAAGTGAGTAGCCTGAAGGAAGCTGGACCAAGACCCACTGGTATGAGTCACTATGGTAACTTATACTTGCAGGCATGTCCAGTTCCTCTTTCTCCGGACTCATGGGAAAATGAGCACGCATGTCTTAGAGGTAGGCAGGTAAAAAAGTGCTACATTCAAGGCTAGAATAACCATTACCCACAGAAAGCCAGTTCCAGGGAAACAACCAAACAAGTTGCACCTAAGATTGCAAATGCATAGAATCCCTCATTACAGGACAAGATGGAAGGAACAGCCACTAATGAGTTGACTCTTGACTTACAAGAGAGAAATCAGGAAGAGTGTGAGCTATTACCACATTAAAACCCAGATACCTAGAGCCAATACCATATAAACAAATAGATTCCAGGAGGAGAGGAGGAAGTTACAGCCCCTAGCACGGTAGGGGAGATAAGAGGAAGGTACCTTATAAGATGCCCCATCTGCAAGAAAGAGAGTAAGGACCAAAGTTGTCACCACGACCCATGTCTCAAACACTGCAACAAGAGGCACGCTAACCAGAATCAAAGGGCAGGAAACGAAACGATAAAAAGCCCATCACCACACGATAGGAACGTCGAGAACAGTGGATTATGTCACAGCTCAAGTAGGTCAACAAATAGGAAAAGGAAAGCCTGAGGAGCAGGCAACGCTATAATATTAAACAGAAGTGGAACATGTTTACTGCTTTGGTAAGAGCAAGAGATAAAATCATTGGTGAAGAAGAACAACCAGATTCCGAGAACTAGGGTCGACAACTAAGGAACGGATCTTCACGACTTCTACTTCAAGGCAGCTTTGTGCAAGCAGGTCAAGATGCTGTCCGTAAAAGGGTCCAACAAAATATTACCATAAAAAATTAAAATAAAAGATCTGTTGATGTATTGCCATAGGAAGATACACACCTAAAAGACCAGTGATATGGTTTATAAGTTATCGGACTACACCATACCCTCCCTATACTAACTCAATACACTAAACAACAGGATGGGCGTATGGTGTGAAAAGGGTTATAAGTCACCCAGAGAGATCCTAACCTGTTTTACTGAGTCTTACCTAACAGGACTTGCTGGGTGAAAGCACGCTGGCCTTCATTCGCACAAGAAGACATGCATTCCAGACAGCTAGAAAACCCGAGTTACATCGCACAATGTTGCCAGGAAGAATGAAAATGCACATTAAAAGGCCAACCATAGGGGAATTGGAAACATTCTTTGAAAAGGAATGTCAAACATCTTTATGTAGGAAGCAGACACAGTCAGCAATGAGTGCCTTTGGTCTGAGAATGGCCCCTGCTTCATGCATAATTGCTCCAGGACAGCAGAGGACTATATTGCACTTGCATGTGATAACTGTAGGTTTGATGTAGTGCTCGCACATTATGGGTTCTTGGTTTCCACTGAGGCTTCCTGTGAGCAAGTGGTGACACTGCTATTGTGTATTTGAATAATCTCGATACATTAGGGGAAAATACATTCAACAGACTATAAAGAATAACTTGAGTAAAAACGTTTCCTTCGTGACAAATAGAAATTTCTGAAAACCTAGTGAATCTGTTAGTTGAAAGAATTGAATGACTGTGGAAATGGACTGACAGCCCTGTGTCATGCTTACTTTAAATGGAAGCAGTCTAGAGACTGAAACGGAGAACCGCTCATCTACGTCAGCAGTATTGAGCCAAACAATAAAAAGTAGAAGATGATCTTATACAGCTCCAAACTTGCTCTCCCCACTCCCACCCTGAAGACACAAGTCAGGAGAAGAGCATGAATGACAGAGGATGCAACTTTTTTACTTAGTTAAATAGTAATGCTCTGTTCTACATCAGATCTGTGTAAATTTATATAATAATGCTGCTGCATGAAGTAATTTTGGTTGAGACATTTCCAAGCGGCCAGGTAATGGCTGCTCTGACAACTACTGTGGTCCAAAGATGCACTCTTCCATGTTCAACATTCCACATTGTCTTAGAAAACCATACAGGAAATGAACCACAAGGGCCGTCTAAACGTTTTGTCCAATCACCTCAATGAAAGGGAACTGAGGCCCTGGAAAGTTGGTGAATGTATTGAGGGCACTGCAAAGACATGTTTGGGGTTGTGCACACCTCTGGGCTTCCAAACTGCATTTTCTTTTATGCTGTGGTAAAGATCCCTTGGTCACCGACTCAACTGAAATGGACATCCCATCAGACTGGAGATAGAGCTATGTAAGTAGGAGTAATAAGCAATAGCTATATTGTTCAAATGTTGCATTCAACATTAAAAAATATTAATTTTCATCTCACCCCAGCAAGAATTGGCTTCATGGCAGATTCCAGGTGCTGGGTCACGTCCTGAAGCACCCTTGATCCTTGAGTGAGCTGATTCAAATCTGCTGGGGCCTTCAAGAAACGCTCAAACTTTTCTCTTGCCGCGATCAAATTGGCAGCTTTCAAGCAAGCCATGCCCCATGCATGCCACACACCAGTCGGATCTAGGCCAGATTTGGTGGAAACCTAAACCAGAAGTGAGGAATTTGCATAAGGCAAGAAAACATTGTAAGCAGGGGCAACTAGGAGGAGAGTGACAAAAAATGAGAAAATAAAATGTCAATCGATTTATTAGTATAAACAAACTAAAATCACATTCCAAAGAGTACTTTCCTGTTTAAAAATGGTAATTTCCCTACTGGGGTTAAATCTGTAGGGCACACACATCACATAGTCTCTATATTTTTTCGATGATCTCCTCAATGAAGAGCATGTTTCAATGGTTGCATGTTGTAATAAGTGCATATGGTTTGTGTGGGATGGGAACACATGACATGAAATGAATGACTCACTCAAGCTTGAGGTATTGACAACATTCGGAAATCCTTCCCAAAGCTACTCTCACACCAATAGGATGGCTGTGTCTGTGATGTGACTGCCTAATCTTGTGCTCATGGAGCTTGCTAAATAGAAGTAAATAAAATTAAAATGTGGAGTGGTGTTAGGGAAAGGGAATCATCTAGGTTAATCATAATGCGCCCTCGATCGATCAATCGTGCACCACGAGTAGACAGGAAACAAGCATGTGCTGCTGGCTGCAGTCATAAATACAGGAGTGATGAGGTATCAGTGTTTGCAATCAAAAAGGCGTCTGGAGTAAAAGTCTTTCAGATCCACTGCAACTTAATTCAAACCCACTTCAGCAAAAGTGCATTAAGCTCACCCAAATGAAGTCTTCGATGTTGGGTAGAGATAACTTTCCTTACACTTACAACATACCACACGCCCACACTGAGAAATATGAAATTCACACCTCACACATCTGCTAGGGATCTGTACCATCAAGCTGATTTAAAATTAAAATTCCCCATTAAATGAATCCAGGAATCAGCAGTGTGTTCCATTCTGCAAAAATTATCATACCTTTATTGTTTTGTATTTATTGCAATGCACAGATGAACAAGTTATTTACATTCAGTAACACTGTTTTTGGAGAGATTCCTCACCTTAAGAACATCCCCAGGTGCCAGACTGGATCTGAATAATTTTCTCCGCAATGCTCTCACATGCTGATAGGTGTCACCATGTGGCTCTGCGGTGACACCATTCTGCCTCAGACGTGCCACATATAAACACGAGCCTTGCACTCTGAAATCAGTTTCTTAATTGTTCTCCTTCTGCTCTCTCAGACGCGAAGGAATGTGTAAAATTGCTGGTGGTAATGTACCAAAACCTAACTTGGAACCTTATTATGATGTCCAGGAGTCACTCCACAGAAGAGTGGGGTTGAAGGCATTGAGGAATCTGCAGTTAGATAGAGTATCCACCAGAAAGTGCATTACCTCAGGTAAGTAACTTGGTTTTCTAATAGATACTTCTAAATACAGATTTCTCAACTTAATAATAGACACAATACCAGTAGCTTCCAAAAGCGGTGGGTCTGGGGAGTGGACTCATAGAAAGGACAGAGCGGGCAAAATGGCATTCCTGTTTGACCTGGCTGTCAAAACAGTAGTGTTTCATGAATGTGTGCCCTGATGTCCATGTCCCCAACCTGGCAGATGTCCAGAACCGTTACCTCCCTTTGTCAATGCTGTTGTAGCGAACTTGCCCCTAGTGGTCCCCTTTGCTCCAGAAAATTCTACAAAGAGCCGGCCATCGGCACAATGATCCTTGTTGGTCAATGTAAAAGCTAAACGCCCTTTTAGGGTTGAGCCAATGAAGATCCTCCTCCTTCAAAGAGGGGACGTGGAGTGAAAATCATTAAGGCAGTGTTAGCTTGGTCATCATGAAAAGGTATCACAACTTTGGGCAAGAAGGTAGAGCAGGTCCTCAACACTAACGTGTCTGGGAAGAAGATAGCATAGCTTGCACTGACCGCCCCTACCGTTCACTCATATGGTGCACAGAGGTGATGGCAATTTGGAAGTCTGTTTTGAGCATCAGTAATTGCAGTGAGCAGTTGTGCACTGGCTCAAAATGAATGCACATAAAAAATGTCAACACCAAGTTCAAGTTCCATAGCGATATGACGAACAGTTTTGGGAGAAACATGCGAGTCAGATCTTTGTTAAAAAGCATCATAACAGGTGATTTAAATAGAGATGGATGATCAGGTAAATATAAAAAAGCCGAAAGGTCTTGATGGGCCAATGATAAAAAAATTAAAAAAACAATACAGCCAAAATGTGGTCTGCAGGGTTATTATGATGAGCACCACACTAGGCAACAAACTTCTCCCATTGCCCAGCACAGATCGCCTTTACTGAAGTTTGTCAGGCTGCAAGGTTAACACTGACTCTTGTGGCCAGCAGAATAAACGCATCTCAATCTCCCCGCATGAAGGTGTAGGTTGTGGAGTCCTGAGTGCAGGACTCTCCTCTGCTGCCACGACAGGAAGTCCTATTGCTGAATAGGAGGGCATATGATCATTCTCAGGAGCTCTAGGTAGTATGCTCACCTGGCCAAGTCTGGGACTATTAAGATGACTTGGTTTGTCCCTGTCTTTCCTCAGAATGAGAAGTCATGGCGGGAACCTGTAGAGTGGACCGTGTCCCATCACAGTCGGAATACGTCCGCTAGTGACTTTCCTGGAGAACCTACAGTGCGCAGTAGAGATTACACTGCATGTTCTCGCGGGTAGTGAACAGAGGTAACAAGGACATAATCCACTGGTCAAAGCTGCCACGGGAAACAGCCTTTAAAACGAGGTTTTTACCACGTTGTGACTTTACCACGCATTTATAAGCACGCGTGTTTTTACAATGATGCCTTTACCATGCATTTAAGGTAAGTTGGGGGGGTGTGGGTGGTCTCACCCCACAAATACATTGTTTTTAAATGAATAAACAATGTGTGGTAATGGCATCCTTTGTAAAAACATACACATAAAAAAAATGTGTGGTAAAAAATGCATGGTTAAGGCTTGCAATCTATTTCCCTGCGTCTTTCCGTCGTACAACCAGCTGCCGCTTGCTACCTCAGATCCCACTCGTGATCTGTCAGCAAACATCTGCTCAGCTAGACTGCTCTGGCATTCAGAGGCCATTGAAGATGGTTGGTTACCAGAAAGATGTTCTGCTAGGCCAGCCACTTCCCTGGGCATAGGGCCTCCTGGCACAGGACCCTACACCCACCGACTTGCTTGTTGCAGTACCTCATGGTGACCCTGGTGACCGTACTGGACGATCTTCGAATGCGAGCAGACAGGGGTCAGTCAGCTATATTGATTTTACTGGACCTGTCTGCCGCATTCGATACGGTTAATCATTAGGTCATTTTGGAAAGGCTGAAGGGAGTTGGGGTGGAGGCCATGGCACTGAAGTGGTTTCAATCTTACCTGGCCAACAAACGCCAGGCAGTAGACCTTCCCCCCTACCAATCAGATTTTACTGATGTCCGGCACGGAGTCCCTCAGGGGTCCGCGATCAGTCCGATATTATTTAACATCTACATGAGCCCTTTGATCGCTGTCATTAAGTCACATTACATTAATCTTGTGAACTATGCAGATGACACCCAACTTATCTTGTCACTGGAGGGGAATCAATCGATATCTCTGGAAAACTTTCATGCCTGTATGCAGGACACTGCACACTGGCTAAAAAATAATTCCCTGCAATTTAACGGTGACAAGACGGAAATTCTATGCTGTGCAGTTGGGAAAGTCCCACTTTTACTCCCAACTGGCTTCTGGCCTATCCCCACGGTCACTCCACTGATACCCTCGGAGACGGTGCGTAATTTGGGAGTCAGTTTCAATGATAGACTGAGTCTAGAAGCTCAAATAAATAAGACAGTTGGGAGCTGTTTCGCCCTTATCAGAGCGCTACGGAAGATTCTGCCAATGTTGCCAACACAGGTTAGAGCATTGATAGTAAGGAGTGTCATCTTGAGTAGGCTTGATTACTGCAATGCTCTGTTGCTGGAGTCGCCAAGGTATTTGATTGGGAGACTCCAGAGAATCCAGATGATGGCGGCCAAATTAGCCTTAATGAGGTCACGACGCTCATCAGCCTCCCAGGCACTTATGGAGCTTCATTGGCTCCCAGTCTTACAGAGGATACAATTTAAGTCTCTCTGTATTGTTTTTAAAGCTCTGCACGGTCTGGGGCCCAAACCGCTGCAGAATAAATTTGAATGGTATGTCCCCACTTGCAGTCTCCGCTCTTCCTCAGCTAAATTGGTGAAAGTCCCCAGGTTCCAAAGAATAAAAGCAGGAGGAAGAGCTTTTACCATTGCAGCGGCTCAACTCTGGAATAAACTTCCAATTGACTTGAGACAGATGGAAGACCTGTTGCAGTTTAGGAAGAAAATAAAGACCTGGCTTTATCCCAGGATATAACTTTTAGTCCTCCTATAGTTCTTGGAACATTGTCTCTCCCACTGAACTTACGATGATAGGGCATACGTATCTCAGCGCCAGGATACCCGTTGGGTCACAGTGCGCTTTACAAGTAATGATAACAATAACAATAACAATGGTAGTCATGTTGTTCAAGAGTAACTGCACCAGCCTCCACTTGGAGGATGGCAGGAAGGCTTTCAGGGCCAGAAGGATTGCCTGAGCTCCAAAAGGTTGATGCAGAGACATTTGAGTTCCACCTCTCCCAGGTGGCCAGCCCACCCGAGCAGTGACACATCTGTCAGAAACATGAAGGCTATGTGGAGAATGAAGAGCGGCTTTCTGAAGGTCAGGTTGGGGTTTGCCTTCCACCATAAATAATTCTGAGCAATCTCCTGCCAGATCTGGATGGAGTCAGAGGCGCAGCCCTGATGCTGGGCCCACTGATACCTGAGATCCATGAGCCTAGGAGCCAGAAATATTGGGATCATATCTCAATGGTCCCAGATTTGCTGCAGCGATGGAAAGTCCTTGAATGCCACCAAGTCCAGGACACAGAATCCTCTGTGTGAGGCACAGTTGGGACTTCAGTTTATTGATGGAAAACCTCACAGATGCCAGGTGGTTAGCCATCGTCTATAGGTGGTCCATGACTGACTGCAGCTAGCTCGCCTTGAGTATCTAGTTGTCCAGGTAAATTAACACATGTATTCCCAGTGACCACTGACGTCACTTTTATGAGCACCTGAGGGGCAGCGGTAAGGCCGAAGGGCAGCACAGCAAATAGAAGTGTTCCAACCCCACCGTGAACAGCAGATAATTACTGTGGGACTGCCAGATGAGTATATGAAAATACATATCCTACAAGTCCAGGGACACCTTCAGGGTTCCTGAGTTCAAAACAGAAAGAATCTAGGATATGGTAAGCATCTTAAATTTGTCCTATTATCTTGAATTTGTCCTATCACAGAAAGGCATTTAGTGGACAGAGGCATAGGCCTGAGGCCTCCATCATTTTTCAGTTTCAAGGAAGTAGCATGAACAGTACCTTTCTCCTCTCTCTGGAGCTGGCATCAATTAAATGGCACCCTTGGCAAGCAGAAGGCATACTTCTAGCAATAAAATTGCAGAATGGTCCACTAACAGTTGTGCTGATGAAGGGGAAAAACGCTGTAGGGAGAAAATTAAATGTGGGTGTAGCCCCTTTGATTCTTAAGGCCCATTTATGTGTCTTACATGATGGTTCCCCAGTTGTGGAGATAATGTCATATCATGTTTCCTACTGGCTGGGCATCGGTCGGTGAGGGAAAGTGGCTTGGCAGCTTCTGCAATAGGGGAGGACAAGGTAGAGGTCAGCTGTTCCTGCTTGTGGGAAAGGGCTAAGCCGTCACCACGACCTCTGCTTAAGATAGGACTGGCCCTCCTTCCTGCTGTTACACAGGTTGGGGAAGACTGGTGCTGTCTGCAGGCTAGCCCCCTCGACTAACCCTTGAACTTCAATTACTGTTAGTGGAACGGCCTGGCGGGAGACAAGAGTTCCAAGGATTGTGCCTTGGCTCGAAGTCCTCAAATCTAGTTGAGTGCTGAATCAGCCATCTTCGCAAACTACAGACAAGAAAGAGCATGTCCATAAGGGTTGCCTGGATATCCCCTGAAAACCCTGTTGATCGCACACATGTATGCCTTCTAAGTGCTACATTGGTGCCAATACCTCTGCCCAAACAGAGCATGGTGTACATACCAGCATGCAAGACATACTTTGCTGCATCCTGGCCATCATGTATCCCATGAGCCAGCGAAGGCATCAATACATTTCAACTTGAGGATTGGTCAGAAAGGTATTATGAGTGACTTTAATAGTCGATGCCTGTGCAAACAGGTTTTCAGTCGTGCTGATCTATGTTGCCTGGCAACAGGTAGACTTATTAGAGGGCCCAAGCATGGCTTGGACCAAGTGGCCATAGGTGTGTCCATCAGAGCCTTGCTGAACGGCAATAATGGCTCAGAATAAGTTGAACCTGGTGGCAAGATTTCAGTTAACAAGTTTACCTTGTTTTTAAAAAGTCAGCAAATGCAAATCAAGCACTTCTGCTATCCTTTGCACAACTACTGCGAAAGAGGAAATTTCTTGTGTTGGTAGCCCAGGTGGCGAGTCCATCTCAGTCTCTCGGGATGTATCTAGCCCACTGGCATTTTGGAAATCCAGATATAGCCTATTTCCAGTATAGAGAGAGAGAGAGAGAGAGAGAGAGAGTCACCATCCGAGTCATGGGGAACATCACGCCTATCGAGAACTGCGCTGGAGTTAGATCCAAATACGGCCTCTACCTGTGATAGTCCTCGCGTCGATGCAGAGGCCAAGGACTAGAGTGTGGCTGCAAATTGGTCGACTATGTCTTTATGATCTTATAGCGCAACATAGGTCAAATGGAGCTGATAATGATTTGGAGTCAGAGACTGGCATCAAACGCTGGTCCTGGAGTGGCACCAGCATAGAAGAAACTGGTGTGGACCCTGGAGTAGGAGAGTAAGTATGAACTGAAATAGGAATAGGCTTGGGAATGGATCCCATGGGGTCAGCTGGCACCTAGGGATGGCCCACATGTGGAAGTCCAACTGGAACCCAAAGTGGTTCTGTGGAGCTCAAAGACATGTTAGAGAAAGCCTGAAGCATTTGAAAGAGCTGCAACATGTCTTGGCTAAAGGCTACTATGTGTTGCGAGGTCAGTAGGAGCCTTTGGTTTTCAGGGCACATGGGGACCAACTGTGGGACTGCACTGGAGTTGGAGTACACTTGTGGGGTATTACTTTTCGACTGACGCTCTGTACCTTTGCGCCTGATTTCGAGGGACAGGATAGGGTTGAGTCCCATTTGGCCTTCTTGCACTTATCAAGAATCTTCAACTTCAACTTACCAGAAGACTTGGAGCAGGGATGCGACTTGAAGAGGGACCGACTCCTTGAATGAGATCACCAATAACTCTGCAACTTGGAAGAGGATATATTTTTCGACGTTGATGCACAAGTTACTAACTTGTGTAACGATATATCTGTAAGAGACAGTAGTTAGTGACAGATTCCTTACCTTAGAATATCCCCAGGCGTCAGGCTGGATCCGGAAAGTTTTTGCGTAGCAGTACCCTTGCGCGTCGGTAGGCGGCGTCGTGCGGCTCCGCGTCCGTCGTCGGCGTCGTGATCGCCGGGATGACGTCGCGGGCAGTACTTAGACGCCGCCCCTGCGCGCTGACGTCAGTTCTGTACACGACTTTCCGCGCCAGGAACGCAGAGCCATGCAAGAAGCTGACATAGGTGTCTGAAAAATACTAGGGCCCTGAAAGGGATGTCCTTAACCCTAGAAATCAGTTCGCAGAACGGGGAGGATGGGTGGGCGGTAAGGAATCTGTCACTAACTACTGTCTCTTACAGATATATCGTTACACAAGTTAGTAACTTGTGCATCTGAAAGAGACACGTTAGTGACAGATTCCTTACCTTAGAATAGATACCCCAGCAATACCAACCCCGGTGGTGGGTCTGCGAACAAAGATCAGACAAGGAAGTCCTGGAGGACAGAACGGCCAAAGAAGCCGTCCCTCCGGACCTGACTGTCAAGGCAGTAATGCTTTGTAAACGTGTGCAGCGAGGCCCACGTAGCTGCCTGACAAATAACCGGCAACGGAACACCGCGGCCCAAAGCCGTGGTAGCAGCCGTTGCCCTGGTGGAATGGGCCCGCAGCCCAACAGGAGGCTCCTTCTTAGCCAAAGAATAGCAGGTCTTGATGCACAAGGTAACCCAGCGGGAGATGGTCCTCTTGTGCACCGCCCGACCTTTTTGGCGCCCACGTAGCCAACAAAGAGCTGGTCATCCACCCGGAAGTGTTTTGTGCGGTCAATATAGAAGGAGAGCGCACGTTTTGGGTCCAGACGGTGGAGCCTCTCTTCCTCTCTGGAAGGATGCGGAGGCGGAAAGAAGGTGGGCAAAGTGATGGTCTGCCCAATATGGAAAGCAGTAACCACCTTTGGCAAGAAGGACGGGCGCGTCCGAAGAACAACCTTGTCCGGATGAACAGACAGAAAGGGAGGTTTGCAAGATAGAGCCTGGAGCTCACTCACCCGCCGAGCGGAGGTGATGGCCACCAGAAAGGCTGTCTTCAGAGTCAGAAGACGAAGAGGACAGTTATGTAGAGGCTCAAAGGGAGCGCACATTAAAAGGTAAGAACCAAGTTCAAGTCCCACTGAGGCATCACAAACGGAACAGGAGGGAAGAGGTGAGTAATGCCTTTTAAGAACCTGTTAACAACAGGGGACTTGAAAAGGGAGGGCTGATCAGGAAGCCTGAGGAAGGCCGAGATAGCACAAAGATAACCCTTGATGGTACCCAGGGCAGAACCCTGTTGGGCCAGAGAAAGAAGGAACAGAAGGACCTCAGAAAGAGGGGCAGAGAGGGATTCACAGCCTTTGCTGTGCACCATGCCACAAATTTGTTCCACCTGCAGGCGTATACCACCTTAGTGGAGGGACGCCTGGCTGCCAGAATCACATCACAAACTTCGGGAGGCAAGTCGAAAGGAATCAACTGCCGCCGCTCAATCTCCACGCAAGCAGGTGTAGACTGGACAGGTTCGGGTGGAGGACCGTCCCCTGCTGCTGCGACAGAAGATCCTCCCGAAGAGGCAGACGGATCGGGGGATCTACGCTCATATTGAGTAGCTCGGGATACCAAACTCTTCGAGCCCAGTCTGGAGCCACAAGAATGACTTGGGCCCGGTCGTGCCGAATCTTCTTCAACACTCTGGGTAGAAGTGGTATAGGCGGAAAGGCGTACAACAGACCGCAACTCCACTCGTGACGAAAAGCGTCTCCGAGCGAGTGCCGCCTTGGAAATTCCAACGCGCAGAACTGATGACATTGCGCGTTCTCTTCGGTGGCGAATAGATCGAACCAAGGCTCTCCCCATTGTAGAAAGAGTCCTTGCGCCACTTCCGAGTGAAGACGCCATTCGTGATCCATCATGCACCTGCGGCTGAGGTTCGTCCGCCCTGGCGTTCAGGGAACCTGCCAGGTGTGGAACCATCAGGAACATGCCCTGATGTTCCAGCCATGTCCAGAGGCGCAGAGCCTCCTGACAAAGGGTCCAAGACCCCACCCCGCCCTGTTTGTTGCAGTACCACATGGCGGTGGTGTTGTCTGTGAACACCTGCACTACCTTCCCTTTGACAGAGGGAAGGAATGCCTTGAGTGCAAGTCGGATCGCCCGGAGCTCCAGAAGGTTGATATGGAGCCGGGACTCCGCCGGAGACCAGAGGCCTCTGATCTCCGCCTCTCCCATGTGACCGCCCCATCCCAGTACGGACGCGTCCGTCACAACTGTGTGCTCTGGCTGGGGAAGGGAGAGGGATCTGCCCATGACCCATTGCCGGTTCGAGAGCCACCACTGCAACTGTCTTGCAGTCCCCTCCGAGATCTGGACGTGATCGGACAGGTTGCCCTGGTGCTGCGCCCACTGGAACTTCAGGTCCCACTGCAGAGCCCGCATATGCCACCTGGCATGATCGACCAGCAGGATGCAGGAGGCCATGAGGCCCAGCAGCCTCAGGGTCATCCGTACCGAAACCCAGGATAAAGGCTGAAAGATCGGAATCATAGCCTGAATATCCCGGACTCGCCGTTCGGGAGGATAGGCCCGAAACTGCGTCGTGTCCAGAACCGCTCCGATGAAAAGGAGCTGTGGAGAAGGAATCAGATGCGACTTCGGCACATTGATGGAGAACCCCAGCGAGTGCAGGAGTTCGGCCGTAGTCTGGAGGTGGGAGACGACTGCCTGGGACGAGCCCGCCTTCAGCAGCCAGTCGTCGAGGTAGGGGAAGACTGAAACCCCTGCCCGGCGCAGATGAGCTGCGACCACCGCCATCACTTTCGTGAACACCCGAGGGGCACTGGTAAGGCCAAAGGGAGCACGGTGAACTGAAAATGCTCGGGGCCTACCGTGAACCGAAGGTAACGCCGGTGGGCCGGCAGGACGGGGATGTGGAAATATGCGTCCTGCAAGTCCAACGCTACCAACCAGTCTCCAGGGTCGAGGGCAGTCAAGACCTGAGCTAGGGTGAGCATCTTGAACTTCTCCTTCCGGAGGAAGCGATTGACGTTCCGGAGGTCCAAGATAGGACGCATGTCCTCCTTGTCCTTTTGGGCACCAGAAAGTAGTGGGAGTAGCAACCACGCCCTACTTCTGGGGTCGGAACACGCTCGATGGCCCTCTTGGTCAAGAGGGCCGTGACTTCCTTCTGTAGGAGCACCAAGTGATCCCCTGACATGCGGTGGAATTGAGGTGGCATGGCTGGGGGGTGGTCTCGAAGGGGAGGAGTAGCCCCTTCGAACAATGTCCAAGACCCACCTGTCCGAGGTGATGGTACGCCAGTGGGGAAGGTGATGGCGGACCCTGCCCCCTACTGGCGTGCTGTGCACCTGAAAGGAGGGACTAGGAGGGCTTGGAGGCCGCGGACGGGTTGGAGGTGGTGGCCTGACCCGCACGCTGGTTGCCCGATCCGCCACGGCGGAATCCACGTCCTCGGCCACGCGAAGACGCCTGCTGCGCGGGCCGGTGGCTGGGCTGCTGACGTGAAGGGGCGCCCCTACCGTGGCCACGATAGGGGCGAAAAGCAGAAGTCAGCGGAGGGCGTGTAGCAGAAAGGCCCAGGGACTTGGCAGTAGCCCGTGAGTCCTTAAAGCGCTCCAACGCATGGTCTGCTTTGGACCCAAAAGACCGACTCCATCAAAGGGCATGTCCATGAGAGTATTCTGGACAACCCCTGAAAAACCAGTGGTTCTCAGCCAGGCGTGGCGTCTGAGCGCCACCGTCGTTGCAATAGACCTGCCCAGCGAGTCGGCGGTGTCAGGGCCACAACGTATTGTGTATTTAGCCGCATCCCTTCCTTCCGCAATGGCGCGGGAAAGCAGTGTCTGGACCTCCTCAGGACACTGGGGCAAAACATCCGCCACCGAATCCCACAGGGAGTGGGTATATCGGCCCAAAAGACAAGCGGTGTTAACGGACCGCAAGCCAGCACTGGAGGAAGAAAAACCCTTCTTCCCAAACTGATCCAGGCGTTTGGATTCCCTATCCGGAGGAGCGGTAGGGAAGGCGGTTTGGGAAGCGGAGGCTTGGACAACCAAGCTCTCAGGAGTGGGGTGGACAGAGAGAAACAGGGGGTCGCCCGGAGCTGGGCGATGGCGTCGTGACACGTTCCGATCCACAGGAGCCCCTGTGTTGGGCTTGGACCAGGCGCCCAAAGAACGTCAGTGAGGGCGTCGTTAAACGGCAGCACAGTCTCCGCAGAGGAGGCTGCCGGCTGAAGCACCTCTGTCAAGATGTTAGGCTTGACCGTCAAAGTAGGGAGTTGGAGACGTAAGGCCCCAGCTGCCCTACGCAACACCGTACCAAAATTGGCTCCCTCCTCCGTAGCCACGGGAGGAGACAGCATGCCAGTGTCAGGGGAAGTATCCAGACCACTGGCCTCCCCTAGACTCTCTGTCCAGTCCTCATCGTACTGACACCGTCGTGTCAGAGGGTCATCAGACCCCTCCCAGTCCACCTGGTCCTCCTCTGGTTCAAAATAAGGAGGAGGAGGGACAGTTGGGATCCAAGGTCCCATTGGCGCCGGAACCGGCGTCGAGCGACGTCGGTCCGGATCCATGTCCGGAGCCGGAAGGAACTGGGGGACGACGCCGCCCGGAGCCCAGGGCGGCGTCGAGAACGGCACCGGAGACATCGGCGCCGGCGGAGGTGTCGTTAGGTCGACCGGCGTCGATGGGGGTTGTGGAGCCGGGATCGAGGCCGGGGCCGAAGCCGGAGCCGGGATCGAGGCTGGAGGCACGGGCGACTCCGGGGCCGGAGCCGTCGGCGACGCCGGAGCAACCCCATCAGGGCCCGCGGGGCCCGAAGGCGCACCGGAGGCCCGAAGAGGCGGGCATTGGCCGACAGGAATTCCTGCACTTTGGCCGGATCCGCCCCCGAACCCGGGAAGGGCGGGTATGGCGGGGGCGACTCCACAGGCATGTCCGGGGCCGCGGGGGCGGGGACAATGCCGGGAGGGGCCTCAGCCGAGCCGCGAGACCGGCGAGGCGAAGTCCTAGAGCGATGATGCTTTTTGGACTTCTTGTGTTTCGACTTACCGGACGAAGAAGACTTCGACGCCGACGACCGGTGTGGACTCCGCGATCGACCCCTGGACCTCTCACGCGACCGGGGCTTCCGCGGAGCCGAATGCCGGGCCTCGAGGAGCTTCCGAGACCGCTCTCGCAAAGCTTTCGGGTTGAGGGCCTGGCAGTCGGTACAAGACTCCGTGTCGTGGCCTCGGCCGAGGCAGAAGAGACACTCCCAATGCGGGTCGGTGACGGACATCATCCGCGCACAGGCGCCGCAACGTTTGAAACCGGGCATCCCTACGACACCTTGATAGATGAAAAAACAGTGAAAAAATTCACCAAAAAGTATGGTCAAAAAATGACCAGGGCACTGCTCTTCCCGGATCTGCGCTTGCTGGCGCGGAAAAAGAAGAACTGACGTCAGCGCGCAGGGGCGGCGTCTAAGTACTGCCCGCGACGTCATCCCGGCGATCACGACGCCGGCGACGGACACGGAGCCGCACGACGCCGCCTACCGACGCGCAAGGGTACTGCTACGCAAAAACTTTCCGGATCCAGCCTGACGCCTGGGGATATTCTAAGGTAAGGAATCTGTCACTAACGTGTCTCTTTCAGATCTTTTCTTTATGTTCAGCAACATGGAGCTTTGCCTCCTGCTCCTGTATCACTTTCAGGTGCATGAGGACACACTTATTACATGAGACATAGTACCAAAGGCACACGTCATACGGGTCCCTGACCGACATCTCCTTCCTGCAAACATGGCAGGACTTCACTTCTGTTGTTTTCAGGGCCGATAGTGTCACTGGCATAGTGCATACATTTAGAACTTGTCGCAAAGCAGACAAGTTGGGAAGGAGCTTTAGGGTTGCGCCAAAGGATGCATACAGAAAGGAACTGATGTCAGCATGCAGGGGTGGCCCTAATATGCGCCTCTGCTCTGTCCCTTTCGGAGCAGAATGGAGTCACCACAGAGCTGATGGCGCCATCCGTCGGCGTGCAGGAGCATTCCTGACAACATTTGTCAGATTCAGCTGGGAGACATTCTTTAGGTGAGGACACTGCGGTTAGACAAACCAAAACAGTTGGCATTTCTAAAATGTTCCCTAGCACCTATGACCACTGTTTGTCAATGGGGACTGGGTCACCTCTTTAGCTAACAAACTTCTCCTTCTCTAGAGATTTTTAATGTTCGCATCCACACCCTCTCACTCTCAACTCTACCAAGTGCCTAAAAACAATCTGGTACTCCTGGTGTTTCATGACATGGAGCACATCTCAGTATCATTCTCAACAGAGACATAATCCACTATCACCCATCTCCAAGGCCCCTCAGTCTCTCAGAAGAGAGGCTATGTGGTATTCTTTTACATACTGCACTTTTATGTAAAGAAAGGCACTGACGTCTTGTAGCGGTCAGCGCTACTGGATTGAGGGAGAGGATTAAGGGAGAACATGTCATACACAGTGCAACGATTAGAGAACTACCAGGGTACTTAAGATACTAACCGATAAAAGAAATGTATCATCAATTTCTTTATTTTTCCTTTCATTTCACAATGCAGTAGGAGTCTTGGAACTGCAAAGGATTGCATATCCTGGAGAAAACCTAAGGATGTTATTTATTCACCAGCAGGAGGGATCTGTTCGGCTGCCAGCTGACCTATCTGGAACCCTACTTTATTATATCTCCCACAAATGACCCTCACTGTTGTATAACATTGTGGCGCAATACCAACACATCAACCACACTCAATTGACCGCCTCTGAACACATTACACTGTGAGCATCATGGGGCCAAGAGTTTTTGTGCAGTGGAATGGGCACCTTTCAAGGTAAAATCGAGACCTAAAATGGATTTCAGATGTGGCTTTCACTCTTTTGAGAGAATCTCTCATGTGGCTTCTTTTTGTGATCAAGGCTATTAGAAGACAGATGGGCTATAGACAAAAGGTGACAGCTGAGCATTTTTGCATTTATTTGTAACATGCAGAAAATCAGAACTGGAAGATCTTGAAAAGATCATTCTATAATCTGTGTACTCCAAGTGTTGGCACAATTAAGATACTTATTACATAACTTCATAGTTCCTGTCACATGCCATTAAATAACAGGGATTCTAGATGCAACCGATGTGCTCTCGGAAAATCTGAGATGGGTCTGCAGGGGCTGTACTAAAGTGCGTTGCTATATTTTTCTACCTTTCACTTATAACATGGCAAGCCAGAGACTTGGAAAGGCTTAGTCCTCAAGTGACAGATAGAAAGAACTGCTTAATGCTGCTGTCAATTATCTACCACAGGAATGCGGGGGCTGTGGAGAAGGACTCAATACTTAAGTTACATGTATTTCTCTCTGTCTGCAACCTACAAGGTGGAACAGAATTGGCAGAGAAAGGTTGTGCATACGATTACAGAAACTTGAAGTATAGCTTACACAAGACACACAGATGATGGACGGAATACAGAGCAAATCAAACATTCACCCCCAGTCAATAGATCTGGGTTAAACCCATTGTTCTTTTGTTCACCATGCCACCCCAGTTTAGACCCTGCCATATGCAAATCAGTCTTGACCCTGTGCCTCATGAGAACAGTCCAGCTCGAACTGCCAAGCCAGGTCCTCCCTGGACCGGAAACAAGCATCCTGGGACCGGTTTCGGGGCATCACCCCTCATCAGCCAGGCTAGCTTGAAACCAGTGGCATAGTGAGCCTGGGACCTACGTCTGGGAATACCCGGCGCACTTAGGGCAAGAAAGCAAAAGACACACAGATGATGGACGGAATGCAGAGCAAATCAAACATTCAACCCCAGTCAATAGATCTGGGTTAAATCCATCGTTCTTTTGCTCACCATGCCACCCAAGTTTGAACCCAGCCATATGCAAATCAGTCTTGACCCTGTGCCTCATGGGAACAGTCTAGCCCGAACTGCCAAGCCAGGTCCACCCTGGACCGGAAACAAGCATCCTGGGACAGGTTTCGGGGCATGTGGGTTGGGTATGCCCAGACGTGGGTCCCGTGCTGTCCATGCTACTGGAGTCAAGCTATCCTGGCCGATGAGGGGTGAAACCCCAAAACCGGTCCTAGGATGCTTGTTTCCAGTCCAGGGAGAACCGGGCTTGGCAGTTCGGGCTGGACTGTTCCCATTGGGTGCAGGGTCCCGACTGATTTGCATATGGTTGAGTTCAAACTGGAATGGCATGGGGAGCAAAAAAAGATGGATTTAGGCCCAGATCTCTGTACTGGGGTGAATGTATGACATTGTTCTACATTCTGTCCATCAATTGTTCTTTTTGCATGAAGTATAGCTTAGGCGCTGGAGAAGAGATGACAACAAAAGCTATGGAGACAATATGAGTGTTCACGTGTGCTGAGTTCCAGATACTCTTCTTAAATGAGAAGCTTTTTATGCATTATGAAAATGCCTTCATAACTCTAGATTTTGTCCAATAAATTCATTAGCAACATGTCCATTTTTCATTTAAAACATTGATCCTTGAGCTAAGACATATGCAGATACCTCAAAGATACTGTCATGTTACAGTTTACTAACAATCTGAGTTTTCAACATGTGAAACCACTGCCACAACCCAAGAGTGCAAATCTGAAAAATATGTGGGCACAATATTTCCTCACTATGGGATATATTTATAATTTTAGTGTTTATCATTTTAGAGCCAACTTACATTTGTGATCACCAATTGACTATATTTAGCTATTTTACCATTACAGCTGTGTTGTAGGAAAATAAAAGGACAATACCATGAATTCTAGTCGCACAATGGCCTGTCAGTGTCACCAGGTATGCCATTTAACACTTATATATTCACCCAGTCTGGTGTTGATTACCTCAATAGCCAACTGATAGTACTCTGCTTCCAAAAGACGATTCCTCAATCGTATTACTGCTGCTGGCTGCAAAATCTGATCGAGAGAGGGTATGTTGGGGTAGGTGTTTGCGACAAGAATCTTCAACAAGTCCACTTTGCTATAGTAGCTGTTGGAAGAAAGAAAACTGATTAAGTTCACAATACTTACACACAGTGATACTGCTGAAAATGGGCTTTAAATTAGTCCAATCTCCCTATTAGATTGATGAGAAGTTGTAATAAAGTATTGGAAACGGATTGCAGGAGCATTTTATCTGGCCTCTTGGGATTATAGAATCTGAGACTGCACATGTTGGGCTGCCCTCACGATTATGTACCTTAACGAAATTACTACATACTCTATTCTTGTGAGGAGGAACAGTTAGGCTGCCATTATACAATCTACGGCTCTGTTATTGCATGGATGGCTTTGGTAAGTGTACCTTTCTGTTAACATTTCTCAGTGAGCCTGTTGAGCTGCTCTTTTGGCCGTGTGCCTGTGGTCCTCTCGATAAAACTCTTAGCATCACTGTTATTTTATGACCTGCTCTTACAGAAAGACTGCTGTAGATCAGGAGGATAATGTTACTTACCCAGTAAGCATCTGTTCTTGGCATGTAGAGCTGTAGATTCACATGCTTTGCATACTCCTGCCATCTAGTGTTGAGTCCGGATGTTTGCAAGTTGTTTTTCTTCGAAGAAGTCTTTCCAGTCATGAGGTAGGTGACTCCTCCTTTCGGTGATAGTGCGCGTGGGCATCGACTCCATTGTAAGATTGTTTTCCCGCAGAGGGTGAGAGTGGAGTTAGTAAAGGTAGAATAGAGATGTTATGCGTATGTATGTAAAGTAAGAAAACTGCAACAGGTACAGGTACCCGGGGAGGTGGGTGGGCGCATGTGAATCTACAGCTCTACATGCCAAGGACAGATGCTTACTGGGTAAGTAACATTATCCGTTCGAGGCATGTGAGCTGTAGATCACATGCTTTGCATACACCAAACAGCAGTAAACTCCAAAAGTGGTGGCTAACCTGCAGCTGTTGCAGTTGTTTGAAAAAGTGTTTTAAGTACTGCCTGGCCTATATTAGCTTGCTGCCTCACTAACACATCTACACAATAGTGTTTGGTGAATGTGTGCGGTGTAAATCATGTTGCTGCCTTGCAGATGTCAGCTAGGGGAATATTCTATAAGAAAGCCATAGTAGCCCCTATTTTGTGAGTGGAATGCGCTATAGGGGGTATTGGCAATGTTCTTTTTGCTTTTGTATAACATGTTTGGATACATTTAACAATCCATCTTGCAATACCTGATTCAGAAATGAGATTGCCTTTTTGTGGTGGAGAAAAAGCAACAAAGAACTGCTTTGTCTTACGAAAATCTTTTGTTCTTTCTACATAATATAGCAGAGCTCTTCTAAAATCAAGTGTGTGTGTGTGTAGAGCTCGTTCTGCTACAGAATCAGGTTGAGTAAAGCACACAGGTAACTCAACTGATTGATTGATGTGAAAAGCAGAAACCACTTTTGGAAGAAAATTGTCGTCAGGTGGGGAAGGCTATGTAGTGTAAAGGTCTGGGTCATTATCTGTGGGTGAGTCAGTGTTATAGTCTTTCCAGGGATCTGCTGGTAAAGGATCATCTCCACCATTCCCATCATCATCATCATCAGGTTGTTGAGGAGAGTTAGTTGGTGTAATTAGTAAGTGATGCAACTGTGGGGAAGGAGGTGATGGAGGAGAGGGGTTAGTACCAACATGCTTCCTCTTCAAAGGAATATGATAAGTGTCCTCTGACTCTGGTTTACGTTTCTGAGGCAATTTGGTAGAAAGATGTCCTGTCTGAGGATTAATATAGAGTTCTTTCTGTTTGGGGTCTGATTTCGGTGGGACGTCGAAACAGGGGTCCTGCTGCTGCAGAGGAGTATCTTTCTGTTTCGGACCCAACTTTTTGGTGCCCAAGGTTTAAGTTCAGAAGCCGATTTTGGTTTTGGCGTCGAATGTTTCGGCTCCGAAGCGGGTTTCGAGCCCAAAGGTTTCGGCTCGGTGCCTGACTTTGGCCGACTCAATCCTGAGCCGGAAGGCTTTGGTACGTGTTTTGGTGCTGAGCCGGAAGGCGGGGCGTTAGAAACATCTTCTTGGTGCTGACCATGGCCCGAAGGCAGAGGTGGGACCAGAGCCTTTTGCTTGGGCTGAATAGGTATTTGGGACAAGGGGTGTTCGGTACTCACGACACGTTGGCCTTGCGGCACGTGTTCTTCCATGTCAGAGTCAGATTTGGAAATGGATACAGGTTCTTCCTGTTCTTCTTCGGCCCCTTGCACGTCGTAATCTTCTTGCTCAGAACCTTCTCCGAAGATGTACGGCGTGGATTCAATGTTTTGGCTCTGCATTTCACGACGTCGAGCCCGACAATCACGGAGCGTTTTCTTCGAACGGAAAGATTTGCACGTGTCGCAGCTCTGTTTGTTGTGCTCCCGAAATAAGCACAAGTTGCATGCTTCGTGTGAGTCGGTGCGCGGGTACTTCGCGTGGCACCGAGGACAGAATTTGAATGGAGTCCGTTCCATCAACTGCAAGGTGGACCGACGCGGTGAGGCCCAAAGGCCTTCCACGAGTTTTCCGATCGAAATAGAAGTTTTGTCGACCGATACGATACACGGAGAAGTGGGATACGCATACGAAAACAATACCATCAAGGGTAGAGTGGATTGCACACCGAAGGAAACCCGAAGAACTGTTCCGAACCGGAGCACAGCAATACACTTCCGAACCAGATGGCGGAAAAAAACAATCTAACAATGGAGTCGATGCCCATGCGCACTATCACTGAAAGGAGGAGTCACCTATCTTGCGACTGGAAAGACTTCTTCGAAGAAAAACAACTTGCAAACATCCGGACCCAACACTAGATGGCAGGAGTATGCAAAGCATGTGATCTACAGCTCACATGCCTCGAACATTCTATTTTCTGTTGTACAATCATGTTGTCAATGGCACGGATGGTATGGGTGGTAGGACAGAGAAATATTGTGTTCATGGCTCTGGAGAGCATGCACCCAGGCCTCTAAATCACCATAACAAGCTGTAGCTTTTTGACCCTTGCATCTGCCCACACCACAATCCTGTGTACACGCAGTGGAAGCACATTTAGGCTTAGTGAGGGCCCCATGTGGATCAGAGGTGCAGACCATGTGCACCCTCTTTGCAGAGTGAGGCTACAATCAACCTGCTGGGCTATAAAGAACTGACAGTAGTGGCAGTGAAATGTTTATAATAGCATGACAAGCCTTTTTACTCTCACCTGTTAGGGAGAATGGTAGACTGACCTCGCCTGCATTTTTTTAAATTGATCTGCAATTCCATACAACAATCTTTCACCCACTCATGTTGGACATTGATATTGCGTAAGGAAACTTTACTTCTATGTGCAAAGGATGCATGTGGAGTGCATATGACACATGGGCTATGGCCACATTAGGTTCCAATTCGTGCTTACTGTATTCAAAGTGATGCAGAAACTGATGAGCTGGAGTGAGAGCCCTGATTGTAGGTGCGAATAGCAAGGCTTACCCCAGAACACTGTAGAGATCGTATAGTGGGTCAGAGGGAGCAGCACTAAGGAGTGGAAAGAGAAAGGGTCTCATTGAAGCTAGAGTTTTCACCCTGCTCTATCCTGACCCAATGTCCTCTAGAAGGGCTATATGGGTAGCTGCTCTTGCCTTTGAGTCCTCCTTTTGGGTTGCATCTGGCTGGAGCCTCCCAGTATCACCACACCATTCTGCTCATATTTCATGATAAAGACTTTAACTTGACCAGTCTGAGTTCTGGGCTGCTCTGCCCGGGACCAAACTCAGAAGTGACAGTTTGAATACACAATTGCTGTATGCAACTTCAGAATAGAGACTGGGCAAAAACTTCCAGAGAGCAGTGGCCTGGGGAACTTCAAACCAAGACTGCCTGAAAGGCTGCCTAGTCCCTGCTTCCAGCGGGAGAGCTGACCAACTGCCCAGGAGGTGTATTGGAAGTGCCAATACATGAGGAAGTTACTGCGGAATAGGTGAAGGACCATCAAAGAGCCAAGACGAAAAGAACTAAAAGACATCCACTACTGCCTCCAGGAAGGCTGTGCATTTTTCTGCAAGGGTGAGGCGAAGGGCTCCCGAATTCAACCCAGAGTGGAATCGAAATGCGTACCACTTATGAATAGAGGATATTGAGCAACTTTTAGCCAGGGAATTCCCCAACTAAAAAGCACCAATACATCACATGGAGCTTAAAGAAGGTCAGACTGACATCTGCAGTCCATACAAAAAGATTCAACAGTGCCAGAGGAAAGTCAGTACCTGTTGAGGGACTTTCATCAAGGACTATGTACCCACCAAGACAAACAAGGGAGGGCATCTATTTTGTTTGCGTGGTTGGTTTTTCTGTTGGGGCCCAATGAAGGTGCCAACTGCAAGAGCAGACAAAGCGCGGGCACTGCAACTTCACCACAACCTCCTTGTCTAGTGCTCACGCTGCCTGATCTCACCTGCCTCCAAGGCCGACACACATTAAGACTAAAACTGACCCCTTCCATTTGGATTACTGTGGGTACTGTTTTCCAGTAGTACTACAGATGAATGCCTTCTGTTGGTTAATAACAGTAATAATGATGTTGTGTGCAGGGTGGCAATCAATAACTTTCTTTTCAAAAACTAAAATAGCTGATATACAGTAATTTATTAATTCTAACCAGATATCTGTTGAGCTCTAAGTCTCTACCCTACACCGCCTCCCTTAGTAAGCCCTGGTCTGCTCAATCTCACTACTCAAGACCTAAAGGGGTGCAGTTTCGCTCAGTTTTGTGGTCAACAGTAAGGCTAAGCCCAAGGCCTCCAGTTGTAAAAGGCAATCTGAGGCTAATAAACCTTGTGTCCACTGGGACTCCTTAAAAAGTTCCCAAAATGGGCCATCTTTATACAGAATGAAAACTTTCCCAACTGTAATTTCCATTGTGGGTAGGTTTGATATATTCATGGCTGTAAAACTTTACCGCAGTGACAATGAATGTAGTCTTAGCTCCGTCTCGCCACCCTTTACAACTGCCATGGAAAGTGTGGCCTTCAGGGAGGATCGGATGAGTCTTATAGATTCTGTCACTACGTTTTTTTATGGAGGGATCCAGCACAAGTGCCTTATTTTTTAACATCACCCTGCCAGCCACAAAAGCATCACTGTCTTTCAGTCCAATTTGCATGTCAACACAACATGCTAGGTGTGTGACAGAGTGTGTCTGTGCAGGGCGGAAGTGGCTGCTGTAGCTGCTAGTGAAGCCTGCTGTGTTCGGTGGGTCTCTGTACCTCCTTCTGCCCGAGCATGGTGCCTAAATAGCCCCTGTCCTGCTCTGCCTGAGCATCTCTCCTCATTGCATCTGCTCTACAAGTGGTGCTATGGGCCTTGTTCGAGGGTCTAGGGGGCTGCCGTTTCCTTCATCCTTCTTCCTGGAAGACTGCTGTGACAGCAGGCGAGCACATGGACTCGTAGAAATGCAGCTCCCCACCACCACCTATGACTAGAAGTGTGCAAACCTTGTAGAACACATGAGGAAAATCAACTTGCTTACAAATCCTTTTTCAAAAGACCTAAATTGTACATGGGATAGTCAATAAGCTGTGGAGGTCGGTGCCAGCCCTAGCTCAGGAAAATAAGCAGTTACCGAGCAAGGCAGTCACAGGCACCAATATGGTTGCAAACAATACTAGGAAGAAGAAAACGAGAGCTATAGTCCCACATGAGACGCACTGAAATGCCAGGAAACCTGGCCTAGGAAAGCAACCGAATATAGCCATGAAACACGCCACTGAAGAGGAACATGCAACCACAAAGACAAATCAGGACTGACAAGCAGCAAGCCAAGACAACACAAGGATAACTCCAGCTCACTAGGGAAAGATAACTATAACAGTGTCATGGAACATGGCTGGCATTTCCCAAAAATAGGAGACCCCGACATGTTGGAATTTGATTTGGTTTTTTAAATTACTTTATTTATAACATTTATGCCACTGTTACAAGGTTGGCGACCTTTGTTTAACTACCGGTTTTCATTGCATTCAAGTTGCATAGCAAAAGTCAATGGCATAATTGCAGCTGCTTAAAGTTACAGCATAAAAAGAAAAATCCTATGATTTGAGTCCATTAATGAACACCTGCCTGTGAGGAGCTCTCCGACGGTGAGTTCCTCAGAGACAGGTGGTCGCCTCCCAGACACAGTTCCTTTTTACAGATAGAAGGTAAAATTATGTAGATTATTGTATTTCCCAAAGTTTTAAACAGCCGGGGAATCAGTTGGGTAGTGTATGACTTCAATTAAGAATTCTATGATGCAGTACCAGGAGTACAGGTGTGGAACCGTACCTTCTGTATCGCAGCATCTTCACTGATAGTCATAAAAACTTAAATAAAGTGGAAAGCTAATCAATAATATATTCTGTGGCTCTTGGGTAACAAATAATCATTATGTATGAGCAGATAGCAGAACTCTGTATCGCTGAGAAAATCATTTGAAAAAATTCCTGAGCATTTCCTGGCTTAACTTTGCTTATGGCAGAGTATCTGACTTTAAACAACAGTGTCTTCTGAATGTATGGACTGATCTCTATGTAACAGCTCTACAGATATCAGTGATAGGCACATTTCTAACCCAAGCAGTAGTAGCTCCTTTTCCTATAGTGGAATGGGCCATGGGTTTGCCAGGTAAGGGCCTATTTGCTAGCTGGTAATATAACAAAATAAGTTATTATGCATCTTCCAATGGATAATTTAAAGTCGATAGACCTTGTGTAATGCGCCTGTAGTTAATCAATAATATTTTTATTTTTTTTAATCTCTTAGTTTTGTCTAAGTAGAATCGCACCACTCTTCTAACATCTAAAGATGTAGTATTCTCTCTGCTGAAGTCGATGGGTTATGAATAACATCGGAAGAGTAATGGTTTGATTGATGTGGAAATCAGATACTACTTTTGGTACAAAAGAAGGGTAAGTTCTTAGTACAACCCTATTAGAGTGAAAAACAGTAAAGGGCTCTTCTGCGGATAAGGCCTGTAATTCATTCATCCTTCTTGAAGACATGGCTGCAATCAGGAAAACAGGCTCAGGTTTTGGATTTGGTCCTGAAGTTTGATTAGGATATCTGGTCTTCATGGCAATCACCTGTGCTGAGTGAACAATCATTCCAGAAGGTCCAGATACCACCATTGTCTCGGCCAGTCTGGTGCTATTATCATCTGTATCTTTGATCAATGTAGCTTGACAATTACTGATGATATCAGTGGGTTTGGAGGAAAAGTGTAGACAAATGGTGTGGGCCATTTAATCAAAAGGGTATTGCCAAATGAATTCCATCTTGTAGCTCTGGACACGAAGATTCAACTTTTTTTGCTTTTTGTCATAGCGAACAGGTCTAGGGAAGGAGTTCCCGAATCCCAGATTGGTCCACAATGAAAGCGGTAGAAGACATCATTTGAAGCTTTTTCAGAATGTCTGCTGATGAAAGCTGCTTCAAAGCCTCTGGAACGTGTATGGAAATCAGTGTGATCCCTTTGGCTACAGTCCAATGCTAAATCGTTTGTGCTTGCAGGAAAAGTTGTCTTGACCTTGTTCCCCCTTACTTGTTGGTATGGTGTTCTTTGATGTTAATGATTGGATGAACACTCAAGGCCAGATGTACTGCTTTCAGGTCTAGAAAGTTGATGTGGTACATCTTCTCTTTGAATGTCCAAAGGCCTTCTTTTGAAACTGTACTCCTTTCAAAACATTTCTCCTGTTGCACCACCATGTTAGTGATTATGAGCTCAATGTTGTTAGCTGGAGATGGTCCTCCCAATGGCCCCTTTTCAGGGACCATGGGTTCTCGAGACACTGTTGCAGAGGTCTTTCAAATAGATGGGCATTCAGGAATATGTATATGCAGGATGCAGTGGATCCTAGGAATGAGGCAATCTGGTGAGACGATATTTTGGGAGTGCTTCTTAGTTGACTGTGTTTCTCCAGAATAGATGACACTCAATTTTTTGTGACTATTTTGGCTCCTACATATGTGAGACACTGAACAGGCTTTTGTATTGTCTTTGCCATGATGATTTGCAAGCCTCGTTTTTTAGCAGATGTGTGGTAGTTTGACAGCCCTGCACTGCTTTTATATGAGTATTTGCCTTTATAAGTCAGTCATAGACATATGTGTAAGGGAATATTTTTACTCTTAGATGTGTTGCAACAAATGTCATACATGTTGGGACGTTCAGGGAGCCAACCTTAGCCCGAATGGCACGACAGTAAATTGGTAGTGATCTTCTCCCACTATAAATCTCAGGAATTGCCTGTGATGATTCAAAACTGTGATGTGAAAATAAGCGTCATGGAGATTCAAGACTGTGATGTGAAAATAGGCATCATGGAGATCTACAGAGCCCTCTTTGCCTTTGCGTGTGATGTTGGTGAAATTAGCACGACCATCTCATGGATTGAACCCTTCAATTTAAGCATTGCCTCTCTTTTGGTCTGTATACTTGTTGAAGAACATCTTTTAATGTCTCGGTTTCTTTCTTCATGCGCAACATCTTTCCTTCAATATGCTGCCTCATGAGAGTTGATCCTGAAAACCGTAGATCAGCTATTTTCTGTTGACCATCTGGCTTCAGAGATGATAACTGAAGCTAGAAATTCTCCTCAAAGTGATACCATGGCAATTTGCTGTCACAGCTAATTCTGCAGAGTCCACTGTGGTGCTTATTACTTGGATTGAGACCAAAGAGCTCCCCCATCAAGTCTATAAAGTCTTGATTTTGCAGATCGGATAGGAAAGACTGCATGCTATCCCATATTTCTCGGTGGTATCACACGAGCAGTGCTGTTGCACTGACATTTTTTCTTAAATGAGCAGATGCAATGCCACACAGCTTTTTGTCCGTGGAATTGAGCATCTTACTTTCTCTCTCCGGTGGTGTAAAGGACTATGCTCCCTCATGACGATGTGCAGTGAGAATGGATGAATCCAGTTTTGGATCTGCTGTTAGGAAATCCGGGTCTTGTTGGGTGTGTCTATACTTTTTTAGAAGGCGTGGTGTTACTGCCTTAACTAATGCTGGCGTTAAAAATGTTTTGTTCGCTGTAGCTAAAAATCATGGTACTAAGGATAATAAAGGTTTTGGTGCTACCCTTGGTTAAATAGTTTCAGATAGCACAGAGACTGCTGGCAGAGGAGGTTCTAATGAAAAATTAAGTTTAGCTGCACCTCTTGAAATGTCAGAATGTTGTCCACTGGTGAGGACCTGATTAAAGACTGAGGAGGTGACATAGGTGTGTATGATGCTTGACACACAACCATGTAAGAAAAAAAAGAGATCAGGATCTAGAATACCTCTGTCTTTCAATGGGAGAACTGTGAGAAGAGTTGGTTTCGATCTTTTTAGACTCCTGCTAAGAATTTGACTTCCATTTTCTAACTGAAAACATGGAAGTTTCTTTTGATGATTTCTTTGGAGGAGAAAGGTCAAGAGGTCATAAGGGATCGAACCGGACCTTCAAATGGTATGATTGACTTTATTGAGCAATGAGGTAAAGGAGCCAGATCTAGGGATACGACCATTTTCAAAAACCCAAAAGAAGTTAAAGTCTTCCCTCGCTTTCTCTTTTTTGTCGAGTTGAATCTGTACATCCAGTGAAGATCTGAGTATAATGACTCAGAATGGTTAGAGGATGGTGGTAAAGACCAGACTGTATGAGATTCAGATGGAGAAAAGGGCGTTGTCTGTCTCTTCAACACTGATGGTGAAGCAGTCGACGTCCATCTTGGTCTTTTCAACGGCATTGGTGTGTATGCGACACCACTGAACTTAGTGCTTCAGCCGTCAACGGTGAACGCATCGCCATCAATGTTGGTCTTATCACCATTTTTTTGAAGACGGTGAGACAGTCACCGATGATGGTGTGACAGTCACCGATGACTGTGGTTGATGCTTCGACGTTAATGAATTTGAGAGCTACCTCAATACTGATCTTGAATGTAATTTTGTTACAAGTGTGTAAAACATCAATGTGTGGCTGGAGGGCTGACCTTCGATGGTGATGCTCTCGACCTTCACATTTTCGACATTATTCTTCTATGGCTATGTGAATGGTAGTCGAGTCTTTCTCTGCCACTTGATTTTATCTCTGCATCTCTCTAAATGTGATTCCTTGCCAGGAAGAGGCAGACTTGTTGATGCATGCTAGGAGACTGATCTTTCTGGCCTGATCCTTGCCTTATTTCCTTTCTTCCTCAGCTCTCTTATTTTAAGCATGCTTCCTCTCAGTTAATCCCCTCTCTGACCACTTTACGTTTTCTTTGACATTCTTTTTTTTAAAAACAAATGTTACATTCCTTGACAGAATGTGAGGCAGGAAGGCAGACTACTCAAACTGGTGTACATCAGTAACAGCCTTTTCGCTCAAAAATGCTGCACACCACCACACCACTAGGTAAACCAAAATGGACCCCTGAACCAGCAGTTTCCTATCACATGCACAGTAAAATAGATTTGTATTCTTGCCCCCTTGTTCTTGCTCTATACCATCAACATCTACCAGATAGTTATGAAAGCCTCAGATGATGTGCTATCAAACAAGCGTGTCCAGGCCCTGGTGCTACTATGGGCCAACAACTCCATCCTCACAACATGCACCCTCAAAGGATTAAAGGCCAAAGTAACAGTTAGGGAAAAATACAGTGTGGAAAATGGCCTAAAGAAAAATAAACAAAACAAAACCTTACAATAGTTTTCAGAAAAATGTGGAGGCAGAGCAAAATCAATGCCATCAGAGATACAAGTCTTGAATACATAACTGGAACTGACCATAACTGTCAACCTAATATGGGTCACTCTCATTCAAAAGGCAATCAAGAAACGGCCAATGATTTTCGCAACACATCATCAAACAAAGCCCTGGCCTGGGGGAAGGAAGCCCAACAGCTCTGCCTTACTTTATCAGCTGTCAACGAAAATCTGAGTCTGTTACCCAACAGAAGAATCAACACAACAGTTAAAAACCTTTTACAAACCTTCACATAAAACCCAAGCAGCATTGGTCGATTTTCATCCAAAAGGTCAATTGGACTTTTTTTGACATCACACAGCACGCACAACTATATTTCATAAATCTCACAAACCCAAGGAAGAGGAGACTATTTGCTATGATAGAGGAGGAGCTCTCATGCCGAGTACACTACTTGAGAAAATAAAACTACCTGTTCAACTGACCTTCTATTCTATGATCAAAGAAAGAAGCGTTCCTGTGGATTTCCAAATTCATTTCTGACCAGGTTTTTCACAGTAACCCTGTACAGTTCTACAGCATTAATCATTGTTCAGGATTACCCTACAATATCCCAGAAAAATATATTTAATGCTCAGCTTGTAAGACTTGCTGAAAATTTGCACAATCAAAAAGACAAGACTGAGAGTTTGAACCTCTGAGGCTCAAGCATCACTGCAGAATATAATATAATCTTCCTGTATTCTGAAGGTAGCGGAGGACTTGCTGATGTGGAATAATATGTTCCACCAATGCTCATTTTCAAAAAGTCAGGGTATCACCAAGAAACCTTAATTGGAGTATTAATGGTTAAAAACAAAAATAAATAGATCACTGGAAAAGTACTCGGGCCATTCCAGTACATTTGTGTCTGTTTAGGAACTATGGGTGGAAACTGAGTGATAATCAACTGTGTTCACGAGTGCAGTGTTGCACCACATTCATTAACTGATTTTCATGCGTATAAGGCTCCATTAACCCATCTGATCGAGTGATCCAGATCAGAACCCCCAGCCCTAAACAGGCAATATTCAAATGTATGTTTTTAGAATGAAGTACAGGAAAAGAAAATTAAGCACTGCCTAAACTCACGTGTCAGTCGACCAAACTGTTTTCTTTTTAATGAAACCAAAACAGAAGTTATCCATTTTGGACCTGAACGGAATGGCACATGTAGGGCACCTGATCATCTGGACAACGCATTTAATCTCAGTGGAAGCGCCTAATATCTTCATGCAATTTACAATGAAAATCGAACAAAAGCATTCCAGAATTTTGTTGGTGTAGATCTTCTATTTTGAAAACCCCAAACTACAGAATTCTATTACTGCAGAGAAAACGTCCGGTTGCAGTAGAGACAATAATAAAATATTTGATGGATTACTGAAATTAACTCATAGGCCGCCAAAAAAATAAATCCAGTTATGTTACAGAGGATGCAAAACAATGCCACTCAATAGGTTACTAGCGGACATAAATTCATGGATATAATGAAAGAAGATGGATATGCTGGATTCCAGTCTCTGGATTATTTAGCTTTCAGATGCCTTCAAATCATAGTCCCTAGATATTCATATCAGGAAATAAACACCTACATGCTACGAGACTACTACGCTTTAGTGTGGAAAGACTAGTGCTGCTTTCCCTAACCAGATCTATAACTCAAGTTAAAAGGATGTTCACAGTTTGCTGCGTTGGAATACATGGCTAAAATCCATCAGTTCTCATTCTGCAGACTCTCACTTGCCTCTTTCTTAAGGTCTTTGGCAGGAGAGGAGAAACAATGGGATTTAAGGTAAGTACAAAGGGGAGGAAGAGTATAAAGAGAACAATGAGGATAAAAGGCTGTTATGGTGAAGGTGAGTTGCTGTTATGGTGTTGAAGCAGTGGCATATGGATCTGCTTCACTAGCCTCCTTTAGCAACAGGGGCGTAGCTATAAATGGCGTAACAGGTGCAGTGGAACAGGGGCCCAGAGGCCTAAAGGGCCCACTGAAACCTGCCCATTACTCTGTTTTACTACCAGCACAGCAATCGTGGGGCCTATATTAATTTCTTGCACTAGGCCCATGTCACCCTTGCTATGCCACTGTTTGGGAAAGGCGTAAACCAGTTAATATTAATGATATAGAATGATCCAATTTCTATACTGCCTAATTCGGATAAGTACCTACAGAAAATTCAGTTTACAAGGCACTCCACAAATGCACCCATCAGTACGCTGCCACACCAGCACCCATGGCGTATCAGACAATTCCGACTGTTGTACGCTATCTTACTGCTATATGTAAGTATGTATGGGTATGTATATAGTGCAATTTTATTTGTGTTTAACTTCTTCCACATTTTGATCTTCAGTCTGGCAATGTCTTGGTTTCTGGCCTGGTGCTGCCCTTCAAAAGTGGTTATGCCGTCTGGTCTGGCGTTGCTCATCAAAGGTGGTTGATTTCTTGGTCACGTACATCGGGATGCTATTTTGATTTGTGATGGAACTAGACTTGAAGAAGACGACGGGTAAGTATAGTCACTTCAGCAAAATGGTGATGTGGCCTCATTTCCCTAGGACCTTGAAGAGACGCGCCATGGTTTGTTGCAAGACTTTAAGGAGTGCCAGAGTGGGGGTCTGGAGGCTGGGGGTAACAGCAATAATCTAATTCAAGTGGCAGAAGGTAACTTCAACTACTGCGAGATTCTGTTGCAAAGTCTATCTCTGGGAGGAAATGTTTCACTTTTTCAGGATGAAGAGCTGGTACCAAGCTTTTTTCCTTTTCTTAGTGATATGTTCTTTAAAGCTGAAATCTGTGTTGATAGTGTATCCACGTAGTTTCGCACTGGCAGTCAGGCAGCAGGTGAAGCCAGCTAGGTTTATGTTGGAGAATAATAATTGGAACTGTGGTTGTTTCGAGTTGTTGGTGAATGGGAGGAATCGGTCTTTGTTGAGTTTATCTTAAGATAGGTACTAGCTCGATGCAGGTTCTGAGATGCTGAATGTCATTGGTTGAGATGAGTTCATGGTTAAGCTGGGTTTTTGTCAGTATAGTACTGAATCTTGATGTCGTTGGTGACAAGGATCTGGGTGGTTCCATGCAGAGAAAGAAGATGAAAGAAAGGAAGAAAACAAGGGGATCTCTGCAGGAGACAGAGGGTTTATGGGATTATTTGAATCCAACCTGTACAAACTATAGGGAGTTGGGAGGTAGAAGGATGGGTGTCAGTCTTGTCGATGGCAAGGAGGGCCTCATCGACTACTTGAAGAAAGGCTATCTCAATGCCCAAAGTTATTCTGAATCCAAACTGTTAGGCCTGCATAAGACTTTTCCTGTTGGTCTTCTCCGGAAGTTGGATGGAGACAGCTTTCTAAATTATTTTTCTAACAAGGGTAGGTGCATGACGGGGAAGAAGTTGGCGAGGCACCTGGATCTCAGATTGCTTTCTTCAGTGCAGAGAGGACCTGTGCTGAATTAAGGGTGTCGGGAAAGGTTCCTTGGCTGAGGGAGAAATTGACAAGGTTAGGCAGGGGCAGAGAAAGGGCATCTTCCAGAAGGCATTTAAGATGAAGCTTAATAGGATGTAGTATTGAGATATTTGTGAGTTCCGTACACCAGAGCCGGTTGAAAAATGCTCACTTGGGAGTAGCGGAAGGGGGAAGTGAGATACAGTAAGCAATGTGCTTGGGAAGCATGTGGGATTTGATTGTGTTAAAATGATTTAAAACGTTGCACTAATCTTCTGCATTGCTCAGTTTGTTGTTATCTCATTGATTCACGTGTATGTCTATAATGTCAAATGACTGCAGGTGTACAAAATACAAAGATACATGTTTAGAACTAAACAAACCTCATAGACAAAAGCAAAAGATATGGACCCAGATTCAGTTAAAGTGAATAATGTCCACTTGTCTTCTGCATTGCTCAGTTTTTTGCATTACATCTATACATGCGCAGATCTATAACGTCAAAGGACTGCAAGCGCACAGAAGGCTGCATGTTTGGAACTATAGAAATCCCACAGATAAATACGATGCCATTATTATTTGAAACAATTCAAAATCAAAATTGAGAAAAAAAACACTTGCCTGTCACAGAGGGCTAAATCCTGGCTCCTACCGGCCTTAACAAACATCATCTTTGCACTGAAAATCAGATTTTTCATGATGTCTATGAGTAGCCTGCTGTCCATTTCTGGGTTGTTCAGAGCTCGAGACAAGACACAGCTGTGGTGTATCAGTAGGTGACCACAAGCGATGCTATCACAGTGAAGACTTAAAATGGCAATGCATAAGGACGCACTTGGAGCCTGGAGAGGAGACAAAAAACATGAAGTGTCATTAAGTAGCAACAATACAGAACACTAAGTAATTCAAATTGAACTATTCATTTTAACGCATTAAGCTCCCTTGTGGAAGTAAAGTGCTGTTGAGGAGAGATTAGGGTGACAGAGGGTCCCAGAAGCAACAAAGAAGGAAAGGAACAGAAAGAGGATGCAGTGATCATGCATGGGGCTACATCACTGATGTTCTTAACTCACTTGGTGGGGACAAAGAGGAAAGTGTGGGTGACAACGCAAAGAAAAGTTATTCCCACAGCATGTAGTAAGGGTACTGTTACTCAGGACGCACCCCATAAAATAACCCTAAACACCCTGGTACTCCATGCTTCACATCAAATTCTGAGATCTATGCACCCAAGAGGAGCCCCATAAAACAACCTTAAACACGCTGGACTCCTTGTTTCACATCAAACTCTGTGATCTCGGTATGATGTACATCAAAATAAAATGAAAGTGGAAGCCTGTGAATGCGCTATTTCTAGTTCACACTAGTGGAAATTGTGGAAAAATGTAGCCTTAGATCTGGGAACCTCCACCACCGGAGATCGAACCATAAAACTTAAAGAATTTTTAGTCATGTGTAGGTATCCCTACCTGGGATCATATTTTGGCATTTTTTTACATTTGTAATGCCAAAAGTAATATTAGTGATTCAGCATTTGTTTAACTCTCTGCACATGCAAGTTAATTTTCTCACTCTTGATTTATTCTTTAATACTTCCAGGGGACAACGTTCTTTCTAGATTGCAATTATTTATTTTTTGGAGCAGTTAAGCATGACTCAAACCTCTTCAAGCTTCAAAGAGCTGTATAGGGGTTTGGACTAAAATAGCAAAGAAGATCTAACATTAATACATCATGGCCCACTCCGCAAATTGCTCGTCAACCGATTGTTCACCACCTCTGAACAAAGACACCATGACTCCTGAGCATCAATATATGTGCAGAGCATATAACTTTCAGATCAAACAAGATCTGAGGCCATTGGTGATCCTATAAAACCAATACAGGTCTACAGGACCACATGTGTTACAGGTAAAACATATCACATAAATTAATCAATGAAACACATTAATTGTGCCCATATAGGTACACAATATCGATCTGGCATTACAGACCTTTCAAAGCCAACTACTTTGAGGGGTGAACAGTAGACTACTAATATGCGATTGTTCACTTTTAATACTGGTAGATTCATTCAATACAAAATTGTGGTAAAACGTCTGTAGAACCCAATAGCCTAAAAACTGTCCACACCAAATTAAAGGGGAGATATGCAGTGCGTTTAGCAGATAAATTTGCTAGGGAGTTAAGGGCAATGCTTGGATTCTCAGAGTCCTTTACACAATCTAGGTGTGCCAATTGCTGGGGTCAATGTGGCATTTGACCTTGCATTTCCTTGTATACAGCAGCCAGGAATGACTTTATGTACAGTTGTTTTTGTCTTACATAGAATCAAAGAAGACACTACTTCAGGGTGTTTTATAAAAATGATGTGATACAGAGCTGTTTGTTCCATCATGAATAACGATTGGATCATTACTTTACCACAGTTTCCTGTGATACATAGGCTCATTATAACACCTCTCTCAGAGTTCACAAGTGTTGTGGATGGTAAGCCCAAATTTCAAAAGTTATACACGCATAAGGGTTGCCTTGCAGTGTATGTGTGAGATATCCATAGGGATTTTGGATCTTGGCTTTGAACATTTTGTCAATCAATTATTAATGATAACTGGTTTTGAGGAACATTAGACTGAACGAACAGCTAGAGTGAGACAACTGTTGAATGCAATGGTCTGTATTTTGACTGCACATGGTTGTGTATCATAAGTCACACTCAAATGATAAGAAAATAACTTTTAAAAAGCATTTACTCTCACCAGATAAATACCCTTTATTGAACATGTGGAGAGGTACATTACTTTATAAGTGATATTCTCACCAGCAATCGTTTTCACAGGCTGGCTTTATCGTGGCCAGTAACATGAACTCAATTAATACTTTAAAAGCAATCCAAACATTACGTTTCTGTCTTCAACCCTTGCACCAATAGCAAATTCAGTATACTGTAGCACCCACTTCTCAACACTCTGTTACAGCAAGGGGTTTTGGCACTACACATACATCCACAACATTTAACAAGCTCCATAATTTCTTGAACATCTTTCCTCCCTCACCTGCTCATAGTAAAATTCACTCCGCTCCACCTCATTCTCTTCCTCGTTCAGAGACAGTCGCCACTGCAGCTCGGACATTTTTGATAGCTGGAGCACAGCTGCTAAATCCAAACAGTCGTCGTCATCTTCAGCCAAAGAGAGAGCAGAAAAAAGACAGAATAAATCATACGGCAGTAGGATTCAATGCAGGGCCAGCTTTAGTGCTGGTGGCGCCCTGTGTGACAATGTTTGTTGGCGCCCTCCAATGATCACCTTCGCCACGGATTCCCTCACTACCACCCTTTAACAATGCCCCTCAAGTTTCCATAACCACGAGCTCTCTCAGATGCATTTAATTCGTTTTACAGCAACACTCATACCAGTGTAGGGTGTCAGAGCGCTTTACATCACACACACTTTACACAGAGACAATGAATCATAGGTGTGTAAATCAGTGTATAGGAAATGTTACATAAGACAGAGGACTACATGGTGTAGGAGTCACATGTCATCCATACTGGTAGGCAGTATAGTTTGAGTGCTTGGTCTGGAAAAGCACAAACTCAGAATTTAAAACGTAACACCATGGTTGGGGGTTCTCTTTAATAATAAGAATTGATTTTGTACCCAAATTAACCCTTTTGCAACATTAGGATAATGAAAGACTGGGGGAAGAAAATAATAACGCGCTAATCTATATCTTGCCGTTAGCATGCAGCTCTTTGATGACAGTTAATAGCTCACTGTTCTATATTAGGATTTTAACTTATAAACTTCAAGTAACAAGAGGATCTCTCTGAAAAAAGCAGTAACCCACTGAACTATTTACATTATATGCACTTTGTGATCTACATGGTACACGTTCTTTGCAGCAGGCATATTAACCCTCTGCGCTACTTTACGAGTCATAAATTTCACTAGTCAAAACTCCATCTTCCTCCAGAAAGAGCATTAATCATCGGAGTTATCTTGACATTTTTTATTGTTGCCTAACAATTGTTGGAGGCAAGGAACGCGGCAGCAGGCGCTTTAAAAACCATAATAGACTTGCAAACACGGCACCCCACGAAGTCTGCGCCCAGCGCAGTGGCACCAGTCTCACCGGCCCGGATCCAAAGTAGAATATCTCCCACAAACATTTGTTCATAATTTGACAAGCCATGCTAGCTTAAATGTTTGATCCAAGACCAAACTGCTCAATACGAATTATATCCAATTTCACTCTGGTGGGTAAGGACATAACACCTGAACTTCTTATATCATGATTTTGGTACATATATTTGCTTTATCTATGATCTCACCTAACTTACTTAACTGTGCATTACAGCCACACTACAAAGCCAAAAAGCACAAAAAACACAAAAGGCTTATAAAACCACACCCTCTGATCCTTGTGTGTCCTTCATTGGAGACTTTAGGCATTGTGGCATGAGTAAATTACAACTGAGTAAATACTCAATTGGGACTTTCAAGGCAGGAAATATGCCATTTTGTACACAAAGGATGACTGATCTGTATTATTTGGGCTATTCAATGGGCAAGTTAACACCCAAGATTTCAGAAGCATAAGAATTCACTGTACAAAGGAACAATGAGTAGTGCTGTATATAAAAGGCCATCAAATATTCTCCATCTAACACCCAAGCCTCCAAAGTCTTCTTCACATAATTGCTGTTCCCCACCTAGTCAACAAATTAAATTAAATGTAATATTGCGTGGAGAGTTAGTAAAGGAACAAGAGGTCCAAGCCTTCTAAATAACCCTCAAGATGCAGGAAAGGTTAACAAACGTTTGCCCAGTTGGTATGCATCACTCACCTTCTGTCTGACCACCATCATCTTCAGTAGAGCTGTCAAAAATACAGTGAGTGTCGATTATAGATTTTGCTTACATATCTCACTTGAAACTTTCACTGCAGGACAAGTTCAGTAATATTTGTCATAAGGGGGTTAAGAGCACACCCGGAAACAAACAATTTACTATTTGCATGTCAGCGAATACTGTATATACCTCAAGGGGAACAAAAAAAATATTTTTAAAAAAAATCACTAAAAGAACATGCAATTTCCATTCATCCCAACAAAGACTGACAGCATTTAACAGTGAATAGGTATTGAACAGACACAATTTACAAGGTTACATATCATAATATACAAGATCACAACCCACTCTTGACGAGGAAGTCAAAAGATGGATAACATCAGAAGCCTCTGCATAGTGAGAGCTAAACTCACTCTCTCGGGATCCCCATGCAAATGAAACACCATATTTCATTAGGAGGATAAATATCCAGCAAAATCAGAGTCCGAAGAAACATTTCAGGTTTATGTTTGCCAAATAAAATCAGTTATATTCCCAAATGTCTTTTGATCTTTTAGCGTGGTGTACAAAACTTTGCAAACAGCCTTTGGGGCATATATTCTTGACCCGTTCAGCATAGCATGGGGTTCTTGCACATACATCTACAAAACATACTTGGGTAATCATAGTGTCAGCCTGGCAAATCTCATCACGTACCGGGCAACTCTTCTAAAAGAGCATGTTTGGTGTCCCTAGAGAGATGCATTCTGGTAATTTTGCCTTTACCATCCAAGATATTAGTCCAAAACAGCGGGCATGATCATACTATATGATGAAAGGTGGCATTAGGAGATCTTCACCTTGAGCAGGTGGAAGTCGATGGAGAGTGAAATATAGGGGATGTGTTAGCTCCTTGCAAATATAAGTACTGTATCATCTAAAATCTCACATTAATTAATTCTGATTTACAGTGCATACACACATCCCGCCATTGAGCACTGTGAATGTGGACACCAGGCTGACTTCTTTGCTTCACTCTGATGGGAAGAGGACTACCATGTTCCAGTAGAAGAAAATACATTTTGCTTACATGATGACATCCACTCATATCCGCAAGCAAAGTGTAAAAACGGGTCCTACAGAGGCTCCTATGAGCCTTAACTATTTACTTCTGCCTATTGTTTACTAAATTAGCAGATGACCATCTCCAAACCATCCGTAGACTTTACCATACTGTTGCTAAATAATTCAGAGAGAGTGCGTAACCCATTGGCAGGCCATTTTTTCAGTAGTTCCCTCACATCACATGAAATCTCACAGCACAATAGGGCTGTCAGTGGCAAGGAAAGGTGAAATAGGAAAGGAAATACTTAGTAGGTAAGTCAGATCTCACCAAGTGCTAAGGGTACACTATGTACCAGCAAGGTATCAGTGCTGTAAATGGTGTATGGAAAGAAAGAGGAGGGTGTCTTCACCACTTTCACTGTGTTCGATAATCATATGTGGTAGCATACACGATTTATCAAATCAAAAAAGTACATGTGGTGCATGTTGCAGATGTGCTACAAAATAACACAGAAATAGGATGGAGGCATCATTCCACAGCTGGGATTGTGTATCATAGCACATGCTGTTCCCCCCCTCTTTCCTGCCCCCACATAAGCTGTGACACAAGAACTTATTTTGAAAAAAGCACGCTCATGTGTGTGAGAGAATCTAGTAACCATCACTATAAAGGAAATAGGGAGACAAAACCCTCTACCTGATTTTGACTAGAAAACATCAGGTGATCAGAACATATGCAATGCCAATACATTTTTCTTTTCCCTATGGACACCAAAGCCCAAGTATTTTATGTGGTCATCAACCAAACGAACAAAGTAATATCCGAATTATGTCTAGACACAGCAGGTACAACAAAACACTGTCTGTGTACAACGAATAGGGCATATGATGTAATCCCTGTCCAACCATTCCTTGTATACAACTACTATATATCCAAATACAAGCATGCAAAGCAAGCGCGGCAGGGGCCACCTTGTCATGTATTATGCCAGATTTAAATAGTGGGAAAGAGGTCCTCATTGGTCAGAACCCTAGCAAAAAACGTTGGAATAAAACAAATGCAGCAAATCAAACTGGGACTAAAGCAAAAATATTCCAGAATTTAGCAAAAATATTCCAGAACTTGCCAAAAATACAACCAATTATCTGTGTCAAATGCCTTTTTTGAATAAATCGTTGGTATCACAGGGACCCAGTCCTCATTGCAGTCACTCATTCCCCTCGTATGATCAATGAATATTATATTCTGTGGTGTGGAATTCATTGGTTAAAGCGTGCCAGCATCTTCAAGCAGGCACGCTGTCACTCAATGTACAGGGGTGGACCAGATGTATCGGTGTCATAATGACAAACCTGTCTCTGACAAAATTTTGCTGTTAGGGACAGGGTGTGTGTAGAACTTTGAAATTTTAATCAAAATATGATAAAGATGGTGGACTTTAGGGCACACATAAAACTATCAGACATGGGATTATAAATTTTTTACAAAAGGACAAAATATGAAAATTTGGTACTCTGGAAAGTACTGCTCAATTCACAATTAAATACGCCTGTAATTTAAGGAAAATTATTTGGGTATATTTAAAGAGTCCCTGCTCATGTCTAAATTTACAAATTCAGAAAACTTTAGCAAGGAAACACTTACAAATGCACAGGTGACAAGCATATTTATCCAAATCTGAATTTCCGTAAAACTGGATTGCTGCCGTCCATGCAGCCACAATCCTGAAATTAAACCTTGAATTCTTGTATTGACCTAGCTGAATCTGCAGCAATTGATACCTCCAGTAATGCCTTTTGGTGTAAGGGAAATGAGATTTCATTGATTGAAAAAGTTATTATTTTGAAGATAAATGTCTGATTTGGAAACAGCATTCTAACAAGCACACAATAGAGTTCAGTTCATCTTCACAGTCTCAAGTCCCTAAACAGAACTCCGTACTATCTTTTATTTTTTTCTCCCAAAACTGTATGAAAAGAGAGGGAAAGAAGGTAGGAACAAATAAAACATTCAGTTATTCACTTTGTCCGTGTTGAGTGCTTTCGACATGAATGTTTGTAAAACTGTGTTTTTAGTTTGAACACAGATCAGGCGCACATCCATGCTTCCCTATTATATCCCAAGAAGATGCTTTTGGACAATGATATTGTTATGGTGTGCTTCCTGCACTGCTTTTAATACATCGGGTAAATACACTGAAGTCGTTAAAGACAACTTTGATGATAACAGCATAATCAGCTAATAAGAAAAAGACTGGAGAAAATATGGAAAAGAGGGAGAGGTGAAGAAAGGACCAAAAGTAGAGAGTGAGCTAAGGAAAAGAAGGAAAGGTAGGAAAGGAAAGACACCAAGAAAAGAAACCAGAGTAAGGAAAAGCTGAAAAGAGTCTAGTTCATCATCATGTAATTAAGTGTCTTGCTGTTGTGATTATGAATTCCTACATTTCTAAATATCAAAAGTCTCCAACTATTTGCATCTGGTTACTAACATGATTAGCTGATGTTTACTTTCAGTTTCTTCCAAGTATGTCCTACGTAAGAGGCCAACCTTGTGATCGTTCTTTATTTTTCTGACCCATCAGGTGGACGAAAGTGGATTTTATGTGGGTGGGAGACTTCATCACGCAATAATGTGCAAATCTGTATCAGATTCAGTTAAGTTTCTTTAATAAAACCTTTAACTCACTCCTGGGTAGCTGTGGCACAGAGCAGTGAAACTTAATCAAAGGGCTAAAATAATAAATAAGAAACACAACTCAATAAAAATCTGACACCAGTATATAATAGGTTGCATTTTTATCTTTACATAGACATTAAAACAACAAACATCTATTGAGGGAAGATGTGATTTTTCAAAGGTTAGTAAATTAGTAAATAAATAGTTGTCATCGGCTTAGCAGGTTGTGAGCCAATAGGCCAAAACAACTACCAATCTTCTCTTGGACGGACCACCATGGGTTGGAAGGCAGTCACAGGGACCATTTGTCCAGGGAGACAGTTACCTGTTCAGTCCAGCAGTCTCAGAATCCTCAATGCACTTTTCTCCTTTACTGCAGTCCAGCAAAAAAGTGGTCCTTATGCTGGGAATACAGGTTGCTGAAGAGATGTGGTGAGTGTTCCTAGGGCTACCCTGGTATCCATGAGCATCAGGGGTAGTTTCCGGCATCTGGACTCGATCTCCCACGATCCTGCAGTGGAGTCCAGAGCAGTTCCAGTTGCTACTGGTCAACTTGTTTTCTGGTTATAGCAGTCTCAGCGTTTGCTTACAGCCAAGCAAATCTTTCCTTTCTGGGGACCAGGGTCCACCTGACTTTGGCTATGGCTCCCACAGACTTGGGAACACATCGGGAAGATCAGGACTAAGTTGACAACAGGCACTTTGCTGTCCAGACGCAACCCTTCCACGAGGCAATCCTTCCACATCTGAAAGAGACACGTTAGTGACAGATTCCTTACCTTAGAATATCCCCAGGCGTCAGGCTGGATCCGGAAAGTTTTGCGTAGCAGTACCCTTGCGCGTCGGTAGGCGGCGTCGTGCGGCTCCGCGTCCGTCGTCGGCGTCGTGATCGCCGGGATGACGTCGCGGGCAGTACTTAGGCGCCGCCCCTGCGCGCTGACGTCAGTTCTTCTTTTCCGCGCCAGCAAGCGCAGATCCGGGAAGAGCAGTGCCCTGGTCAATTTTTGACCATACTTTTTGGTGATTTTTTCACTGTTTTTTCCAACTTAAAGGTGTCGTAGGGATGCCCGGCTTCAAGCGATGCGGCGCCTGTGCGCGGATGATGTCCGTCACCGACCCGCATTGGGAGTGTCTCTTCTGCCTCGGCCGAGGCCACGACACCGAGTCTTGTCCCAAATGCCAGGCCCTCAACCCGAAAGCTTTGCGAGAGCGGTCTCGAAAGCTCCTCGAGGCCCGGCATTCGGCTCCACGGAGGCCCCGGTCGCGTGAGAGGTCCAGGGGTCGCTCGCGGAGTGCACACCGGTCGTCGGCGTCGAAGTCTTCTTCGTCCGGTAAGTCTAAGCACAAGAAGTCCAAGAAGCATCGTCGCTCTCGGACTTCGCCTCGCGACTCGGCTGAGGCCCCTCCCGGCACCGTCCCCGCCCCCGCGGCCCCGGACTTGCCTGTGGAGTCGCCCCGCCATACCCGCCCTTCCCGGGTTCGGGGGCGGATCCGGCCAAGGTACAGGAGTTCCTGTCGGCCATGGCCCGCCTCTTCGGGCCTTCAGGCCCCTCCGGTGCGCCTTCGGGCCCCGCGGGCCCTGATGGGGTTGCTCCGGCGTCGCCGGCGGCTCCGGCCCCGGCGTCGCCCGTGCCTCCAGCCTCGATCCCGGCTCCGGCTTTGGCCCCGGCCTCGATCCCGGCTCCAAAACCCCCATCGACGCCGGTCGACCTCACGACACCTCCGCCGGCGCCGATGTCTCCGGTGCCGTTCTCGACGCCGCACTGGGCTCCGGGCGGCGTCGTCCCCCAGTTCCTTCCGGCTCCGGACATGGACCCGGAGCGACGTCGCTCGACGCCGGCTCCGGCGCCGATGGGACCTTGGGTCCCAACTGTCCCTCCTCCTCCTTATTTTGAACCTGAGGAGGACCAGTTGGACTGGGAGGGGTCTGATGACCCTCTGACGCGCAACTGTCAGTATGATGAGGACTGGACAGAGAGTCTAGGGGAGGCCAGTGGTCTGGATACTTCCCCTGACACTGGCATGCTGTCTCCTCCCGTGGCTACGGAGGAGGGGGCCAATTTTGGTACGGTGTTGCGTAGGGCTGCTGGGGCCTTACGTCTCCAGCTCCCTACTTTGACGGTCAAGCCTAACATCTTGACAGAGGTGCTTCAGCCGGCAGCCTCCTCTGCGGAGACTGTGCTGCCGTTTAACGACGCCCTCACTGACGTTCTTTGGGCGCCTGGTCCAAGCCCAACACAGGGGCTCCTGTGGATCGGAACGTGTCACGACGCCATCGCCCTGCTCCGGGCGACCCCCTGTTTCTTTCTGTCCACCCCACTCCTGAGAGCTTGGTTGTCCAAGCCTCCGCTTCCCAAACCGCCTTCCCTACCGCTCCTCCGGATAGGGAATCCAAACGCCTGGATCAGTTTGGGAAGAAAGGTTTTTCTTCCTCCAGTGCTGGCTTGCGGTCCGTTAACACCGCTTGTCTTTTGGGCCGATATACCCACTCCCTGTGGGATTCGGTGGCGGATGTTTTGCCCCAGTGCCCTGAGGAGGTCCAGGCACTGCTTTCCCGCGCCATTGCGGAAGGAAGGGATGCGGCCAAATACACTATCCGTTGTGGCCTTGACACCGCCGACTCGCTGGGCAGGTCTATTGCAACGACGGTGGCGCTCCGACGCCACGCCTGGCTGAGAACCACTGGTTTTTCAGGGGATGTCCAGAATACTCTCATGGACATGCCCTTTGATGGAGTCGGTCTTTTTGGGTCCAAAGCAGACCATGCGTTGGAGCGCTTTAAGGACTCACGGGCTACTGCCAAGTCCCTGGGCCTTTCTGCTACACGCCCTCCGCTGACTTCTGCTTTTCGCCCCCATCGTGGCCACGGTAGGGGCGCCCCTTCACGTCAGCAGCCCAGCCACCGGCCCGCGCAGCAGGCGTCTTCGCGTGGCCGAGGACGTGGATTCCGCCGTGGCGGATCGGGCAACCAGCGTGCGGGTCAGGCCACCACCTCCAACCCGTCCGCGGCCTCCAAGCCCTCCTAGTCCCTCCTTTCAGGTGCACGGCACGCCAGTAGGGGGCAGGGTCCGCCATCACCTTCCCCACTGGCGCACCATCACCTCGGACAGGTGGGTCTTGGACATTGTCCGAAGGGGCTACTCCCTCCCCTTCGAGACCACCCCCCAGCCATGCCACCTCAATTCCACCGCATGTCAGGGGATCACTTGGTGCTTCTACAGAAGGAAGTCACGGCCCTCTTGACCAAGAGGGCCATCGAGCATGTTCCGACCCCAGAAGTAGGGCGTGGTTGCTACTCCCACTACTTTCTGGTGCCCAAAAGGGACAAGGAGGACATGCGTCCTATCTTGGACCTCCGGAACGTCAATCGCTTCCTCCGGAAGGAGAAGTTCAAGATGCTCACCCTAGCTCAGGTCTTGACTGCCCTCGACCCTGGAGACTGGTTGGTAGCGTTGGACTTGCAGGACGCGTATTTCCACATCCCCGTCCTGCCGGCCCACCGGCGTTACCTTCGGTTCACGGTAGGCCCCGAGCATTTTCAGTTCACCGTGCTCCCCTTTGGCCTTACCAGTGCCCCTCGGGTGTTCACGAAAGTGATGGCGGTGGTCGCAGCTCATCTGCTGCCGGGCAGGGGTTTCAGTCTTCCCCTACCTCGACGACTGGCTGCTGAAGGCGGGCTCGTCCCAGGCAGTCGTCTCCCACCTCCAGACTACGGCCGAACTCCTGCACTCGCTGGGGTTCTCCATCAATGTGCCGAAGTCGCATCTGATTCCTTCTCCACAGCTCCTTTTCATCGGAGCAGTTCTGGACACGACGCAGTTTCGGGCCTATCCTCCCGAACGGCGAGTCCGGGATATTCAGGCTATGATTCCGATCTTTCGGCCTTTATCCTGGGTTTCGGTACGGATGACCCTGAGGCTGCTGGGCCTCATGGCCTCCTGCATCCTGCTGGTCAATCATGCCAGATGGCATATGCGGGCTCTGCAGTGGGACCTGAAGTTCCAGTGGGCGCAGCACCAGGGCAACCTGTCCGATCACGTCCAGATCTCGGAGGGGACTGCAAAACAGTTGCAGTGGTGGCTCTCGAACCGGCAATGGGTCATGGGCAGATCCCTCTCCCTTCCCCAGCCAGAGCATACAGTTGTGACGGACGCGTCCCTTCTGGGATGGGGCGGTCACATGGGAGAGGCGGAGATCAGAGGCCTCTGGTCTCCGGCGGAGTCCCGGCTCCATATCAACATTCTGGAGCTCCGGGCGATCCGGCTTGCACTCAAGGCATTCCTTCCCTCTGTCAAAGGGAAGGTAGTGCAGGTGTTCACAGACAACACCACCGCCATGTGGTACTGCAACAAACAGGGCGGGGTGGGGTCTTGGACCCTTTGTCAGGAGGCTCTGCGCCTCTGGACATGGCTGGAACATCAGGGCATGTTCCTGATGGTTCAACACCTGGCAGGTTCTCTGAACGCCAGGGCGGACGAACTCAGCCGCAGGTGCATGATGGATCACGAATGGCGTCTTCACTCGGAAGTGGCGCAAGGACTCTTTCTACAGTGGGGAGAGCCTTGGTTAGATCTATTCGCCACCGAAGAGAACGCGCAATGTCATCAGTTCTGCGCGTTGGAATTTCCAAGGCGGCACTCGCTCGGCGACGCTTTTCGTCGCGAGTGGAGTTGCGGTCTGTTGTACGCCTTTCCGCCTATACCACTTCTACCCAGAGTGTTGAAGAAGATTCGGCACGACCGGGCCCAAGTCATTCTTGTGGCTCCGGACTGGGCTCGAAGAGTTTGGTATCCCGAGCTACTCAATATGAGCATAGATCCCCCGATCCGTCTGCCTCTTCGGGAGGATCTTCTGTCGCAGCAGCAGGGGACGGTCCTCCACCCCAACCTGTCCAGTCTACACCTGCTTGCGTGGAGATTGAGCGGCGGCAGTTGATTCCTTTCGACTTGCCTCCCAAAGTTTGTGATGTGATTCTGGCAGCCAGGCGTCCCTCCACTAAGGTGGTATACGCCTGCAGGTGGAACAAATTTGTGGCATGGTGCACAGCAAAGGCTGTGGATCCCCTTTCTGCCCCTCTTTCTGAGGTCCTTCTGTTCCTTCTCTCTCTGGCCCAACAGGGTTCTGCCCTGGGTACCATCAAGGGTTATCTTTGTGCTATCTCGGCCTTCCTCAGGCTCCCTGATCAGCCCTCCCTTTTCAAGTCCCCTGTTGTTAACAGGTTCTTAAAAGGCATTACTCACCTCTTCCCTCCTGTTCCGTTTGTGATGCCTCAGTGGGACTTGAACTTGGTTCTTACCTTTTTAATGTGCGCTCCCTTTGAGCCTCTGCATAACTGTCCTCTTCATCTTCTGACTCTGAAGACAGCCTTTCTGGTGGCCATCACCTCCGCTCGGCGGGTGAGTGAGCTCCAGGCTCTATCTTGCAAACCTCCCTTTCTGTCTGTTCATCCAGACAAGGTTGTTCTTCGGACGCGTCCGTCCTTCTTGCCAAAGGTGGTTACTGCTTTCCACATTGGGCAGACCATCACTTTGCCCACCTTCTTTCCGCCTCCGCATCCTTCCAGAGAGGAACAGAGGCTCCACCGTCTGGACCCAAAACGTGCGCTCTCCTTCTATATCGACCGCACAAAACACTTCCGGGTGGATGACCAGCTCTTTGTTGGCTACGTGGGCGCCAAAAAGGTCGGGCGGTGCACAAGAGGACCATCTCCCGCTGGGTTACCTTGTGCATCAAGACCTGCTATTCTTTGGCCAAGAAGGAGCCTCCTGTTGGGCTGCGTGCCCATTCCACCAGGGCAACGGCTGCTACCACGGCCTTGGGCCGCGGTGTTCCGCTGCCGGTTATCTGTCAGGCAGCTACGTGGGCCTCGCTGCACACGTTTACAAAGCATTACTGCCTTGACAGTCAGGTCCGGAGGGACGGCTTCTTTGGCCGTTCTGTCCTCCAGGACTTCCTTGTCTGATCTTTGTTCGCAGACCCACCACCGGGGTTGGTATTGCTGGGGTATCTATTCTAAGGTAAGGAATCTGTCACTAACGTGTCTCTTTCAGATGCACAAGTTACTAACTTGTGTAACGATATATCTGTAAGAGACAGTAGTTAGTGACAGATTCCTTACCGCCCACCCATCCTCCCCGTTCTGCGAACTGATTTCTAGGGTTAAGGACATCCCTTTCAGGGCCCTAGTATTTTTCAGACACCTGTGTCAGCTTCTTGCATGGCTCTGCGTTCCTGGCGCGGAAAGTCGTGTACAGAACTGACGTCAGCGCGCAGGGGCGGCGCCTAAGTACTGCCCGCGACGTCATCCCGGCGATCACGACGCCGACGACGGACGCGGAGCCGCACGACGCCGCCTACCGACGCGCAAGGGTACTGCTACGCAAAACTTTCCGGATCCAGCCTGACGCCTGGGGATATTCTAAGGTAAGGAATCTGTCACTAACTACTGTCTCTTACAGATATATCGTTACACAAGTTAGTAACTTGTGCTTTACATCAATTCCTGGGGTGTGGCTACCAAACTGTCCCAGGATACCCTTCTCTACCTAAATCTAAGATGGTGCAAGCCTTCTTCCCCTGTGAGGAGCCCTGGGCACAATCCTGGGGTATACCCAGGATAATGAGCCACTCCTCCTGCAAAACCGGTTCTGCAACCGGTTTCCCCCCTCTGGAGGAGATGGCGGCCTATCTACTTACAGAAAGGAGCAGGTCCGTCGAGGTGTGACTCGCATTTGCTTCACTGAGGCGGTAGCCTCTTTGAAACTGGCCATCTGTGGCCACTGCTCGCTAGCCACCCTACTAGAGGAAGTCTAACCTCCACCCACCAAAGGTTTCTCTTTCTTCCTTGTTCCTGTGAATGCTTCACACTTTCTAGCAGGGGAGGCAGCCTGGTGTTTTGGGTAACAACTGCTGCTGCTACACAGAAAAGGCTACCGGATGTTTGGGCAACAGATTGGTGACTTTCTAAAGTCTTGTTACCATTAAAAGTCACCTGAGTGGGGTTTAATGTAACAATACATTTAGCACCTTGCAATACAATCTTTGGTGGTCCCAAATTGTAGTAAGCACTTAGCATGGTGGCTAGTGAAATTCCATGTTAGTCAATGGTACTACTAGCCTTGCTACAGTGAAAACAACAATTTTGTGTTTTAACTATTAGGGTATGTTAACCACAAAAGGAACTTGCCTGTCTTTTTAATATTTAGCACTCTGCCTGGTGGGCTATGAAGGCCTTCTCTAGGGTTGGCTTATTAACATAAAAAAGAAGGTTTTGACCTGGCAAAAGGGTTTATTTTGGCATGTCGAGTTGGAAGTTTTAAAGCTGCCTGACTAGAATGCAGCGGCAGGCCAAGAGTCCCGTTTTCAACTTGTCACTGCAGAGGTGGCACAATTAAGTGCTCCAGTCCACTAGTTATTTTTTCACTTACTAGCCCTAGGTACCCCTTGTTTCAAATACTAGGGACTTATATGCAAGTTAAATATGTCAATCTGGAATTAGCTAACTGTAAAAAAACTTTGAGAGGTCAGAGCACATGCACAGGGGCCTGGACAGCAGGGCCCGGTGCACTACATAGTCGAAAAACCAGCGACTAAGTCATCAAAAAGTGGGGGTGAATCTGTAAAAAGACATTTCTCTACAGACTACCAACAGCTTAATTAATCTCAGGCCTGGTTTCTTGATTTTTATCGTAACTGTAATTTTCTTGGTGTGATAACAGACTGTGATAATAGACTAGAAGGAGAAGGATCAAGTACATCAAAGATTGAAGGCGGTACACACAGGTGGGACAGGAAGTAGATGTCACTTGGGCTCTGTAGGCCATGAGTTTATTGATCGGAAGGTTATTACGTCGAGTCAAGAGAAGCAGCCTCTTCTGTTTGAGACCAATATACATCCATATGACATGGTTCACTGTCTTATCACGTACAAAGATTTCTGACCAGAGTAGGCTTTTCTTGGTTTCATCTGCAGCACGTGTTCTCTGAAGGCTCCCATTTTGGTCTAGGAGCTGTTTTGCCACCTCCGAGTTAAAGCCTTCGTTGAAAGAAGGCTGCAGAATTGCCTCTATGATTGAGTTGGCAAGTTCTTTTCCCAAGTAATTGTAATTGGATTAATATAGCGCTTACTACCCCTGACCCCGGAAATATGAAATTAATTTGAGTGGTGCACCTGTTAGTCTGTTATTTGGATTGTAAAGGATAGTGGAGTGATGGAGGAGGGAAAGGTTTGCATTTATATAGCGCTGGCTCCCCTAATGAGGTGTTGTAGCACTTTTTGGCAAATAGCAGGCTACTCTGAAATCCAAAAAGTTTTAGTGGTGAATTAGTGTAGGGAAATATGAAATTAATTTGATTTGAGCGGTGGACATGTTAGTCTTTTATTTGGATTGTAAAAGGAATAGTAGAGGGACAGAAGAAGGAAGGGTCTAGAAAGATGTTTTTGGGGAGTTTATAGCTGCAGGAGGGGGTTTGGGATGAGTAAAGGGGAGGCAGAGGGGGAAGAGTCAGAGGGCTTGTTTGGGAGATCTGAATAGTAAAAGAGGTATGAGAATGCAAGAAGGGGTAGAGGAGGGAAGAGTCTAGAAAGGATTATTTTGTGGGTCATAGTAATGTTATGGGGTTTGAGATGAATGGGAGTGTGGAGGTAGAGGATATATTGAGGGAGGTATAGGGTGAGAAATAGCGTAGTGCATTGGAAAGGGTAGTAGAATGAGGTTTGAGATGAGTCAGAGTTGAGGTAGAGGATATATTGAGAGTGGTATAGGGTGAGAAATAGGGTAGTGCATTGGTGAGAGTAGTGGAATGAGGTTTGAGATGAGTCAGAGTAAAGGTAGAGGATATATTGGGTGAGATATAGGGTAGTGCATTGGATATGCTGAATTAGAAGCAAAGAAATAAATATAAAGATACATAAGTACATGGAAGGTATATATATGCATAAGGAAAGTAATATATGTAGAATAAAGATGCATTGTGGCATGGTGGCCAACGACACTGGGAGCAGCCCCGACACCCACCGACCACGCACGCAACCTGGGAGTCATCCTCGACTCAACGCTCTCCATGGCCAAGCAAGTCAACGCAGTCTCCTCCTCCTGCTTCAACACCCTCCGCATGCTTCGCAAGATCTATAGGTGGATCCCGACAGATACAAGAAGAACAGTCACCCAGGCCCTCGTCAGTAGCAGACTTGACTATGGGAACGCCCTCTACGCGGGAGCCCCGGCCAAGCTCATCAAGCGACTGCAACGCATACAAAACGCCTCCGCACGCCTGATCCTCGACGTACCACGCCACAGCCACATCACCCCCACCTGAGGAACCTGCACTGGCTCCCCGTCGACAGGAGAATCTCCTTCAAACTCCTCATCCATGCACACAAGGCACTCCACAAGACTGGCCCAGCCTACCTCAACAGACGACTCTTCTTCTACGTCCCCAACCGCCAGCTCCGCTCCGCCGACCTCTCCCTCGCCACCGACCCTCGCATTCGAAGAACAACCACCGGCGGCAGATCCTTCTCACACCTCGCCGCCAAGACCTGGAACACCCTTCCACTAAGCCTACGACAGACCCAAGACCTGCTGACCTTCAGGAGGCTACTCAAGACCTGGCTGTTCGACCAGTAGCAGCACCCCCCCCCCTTTTTTTTTTCTCCCCAGCGCCTTGAGACCCTCGCGGGCAAGTAGTGCGCTCTACAAATTCTGTGATTGATTGATTGATTTAATAAACTCAGACTTTCAAGTGTTGCTGTACTTTATATTTTTTTTATATCAATAGTGAAGTAATTGTAGATAGTTAGGATAAAAGATTTACTTATTTATGAAGTAACTTATATACATGTTAAACATAGAATAATGTAACTATAAGTAATATGTACATTTGTTAAGCAGAACTAATGAATAGCTATATCTTTAAAAACATAATTATTATACATGTTTATACAAAGCAATACAAATATATAGGTATACATCTACAGTCCAAATAAATGCTTATATACAGAGGAATATGCTGTATATTTATGTTTGAGTATGGCGGTTATGTGGGGAAGAGCCAATTCTTGAGTAGTCTTTTGAAGATAAGGTGGTTATCCGTGGATCTTATGTTTGGGGGTAAAGAGTTCCATAGTTTGGCTGCTTGAACAGAGAAGGATGTGCCACACATGGTTTTTATCTTGAACGGTGGGATTTTGAGGCGTGGTGCCACTCTAGAGTGGAGGTTCCTTTGTTGAATGTATTCTGTGATTTTATTCCTGATGATCCTGTTCCATGTATCGCTTTATGGGTGATACAAAGCAGCTTGAATGTGGATCTTCTGGCAACCGGTAACCAATGTAGGGCTTTCAAGGCAGGAGAGATGTGGGCTTGTAGTCTTTTCATAGTTGTTAAAGGTGATCCGTGGTAGAGGCTATTGGCATAATCGAGTTTGGACAGAACAAGAGAGATGATAGCCTGGACCTTGTGTGGGAATCCCAGGTAGGAGAAAATGCGTTGCAGAGCTTTTTATAGTAACAACCTTGATCTTGCTAGTTTGTCCACTTTGGCATTCATTGATAGCTTAGAGTCCATGATCATTCTGATGTTTCTTACTTCCTTTGATACTTTAGGCGGTGTTCCCAGATCATCCAGCCATGTGGCAAGTGGGTCATAATTTTTCCCAAACATGAGTATTTCCACTTTTGGAAGCATTCAATTTGAGATGGCTCCATGTCATCCATTGATCCATGGCTCTGAGACAACGGAAAATTGGTGAGTTTCCAATGTCTTTGGGGCATTTTACTTGGAGTATTTGGGTCTCATCTGCATAGTTATAGCACATGAGGTGAAATTGATTGATCAGTGCCGGTAATGACTCCATGTAGATGTTGAAAAGCATGGGTGAGATGATAGAACCTTGAGGGACCCTCTGCTTTTGTGGAATACGGTTTGGGAAGATAAAGGGAGGGTATGGATGACATTAGTTCTGTTGTGAAGGTAGGATGTGATACAGTCGAGAGCAGACCCCTCTAGGCAAGAATTGTAGACTTTGTACCAGAGTGTCATGGCAAACAGGGTCAAAGGCAGCTGAGAGATCCAAGAGAAGTAGTGCAGCAACCTTGTTCCGGTCAACTGTGTTCTTAAGGTCATCCCAGATGGCACTGAGGGCAGATTCTGTTCCTCTTCCTGGACGAAATCTCATTTGAAAGTCTGAAAGTATGGTATTATCTTCAATGAATTGTGACATCTGGGCGAAAGCTGCTCTTTCTATCAGTTTGCCCAGGAAAGGTCCATTTGTAATCAGTCTGTAGTTGTCTGGGTTCAGCGGGTCCAGGTTTGATTTCTTCAGTAATGGGCATATGCATGACGTTTTTAATTCTTTTGGAAATATTCCGGTAGTTAAGGAATTGTTGATGATTCTTCTTACTGGTGTGGCAGCAGAGGTTGTTAGAAGATTTTTCTTGAGGGAATGTGGTGTACAGGGGTCAGAAGGGCTGCCGGCAGGCCTGCTTGCCTTGACCAGGTCCATAAATTCATCGAGTGAAATTTGTCGGAAGGAATGGAGAGGCTGGGTTAGCGTACTCTTGGATCGCTGTTTTGGAAAAGGGTCGGCAATTGTGGTTTTTCTTTGTTTTAAACATGAGTCCAATGTGTCAGCTTTGGCTGCGTAATGATTTGCCAGTTTGTCTGTGAAATCTTGAGTAAAGGGATGAGCACCTTCTAGGCAATTTGGTTTGCGAAATTCAGTGAGAATTTGATAGAATTCTTTATTTGCACATTAAGCATTTTGAATTCTGTCTGAATAGTATTTTTTTTTGCTTTTTGATAGCGGACTTGTATAATCTGTTAAATTTTTGGAGGCAACGTTTGTCTTGATTGGTGTTTGTTTTGAACCAGGCACATTGCAGCTTTCTAATTGGCTGTTTTATCTGTTTTAGCTCTGTATTTCTCCAAGGTGCCTGTTTTCTTTTGTTCTGTTGTGTTGTGTTTAGTGGTATTAGGATATCAAAAGCTTCCTGAAGCCACTCATATAGTTTTTTAACAGAATTTATTGTCTCTAGATCTGTACTGGATGTTAACTGTGTTTTTAAGTGTTCAAAATTGAGTCTGTTCTACGGTTTTTTATTTTATTTTATTTTTTATTTGAAGAGCTTTATATAGCGCTGGCTAGACCCGGAGGTATCAGAGCGCTTTACATGAGAATTAAACAGTTTCATATGCAGTTACAGCGTTGCATCAGTTACAGTTACATCAGTTACTAGTGCAATTACAATAACAAAAAACAGGACCAATGGTGTAAATCGGGAAACGGGGGAAAAGTAAAGGGGTGCTTTACAAGAGATTGCACAGTGTTACACGTTTCTTCAGTTAACAGTTGACTAGGGCATTAAGAAACATAAGAAAAACAAGGCCAATGGTTTAAAGAGGGAAAAAGGGGGAACAAGTAAAGGGGTTAGTATGCAGATCGAGTCTCAGCGGAAAGGCCATGGAGTAAGGTACAGTCAGGGGACACCAAAACCAGTCAGAGTTAAGTAAACCGGTGGTGAATCCGTGAACACACGTCAAAGCCGGACTCCCACATAGCGTCGGGTCAACAAATAGAGATGGAACGGGACCGTAGCAGACCTCAGGGCGAGCTGGGTTGTAAGGGCACCATGAGAGTTAACAGGAGATTCAGGGGGCCGAGGGAGGGGGCGAAAACGGGTGCCTCACCGAGAAAATACAATGAGAGCGGGGTGGGAAATGCACAAAAAAAGGGGGTTAGACTTAGGGCAAAGGTCCATATGGCGGTAAAAAGGCGCAGGCCAGCGGCGAGGATAAGTCTGGAAGTCAATCGCAACCGCAAGATGGAGGGTCCAGGTCATGGACTCCAGCTACCTCACAACAAAATGGCGGGACTGCGGGCAAACAAATCCGTCCAGAAAATCGAAAAGAACACCTACCCCAGGAGCAGGGCTGAATGGGGAGGTCAAGTCACCAGATCTGGAAGGAGGAAAGGCTGGATGTCGTCGATCCCTCGCGAGACTTCAATTGTTAGGGAAGAAGTCAGCACAGGCACCAGCTCCGGAAGGGGAAATGAAGCTGCGGGGTCAGGAGGGTGCGAAAGCACAAAAAAGGGAAAACAGGCTCGGGAAAAAAAAAAAAAAAAGGAAAAGGGCATCGGCGTCACGGAGCTCTCGAGGAAGTTCCGACTGGGAAGCAAGACCCACACGTCTCAGCTGCAGCTGGAGAGGCGCCTCAGGATGTCAGGAAACCGCAGCAAAGGTCCGGGAGGCAGGCATTAATCGGAGGGGCCACCAGGGCAGCAAAGGCAGGCATCTGCAGGGACGCAGAGGGCCAGAAGCTGGCAAATCCTCGGTGTTCACCAGATTGATAGGTGATCACGGTTGATAGGTGGATGCACGTAAGGTGGTTTTAGGTGTGTCTCTTAGTGTTATTTTATGTTGGAAAGCAAGCAAATGGTGGTCTCACCATGTGATTGGAGTCACTGTTTGAAAGGTAACTAGTTCTGTATTTGCAAAAATGACATCTAGGATGTGTCCAGCAATGTGTGTGGGTTTGTGGACGATCTGATGCCGGTTCAGTGCGTCTAGGCCAGTGATGATTGTTTTTGAACCAGGCATATTGGGTTTGTCAAACCAAATGTTGAGATCACCCAGAATGCATAGATTGGAGTGTAGTGTGATAAGGTTTGAAACTGAGTCTAGAGATGTGTCTCGGAATGTTGCATTGCTAGGTGGAGGTCTGTAAAGGAGCATGAAATTACAGGAGGAAGATGGTTTAGGGTTGCAGCTGATGCAGAGGGCCTCACAACCTTGCATGGACATGTCATCAGTTTTAGTGATATTTAATGTTTGCCTGAACACAACAGTTAGGCCACCTCCTCTTTTGCCTATACGATTTTAGGTGATAGTTTGGTAGCAAAGAGGAACGGCTTCAAGCAAGACTGGAGCCATATCATCTCCCAACCATTAACAGTTATGAAGAGTATGTCGTTTTGTGTCAGTGAGAAGGTTGTAGATGTGATGCTTGTTTTTAGAGAGCAATCGAGCATTTATTAGTAGGCAGTTTAGAGAATGTGCTTTGGTGATAGTGTGACTTTGTTTTGTAGAAGAGTGAGCAGTATTTTGTGGGCTTGTAGCAGGTGTGTCCTTAGTGCTGGTATTAGCTGTACAAGGAGAGTAATAGTGTAGCTGTTCTGTATCGTGTTCCTCGTCCAACAGGCTAAAAAGGCATTTTGATGGGTCTGCGTGTGGAGATGGTGGTTGAGAGTCAGTTGGTGAGCTGTGTTGTTTTTGTAGAGTAACCTTGTTGAGCAGTAGACATGAATAAGCAAAGTTGTGAGGAATGGCATGTTGCTTCTTTTGTTTGCGTCTGTTTTAGGGTGGAAGGTGTACGAGTTAGGGGTGGCAGTGCAGCATGTGGGTCATATTGTAAGGCTCCAAACTGTCCAAAGGATGAGAGGCGGTTAAAAGAGAGTTGCAGTATATGTGTTAGGTGTGGGGGAAGAGAAAAAGCTTGGCATTGGTGTTTGTTCATGGTGTGTATCATATGTGTAGTCAGGAAGGTGGGAGTGGGTGTATGTTAGTAGTTTGTAACCCCGGGCGGAGACCTCCGCTCTGCCCGCGAAGTGTGCGGAGATTTGCTTTCTCCGCGTAGAACGCGGAGAAGGCAAATCTCCGCACACTCCGCAGCGGAGCGGAGTTGGCCAGCCCCCACCTCCACCCCACTATTAAGAAGTAAGTTAACATTAATTAAAAATAAACTTAAAACCACTTACCTTTGTACAGCGGCGTCCCCGGGCTGCCCTCCTCCTCTTCCTCGCCGTACCGGTAATGCTGGAGAAAACTGCGCGTGCACCCGCGCATTTCTCGCAAGTGTGCAACTCCGTGGACCTCCGCGTAGCCTTGCTACGCCCACTACGCCTGGGGTTAGTAGTCTGTGAGAGAAAGTATTATGAGGTGTTGTGTGTGAGTGATTTTGTTGTGCTGGTGCGTGTGTTATGTTTTGTTTTTGAGGAGTTGTGAAAGGAGGTGCTGATGTTTTCTGAGAAGGATTTTTATGTAAAGTATTGTTGGTGAATGGAAGTTGTAAGGTAAAGGGGTGGTGATGTGTTTGTGAATAGAGTGTATGTGGTGTGTAAGAGGGGATGAATTAGAGTTAAGAGTATTTGTGTTTGATGTGATTGCTGAAGGAGGTAATAAGTGTGGTGCATTGGAGTGTTGTGTGGTTGTGTTAATGTGGTAGAAAGAAAAGGAGGGCGTTGGTGGATGAAAAATGGAAGGCTGAGTATAGGTTTGTTGGTGACAAAGAGGAGACTGGAGTAATTAGAGCAGGCCGTGTGTGTCTGGATGGGATATAGTTAAACATGGTGTGAATTTGGGTTGTGTTTGTGATTAGTGGATTGTTTAGTGGTATAGGATAGAGTGGTGTATTGTTTGTAAGTGATGGTGAAAATGTGTGGTAGAAGGGTGTATAGGTGTGGTTTATGGGGTACTGTAGTAGGTGTTGAGACATTGAACTTTGTGGAGGGTTAGTTTGTAGTTAAAGAGTGGAGTACATTTGCTGTGAGTGTGTTGTTGTGGTTGTGGATGGGGTAGGGTGGGTGCTGGTGTATGTGCAGCCGATATCGGATTTTGGATTTCATTACTGCTTCTTTGTACTGTCAATCAAGTGGGCTGTGTTGCTATATATTCTGATGGCTTAGAACAGAGCAGCTTAAGCCACTCTGTCCTGTACGGACACACATACCATGTTTACCTCCAGGATGCATCTGCTTAAAATTCAGGGAGGCCAATGTTCATGGCCCATAAGCACCGTCCTACCCCTGTGCAGTCAATACTTGCTCCCCAGATCTCAGATCACAAAACTAGAATATCCATGTATAAAGATCTGGAAATGTCCCAATCCCTGTACAGCAAAGTAAAATACATGATCCCTCTCTGCCAGAATTCCACTAGTACAGTACAACGTGGTAAGTAGTCGTACAGGTACACTGGTGTGGATCTGGTCTTTGCTTAACATAAACTAACTAGAATCCACATAATTCACAAATACACAAATGCACACGATGACACTTACTCTTTTGTGTAAAAGCAGAAACACTGGTCACACACACGAGCTGGGTTCTCCCTACAACCTTCCACGACCATTTTCTTTGTGGAGCAGGAACTGCAAACCAACCTTCCGCACCGTCTACAGTGATGGCGACGATTGAACTTTAAAAGAAGAACAGGAGGGATGAATGTCAAACTATTAAATCACAGAGTTTCCAACATTTCATGAAACACATAAGCTGCATAGGGTGAACCAGCACATAAAGGCACTTTCCTTAGATGAACTAACAGCTTGGATCTTTTGGCTATGACAGTGTTCTAATGTAAAGTGATACAATGCAGGACTCACTAGAAAATATGTTGAGGAGTCCCTAAAATGCTACTAAACTATACATGTCACATCTTTCCCCAAACAAAAAACAGCTTTTATAACAATGACAAAGTAACAGTATCTGGGGCCCACAGGTGGGTTCTGGTATTTCGCTAGTGTCTGAGGCCTTTCTGAAAGACTGCTGAACTAGAGTGCCTCGAACTACCCTGAAACCAAGTATCTGCAGAGATGTTCATTACACCATTCAGGTATATTTAGGAAAGTATGAGGAGCATGTTTATTGTGTAGGGTGCGCCCCTATGTCTATTCATGTTCCCCAAAGGGTCAGAACAATCTTACTGCTGGCATGTCTATAGAGAAGATAAAGAAATCCCTAGACCTCTTCGGTAAGGCACAACACCCATCCCTTCTAAGGTGAAGGCTCACTTCCTAAAGCCCAGTTTTAAGAAATCTGGTGTTTGTCCTAAGAAATAAGGGCTTTATGTTTGAGGTTTTAAAACCTGTAAAAGAGGCCCTTTCCTCTTCAAAACCTGGAAAGATCACTGTTCTGCAATGACTTCATTGAATTTTTAAAGAAGTACATTTGATCACATTTCTAAATCACATCACCCATAAGCACATACACTAAGAGCTCCCTATCACGCTGTGCATTTGAAGTTTTCTGAGCAGCTCTTCTAACAGGAATGTTGAACATTAAAATGTTGTACACTGGAGTGCTTTTGATCTGGAATGATGCATAGAGGCAACGACGATGAAGTGAGGAATGGTGAATGACACAAACTAAGAGAATATATACAGGTAGGATCAGACATGTTTACAAATAAACGTGTTACTCACGCCGAAGCATCATTACTGAGTCACACGTTGAGCAAGAGTGATTATGGAAGGCATTACTTGTATTTTTGTAAGGTGCGCATACTGCTTGAAGCTGCCCTGGTGCATCAAGGCTCGAAAATACAGTTCAGGGGTGATGGAATTAGAGGGAATGATGAGTGTTAAACAAGGTCCAGTTATTTAGGATCCATAGGGAAAGCAGAACAGTTACAGTGCCCTCCTGAACTTCAGCTGGATGGGTTCAAACAAAACGAGGTAATTCCAGTGGGAGGTGCTTGAAAACGAAGGCAACTAACTTCCAAAACACTGGTACTTTCTTTGGCAAATGACTCGCATAAGAATCTGATCACCTTCTTGTGGGAACAATTTTAGTGTGGTAGTGTGGGCATGAAAATAAAACACTTCAAAAGTCAGGCTTAGAGACTTAAAGTCGATACCAATTTATTCAAAAGTTTGGGCAATATGTTCTTGGAAGGAAACATTGGGAGACTTCTTTAGGTCCTCGAAGATCACCTGGCTGCTGGCTGTGTGAGAACACCAGCTTATTGCGTTTTGACAGGGAGATCAATAAAGATCCAATTTTTGTAGTGTTGGCAAGAAAGGATAACTGAGAATCCACATGATCATATGGAGCATTAACTGGAGCATCAAACATCATCCTTAAACAGCAGTAGGCTGACTTGCTGTCGGAATTACCTGCGAGAGGAATAACAATTCAGCATCATGTGCACTTCTACAATGATGGCTAGATGCTTGGGTTTATGACATGCTATGAAGCATGGCCACAGAAATGGTAGGAGGCCAACATCAACAACAGAAATTACCCTCTGTCTTTGAGGCACTGGAACAGAAGCAGCTGGCATTCATGAAGACTTATATGTTCTTATTGAACTCCACACCAATATGGTGACTAACATCCCTCTCCTATATTCTGGTGTACAACTTGGCGTAAGTTCTCTACCTCCATCTGCTATTAAGAAAGATTTAGCTTTGTGGGGCATGTGTACGACAATGCCACTGATCCCTGTGGCTCGTTACACGAGCTACAAGCAGTTCCTCCCAGTATTTTCCTGAGGTTTTATTTGCTGCTGTGATGGTGGCAAAGCCTATTTGAACACAGTACTTATGTTACATGAGCGATTTGAAACATCACCAAGCATGGTTGTATAAGTACTGAAGTCCAAAATGTATTATAGACTGAGTGGTGTCAGTAGAAGAGGGATCCCTAGGGATCCGATAGCTGACAGTATGAACTGAGAACCTGAAAACACTGGTGAAGGAGTTGCAATACCAGGTACTCAAGTGAGTCACTGAATAAGGTATTGATTCCTAAGACATCTACTGCACTCCAATTTGACAGCAAAGTCACTCCCTTTGTAAAGTAGCTGCAAGCTTTCCATGCCAGTCGCACATAAAAGGCCATGCTCTAGATATAATATGCTCTAACTGCCCATCTTGCTTCCCTTGCACACCCTTGCCATTGCCTTGTTCAGACTATTTTTTAATCCAATTTATTTACCATTTTCACAAAAAACAGCACTCTGCTTTGTATCATACGCAGCAAATAAAAGCATGCCATTGGAAAGCAATTTCAGCTGTAAAATGAGGAATGATGTTGATAATCTGGTTGTTGATCCACAGGTTAAGTTGAATGCTTATTATGATCATCTTACTACAGTTTTGATACTTTAGCTTCATGCAACGTTACTAGAGCTAAATTGATGTAGTTATCCCAAAAGAACTGATGACTCTTTGTCAGGAGCTACGGTTTGCGGAATGGTGTTGACGACCTAATTATGGTCTGGAATAAACCAGCCTGTACAACAGCTTGCGAGAACTTAAAATGTATGAGTAACCAGTATATTTGAAGATATAAAGCAAATTACTATTCTCAACCTATTTTTTCCTCCATCAGGGAATTTTGAGGTGATCCTTTTACATTGCATTGAATGCGGAGTCATCGGAGATGAAATGTCAACTTAATATAGAATTATTTTGTTAACAAGATTTCTGCTTGCTGAGCAACTATGCCACCATACGAAGGCCCTTTGCCAAGTTTGTCATGGATTAGGTGTAACAGCAATTACAGTAACAAGCTGAGCCAGTTTCACCCTTAACCTGAAGTGGAGTTTGGTAATTTGATCAGTTGTTCTAGACCAACTGGGCCACCCAAAGACTCCCTGCCAGGAAAGATGTTTATAAACTAATGAAAAGGCACTTTTCAAGTCCCAAGCAGACTATTTATGCTTCTTTGTGTACAGGAATAGCATCACAAGATTTTAAAAGTGCAGTTGTGAAGCCTCTACTAAAGAAATAATCATTAGATCCTGAGGATCAAATTATGCCTCTTCCCTTTGTCACCTTTTTTGGCGAAAAGATTGGAGAGAGAAGTCTTCCTACAGTTATTAGCTTATGTGTAATCAAATGGCCTACTGCATGCTTTGCAAGGGGGTTTCAGATCAGGTGGCAGTACGGAGGCAGTGATCGTTGCCACTCTTGATGATTTGCGATGGTGTGCAGATAAGAATCTGCCAGCCGCGCTGGTCCTGCTGGACCCATCTGCGATCTTCAATACCATGAGGATCCTCCTAGACGATTTAAGAACTATTTAAGCTGAAGGACAGGAATTCTGATTTTTGGTCGGATAGGTCCTTTGTTGTGACCATTGGGGGAGACGGGGTGTATTATCATCTAATCCAAAATATTGTGGCGTTCCTCAGGAATCAATATTATATCCTATTATTAATCTTTGCATGACCCCTTTGGCTGAGCGGGTGCAATCCCACAGTTTTAATCAGTATATGTATGCAGAAGATATTCAGATCGTTTTAAAAATGTCAAAGGACCTTAATGTTACAGCACTTCAAATCTCCAACTGTGAGATGCAGCTGAAAGAATGGATGTATGGCCATCATTTGAAATTAGAAGGTAACAAAAGAGAATGTTTTTGTCCTTTAAAATCCACTGTGTTCTGAACTTGCCATTTTGCTTGGTCCTAAGCCAGTGCCAGCACCATGTGTCAAAAACTTGGAAGTCAAAGCAGATTTGAACTTGGCATTAGTAGAACAGATTAAGTCTGTGGCGAACTAATGTTTGTTACAGCTGTGAACACTAAAGAGTCAACTACGCCTCTTTTCATTTCCCCATAAGATGCAAGTTCTCAATGCTTCCATTGCCACTAGGTTAGATAAGTTCAATGCAACTATCTACACCTCCCAGACTATTTAACACACAGACTGTGATTGATACGAAACTATCCAGCTAGATTGGCATTTGTCTAAAGGCAAGAGATTTATTTTCAAAACAAATGGCCTCCCTTCATTGGCTGCCAATTAGAGAACCTTTTTCCAAATCTTTATATTCGGTACATAAAGCCAAGTTCTTAAGGGTCATTTTGAGTAGTATCACCCAAATTGTTCTACGATCCAGCATTAAGTCACTTTTAGTAATCCCAAGAGCTAAGAGCGTCATTTTGGGCGCCTGAGAATTTCAATTGCTGCTGTGGAAAGATAGAAAAATCTTGAACAACTCAGGAAAGAAGCCAATGTTTTAAGATTTAGGAAAGGTTTAAAGACTTGGTTCTTCCCCAAATGGGGTTAAACATGGCCATTAACCTTAAACCATGATTCTGCAGTTTTTACTTTTGTTTTGTTCTTGAGGTTTTATGGTTCCATTCAAAACTTGAAGATTTGAGCGCCAAGATACCCCTGCAGGGGGTGATAACTGAGCTTTACACATTCCATTAACATAACATTACCTTGATTCACTCTCAAAGGGCTAGTCAACCTTACTCCAGGAGGTCCTAGGTAGCATGGGGAATGGGAGTAGGCTCCTCCGCTGCCTGCTCCCGGCCACCCAGACGTGGGTCCCTTGCTCACTATGCCACTGGATTTAAGCTAGCCTGCCTGATGAGGGGTGTTACCCCAAAACCGGTCCCAGGATGCTTGTTTCCGGTCCAGGGAAGACCTGGCTTGGTAGTTCGGGCTGGACTGTTCCCATGAGGCACAGGGTCAAGACTGATTTGCATATAGCTGGGTCTGAACTGGGGTGGCGAAGTGAGCTAAAGAATGATGATGGATTCAACCCAGATCTGTGACTGGGGATGAGTGTCTGAAAAGTTTCAGTGCTCCGTCCATCATCTCCTTGTGATTGCTTTGTTAACCCCCCCCCCCCCCCAAGGAGACCACAGACTTAGCAATGCAATCCTTCACAGGGAATATCTAGGATGCACAATTTCAGACCATAACCCCCTTCTGACAGTGCTGCGGTAGGGGCTACTGACATCTCCTATCCCAACTTGGAGTCTCCATGGTGCTCTTCTGGAGGACCCTATGCTAAGGGACTCAATAGTGGACAGGATCAGGGAAAACCACGACACTGCTTCACATGTGTTGGTTGAAGGGAAGGCTTATGAGGACGTGGTGCTGGACCCCAGTTAGTATTTTATTTTCCCCCCAGTTTCTTACGCTTATTCGAAGCGTCTGGCTCAGCCACGCCACCCCACCCTCGGTGGGAGATTTATTCTGCATGGGCGCGCCGCTGGCAAGCCCGCCTGCATCTGTCCACGCTCTGATCGCGCTCAGCGCCAGCCACTCTGCCGGTTTACGACCCCAACTGAAAGCAATGATTTCCTACTCTAGAAGTAAGCTCTTTGAATTACTTAACTTGAGCGTGTTCGGGCCCAGTTCTGAACTGTTGTAACAGCGTAGCTACACGAGGATGCCGAGTCTGTAAGCTCACACTCACAAACACTAGGGTGAATTCAATTGAAGATATCTATCACCCCATGGTTGAGAAAGCAAAGGCTAAAAACATATCAAGCGTAGGTGAAAACAGGATCTCACAAGGCATGCACTGTGCACCAATAAATGCACGCTCATTGGTAGAACACAGGTACGAATTTGCAGAATTCGCAGAAGCACATGCCCTAGACATTGTCTTTTTCGTGGAAACATGGGCCGAGGATGCATCTGGCCCAACATGATTATTGCCACCCCGTCAGGCTTCTCCATGGCCAGGAAAGACCAGGTAGGAAAAAAGGAGGGAGCCTAGCTATAGTCTATCGTGATCACTTGAAGACACTTTTTACTGATATCCCAACAAACCCTCATTGCGAGGTGATCTCTTTTAAAATCGCCATTAACCATACCTACTCTTTTAATGGACTCCTCATCGATCGACCGCCGGGCCTTAGGGCCAACTTTATACATACTCTTGGGCAGCTACTTGAGTATAAAGTCAGTTCTCAGGACTACACCATTCTAGGTGATCTTAATTTTCACCTTGAGGATCTGCATGACAAAGGCTCTAACGTCCTCAACGATTTGATGACCAGTGCAGGTCTAGAACAGATCACAGGAGGCCCCACTCATAGAGCCGGCCACCTGCTGGATGCTGTCTTCACAGACTGCCCTTTTCTGGAATTCAAAAGTATACTACAACTACATTGGTCAGTTCAGCTGTTTTGCTGACTTTAGCGGTACCTACCACTACTGGCAACAGAACCTTTCCAGTTAGAAGGCACAGACGGTATCAACGGCACCGTCTAGACACTGCTGAATTTAATGCCCTACTGGAAAACAGCAGACCTCCCACATCCTGTGATCCAGAGGTGGCATCAACAGAGTATCATTCCTGGATTGCCTCGACAGTCCATACTCTTACGCCCCTGAAAGCATGGAAAACAAGCAGAACTCCCCCCCACAGAGCGCTGGTTCTCAGAGGACCTTAGGCTCTTTAAAAGGCGATGTCGCCGGCAAGAGCGACGGTGGAGACAGTCCTACGACAACACTGAGAAAGAAACCTACAGGGAATTGATTGCACAGTACAAAGAATTGATTCACAAAACAAAAACCAACTACTTCTCGGAGAAAATTAAAGCTGCAAATAACAATACTAAAGAACTTTTTGCTACGGTTCAGAAACGTAGTTGTCTCCCGGAGACTAGAACTACCTTAGTGGATCAAACCTTTTGCAATACTCTTGCCTCTTTTTTTTGCGAAAAGGTATGCAGTATCTACGATGCATTTGCCCTGCGACCCTCAAAGGAAATGGGTAGTTCCACTGTCCAAAGTAAAGGAGCTCAGGCCAGTTTAATAGCATCTAATGGCCTTTCAGCAACTGACCCATCTCGATTCTTGCATTTTCCGCCCATGTCCTACGACCGGGTTAGCAAGCTCCTCTATACCACTAAAACAGGGTCACCGATGGTTCCTTGCTCCCCCCCATCAAAATAGCCTCTGCGGCTGTGGATCCTATTGCACAGCAATTCACAGATTTTTTCAACCTTATTCTCAAAACTGGAATACTTCCAAAAATTTGGAAAAGGCTTACTCTGCCTTTGTTAAAAAAAAAACAACCTGGACGTATCGAACCCATGTAACTACTGCCCAATTTCCCGGTTGTCTCTGCCGGCAAAAAGTCTCGAAAAGTTCATGAATCAAGAATTGACAACCTTTATCAATACCAACCACATACTTGACCCCACGCAATACGGGTTCAGGAGTGAGCACAGCACTGAACTTGCCTTAATCACTGCGACAGAAGAATTCAGACGCTTGGTTGATAACAGAGGAAATGCCGCCCTGATCCTATTAGATCTATCTGCGGCTTTCAATACGGTAGACCATGGCCTTTTGTAAGTCTTCTCCAAGAAATAGGCATTGGTGGTGGTGTAGCCCTTTCTCTTGTCAAATCTTTCTTGAGTGATCTCGAGCAAATTGTGGAACTGGATAGTTATGCATTGCATACTTTTCAATTCCTGTGTGGGGTCCCACAGGGCTCGTCACTGAGCCCTACCCTTTTCAATCTATACGTCATTCCGTTGGCCAGGCTTATTAAATCATTTGGCTTCGCAATGGTATAATATGCAGATGATACGCAGATTATAGTTTCCGTTAAAAACAACATTCAGGAGACAGCTCTCAAACTCCAAATCTGTATGCAACAGGTAAGTAAGTGGATGACGGAGCACTACCTTAAATTAAACTGAGGTTTTGCTCTTTGGTAACAACCCTTCTTTCTGGTCTCCCACTTGGTGGCCGCAGGAACTTGGCCCGCTCCACACTCCAGTCACAAAGGCAAAAGATTTAGGAGTAATTTACGATACAGCTCGGTCCTTTACACACCAGGTAAAAGCCATCACGCCATTTACGTTTCTCACATTGAAAATTCTGAGAAAATATTTCCCTTTTATACCTTTGGACCTCCAAAAGATGGTTGTTTTGGCGCTCATTTTATCTAAGTTAGACTATTGTAATGCCCTCTTCGCTGGTATTCAGAAGGGTCTTCTTACCAAACTACAGGTCCTTCAGAACTCAGCTGCCCGTCTACTCCTCGAGATTCCCAGACACTCTTCAGCCAAACAAGCTCTCAAATCTCTTCATTGGCTTCTGGTGGAGAAGTGGATTGACTTTAAGGCTCTTTGTATTGCCTTTAACGCTCTTCATAATCGTGGACCGGACTACCAAAAAAACCAGTTTCGCTGGTATATCCCCCCCAAGAAACCTCCGATCCTTATCTCATAAGCTGGAAGAGGTTCCCAGATTTCGCCTCTCAAACTGGGGAGGCAAAAGCTTCACTAATGTCACTGCCAAATTATGGAATTGTCTTCCTACTAATCTAAAGAGAAGCCCTTACAGTGTCTGTCCTGAAACACACAGACTGCTTTGAGGTGGGCTCTTACTGGTCGCCGTCCATGTTAAACTTAGGTTAAAAAATGCTTGTTAAGATTCTAGCAGAACAACTCTATCTATATATGGATGAATTGGTCCACGGAGACAAAAAATGGGTTAATCCCAAACTGCGACATGTATCTTAATATCAGGAGGCTGTTCAGGATACTTGAAGAAACTGCAGAGGTAGTACACTTTGAGACCACAGCACTTTCAATTGATCTAGAAAAAAGTTCTGCCTCACTAATTTGGGGCTGAGGGTGGTAATGCACCACATGAATATGGGAGAGCAATGGAATTAAGTGGATAGCGCTCCTATATGCAGACTCCACAGCGAGTGCAAATAGGCCAGTATATCTCTAGTGCGTACAAAATACAGAGGTAGGTGTGTCTGCTCGTCTTTGTTATTTGCACTAGCAGTGGAACCCTTTGCTAACATTTAATGAGGCAGGGGCAGGACAGCGGTATCCCTGTGATAGAAGATGTGCATGGTATTTCACTGTATGCTATACCATTTGATATGCTCCCATATCTTTGGGATGCTGATCCGGGGGTAGCACCAAGCATACAATGTCAGGAGCAGTTGTGGAGGACGCAGGTATGAAAACTAACTGGACTAAAACCTGTGCATTCTAGGTGTTCCCGTCTATGTCACAGAAGGGGGGTTGCCAGAGTACCAGTTCCTGACATATAGAGCAGTAGTACAGTCTTCACAATTCAATTCAATTTATTTATTATGATTTGGAGCTCCGAAGAGTTCCACATAAAAATTATATCCATTTTACCAGATCAACCAACACTTAAAAAACAAGCTAATAAAATTATAAAGCATTCAAAATTCAGTTTTCATAAAATATTACAAAATTCAAAGTTGCATGTTAAATGCAAAGAGGTGCGATATGAGCACAAAATCAATATCGAAGTCCTTTCAAATACACAGCTAACAAATACAAATGGATTAAAAAGTTCTAAGTTTCGGTATACAGTACACAGTAACTAGCAGCATAAAGGGTGACAAAAAAGTGCGAGTGCTCAAACATGATAGCAAATACCAAAATCCTCAAAAACAAATAAAGAGAAAAGAAATTCTGATTCTTATTCCATTTACATGCACAAGGCCTAACGGATACGATACAATTTTCCTAGCTAATAGATTTTGGGTAGTACATGACGGTGTTCATAGCTGTGTACAAGGAAATAAAAGTGCAAGCGAGCAACTATAGCACCGATTTCAAAAACCCTTTAAAGTGCAACCATAACATAGTTACTATACAACATTTCATGCGATTAACTCTCTGACAATTACAGCCTTCTGATAAGGGCTACCCAAAAGTGCTAATTATAAGATTCATTAGATTTTGCTCTGAAAGAAAAGAAAAAAAAGAAAAGTGGCCTACAACAACTAAACAGGACAACCTGTTCCTACTCTAAAATATATTTAAAAATTGTCTAAAACTTGTTCAGAGGGAGGGGCCAGTAAACAATTACAGGCCTCCTCAGCTATGGCAATGTTATACATTAAGAAAAAGGTCTAAGATATCGACGTCGTAAAGGTTGAAGTAGGGGACAGACAAATAGGACATGATTTAAGTCCTGCACACAGGTACAACAAGCGTGACAAAGTCTTTCCTGCCTAGGCAGACTCTCCCAAGCTCCTGTTACAATTCTTTAATGGAAGCAAATTCAACCTGAGCAACAATATTGTTCAGCGCACTCCATGGGGGAGATTCCATGTAACATAGGGTTGGGATCGTTTATAAATACTACTCCCCACTATAAAATCACTATTGGAATGCGCTGCACACAGTGCGGTATCTCTTTTACAAGAAACGCCATACATAGTTTTTTTAATACTAGTTTTCAAAACTTGTTTAGGAAGAACGCCCGTACAACTATTCTCCAAATCAAACAAATTTACAGCTTTCTCGTAATTTCTGTAGAGAACACTTTTTCCCTTCAGGGTGTAAAAAATGTCCTCACGCATTGCTACCCGTAAAGGGTTCTCGACACTGTCCAATAGTGCATTGCTCCATCTCAAGCACGCAGCCATAGAGAACACGTAAGTGGAAAGTAGCCCGAATTCGAGCTGATTCGCCGCTATGGGGGCAGCGCGATTCAGATTACACATTTGGCGCCAAATATGCCTCTCTACTTTCTCAAAATTATCCCACTGCTGTTCATCTACTGTTTCATAGGCATAACTCAATGCTGGAGGAATTTTAATCTTATAAACTGAAAGAACATGTGCAAAGTGTCTTTTCCCACAATGTTTATAAAGTCTATTAATTGCAGAAGCTTGAGAGATTGTCTTACCTCTGCATTAATCAACGTGGTCTCTACTTTAGCACGTACTTGTGAAAATTCTCCCTAAATATGGGTAAAACTTCACCAAGGCAAGTTTGTCTTTCCCCAAGAACCAGTGTATATTTTTCCTGACTCGACATCCCCGCTATCTAAAAAACATAATTTTACTTTTGATATATTTATTTTAAAAAAATGATCATCTGAGTGAAGTGCTAACTCGGTAAGTCGCCTTTGGAGTCCATTGGAGTTAGGTCTAACAAAATGGCGTCGTCCGCATACAGCAGGTAACTCAACTTCATGGTTCCTAGTTTTGGGGATCCCCTTTGCCCTACCCTACTCGGTAAATCATTGATGTAAAGAGAAAAAGGAAGGGGAGCCAGAAGGCACCCTTGCTTCAGCCCGTTGTAAGTCTCTATTTTGCTTGTCAGGCCCTGGGTACCTCCCATCAGTACCTGAGTCCAAGTGGAGGAGTGCAATGCAATGATTAATCTGAGCAGGTGCATGGGAATCCCCATCCCGGCCAATTTTCTCCACCGTGTCCCCCGGTCAAACTGGTCGGAAGCCAGGGAGAAATCTATAAAGGCCGCATATAGCGGCATTCCCCTGCTCATTGGGTATTTTTCAATTACGGTTTGCAGAGCAGTTATATTATATAGGGTGCCACTATGTTTGCGGAACCCGGCTTGCTCTGCAGGGACAAAACCATTTCCAAAAGCCCAGTCTTGAGTAAGCTCTTGGCAAACAAATTTCCAGTCGCATCCAATAATGCGATCTGTCTAAAGCTAGCAGGGGAACCTTTTTGTCCCTTTTCAGGTCGAGCATTCGAGACCTGTTGTAATTTCTCATGTTGGCTTAAAGCCATCCCCCTGCTTTTGATTTGATTGTTTCAGTGTCCTTTAAAAATCCTTGCTTGCTAGTGGTCAGCCCTGCCTCTTTGTTCCTCCTTTTTCCCTTCTGTTCCTCCCATGCAGCAGGTACTAAGTACTGTCTCATTCCGCTATGGCTCTTTATGTGTTCTTGGGGGGACTATTTTTTTTCTAGATTTCCTGTTCTGTTACTGCTTGCCTGTGTTCAGCTTTGGAGGCAAAGTTGCTTACATGTAAATGTATCATTCCTCCCGCCCATCTCCTCTTAATGCCACAATTGTGCCAGTACTGCCTCCTCCTCTATTCCTCCCGCTCTGTTGATTGCATTTATTCAGCCTTTTTGCACTTTTCGATGTGTACGACAGATGGGCTTTTTTTGGTAGGATATTTGGTTCATTTTGGGCTTCCTTTTAAGGGAGATTGGGCTTGTTGAAGTCTTGTTTGTGAAAAGCCATGAGCCATTTCAGCCCCTCCCACTTCTCCATGTGCTCCGTCCAATCTCATTCAGAGGGTTCCGTGCAGCATGGGGGAGGCAACAGCTGCAGCCTTGTAGGAGCCACATGCATCCACAGATAGTGCTCAGAAACGGTTCGCTCTGCAGACGTTTTGGTTGTGTCATGCTTTAAGGTATTCCTTGTTTTGAAAAAGCTGGTGCAGGCTGAATCACGTTCTCAAAGCTGCTCTCTGAGACGGGGTGGGGCTAAGAGAGAGCTTTCTGTGAAGGGGGAGCTGCTGAGGGAGGAGCTGCGAACGGATACTGGTTTGTAGCCTGCTTCTGTTTTTTTGCAAGCGTGTTCTGTGTTTTGTTGCTGCTGTTACCGTGCCCAGGTTCACCTTCCCTTCCTGCTCCTTCGGTTTGGTTTCTCTGCTCCCTCACCTGGTAGTTGTTTGCTTTTGCTTTCCATTTGTCCGTGCCTTCTTTACCCCGCCCTCCCTCACGTTGTCCGTGCCTTCTCATTTGCATGTCCTCTTCGATGATCTTGCGTGTTTATAGTTATGTGGAAAGTATTCACTTTTGCAATAAAAATAACTCTGAGCCCAAACTCGCTTTCTTGAAAGGATAATGCATTATGAGGGGGCGAGCTGCACTAGCAAAGCCTCGGCTCACAGACGCACTTAGCCTGGTGTCATTTTACTGGAGTCGTCCAATCTGGCAAGCGGCACCCTCGAGCAGCGGGAAACTAACTTGGCGCCTTTAGAGGAAGCGTTGTTTGTGTGAGCCACGTTTGTTCACATCCTGTTGGACTGGTACCAGCCCTCTCCTCGCTCACAGTGTGCACCTCAGCCAGCCGAGGGCCTTATAATGTTCTTAGTCATCTTCTAATGTCCATCCATGTCCTCAGGATCGCGTGATACAGCTGTTGTGTTCCACCAGCAACCACGCAGTGTGCTCTCTGTCAGCGTGTGTTTGTAATGAAGAACAGCCCTGCATATCCCACATGTATCCCCCTCTCTATTTACGTGCGGCATATTGCCGGTTGATATCTCTCTTTTCCACTAACTATTCTGTCCTCTCCTGTCTCTCTCTCTCTTTCTCCTTCTCCCTTTCTCGTCTTTTTTCTTTTTCTCTCCCTCCCTCTATCACACATTCACACAGACACTCTCTCTGCATCTCGTTCTTTTTTCTCGGCATCTCTGTTCCTTCCCTGTCTCTTTAGCTCTCCGTTTATTCCTCACACCCTCTCTTTCATAGCTATGTTTATTTTGTATAGCACCAACGCACAAGTTACTAACTTGTGTAACGATATATCTGTAAGAGACAGTAGTTAGTGACAGATTCCTTACCTTAGAATATCCCCAGGCGTCAGGCTGGATCCGGAAAGTTTTTTCGTAGCAGTACCCTTGCGCGTCGGTAGGCGGCGTCGTGCGGCTCCGCGTCCGTCGTCGGCGTCGTGATCGCCGGGATGACGTTGCGGGCAGTACTTAGGCGCGCCCCTGCGCGCTGACGTCAGTTCTGTACACGACTTTCCGCGCCAGGAACGCAGAGCCATGCAAGAAGCTGACATAGGTGTCTGAAAAATACTAGGGCCCTGAAAGGGATGTCCTTAACCCTAGAAATCAGTTCGCAGAACGGGAGGATGGGTGGGGCGGTAAGAAATCTGTCACTAACTACTGTCTCTTACAGATATATCGTTACACAAGTTAGTAACTTGTGCATCTGAAAGAGACACGTTAGTGACAGATTCCTTACCTTAGAATAGATACCCCAGCAATACCAACCCCGGTGGTGTGTCTGCGAACAAAGATCAGACAAGGAAGTCCTGGAGGACAGAACGGCCAAAGAAGCCGTCCCTCCGGACCTGACTGTCAAGGCAGTAATGCTTTGTAAACGTGTGCAGCGAGGCCCACGTAGCTGCCTGACAGATAACCGGCAGCGGAACACCGCGGCCCAAGGCCGTGGTAGCAGCCGTTGCCCTGGTGGAATGGGCACGCAGCCCAACAGGAGGCTCCTTCTTAGCCAAAGAATAGCAGGTCTTGATGCACAAGGTAACCCAGCGGGAGATGGTCCTCTTGTGCACCGCCCGACCTTTTTGGCACCCACGTAGCCAACAAAGAGTTGGTCATCCACCCGGAAGTGTTTTGTGCGGTCGATATAGAAGGAGAGCGCACGTTTTGGGTCCAGACGGTGGAGCCTCTCTTCCTCTCTGGAAGGATGCGGAGGCGGAAAGAAGGTGGGCAAAGTGATGGTCAGCCCAATGTGGAAAGCAGTAACCACCTTTGGCAAGAAGGACGGACGCGTCCGAAGAACAACCTTGTCTGGATGAACAGACAGAAAGGGAGGTTTGCAAGATAGAGCCTGGAGCTCACTCACACGCCGAGCGGAGGTGATGGCCACCAGAAAGGCTGTCTTCAGAGTCAGAAGACGAAGAGGACAGTTATGTAGAGGCTCAAAGGGAGCGCACATTAAAAAGGTAAGAACCAAGTTCAAGTCCCACTGAGGCATCACAAACGGAACAGGAGGGAAGAGGTGAGTAATGCCTTTTAAGAACCTGTTAACAACAGGGGACTTGAAAAAGGAGGGCTGATCAGGGAGCCTGAGGAAGGCCGAGATAGCACAAAGATAACCCTTGATGGTACCCAGGGCAGAACCCTGTTGGGCCAGAGAAAGAAGGAACAGAAGGACCTCAGAAAGAGGGGCAGAAAGGGGATTCACAGCCTTTGCTGTGCACCATGCCACAAATTTGTTCCACCTGCAGGCGTATACCACCTTAGTGGAGGGACGCCTGGCTGCCAGAATCACATCACAAACTTCGGGAGGCAAGTCGAAAGGAATCAACTGCCGCCGCTCAATCTCCACGCAAGCAGGTGTAGACTGGACAGGTTCGGGTGGAGGACCGTCCCCTGCTGCTGCGACAGAAGATCCTCCCGAAGAGGCAGACGGATCGGGGGATCTACGCTCATATCGAGTAGCTCGGGATACCAAACTCTTCGAGCCCAGTCCGGAGCCACAAGAAAGACTTGGGCCCGGTCGTGCCGAATCTTCTTCAACACTCTGGGTAGAAGTGGTATAGGCGGAAAGGCGTACAATAGACCGCAACTCCACTCGTGACGAAAAGCGTCGCCGAGCGAGTGCCGCCTTGGAAATTCCAACGCGCAGAACTGATGACATTGCGCGTTCTCTTCGGTGGCGAATAGATCTAACCAAGGCTCTTCCCACTGTAGAAAGAGTCCTTGCGCCACTTCCGAGTGAAGACGCCATTCATGATCCATCATGCACCTGCGGCTGAGCTCGTCCGCCCTGGCGTTCAGGGAACCTGCCAGGTGTTGAACCATCAGGAACATGCCCTGATGTTCCAGCCATGTCCAGAGGCGCAGAGCCTCCTGACAAAGGGTCCACGACCCCACCCCGCCTTGTTTGTTGCAGTACCACATGGCGGTGGTGTGGTCTGTGAACACCTGCACTACCTTCCCTTTGACAGAGGGAAGGAATGCCTTGAGTGCAAGTCGGATCGCCCGGAGCTCCAGAAGGTTGATATGGAGCCGGGACTCCGCCGGAGACCAGAGGCCTCTGATCTCCGCCTCTCCCATGTGACCGCCCCATCCCAGAAGGGACGCGTCCGTCACAACTGTGTGCTCTGGCTGGGGAAGGGAGAGGGATCTGCCCATGACCCATTGCCGGTTCGAGAGCCACCACTGCAACTGTTTTGCAGTCCCCTCCGAGATCTGGACGTGATCGGACAGGTTGCCCTGGTGCTGCGCCCACTGGAACTTCAGGTCCCACTGCAGAGCCCGTATATGCCATCTGGCATGATTGACCAGCAGGATGCAGGAGGCCATGAGGCCCAGCAGCCTCAGGGTCACCCGTACCGAAACCCAGGATAAAGGCTGAAAGATCGGAATCATAGCCTGAATATCCCGGACTCGCCGTTCGGGAGGATAGGCCCGAAACTGCGTCGTGTCCAGAACTGCTCCGATGAAAAGGAGCTGTGGAGAAGGAATCAGATGCGACTTCGGCACATTGATGGAGAACCCCAGCGAGTGCAGGAGTTCGGCCGTAGTCTGGAGGTGGGAGACGACTGCCTGGGACGAGCCCGCCTTCAGCAGCCAGTCGTCGAGGTAGGGGAAGACTGAAACCCCTGCCCGGCGCAGATGAGCTGCGACCACCGCCATCACTTTCGTGAACACCCGAGGGGCACTGGTAAGGCCAAAGGGGAGCACGGTGAACTGAAAATGCTCGAGGCCTACCGTGAACCGAAGGTAACGCCGGTGGGCCGGCAGGACGGGGATGTGGAAATAGGCGTCCTTCAAGTCCAACGCTACCAACCAGTCTCCAGGGTCGAGGGCAGTCAAGACCTGAGCTAGGGTGAGCATCTTGAACTTCTCCTTCCGGAGGAAGTGATTGACGTTCCGGAGGTCCAAGATAGGACGCATGTCCTCCTTGTCCTTTTGGGCACCAGAAAGTAGTGGGAGTAGCAACCACGCCCTACTTCTGGGGTCGGAACACGCTCGATGGCCCTCTTGGCCAAGAGGGCAGTGACTTCCTTCTGCAGAAGTACCAAGTGATCCCCTGACATGCGGTGGAATTGAGGTGGCATGGCTGGGGGGTGGTCTCGAAGGGGAGGGAGTAGCCCCTTCGGACAATGTCCAAGACCCACCTGTCCGAGGTGATGGGACGCCAGTGGTGAAGGTGATGGCGGACCCTGCCCCCTACTGGCGTGCTGTGCACCTGAAAGGAGGGACTAGGAGGGCTTGGAGGCCGCGGACGGGTTGGAGGTGGTGGCCTGACCCGCACGCTGGTTGCCCGAACCGCCACGGCGGAATCCACGTCCTCGGCCACGCGAAGACGCCTGCTGCGCGGGCCGGTGGCTGGGCTGCTGACGTGACGGGGCGCCCCTTCCGTGGCCACGATAGGGGCAAAAAGCAGAAGTCAGCAGAGGGCGTGTAGCAGAAAGGCCCAGGGACTTGGCAGTAGCCCGTGAGTCCTTAAAGCGCTCCAACGCATGGTCTGCTTTGGACCCAAAAGACCGACTCCATCAAAGGGCATGTCCATGAGAGTATTCTGGACATCCCCTGAAAACCAGTGGTTCTCAGCCAGGCGTGGCGTCGCAGCGCCACCGTCGTTGCAATAGACCTGCCCAGCGAGTCGGCGGTATCAAGGCCACATCGTATTGTGTATTTGGCCGCATCCCTTCCTTCCGCAATGGCGCGGGAAAGCAGTGTCTGGACCTCCTCAGATCACTGGGGCAAAACAGTCGCCACCGAATCCCACAAGGAGTGGGTATATCGGCCCAAAAGACAAGCGGTGTTGATGGACCGCAAGCCAGCACTGGAGGAAGAAAACCCTTCTTCCCAAATTGATCCAGGCGTTTGGATTCCCTATCCGGAGGGGCGGTAGGGAAGGCGGTTTGGGAAGCGGAGGCTTGGACAACCAAGCTCTCAGGAGTGGGGTGGACAGAGAGAAACAGGGGGTCGCCCGGAGCTGGGCGATGGCGTCGGGACACGTTCCTATCCACAGGAGCCCCTGTGTTGGGCTTGGACCAGGCGCCCAAAAGAACGTCAGTGAGGGCATCGTTAAACGGCAGCACAGTCTCCGTAGAGGAGGCTGCCGGCTGGAAGCACCTCTGTCAAGAGATTAGTCTTGACCGCCACAGTAGGGAGTTGGAGATGTAAGGCTCCAGCCGCCCTACGCAACACCGTAGCAAAATTGGCTCCCTCCTCCGTAGCCACGGGAGGAGACAGCATGCCAGTGTCAGGGGAAGTATCTAGACCACTGGCATCCCCTAGACCCTCTGTCCAGTCCTCATCGTACTGACACTGTTGTGCCAGAGGGTCATCAGACCCCTCCCAGTCCTCCTGGTCCTCCTCTGGTTCAAAATAAGGAGGAGGAGGGACATTTGGGACCCAAGGTCTCATCGGCGCCGGAACCGGCGTCGAGCGACGTCAGTCCGGGTCCATGTCCGGAAGGAACTGGGGGACGACGCCGCCCAGAGCCCCAGGCGGCGTCGAGAACGGCACCGGAGACATCGGCGTCGGCGGAGGCGTGGTTAGGTCGACCGGCGTCGATGGGGGTTGCGGAGCCGGGATCGAGGCCGGGGCCGGAGCCGGGATCGAGGCTGGAGGCACGGGCGACGCCGGGGCCGGAGCCGTCGGCGATGCCGGAGCAACCCTATCAGGGCCGCGGGGCCCGAAGGCGCACCGGAGGGACCTTGAGGCCCGAAGAGGCGGGCCATGGCCGACAGGAATTCCTGTATTTGGGCCGGATCCGCCCCCGAACCCGGGAAGGACGGGTATTGCGGGGGCGACTCCACAGGCATGTCCGGGGCCGCGGGGGCGGGGACGGTGCCGGGAGGGGCCTCAGCCGAGTCGCGAGACCGGCGAGGCGAAGTCCTAGAGCGACGATGCTTTTTGGACTTTTTGTGTTTGGACTTACCGGACGAAGAAGACTTCGATGCCAACGACCGGTGAGGACTCCGCGACCGACCCCTCGACCTCTCACGCGACCGGGGCTTGGCGTGGCGCGGAGCCGAATGCCGGGCCTCGAGGAGCTTTCGAGACCGCTCTTGCAAAGCTTTCGGGTTGAGGGCCCGGCAGTCGGAACACGACTCCGTGTCGTGGCCTCGGCCGAGGCAGAAGAGACACTCCCGATGCGGGTCTGTGATGGACATCATCCGAGCACAGGCGCCGCAACGTTTAAAACCGGGCATCCCTACGACACCTTGAAGTCGATTAGAAGAAAACAGTGACAAATTCACCAAAAAAGTTAGTCAAAAAATGACTAGGGCACTGCTCTTCCCGGATCTGCGCTTGCTGGCGCGGAAAAAGAAGAACTGACGTCAGCGCGCAGGGGCGGCGCCTAAGTACTGCCCGCGACGTCATCCCGGCGATCACGACGCCGACGACGGACGCGGAGCCGCACGGCGCCGCCTACCGACGCGCGCAAAGGGTACTGCTACGCAAAAACTTTCCCGGATCCAGCCTGACGCCTGGGGATATTCTAAGGTAAGGAATCTGTCACTAACGTGTCTCTTTCAGATATATTTCGTATCTGCCTTTTCAGATCGCTATATCTATAATTTATATATAAACACCACCATGTAGGTAAACAACGCTATGTCATGAACGCTAAAAAAGGGCAAGTGATGGTCCGTTGCTGAATAAGTAATGCATTCAGGCACCAGCGGGCAGTGTAAATTCATGGTGACTGTCACAGCAAACATCTGTGATAAGTGAACCTTGGACTGGCACCATGGAAAAGATAAACGGGTGGCAGCACTTAAATAGCCCGGGACAACTCCGGGCACTGTTCTTACCAAGAGGGCAAACACAGAGCTGGCGACTAAGCACAGCCTGTGGTGATCAGCAGGCCGAGGGACACTGGTGAATCTCACCTGCTGTCAATAGGTACGTGTGCACAATGGCTCGGTGGACTAATGCCTCGGCTTCAGAAGTGTTAGACCTAATGGTCAAAGGTTCGAATCCCGGTGGGCCTCCTCAGCCTTTACCCTTCCGAGGTCGATACACGAGAGCCCCGTATTTGTGTATTAATTATCAAGTGCTACTCAGCCGCAACGGATGAACGCGAGCTTTACAGGTGTTATGTCTGTACATGCTGTAGGACAGCCCATTCATCTTTGTTCTCTGTCCGCCGGTACGTGCTGCAGCCCTATGTGTATTTAAACTTGCCAACACATGAAGTTGTAGGTAACACAGTCATGTGGGGCCTGGGGCATAGGCATGTGCCTAATCTGCCAATCTGGGCCACTCACAACCACAAGTGTCCTAGGGGGTATCTAACACTGTGTACCCATGCCAGTCAAACGTTAATGCCAAGAAGTCTTTGATTTGCTCCAGAGACACCTCCGCCCCACCAGATACACACACGTGTCTACCAGCACAGGGACTTCCTCTTTTCAGGATACCCTGAAAAGGCAGCCCCTGCCAAAGGTCATGGCCACAGCTTCGAAGCGCTTGCACCTGATGTTAGAGATGGCATTTTTGTTTATAGCACAGTGCTGAGCTGGCTAACTTGTAATAAACAGCTTCACGGCTGTGTCACTGGTGGTGTAAAGCAGATGAGGAATAGTTTGGGAACATAAAGTATCAATAAAGAATGTCGGGTGAGTGGAGAGCAGGCAGGTTATTGGGTATACTCCCGGTAAAAATAATACAGGGAAATGTTGTCAAAGCTGTATAACCATCTTTATAAAAGCATTCATGATTATGGCGTTTGGCAGCATCATCTGGACTAGAGCAGGTATTTGCAGCGGTGTGAAATGGCCCCATTGAGGTAGTACGCACTAATTGAATCACACATGGTTGTTATTTTTGTATGTGCCGGGTTTGTATCTCTTTGGTTGAATGCCTTTCAATGTGCTTGGCCTTATGTTCGTCTTTATTTCTGAGTGTCAGGTGTGTTCAGGTATGTCAAGAAGTTATATAAACAAAACGACTGATATGAAAACTTAAAAGTTGCAGGATTGAACAAAGTTAAAACAAAAATGGGTGTTTTGCACCCTCGTTGAAAAGCCAGCTCTACCAGTACAGGGCATGCTACTGCCCAGTACCTCCCTGTTTTGCTAACCGGCAACAGAAAGAGTATTTTTTTAATGTTCAGATGTTCAAATGTTTCTTCAGCAAGGCGGAGGACCACTTTGAATGTCAGGGTTGCATTTTGTCCAGGGTTTTGAAACTTTGCCTTGAATTGTGCACTGAAAGTGCCCAATGAACTCCTTTGTTTAGGAGAGATGTAGGAGTGAATGTGTCTTTCCAACCTGTGTGCAGACATAGCAGCAACACCGGAAGCGCTTGCATTAAATGCTCCATAGCCAAATCTGACAGACCACATCCTGAAACAGTAAAATGGTTCTGAGGTGCTTAATAAAGCCTCAGTGTATTGACACCACCATCAAAAACCCATAATTCTGCCACCAGATAAGAGGTGCCTCATTTGTCAAAGCACAGAACCCAATGCCAGAGAGATGCACATTTTACCAGCTACATCACCTCCACTCTGGTCAGGCGGGCACCTCGGGACCAGCCTAGCAAAGATACCCATGGGCATCAGTGGGCGGAAGTGAGCAGTGTAAGAAGGGGCGGGGACTACCATTCCCACAATGAGGGGGCTGGTCATAGCACCAGCATCAGCGGACATAGTGCAAGCGGCTGTGTGGTAAGAGATGACGGGCCTAGCTGTGACACTAAGAGAGGACAGGGAACAGAACAGCACTGATACTGCTGAATAGCAGTGAAGGAGAGGGCTGGGCCTTGCACTGAGTGATAGCTTTTGGGAACATTATATAAACACGAGTTGGTAGATACGTCTTGTCTCTTTGCCAAGCACAAGTCTGAACCAACTTGACCATTCTGAACAGAAGGAACAGACACATTTTGACGCACATATCCCGACTCAGCTTACCTGGAGATATTGCTTATCGAGCACATAACAATGACAGACTGTCAGACATATTATTTTATTGTTGTGGTAAGTTCTAGCAACCTTTCGCCACAAAGGTGCACGCAAGAAATCCACAATTACATTTTGAAAGGCTTTTTTTTCCAAGCCATGTTTAGTGCAGAACAGGGTTTTAAGTGCACCGGCAGTTCTAAAAAGCAGGTGCTGAGACGGGTCCTTATCGGGCCTTTTGCCGCCTTTGATGTAACTCCAAAGAGACTAGTTATAGTTCTTTTATAGTCTCATCATTTCAGAACTGGATAATTTTAAATATTATATACAACAAAGCCATAGTTGTTGCTTATTCATCTTATGCAACTAACAATCATTGTCAAAAAGCCAATAGTCCTGGCTTGTTGTAGGTGTGATGTTACTGTAGTATTTATCTGGATGCAAAGTCAGAAGCAGCAAAGTACCAGTCGGAGGGCACACTGTGCTAAACACAGATTTTTAGCTTACGTGTTCTTAAGCCATGCCCTTAGTTATATCGGCCACGGTTCGTTGAGAGAGCCTCCCATTTTTTCATACCATTTAAAGTCCTGGTGCAGAATAAATGAAATAATTGCAAACGGGTGTTGAATCGTAGCAAAAAACGAAGCAGAAAGTGTAAGTTTTATGAAACCAGACAACGTATTCTTGAAGGTATATGTTTAAGTACCCCTGCATGGCTAGTCTTTAGGGATCCAAAGTATTGCCACAATAAGGGCCACTGTACTTCGTAAATCTTTCCAATTTTTGTGAAAGAAGGCTATGTTATGTATCTATGGTGCAGCATATTATGAGACGGACTGCCCTTGGTCTTGGATGGCTCCATAGAAATACTTTTGAAGCAATTACGGCACCCGCGCTTTAGCTTAAGATGTTTAAAGCTAAAGCGCGAGTGCCGCGATCCATTTGCAATGCAATAGCTCTTGCATTACTGAAAGTTTGAGCTTTTCTCGTGCCTCGAGATTCACATTAACCGTCCATTGTCCGCAGTGAGCTGCTTTTCGCAGGCAGTGGGATGCGGTTTGAGGACAGGTCTCCCCAGGGCTTTAAGTAGGGGCTGAAACGGGTCCCTACTCGGCTCTCCATTTTTGTCATCACCCTCAAGGTGAAAAAAAAGAAAACTTATCTGCAGTAGTACCACCCGTCACTGCTTTTTATGTAACTTGAAAGAGACTCTTTTTGTCACTTTTATATAGCGCAAACTCGGCCGAAGATATTGGTGCGCTTTACATACGCACCAATTACATTACACAGTGACATGCTTATTTTTTTAATCACAGGCTGTTGAGCCCATGTCAGGCTCGAACCTGCTCTCTCAACTCAAAAGTCAGCAGCTTTAGCCTTACACCACAACCTCGCCCACGGTACCTGAAGCATTTTCAATATTATATACAACAAAGTCATAGCTGTTGAATATTTCTGCTACGCAACTTACAACCATTGAAAAAGCCAATAGTCCTGGCTTCTTGTAGGTGTAATGTTACTTGGTGTATCATATTTCTGGCTGTATGGACAGAAGCAGCAAAATGCCAGTCGGTCGGCACACTATGCTAAGTACAGATTTTTAGCTTAAGTGTTTTAAGCCACACCCTTAATTATATCGGCCACGCCCCTATGAGAGACACCCTAGTTTTTTCATCCCACTTAAAGCCCTGGGTCTCCCGCAGGAATGCGCGCAATTAGATCCCCTTTCAGGGGGGTTGAGACTGAGGGCGAGGTGAGCTGTGCCCCTTTTCTGATCACACCCAAACTCTACTGTGCTTCGATCATGCATGAGATGAGGGGCTAATGTGCGCAAAACCACTGCATATTGTCTGGAAAAGAAAAGTTTGAGCTATTGGCATTGTAAATGACAATGCCTTTTATTTATATGTTTTGAAAACCTGCAAGAGGTGCGTAAACACGCATTTTGTACTTGTAGTCGTTGCTTACGAGAAGCGAAGCTGGCAGTAACTGTGCCTCTTTTACTGCCAGCCTTGCTTCTCGTAAGCTAGGACTATAAGTACAAAGTGCGTGTTTAAGCACCGCTTGCAGGTTTTCAAAACACATAAATAAAAGGCATTGTTATTTACAATGCCAATAGCTCAAACTCTCATAAATGCGAGACCTATTGCATTGCAAATGCTTGTTATATAATGGGACCACAATACTTCCCTTCCAGGATGACGGAATAATCCCATGTGTTTAGCAATCGGAGAATACCGGACACAAGAATTGTACCCATGCTGCGCCGTCCTGTTTAACTATATCAATTGGTACATCATTGGGGTCCATCGCACCAGAATACCTTGCCCCTTTAATGAAACCCTCTATTTCACTACACGAGGGGGGGCCATAATCGCTCCCCACCGAGGAATCAAAGGCAAAATCTGGATTAAACCCAGTACAGCGATTTAAGGCATATAGCCGAGAAATATATATGGTCCATTCTACATCAGATATTAAAATAGGTTTTGCCTTAGTTCTGACATCACAAAATTTGGCTATTAAAGCCCAATATTTACATGCATCACCGGACTGTGCAACCTCTCTTAATTTGATCCAATTCACATCTTCTACCCCGCTGCGTTCCGATGCTGGCTTTCTTTTTCTTGCCTGTTTTAATTTAATAATATCCCTTTGTCTGGATATTGAAGACTGCTAAAATTGTTCCCGCATTAGGGCATTGATCTCTCGATTTAGTTTTTTTTTATCTCCCATGATTTAGCCACTAAAGGATTAGTGCTGCCAACTTGCTTTTTGCTTCCGCGCGATCTAATTAGGGCCAGTATTTTCTCGAACCTGGTGATGGGATTTTCCTGACTAGGGCCAGGGTACGCATTTTCAACAATCCTCCGAAGACATGGGAGGTTTTTATTGGACCAAAAAGTACGCCTGTTAATTCTGTTATATGAAATGCTATCATCCCTGTGATTCCAAGGTTCCAGCAACTCAAAGTCCATGTTGACATCCGCTGACAGAACTCCATGATCGCTCATGTTTGTTGGCAGTACCTTAAATTGCGTGCATGCACCGAAGTATTGATAGGATACCACCATATAGTCAATCAGTGAGTGCCCACGAGGACCATGAAAGGTAAAAGAGGCAGGAGAATCATCTGGGAATCTCCCATTCAATATCACAAAATCACACATTCTCAGATTATGCAAGAAAAACAAGCCCCGCCTATCTGATCTAATATGGCCAGGCAATGAAGATTCAGGGATGGACCATACGTCCTCCAACCCAGGGTTAGAAAATGCCACTGAGTAACAGTTCGAGAATTTAGCATTAATATCACCCACCATCAATATCAAAGTGCACTCTTCGGACATACTTGTCTTACGCACAAAGGAGAAAATAGACTCAACCATTGAATCAGTTGCTCTCCCTGGCGGAATATATACATTTACCAAGAAGAGGGATGCATGCTGACCTCGTGTACCATTACCCAACCTAGGTTTCAAACCCATACAAAACTTAGAAGGATGGGGAAAAACCACAGGGTTCCAATTTATAGTGCAGCTGAGTAAAATAGCTAGGCCACCACTTGAATGGCCTTTAATTGAAAGTTTTGCTGCACAACAAAAAACGAAAAAGTTCTCAAAATTGAAATCTTCGCAGTTCCATGTTTCCTGAAGACAAATTATTTTAGGATCATGTACTAATAAGGAGTCTAACTTAAGATTAGAATTTCCAACACCCGCTAGGTTCCACGCAAGATTTTTCATAGTGGGCTACCTCCGCAGAATGGGGAGTTTAGTGTTTTCTTTTATGCCATTCAGCGACCCAGCTACCCAACTTCACTGGGCCATCTCTTCATCCCCTATGTATTTGATGGCTCTTTGAACCTCAGTTCCTGTAATGTTAATCTCTTTTTTTCCTGAGGAGCTACCCCCGAAATGTTAATATCTTTCGGATTTATGACACCCCTTATATTGGAAAACATACTACCTAGCTCCTGGCTGTCTTTCCAGTGGGATTCGAGCGGGGCCACGAAAGGATCCACAAATGGGAACACATCTATCCCTCTTTTCCTAAAATAATCAACGTTAGTCAACACTAGCATTGCAATGATCCCTGAACTAAATGCAACTCTAGTGTTTGGGTGGGGGCACTACTAAAATCTAGATAGATCAGCTCAATATTTTTGCTTAATACTAATCTTAAGTCCTCTATTTCAGCAGGGAGCTTCTGTTGAATAAAGCTGATTCTGTATCAAACAGGGAAGCACATAATTCATGGAGGACTGGCTCTAAAGAATTGCAAACTCATGAAATGTTGCAGGTTCTCATAAGTGTGGGACAGGATGCAAATTGATATCTTGGCTTTATAAAAGCCTTTTGTCTGTGACCAAATGCAGTCTGACAAGACTGAAGTTGGATTGGGGAATAAAGATAGGCAGAGGCTGCAAAAAAAGGACTGAGAGAGAATCTTGGCATACCCACAACTAGTCTCTAGAAATACTAGATTTAAATACACACAGTTTAATTATCTACATTCTACCTACCTGACCCCCCACAGGGTGAACACCATCACAGGGAAGACATTAAGAAATTCCCCAGATGCCCATTGATAGAGGCTGACTTTCTTCACTCCGTCCTGCCCTGGAAGTGATGCTGGAGCCACATATTTGCACCACTCGTGCTCACTGACATAAGTTTCTTTCTTCACTCTGACCTCATCGCCGGACATGAAGCGTAATAATTGATAAGATTAGTCAGTGTGCAGGTCTCTAAATTGGTACCAGTTTACAGATGTATAAAAGGATATCCACTAGGACGAAAATGCTACTTACCCAGTATGCATCTGTTCTTGGCATATAGAGCTGTAGAGTCATATGCTGTGCATAGATCGCCATCTAGTGTTGTGTCCGGATGTTTGCACTTTGCTTTTCTTCGAAGAAGTCTTTTCCAGTCACGAGGTAGGTGACTCCTCCTTTCGGTGATAGTGCGCATGGGCATCGACTCCATTGTTAGATTGTTTTCATGCAGAGGGTGATAATGGAGTTAGTAAGAGTAGTAAAAGGAGATGTCCATGAATGCATGTATCTAAGTAAGATGTTACTGCAAGGTTGATGTGACCTTGTGGGAGCAACTAGGATTAGTGTCAGGGACGCTTGTTTGAGTTTCCGAACCACTAATGGAATGAGTGGGAGAGGCGGAAAAGCGTAAGCAAATATCCCTGACCAATTCATCCATAGTGCATTGCCTTTGGACAATGGGTGTGGATACCTGGACGCGAAGTTTGGGCATTTTGCGTTTAGATGTGTGGCAAACAGGTCTATGTGTGGGAATCCCCACATTTGGAAGAATGGGAGGAGAACTTGAGGGTGTATTTCCCATTCATGGATTTGCTGTGTCTGAGGACTGAGCAAATCTGCCATCTGAGTGTCTACTCCTGGAAGGTGTTCTGCTAGGAGATATATCTTGTGATGTATGGCCCATTTCCAGATGGTCTGTGTTAGCTGTGACAGCTGGAGAGAGTGTGTCCCTCCCTGTTTTGTATGTAGTACATAGCTGTCATGTTGTCTGTACGAATTAGGACAGTCTTGCGTACTAGCTGAACTTGAAATGCTTTCAGCGCCAGAAAAATCGCTAGCAGCTCTAGATGATTTATATGAAGCTGTTTCTGCTGCAAGCTCCAAATGCCCTGAATTGTGTGGGTTTGGAGATGCGCTCCCCAACCTGTCAATGATGCGTCTGCTGTCAGTACTATCTGTGGAACCGGGTCGCTGAAGGGCCGCCCTTTTAAAAAGTTTTGTGTGTTCCACCACTGCGGAGATCGATGGGTGCGGCCGTCTACCAACACTATATCTGATAAATGACCGTGAGCTTGGTTCCACTGACGTGCTAAGCATTCCAGTAGGGGACGCATTTGGAGTCTTGCGTAGGGGACTATCAAAATGCAAGACGCCATCATTCCGAGTAACTGCATGAACACTCGAGCTGGTAAGGAGTGTTGAGGCTGAAACTGAGACATCAGGGTTTGTATATTCCGGACTCTAGCTGGAGTCGGGTGTGCTAGAGCTTTTTGTGTGTTTATAGTAGCTCCTAGATATGCTTGAGACGTGGATGGTTGGTGATGGGATTTGGACAGATTTACTGTGAATCCTAGCTCGTGGAGCAATTGCACAGTTTTTTGTGTGTGTCGTAGATAGCTGTTGTGCGAGCTGGCCTTTATGAGCCAGTCGTCTAAGTATTGGAAGACATGAATATGTTGTCTTCTTAGATGGGCTGCGACTACTGCCAAGCATTTTGTGAAAACCCTGGGTGCGGTTGTTACTGCGAATGGGAGGACTTTGAATTGATAGTGCTGACCTGCTACCACAAACCTGAGGTATTTGCAGAGCGCAGGGTGTATTGGAATATGAAAGTAAGCATCCTTTAAATCCAGAGTGGAGAGAAAGTCGCCTTGCTGAAGAAGGGGAAGCACCTATTGGAGTGTTACCATATGAAAATGGTCCGACTGAATGACTGAATGATTTAGTTCCATGAGGTCTAATATAGGCCTGAGAGATCCGTCCTTTTTGGGAATTAGAAAGTAGAGGGAGTACACCCCTGCTCCCTGGTATGGTAAAGGGACTGGTTCTATTGCACCTTTCTACAACAAAGAGAAAACCTCTTTGTTTAGAAGGGTGAGATGTACTTGTGACATGAGGTGTGACCTTGGAGGAATGTTCGGTGGAGTGCTTGTAAACTCCAGGCAATAACCAATTTGGATAATTTGTATAACCCATTTGTCTGATGTAATCGTATTCCGAATGGGTAGAAATTGGGAAAGACGTCCCCCGACAGGAGTGGAATGGTCGGCGGGGTATGGAAAGGAAGTCACTGTTTGGTGTTTGCGTGTTGAGTTACCTCTGCCTCTTCCCTTGCCGTTATTTCCTCTATATCCACTTCTAAAATAACCTCTTGAAGAGGGCGACTGATTGTTGCCCTTGTAAGAGGAGGTTGGATTGTCTGTAGGCATATTTTTGGAGCTGCCCCTGTAAAATGAGCGACGAAAGGATCCTCTGTTGGAAGGTGATTGTAAGGCCCCCATGGACTTAGCAACTTCAGTATCCTTTTTCATCTTTTCTAGTGATGTATTGGCAGCTGGACCAAAGAGGTGTTCTTTGTCAAATGGTTGATTAAGAATAGAGGCTTGTACCTCAGGCTTGAATCCTGAAATTCTTAACCAAGCATGTCTACGGAGCAGTACACTAGTGTTTACTGCCCGAGCTGCTGTGTCTGCCTGATCTAAAGCACACCTGATAGAGGTATTAGTTATTAATTTACCCTCTTGAATCAGGGCACTAGCTCTAGACTTATGCTCATCAGGAAGAAATTCAATGAGCTTTTCAAGCTCATCGTAATGAGCTCTAACATACCTTGCCAATAGTGCTTGAGCATTGGCAATGCGCCAATGATTAGCAGCTTGTGACGCTACCCTTTTGCCCGAAGCGTCAATTAGTTTGGACTCTTTATCAGGAGGAGGGCCTTCCCCTGTTGTTTGCGAATTAGCTCTTTTACGAGCGTTTGAAACTACGAGAGAGTCCATGGGTAACTGGCCTTTGATATATACAGGGTCATTAGGTGCAGATTTGTATTTTTTTCTCTACCCTGGGAGTGATGATTCTAGCTCTTACAGGGTCTTTAAAGATGTCCTCAGTATGTTTAAGCATACCCTTTAACATTGGTAATGTTTGTGTAGCCCTTTGAGATGAACTTAGTGTGTCAAACAGAAAATCCTCCTCTAAAGTCACTTTATGAAGCTCTACTCCATGATATTGTGCAGCTGTTAACAAGCTCAATATATCCAATGTTATCATCTGGAGGAGAAGGTCTGGATGGATATAGGTCGGGGGTCATTATCTGGTTGAAGGTCAGCATTATAATTATCCCATGGGTCAGTATCCTGTGGTGTGTAGTCATCTATATCCCCATCCCCTGTATCCTGTGAGTCCGGTGATGGTGGTGGAGGAGAATGCGTAGGTGTAATGAGTAAATTTGGATCAATGGGTGAAAAAGGTGGAATGTATGGTGGAGAAGGGTTAGTATCCACATTTTTCCTTTTTAGAGGAATGTGGTAGTCTTCTTGCAAGCCCATTTTCCCCTTCTCAGGAAGTTTGGCATGAATATGTCCAGTTTCTGGATGAATCACAATCTCCTTCTGTTTCGGATCCGAAGCTTGAATATCGGTCCGAGGCTCGTTAGTTGAAGTACTTTCTTTAGACGCCGGTTTTGGTGTCGAAAGATTCGGCTCCGAAGATGTAGCCTTATACACCGGTGGCACGGAAACCAGAAGGTGTTTGAATTTCGACGCCGAAGGTTTCAGATCGGCACCGGCGTGGGGACGAGTAGAGCCCGAGCAGGAAGGCTGTTGTTTATGTTTCGGCACTGAACTCGAAGCTGGGGCGCTCGAAACCTTTTCTCGGTGCCGACCTTGGCCCGAAGGCAGAGGAGGGACCGGAGCCTTTATATGGGGGAGATGGTAGGGGACGCAAGTCTCTTTACTCACGATCCGTTGTCCCGGTGTGAGGTCTTCGGCATCGGAGTCGGTTGCTCCTCCATTTCGGCTTCCTGCGCTTGTGATTCTTCTTGATCGGACTCATCTCCGAGGAGATCCGGCGCGGAGCCACTTTGCTGGTACATTTCGTGACGTTGAGCCCAACGGTCACGGAGCGTCTTCTTCGATCGAAACGACCGACACGCGTCACAGTCCTTCTCGTCGTGTTCCGGGGATAGGCAAAGATTGCACACTTCGTGCAAGTCGGTGCGCAGAAACTTAGCGCGACACCCTGGACAGAACTTGAATGGAGTCCGTTCCATCGACTGCTACCGACCCCGGCGCGGGTAGGCCCAGTGGCCTTCCACGAATCTTCTGATCGAAGGTTTTCGAATGTAAACGATACACGGAGAATGGGAAACGCGATCGATAAACAATACCATCGAGGGTAGTGGATTGCGCGAAGGGGGCGCGAAGGGGGCCCGAAGAACGGTGCAGAACCGGAGCACAACAATTCAGAACCGAACCCGATGGCGGACTAAAACAATCTAACAATGGAGTCGATGCCCATGCGCACTATCACCGAAAGGAGAAGTCACCTACCTCGTGACTGGAAAAGACTTCTTCGAAGAAAAACAAAGTGAAAATATCCGGACCCAACACTAGATGGCGATCTATGCACAGCATATGATCTACCGCTCATATGCCTCGAACAGAGCGTTACTGAAAATACGTAACTTGTTCTTCTGATAGATACTTCTACCCGCAGATTCCCTATCTTGTGAATAAATACCAAAGCAGTACCTCCCAAGGCGCTGGGTGTGTGTAATGGCTCAAACCAAAAAAGCCCTGCAAGACTGAACAGGCAAAGTGCCCTCTTCCTGCCAGAGCCGACTATCAAGGCAGTAATGCTTCGTGAACGTGTGGATTGACACATCCATGGCCTAACAAACGTCCAGAACAAGCACTCCCCATGCCAATGCATTGGTAGCAGCCTTGTATTTGATTGAAAAAGCCCTCAGGCCCTCCATGGGCTGCTTCTTGGCCAATGCAAAGCAAATTTTAGTACAGAGGACTATACACCTGGATATAGTTTATTTCTGCACTGCCTTATCCTTCCCTGCCCCAGAGAACCTCACGAAGAGCTGATCATCCATCCGATGGTCCTTGGTACAATCGAGACGGAGCTAAGAATGACGGAGGCAGGATGGATTGTCAGACATGAAAGGAGTCATAACGTTTGGAAGAAACGTTGAACTAGTCCACAGCACCACAAGATGGTGGGAGAAAGATGGTGTACAGAGGGTAAGAGGACATAGCTTGTAGCTCACTTACATGCCGAGCTGAAGATATCACTATGAGAAAGAGTGTTTTGAGAGGTAACCGTGGCAAAGGACAGTTGTGCATCGGCTCAAACAGGTCACACATAGGAAAGGTAAGAATCAAATGAAGGTCCCATTGAGGTACTAAAAAAGACTTGGGTAAATCATATGAACCAAACTTTAGGAAAGCGCATCACAACAAGTGATTTAAATTAGGACAGTTGGTCCAGTAAATTCAAGAAGGCCTAAAGGGCCAACAAATAACCTCTACTAGGGACGATGGCAAGTCCTTGCTGAGCTAAAGATTCCACACACTCCTGGCTAAATCCACAGCCACTAGTAACACTTGGGACCGGTGGTTACTGACCTTCTTTAGAAGTCTGAGTAGGAGAGGCAGAGAAGGGAATGCCTACAGAAGTCCTGTACTCCACTTTAGGCCAAAGAATTGAGCGAGATTGTTGCAGAGGTCCTATGAGGAGGTGATCGAGTTAGAAGCGGCTGATTGCAAGGTGAAATCTTTCACAATGGTTGGAGCTGACACTGATGCGGTCGGCCAGAGCTGCGCATTTGGTGGTCCGGATCATATGGTGGCGGTGTAATTGAGTGGATTTGAACATGCTCCTTTCTGCATTGTCCTGGCTCATTATTCAATGGCGAGCAGACTGCCTGCAACTCCAACAGACTGATGTGGAGCCGGGTCTTCACCAGAGATCAGAGTCCTCTAAACTCCACCTCTCCCAGATGACCTCCCTGACCCAACAGCAATGAGTCTGTCTCTACCATGAGCTCTGGAAGAGGCAGGGAAAGGGGTCTGCCATCATTCTAATTAAGGCCGAGCAACCACCATTGCAGGTATTTTGCATTCGCCTCCGAGACCTGGATGGAATCTAAAGATTCGGTTAGTGGTGAGCTCACTGAGACTTCCAATCTCACTGCAGAGTTCACATGTGCCATCTGGTGTAGTGAGTAACAGTCCAGTCATAAAAAAACTCCCTTTGGATATGCCTCACTAAATCTTGCAACCAATTCATACTTTATTCACACTTCCACTCATCATACCATATGTTTCCCTGGAGACATCAAGCTAAGACCTTGTGATTGTACAATTCTTTTCTTTATTCAGAGAAGGCACAATGTCTATACTTGATAAAAACATTTTGTACACAAAGTACAACATTTATTTAAAAGCAAACTTTAACAGTGATGGAGCAAGGACTCACAATGAGACTTGCTCATAAGCAATCTTCTCACAGTATTAATTAATTTGTACTAAAACCTTGTAATGTCATTATTAATAATGTGCAAACACAACATTTTTTATCTGAGAGATGCTTGCCTATGTGTTTTCACTAATAAGTAATCCTCGTCTAATCCAAAATGGCCGCTAAAGCGCGGGAACTCAACTGCGCATGTGTCAACCATGTCACGTGGTATGACGTCTTTCTTTGCTTGGAGGGAATCTTTTGCTTCTGCGCAGTGTATGCTAAAATGGCTGCTTAATGTTCTCACATGCTAAAGCTTTCGCATTGCTGCAATTAATAATGTGGTATTCTAACGCTACTAATGCGGGATAGACATTTATAATTAAATGGGAATAGAGTAGAAGTAGGTGGTATACAGTGAAAACATTTATTTTTGATTTTAATATGTTTCTTCTTTGATTTCTATTAGTTCATAAATTGGGCCTGAGTTAACTGAACAGCAGCTCGAGAGCCATGTGACCTGCGCATGCGCTCTGAAAACTAACAAAGCAAAGCGATGAAGTCAACTTGGAAGATGTCCAAGGACATGACCCGCTGATCACCTTCACAATTCATCTGAGATGTCCAACAAATTGAAACATTTTGTATACACATTGTATTAAAAATTGTCGTGAGACGGGTGGGAAATAAAGCAAATGTATTAATTGAGAGGGGCGGTATTTTAAAACAATGGGCTTAAAGAAATTGAACTAAATTGTCATGGTGTGAGGATCAACCCCCTGTCCAATCGAAAGTAGTGGGCCCATAATTTTGAAATATTAATGGGAGGTACCTGGGTGTAGAAGGGTATAATAGATATAGAATTAGCTAATTAGTTATGACTAGGCACTTAGAATCAGATGCTGACACAGACGAGAGCTGATCGATTGCAGACTGAACCGCTGTCCGAAGAAGTCCTGAGGTGGGGGTGGCTGATTCCATTAGAAAGAAGACACGGAAGAACCGAGGAGGAACGAAGTGTCAGAGAGAGGAACGACATAGGCGTCGTTGGTAGAGAGGTCATCTATCCTGTCCTGAACCTGGTCCGGAGGTCTTGGTCTTCATCCTTTCTTGGGACCCTCTTCCAACTCCTTGGCCAAGGGATTTGGTTTTCACATCTTTAGGTAACTATAAATGCGTAATCTAGTTTGTACTGCTGTCTCTATCTTCTCCTTTCTGAGGGACCGTCATTTGTGATCAATAGGTGAAAATAGTATGCTTCCTCCTTGATATGCGATTAAGTATTATGTGGATTGTAATTTACTCTGCTAAAGAATTTAGATAAACATTTTAAAACTTCCTGAGTCAGTGGTTATTTCAGGTGGTTAATGAAAATTATGTTTTGTACATTCTCATTTTATCCCCAATTATCAAAGGTCCATTGGTAAGTCATTACTCTTCAATCAGGAAAGGTAATTGGTAGCAGGGATTTTGATAAAGAGTACAACTGATTTCCCCCCCAGCGGTGATTACTAGTTAGTGTGAATGAATGGGCCCAGGTGAGTATTCAGTGTATGAATGCTTGTTGCTAGTATCCAGCTGGATCAGTTTTCTGGCTATCAGAGGATGGTTTTACTTTGTTAATGGGGTAATGAGAATTTTATTTTTATGAACTAACATCCGTTTGTTTAAAAGTTTTGTTTTATGTTGTCTAGAATCCCCGGGGAATTTGAATAGCGGACGGTAAGTGGAAGCCATACTGCAGTGAGGTTATCTGTCAGGCAGAAATAGTACTGAAAAGTTAAGCAGGGCTATCAGTACTTGTTAGGGACTCTGATTTGATGTTATATTACCTAGAAAGGGTAACATTGAAGGAGTAGCAGGTATTTCCGAAGCTTATGTGAAGAGTAAGCGGAAGGGTTTTACTCGTAGTGTATGTTTAGTAGACGGAAAGGTTTTACTAAGTATGAGAGAAAACTATTTTTTCCAATTTAGAGAAACTGGCACAATAGCGAATGTTTTATGTTGTTACTGAATTTTAATAAGAAGCATTGAGAAAATAAAGTTTTGCGTACAATTTTGTAAAGGGAGGGTCAGCTGTCGGAATAAAAGCTGACGTCACAAACGCCGCGCTGAGATTGGTCGACACAGCGGGCGTGGAGCGAGCTTGTAAAGGAGGGGTCAGTAGTCAGGAGTAATACTGACGTCACAGGTGCCGCGCTGGAATTGGTTGAAACAGCGAGGGACAGAGAAGCGCAGATTGTAAAGGAGGGGTCGTCAGACAAACGTCACAGAAAAGCCGCGCTAAGTTGGCCCGAGACAAATGTTAGTTGGAATTTGATTGGTTGTCAGCATAGAAGTCGAAATCTTAGTGGATAGTGTAGATTATATGTGGAAACGCGATCCAACTTTAATAGGAACACGTCCAGATAGGAGATTCCTAGGTTTTCCAGAATATAATTCAATAAACAGATATTTACCCAAAATGTACGGAGAAAAGAGAAAATTGTCATTCTTACAAAAGATTAAGGATTATTTTAAGAAGGATAAGCCTATCAAAACTAGGGAAGGAATTCTCATTCCACCAGCAAAAACGCCCGCCTCATTTATGATGATGGATAGGGGTTATCATACTTGTGTATGGTTAGAAAATTGGATAGAATATACAAAAGATGACGGAATATTAGCTTTCCCAGAGAATGGTACATTCAATGGGAGAATTCTTCAAAATTTAAGAATAAGAATGAATGAATTAGAACCCAGACCAAGATTAACTCAATACGAAGCCCTAGAAGAGTGGGAAACCGAGGCATTTTAACGTGATAGACCCAGAAGCAATAGGGGTTATAGGGGATTTTTCCCTAGACACCAAAATGAGACACGAGAAAGTCAGATGAAACAGTGGAGACGAGCGATGCTTACCGAGGGTTTGTATCCAGTATTCATGGCAGATGAGCCACTAGGGAGCAAATGCAAAGAAAAGACAAAACACATAACAGGGTTTGGAGAATCCGAAGATGAATTTATGGAAGAAATATTAAAGAACCCTCCACCATATCAAGAAGGGTTGGGTGGTTGTTCCCCAAGTGCACCTATTTTGAGAACCCCATTGGTACCTCAAGTACTGCATAATCCACCAGTTAATGGGGTACTTCAGGATAAGGAAAGAGAGGCTGTAGACAGAAACAGAGCAGAATTGATACAGAAAATAACAGTTGAATGTACATCCTGATTCCCTGACCATACCTGTAACCATTGGTCCTGTGGTCCCTTTATATGGTGACAAAGTAAATTGTCCGAAACCTCTAGTTATGCCTACACCTGTGGATATTCCTAAACATGAAGCTGTAATAATTGATGACCATATCAGTGATTGTGAATCTATGATTTCACTAATGGATTTGCCTATTCGAGAATCCGCAAATAGCACCCCCAGAAGAGTCACACCTGGTTGCTCAAAGGATGTAAATATAATCACATCTTCAGGAACTAAAAGTGCAACAGTAGTAACTCCAGAAGACTTAGAAAGATGGGCACAAGGGATAGACAGACAAAGTTCACCCCCAAAGATCTTGGACATTTATAAATTAAAAGTAGAGTTAGAAGAAATGATAGCAGGCAATGTAGGAGTAGATAGTTTAAATACCTACAGTGAAGAACTATTGTTCATATGTAGAAGCATAACCAGAAATGTAAAAATATTCCATGAAAAATTATCAGATTTGGCCTCAGAAATGGGAATTGAAATAAGGAAGTCGAAGGTACTACAGAAACCATATAGAGCAGATTTTACTGACAAAGATTTAGAAAATATGAATACATCTGGTAGGAAATTACAAGTGAAAGAATTAATGTCAATATTACAGAAATGGGGGGAACTGGATAAATGGAAAACTAGATGGACAAAGAAAAAGGAAGAGGCACGTCTCAGTAGAACGACTTCTGAGTGTTTATTGAAGGAAACAGGAAAAGTAGAACAGATGTACCCGATGCGGGAGGTTCCAGGAGGAGGTTATGTTCATGTCCCATGGAGCTGGCAAGATATTTTGTCATTTACAAATGATTTTCCAAAATTGCGAGAAAAACCAATTGAATGGTACAAGCAGGTTGAGAGGTTTGTAAAGGTTTCAAAGGTTTTGTTAAAGGACCTGGATGGTTTGTTTGACATAGTGGTACCTGCCGATTTATGGACAGACTGTAAAATTACAAACGACTGGCCTAGTGAAGAGTATCCTAGAGATCCAAAGACAGGTGCTCCATCAAATGAGGTGATGAAAAAGTATCACCAGGTAATAACTTATTTGAAAGGGAAAATACCACCAAAAGAAACAGATTGGGTGAAAATAGACAGGACTACTCAAGAGGCAAATGAATCGGTACACGCCTACTACGAACGTCTATTACAGGTGTTCAAACAGTACAGCAGTTTCGAAGATATTGGAGACAAAAATATGAGTCAGTTTGTCTATCGATTTGTTTATGGTCTAAAACCAGAGATTTGTCAGATGATTAAGCAACACATGTTATGTTGGCAGGGAAAGCCTATCGAGGAAATTTTGAAATAGGCTAAATATTGTGGAGATGACATTGAAGACAGGCACAAGAAACTACAAGAAAAAGTGATGTGGGCTCAAGTGAAAATGGCTGAGCGACAGGGAATTAATTTGGATAATCCAACAGAAAGTCAGGGAAAAGAATCTGGAACAAATGGTGACACGGGAAATGGTGGAAAAGGTGAGAGGGACGAATGAGTAGAGAAGAGGCTAAAAGAAATTTCCTTGTCATGGATGCGGAAAGTTGGGACATTGGAAGAACGAATGTAAAAAGATTCAAAATAATAATGGCCCAAATCATAATTTAAATCCACAGACGCAGAATGACTCACAGCAGGGTGTAAATCCTCAGAGTCAGTTGCCACCTGCCCCTATACAGGGTAATGTAAGCAGAGCAAAGCACGGTACAGACGTCGGATATCAAGGAGGAAGTGGTAAGAATGAATATGTAACTTCAGTTTCTTTTACAGGATGATTTTAATCCATATGATTATCAATGACGGTGCCTAAGAGAGGGGGAGAAGGAGTGCGTACTTGGCGCATCCTTGTCGGTAGATTAGTCAGGTCCATATGTTGAAGGGAAAGTAAAAGGTAATGATATCACTTTTCTTTTGGACACTGGTGCTACCTGTTCTACTGTAAGAACAGCAGACATCCCAGACCTCCCTCTCTCTGGAGAAGCTATCCAAGTTGTAGGTGTAGCAAATCAAAAGATTAGAACACCCCTTACTGAGCTCATGGAAGTAAAAATAGGAAACTTTCGAGAAATGCACCGATTTGTGGTGTGTGATTCCAGTCCAGTAAATTTACTGGGCAGAGACTTACTGTGCAAGATGAACTGCACTATTTTCTGCACAACGGATGGTGTTGCAATACAGACCCCGGATGAAGATCATGTGTACAAATTCATGATAGCCAAGCAAGGTACGGAAGTAGATGAGATGTTCTCCTTGATAACCAAAGATGAGTTACCAGAAGAGTTAAGAACTACAGTGAACTCTAAGGTATGGGATTTTACTGGGAAAGAAGTAGGTCTTATGGCAAAAATAGACCCAGTGAAGATCACTGTAAAAGAAGGCGCAATTTTCCCAAATACCAGACAGTACAAAATGAGTGCAGAAATAAAAGCAGGAGTTACTGAAGAAATTGGCAGAATGGTGAAACAAGGCATATTAAAAGAACTTCTGAGTAGCCCTTGTAGTTCGCCAATTATGGGTTTGAAAAAGCCTAGTGGAAAATATAGGATTGTTCAGGATTTGCGGAAAATTAATAAAATTGTGGTACCTTGTTGTCCTATAGTACCAAATCCTGCAGTGATCCTATACCAGATACCATGGGATGCAGAATGGTTTACTGTAATTGATCTGTGCCAAGCGTTTTTCTCAATACCTTTGCATCCAGATAGCCAATATCTGTTTTCGTTTAAATTCGAAAACCATGTCTATGTGTGGAATCTTGTTCCTCAGGGGTACACAGAAAGTCCCTCCATTTTTAATCAGATACTGAAAAAGTGCCTAGAGAAATTAGTAATGCCCAGGAACTCAGTCTTGGTGCAGTATATAGACGATTTGTTGGTAGCGTCAAGAACTCATGATGATTGTGTCGCAGATACAGTCATACCACGGAACTCACCTGGACGACTACTCCATTGTCCACTTCATAATCACAGGATCACCTCGCATCACCCCCAACCCTCCAAGCACCTCCTCCCACAACTGGAGCAAAGAGACACAGAACCACTGAACCGACGCCCTCAACACCACCCAACTCAACACAGCAACCACCCTGAAACAGGCAGTCGAGAACTTCAACCCCTGGATCACCAACGGCGCCGACCGAGTTGCCCCCATCAAATCAGCCAAAACCCACAGATCCACCTTCAAGTCAGCCCTCAACACCAACGACGCGAAAAAAGACGCCCTTGCAGACCGCATCGAGGTTAGCGCCAACCACACCAAGGAACTCTTGGCCCCTCGCTCACAGGAACTCTGCAACGCTCTAGCGAATCACTTCCACATCTAGATATCCACCATCTACAGGAACTTCAAGCCACAACCCACTGACCTCCTCATTCCAACGGAAGCCTCCTGTTAGACTTGGCATCTTTTGGCGTGTTTCCCCTGACTTTTTGCTTTCTGACCTCCCGGTTTTGACTCTGTTTTTGCTGGTGTGATGATTCTGCGCACTTTCCTCACTGCGGTCCAGTGGGGAAAGTGCAAGTGCTCCTGTATAAAATGTGTTATGGATTGGTGTTTCCATGATTGGCCTATTTGATTTATGTGTCAGTCCCTAGTAAAGTGCACTGCGAGTGCCAGGGCCTATAAATCAAATGCTGTTGGTGGGCTGCAGCACTGGATTGTGCCACCCACGCAAACAGCCCGTAAAGTGTAACTCGGGCCTGCCATCGCAGAGCCTGTGCGCAGCCTGGGGCTGCCATGTCGACTTGGCAAGTGCACACACTTGCAAGTCCCTAAACCTTCCCTTTGCTACATGTTAGTCACCCCTAAGGTAGGCCCAAGCTACCCCTGTGGGCAGGGTGCGTTGTATGCGAAAGGTAGGACATGCCCAGGTGTGTGCGGCATGTCCTGATAGTGAATTACAGCCTAGTTCGTTTTTCACTATTGCAAGGCTACCTGTTCCCCCTAGGCCAGAACGGACAGTTCCGATTATTACAGCTTATAATCCTAACTGACCCCGGGAACATGGTAGAAATTCGAGTTTAGTATGCCTGGACTCAGAATGATAAAATGCATCTTTTAGTGAAGTTGGTTTTAACATTCTGTGTTTGAAAATACCACTTTTAGAAAGTGGGTATTTTCTTGTCTAACCATCCAAGCCTGCCTCTGCGGGGTTGTGTATTCCTTGTCTGGAATGTGAGTGACAGGGGCTGGGGGATGCCAGGAGACAGGGTGAGTCAGCACAGGGCTGAATAGCAAGATCTACATGTAGATGGGTGGGAGGGGTCGCACCTGGGCCCTGAATAGGACAGTGCCTTCCCTCCACAATGCTGGCTCCACCTCCTGTGGTGCGTCTGATGTCCCTGGCCCACTCACTGAAAGAAGGGACGGAGACTTGTCAACAAAGTGCTCCAGAACTGGTTTGGACTAGGCAAAGGCCTCTCTGCCTTCAGAGAACAAAGGAATTTGGGATATAAATATTGGGGCCCTGACCCCATGAATTTAGATCTCGCTGGAATCAAGGAACCTGCCAAGACGAAGCGCTGGAAGAGCTGCCAGGAGGAGTACTGCCCCTTTGCTGTGTTGTTGCTTTGTTGGGTTGGCCTGCAGCTGCTGCTTCTGCCTTGGGCAGTGAAAGGACTGGACTGAACTTTCTACAAACTTGTGCTGAGTATCTCCAAGGGCCAGGAACCGAGCTGGCCTCCTGTTAAGAAGTCTCAGGGACTGCAAAGACTTCACAAGCCTCTGGGTACCGCTTCTGGAACGCTGTTTCAGTTGCCACAGAGGAAGGGAACCATAACCGACTCCGTCAACAGAATCCCTCCCTGGCCGGTGACCTGTTTGCACCGCAGAGCCGCATCGCCCCTCTTCGCATCGCAACCCTGGTCTCACCGTGGGCGACGTCCGACGCCGCCAACATCGAGCCGCTGCTTGCACCGTGACCTGTGGGCACCGCAGTTCGCATCGCATCGCTTCACTGGGCCAGCCGGACCAGACCGACGCTGTCGCTGCAACTGGCTCAAGAGTCGAGACCGCACCGCATTTGGGGCACCGCTCGCACGTCTGCGACGCACCGCTCCGACTCGCACCGCTGTCCGACGCCAGCTCCCGCACTCCGGCTAGGTCGCCTGCATCGCAACCTGTCAGCACCGCATCGAGCATCGTCTCACCCTGCATCGCACGCCTTGGACTCACCGACTCCATCTGCACGACGCTCATCGAGCCGCTGCCTGCACCGCATCGAGGGACACCGCACCTTGCATCGCTCCGTCTTGCACCGCAACCGCGACGAACGCCGACCGGCTCGTACACTCCGTACCAGCCACAACGAGAAAGGTACTGTAACCGAGTCTGTTCACGACTCTGCTGGCCCGTATCGACGCGGTCGGCTGGAACTGTTAGACTCTGTGGTTTTCAGCATCACGGTAGGCTCGGACGGAGCTACCGACTCGTACGAACTTTGCTTTTGTGCTATTCCTGCAAAGAAGAAGTTAACGTATCAAGTATTCATTCGTAAAGTATAGTATTGTGGATTTTTGTCGTAATTGGTCTTGTCTTGAGTATATAAAATATTGGTTATTTTTCTAAACTGGTGTGGTGTCCGTTTGTAGTGCTTACACTGTATTACTGTTGGTTATGTGCAAATGCTTTACACACTGCCTCTGAATTAAGCCTGACTGCTCGTGCCAAGCTACCACGAGGGTGAGCAGGGGTTACTTCACGAGTGTAACAACCCTTACCCTGACTAGGAAGAAGGGTCCCTACTTGGACAAAGGTGCAAGCCCTTGCCAACTAGAGATCCCATTTCTAACATTGGTTGTCAGCGGTGAGGATAGGACTTGCGTTTGCACTTGACTTACAGCGATTGGTGTGCACTACTACCATATCGGAGACCATTACGTACCACATACTGGTTCTTTTTCTTTTGGCCTATTTTTGATCTTGCCAGTTTTCAACTCACGACTTTTGTCATGCCTGAATCAATTGCATCATCCGTTGCATCTCTGGAAGTTATCTTTGAGGAGGACAGGTTGGAATCCTACGCCGTAAAGGAGTTACGAGCGATTTGTAAAAACCTGAAAGTCCAAATTAAAGGCCTCACAAGGAAGGAGGAGCTACAGAAGGCGCTGAGGGCCTGGGTAGCAGCCAGACATGCCAATGGGCAGCCTGGTGATCTCAGTGAGGAGGCGGAGGAGCCTATTTCCAGGGTGGATGTGCTTTTGGGTAGGGGGAACCCGCCAGGTCGGGCAGCAGCAGTCTGTCCCCAGAGGAGCTGGAGGACAGGCGGGAGGCAAGGCAGTTCGAGCTGCAGAAGCTCAGGCTGGAGAGTGAGCGGGAGGAGAAGAGATTGGCCATAGAGGAGAGGAAGATGCTCTTAGAGCATGAGAGAGAACTGAAGGAGCTAGAACTTAGGAGTAAGTCAGGCTCAGATGGTGGCAGCAATTCGTCCAGAAAGGCAGACAGGATTGTGCACATTCCCAAGAACGTAGGCAAGGAGTTCAAGAAGGGGGATGACATACAAAGGTGGTTTCAGGGTTATGAGGCAGCCATACACATGAATGGGGTCCCTGAGGAGAGTGGGGAGCAGGATTGTGGCCACTTTTCCCCGGAAGAAGCAAGGGATGCTCTGATAGCTTTGGGTAAGGGGTATCACCTCACCTATGCTGACATGAAGGATGCCCTTCTCACGAAGTATGGTCTTACTCCTGAAAAGTACAGGGATCAGTTCAGGTCCAGTAAGAAGTCTGATGCCAACACTTGGTTGGAATGTGTGGATGTGTTCTGCAGGTCTCTGGATGGTTGGGTGAAGGGCAGTAGTGTAACAGATTTTCAGGGGCTCTACAACTTGATTGCATGGGAGCACTTGTCTAGTCTATGTTTTGCAGATCTGCGCCAGCACCTAGTTGATAGTAAGCTAACTGACCCCAGGAAGCTTGCTATGGAAGCGGACCGCTGGGTGAGTACCAGGGTCCACAAGAAAGCGTTTGGGGGAGACTCAGCCAAAGGTGGGCAGGGTCCCCAGCAGAAAGGTGGGGGGGACAAGGGTAAAGCACAGGAGTTCTCTAAAGGGCCCCAAACTAGTACCCAGGGTAAAGGTTCCCAGCCCCCGGTGATAAGAAGAAAGGGTCTCCACAGGGAAGCCTGTTGGAGACCGGCCCCCGCAAGTGTTATGCATGTGACCAGGTAGGTCACTTTAAAGGGGACCCCAAGTGCCCGAAGGGGACACAGCCACCCACCGGTGGACAGTCCAAAGTGTTGGCTAGTGTAGCGCTTGGGGAGGAGGGGTGCCCACAGGAGAGTGGGGATCCACGCAGAAATGACCCTTGTCTCACTCGGGGACAGTGAGATGGTCCCAGGAAACCAGGTGCCCCTAACACAAAGAAATATAGCACCTGGGTGACCATCAATGGGAACAGGGTAGAGGCTCTCAGAGATACTGGAGCCAGTGTGACCTCAGTCCGGTGTCACCTGGTGTCTGAGAAGCAAGTAGTCCCAGGAGCATTCCACCAAGTAGTTGCTGTAGACAACTCTGAGCGCCAGTGTATGGTGGCGCAGGTTCCCTTTGAATGGGGGGGGTCTCAGGGCCCTTGAGGGTGGTTGTGAGCCCTACCATGCCTGTAGATTGTCTGCTAGGAAACGACCTGGAGCAGTCCTCATGGAAGGAGGTTGAGCTCAGGTCTCACTTGAGAGATGCTTGGGTTGCCAGAGTGGGCATGCGTGTCTACTCAGTCAATGGCGGCCAGAAAGGGTGATCAAGAGGACTTGGAGCCTGAAACAGTGGCCCAAGTCCCTGCCAAGAGAAAGGGCAGGGGCGCGGGAAACCGGCCCCCGAAGTTCCCACGGACCGGGAGGAGGCGGACCTCGAGGGGACGCCCCGGTGCCTACAGGGGAGCAGGTAGCCGAACTGGGAGACATCTCTGAGCTGACCCATTGGCAGCAAGAAGGGGGTCCCACCAGGGAGGAGTTCTGCAGGGAGCAGAACGAGTGCCCTACTCTGGAGGGTCTGCGGCGGCAGGCTGCAGACCAGGCAGCTGGTAATCAGTCCGGGTCACATCTGATCTACTGGGAGAGTGGTCTCCTATACAGTGAGCCTAAGGTTGCTGAGCCTGGGTCAGCCCGTGTGCTGGTGGTACCCCAGCGCTTCAGGACCTTCCTACTGGGTCTGGCTCATGACGTGCCTTTGGCAGGACATTTGGGGCAGGACAAGACCTTTGACAGGCTTGTCACCCACTTCTTTTGGCCCCAAATGCGAAGGCAGTCAGATACACACTGTAGGTCTTGCCAAACTTGCCAGGCAAGTGGTAAGAGTGGGAGGAAGGTCAAAGCTCCTCTCCAACCTTTTCCTGTTGTTGGAACACCCTTTGAAAGGGTAGGGATGGATATTGTGGGGCCACTGGATCCCAAGACAGCCATGGGCAACAGGTACATCCTGGTCTTGGTGGACCATGCCACCCGGTACCCGGAGGCAATCCCTCTCAGGACAACGACGGCGCCAGTGGTGGGCCGGGCGTTAATGGGGATCTTTTCCCGTGTGGGATTCCCCAGAGAGGTGGTTTCTGATAGGGGGACCAATTTCATATCGAAGTATATGACATCCCTGTGGAAGGAGTGTGGTGTAACCTACAAGTTCACCACTCCTTACCACCCACAAGGAAACGGTCTGGTGGAGAGATTCAACCAGACCTTGAAAGGCATGATCAAGGGTCTAACAGAACCCATGAGGCGTAAGTGGGACGTCCTCTTGCCATGCCTACTCTTTGCGTACAGGGAGGTGCCTCAGAAGTCTCTTGGGTACAGCCCCTTTGAGCTCCTGTATGGCCACCCTGTCAGAGGACCTCTGAGTTTGGTAAAGGAAGGCTGGGAGGCAGCTCCCAGGAAAACTCCCCAGGATGTATTTAGCTACATGCTGGCCTTTAGAAACCAAACTGCCCGCTGCAGGAAACTCGCTCAGGCGAACCTAGAAGCAAGCCAGGAAGAAATGAAGAGATGGTATGACCAGAATGCCACTCTGGTCGAATTTCAACCTGGGCAGAAAGTGTGGGTCATGGCCCCAGTAGCACCTTGTGCCTTGCAGGACAAGTGGACTGGGCCATATGAGGTAAAGGAGCGCAAAAGTGACGTCACCTACCTGGTGGATTTGCAGGCTCCAAGGAACCCTTTGAGGGTCCTTCACGAGAACCGCCTCAAGCCCCACTTCGAGAGGTCCGAAGTGAGTATGCTCTTGGCGACAGATGATGGGGTGGAAGAGGAGAGTGAGCCTCTCCCTGACCTCCTGTCTACCAAGGAGCATGATGGGTCAGTAGAGGGTGTGATCCTCTCCCCTACTCTGACTCAGGAGCAGCAGGGGGACTGTCGCCAGTTGTTGGGACAGTTCGCCCCACTGTTCTCTCTGACCCCCGGTGTTACTCACTGGTGTACCCATGACGTGGACACCGGTGACAGCCATCCTGTGAAGCACAAGATTTACAGGTTGACTGACCGGGTCAGAGCCAGCATCAAGGAGGAGGTCTCTAAGATGTTGGCGTTAGGGGTGATTGAGCCCTCCCACAGTCCTTGGGCCAGCCCAGTGGTCTTGGTCCCAAAGGCTGTGGCGCCCGGTGCCACTCCAGAACTCCGGTTTTGTGTGGACTACCGTGGGCTCAATGCCGTCACCAGGACTGACGCGCACCCCATCCCCAGAGCTGATGAGCTCATTGATCGGTTGGGAGCTGCCCGGTTCCTCAGCACGTTTGATTTGACGTCTGGGTACTGGCAGATTGCCTTAACCGATGGGGCCAAGGAGAGATCAGCATTCTCAACCCCAGAAGGTCATTACCAATTCCGGGTGATGCCCTTTGGGTTGAAGAATGCCCCTGCCACCTTTCAGAGGTTGGTCAATCAGGTGTTGGCTGGGCTGGAGGATTTCAGTGCCGCCTACCTGGATGACATTGCTGTGTTCAGTTCCAGCTGGGAAGAACATTTACAGCACCTTGAGAAAGTGTTGAGGGCTCTGCAAGGTGCAGGCCTCACGATCAAGGCCAGTAAGTGCCAGATCGGGCAGGGTTCTGTGGTGTACTTGGGACACCAGGTAGGAAGCGGCCAGGTGGCGCCCCTACAACCCAAGATTGACACCATTCTGGCTTGGGAGCCCCCAAGACCCAGACAGAGGTGAGAGCCTTCTTAGGTCTCACCGGCTATTATAGGAGATTTGTTAAGGGCTATGGCACCATCGTTGCCCCCTTAACAGAGCTGACCTCTAAGAGGCAGCCCAGGAAAGTGATCTGGACTGAGTCCTGCCAGAAAGCTTTTGATGTCCTGAAGGCAGCCATGTGCACGGCGCCCGTGCTCAAGGCACCTGACTTCTCCAAAGAATTTGTCGTGCAGACTGACGCTTCAGAGCATGGTGTGGGAGCGGTGCTCTCACAACTGAATGAAGAGGGCCTGGATCAGCCTGTAGTCTTCCTTAGCAGGAGACTACTTCCCAGGGAACAGAGGTGGAGTGCCATAGAAAGGGAAGCTTTTGCTGTGGTCTGGGCGCTGAAGAAGTTGAGACCATACCTGTTTGGGACTCACTTCCGGGTTCAGACAGACCACAGACCCCTCAGATGGTTGATGCAAATGAGGGGTGAGAATCCAAAACTGCTGAGGTGGTCCATCTCCCTACAGGGAATGGACTTTACGGTGGAACACCGTCCTGGTACAGAACACGCCAACGCAGATGGTCTGTCCAGGTTCTTCCGCCTTAGTGAAGAGAACTCCAATGGGGTTGGGTAGTTCTCCCTACTTTCAGCTGGAGGGGACATGTGTTAGACTTGGCATCTTTTGGCGTGTTTCCCCTGACTTTTTGCTTTCTGACCTCCCGGTTTTGACTCTGTTTTTGCTGGTGTGATGATTCTGCGCACTTTCCTCACTGCGGTCCAGTGGGAAAGTGCAAGTGCTCCTGTATAAAATGTGTTATGGATTGGTGTTTCCATGATTGGCCTATTTGATTTATGTGTCAGTCCCTAGTAAAGTGCACTGCGAGTGCCAGGGCCTATAAATCAAATGCTGTTGGTGGGCTGCAGCACTGGATTGTGCCACCCACGCAAACAGCCCGTAAAGTGTAACTCGGGCCTGCCATCGCAGAGCCTGTGCGCAGCCTGGGGCTGCCATGTCGACTTGGCAAGTGCACACACTTGCAAGTCCCTAAACCTTCCCTTTGCTACATGTTAGTCACCCCTAAGGTAGGCCCAAGCTACCCCTGTGGGCAGGGTGCGTTGTATGCGAAAGGTAGGACATGCCCGGGTGTGTGCGGCATGTCCTGATAGTGAATTACAGCCTAGTTCGTTTTCACTATTGCAAGGCTACCTGTTCCCCCTAGGCCAGAACAGACAGTTCCGATTATTACAGCTTATAATCCTAACTGACCCCGGGAACATGGTAGAAATTCGAGTTTAGTATGCCTGGACTCAGAATGATAAAATGCATCTTTTAGTGAAGTTGGTTTTAACATTCTGTGTTTGAAAATACCACTTTTAGAAAGTGGGTATTTTCTTGTCTAACCATCCAAGCCTGCCTCTGCGAGGTTGTGTATTCCTTGTCTGGAATGTGAGTGACAGGGGCTGGGGGATGCCAGGAGACAGGGTGAGTCAGCACAGGGCTGAATAGCAAGATCTACATGTAGATGGGTGGGAGGGGTCGCACCTGGGCCCTGAATAGGACAGTGCCTTCCCTCCACAATGCTGGCTCCACCTCCTGTGGTGCGTCTGATGTCCCTGGCCCACTCACTGAAAGAAGGGACGGAGACTTGTCAACAAAGTGCTCCAGAACTGGTTTGGACTAGGCAAAGGCCTCTCTGCCTTCAGAGAACAAAGGAATTTGGGATATAAATATTGGGGCCCTGACCCCATGAATTTAGATCTCGCTGGAATCAAGGAACCTGCCAAGACGAAGCGCTGGAAGAGCTGCCAGGAGGAGTACTGCCCCTTTGCTGTGTTGTTGCTTTGTTGGGTTGGCCTGCAGCTGCTGCTTCTGCCTTGGGCAGTGAAAGGACTGGACTGAACTTTCTACAAACTTGTGCTGAGTATCTCCAAGGGCCAGGAACCGAGCTGGCCTCCTGTTAAGAAGTCTCAGGGACTGCAAAGACTTCACAAGCCTCTGGGTACCGCTTCTGGAACGCTGTTTCAGTTGCCACAGAGGAAGGGAACCGCAACCGACTCCGTCAACAGAATACCTCCCTGGCCGGTGACCTGTTTGCACCGCAGACCGCATCGCCCCTCTTCGCATCGCAACCCTGGTCTCACCGTGGGCGACGTCCGACGCCGCCAACATCGAGCCGCTGCTTGCACCGTGACCTGTGGGCACCGCAGTTCGCATCGCATCGCTTCACTGGGCCAGCCGGACCAGACCCGACGCTGTCGCTGCAACTGGCTCAAGAGTCGAGACCGCACCGCATTTGGGGCACCGCTCGCACGTCTGCGGCGCACCGCTCCGACTCGCACCGCTGTCCGACGCCAGCTCCCGCACTCCGGCTAGGTCGCCTGCATCGCAACCTGTCAGCACCGCATCGAGCATCGTCTCACCCTGCATCGCACGCCTTGGACTCACCGACTCCATCTGCACGACGCTCATCGAGCCGCTGCCTGCACCGCATCGAGGGACACCGCACCTTGCATCGCTCCGTCTTGCACCGCAACCGCGACGAACGCCGACCGGCTCGTACACTCCGTACCAGCCACAACGAGAAAGGTACTGTAACCGAGTCTGTTCACGACTCTGCTGGCCCGTATCGACGCGGTCGGCTGGAACTGTTAGACTCTGTGGTTTTCAGCATCACGGTAGGCTCGGACGGAGCTACCGACTCGTACGAACTTTGCTTTTGTGCTATTCCTGCAAAGAAGAAGTTAACGTATCAAGTATTCATTCGTAAAGTATAGTATTGTGGATTTTGTCGTAATTGGTCTTGTCTTGAGTATATAAAATATTGGTTATTTTTCTAAACTGGTGTGGTGTCCGTTTGTAGTGCTTACACTGTATTACTGTTGGTTATGTGCAAATGCTTTACACACTGCCTCTGAATTAAGCCTGACTGCTCGTGCCAAGCTACCACGAGGGTGAGCAGGGGTTACTTCACGAGTGTAACAACCCTTACCCTGACTAGGAAGAAGGGTCCCTACTTGGACAAAGGTGCAAGCCCTTGCCAACTAGAGATCCCATTTCTAACACCTCCCCTGACCAACATCTCACCACATGGGAATAGCTCACCACACCGGACACCACAGCCATCATGAACTCCATCCACTCAGGAGCACCCACAACACCTGTCCCCACAGACTCTTCAACCTAGGAAGCAATGACATCAGCCACCAACTCATCCCGGTCAATAACACATCCATCGTGACAGTCACCTTTCCCGATGCATGGAAACATGCAGAGGTCAGACCTCTCCTCAAAAAACCCTCCGCAGACCCCTAAGAACTCATTAACTACCGTCCCATGTTGCTGCTCCTGTTTCCTGCCAAAGTCCTGGACAAGGCCATCAACCGTCAGTTCACTGCACACCTGGAGAGAAACAACCTGCTAGACGCCTCCCAATCCAGTTTACGAGCCAATCACAGCAACTGTTTGAAGCTCAATGGGGACAAAACAGAAGTGTTGATCTTTGGCAACCATACCTCCCTCTGAAAAGACACTTGGCGGCCCACTGAACTCGGACCAACCCCCACACCTAAAGACCACGCCAGCAAACTCAACATCATCCTGGACAGCAAACTCCCCATGAAACGATAGACCAATACAGTCTCCTCTGCCTCCTTCCACACTCTCCGCATGCTCCGAAGAATCTTCAAATGGCTCCCCATAAGTGTAGGAAGTTCCCCTTTTTGACATGGTCACCCCCATTTATGCCTGGTATTCGATGCAATTTCGAATGGAAGTGCACAGGGTTCCTGCTAATCAGGTCCCCGTGCCAGATCTCTTTCCCTAAAACTGCGCAATTGTACCCCAACTGGCAATACCTTTAGTCCACCCCGTAAGTCCCTAGTAAATGGTACCCCTGGTACCTAGGGCATGGGGTACTAAAGAGGGTCACTAGGGGCTGCAGCATGAATTGTGCCAACCTAAGGGACCCCTCACCAAGCACAGGCAGACTGCCATTGCAGGCTGCGTGTACTGGTGCAGACAAAAGTGAAAACACTACATGGCATACATCCCTGTGTGTCATGCCCACAGACTATCCATGCAGCCTGGGCTTGTCACCCCTGCAGCAGGCCTTACAGCCCTAAGGCAGGGTGTACCATACTGCATGTGAGGACTTATCTGCATGAGCAGATATGCCCCTGTGCTGGTCAGTTCAATTGATGCCAGTACAAGTGACCAGGGAACCCATTTTAAGTAGATGTGCTGAACACTGGTGAAAAAGAGTTCCCCAGCTACATGATAGCTTCACTGAAACCCAAGATGTTTGGTGTTGGAAACGGGGTTACCGAGTCCGGCACGGTAGCATGGCGCGAGGCGGGAAAGCACCCGAAGGCAATGTGTAAGGCAGTTGTGCAGCACACTCTTACTTTGACTCAGGAATGCGGACGCAATAACGTGACACTACACCAGGCTTGTGTATTTAAAAACAAGATCTTTTATATAAATCAATCCAGCATCAGATGAGGCAGATTAATTCAGGTCAACATTTAAAATCATTGCATTACTCAACTGGTGCGTATTTCAATTAAAGCATCCTAGCTCATCAACATTGTAGGCCACTAAAAGGCCGCAGGAATCATCTCCTAAACGTAGCACCAATAATGATCACAGGGCGCAATAATAAAACAGGGGCCTAAACATGCAGTTCACTTCATGAATATTCAATTACTTAAAGAGGGCATTTCACGTTACATTTCAATCAGGGCCTGCATTAATCTAGGCGCACCCACATTCAGTACAGTGGGCGTCGCAACTCCGGTACACCTGCAACATAAAACACTTCAACTCTTGGCGGTGTACACTTCAGCTCAATTCAATTAATCACCTTCACACTAGGTAAAGACTTTGCCATTATAAGCATATGCATCAGGCCTAGACAGTAATTAAAGCAGGCGTAATAATGAGACTAGGGAATAGCTGTAGGGAACCCCTCGACATGTCCAATTCTCTGGGGCTTCCCTGTCAATGCGGACTTCTGTGTCCTCAGGGGTTGCTTAGGGGTTAACTCAGGCTAGGCCCACTCCTCTCCGGGGCCTCGCCTCGTGTAAATGACTAATGGGCGCTTCCTCTTCTCTTCACAGGTTAATGCTGGCCCCGGCCCCCAGTGGCGTCTCTGTGGGCCCTAGGGGCCTCCTGGGCTCATCTGTGGTGGTGGTCGTTGGTCGCTCCTCGACGCGACTGACTGTCTCCCGGGCCGGCCCGTGTTCTGCAGGGCAGGGCCCGGTCTGGGTTCCTCGGCCTTCCGGCCGGAATTGCGGGTCGTTGCGGGGGCCGGTATCACTCTCCTCCGGCCCCCGGGATCAGATGGGGAGATTGCGGGAAGGGGAGCGGGAGCCGGCAGTCCTCTCCGGCCGGCTTCCCGTCTCCCTCTGCTGCCTCGGAGCTCTTCTCCGGCCTCCGTCGGCGCTGGGGGCGTGGCGGGAGCCGGCGCCCAATCGTTGCGCGGCCTTTCCGGGGGCACGGCCGGTGACGCGGTCGGCGTCCCCGGTCTCCTAGCAACGGCGTCAGCGGGGCCTGGAGGCCTCGTTCGTCCCGCTAGGCCGCAATTTCTTCACGCGGGCCCCTGGGCCGCGGCGGTGATCTTTTTGGGCCGCGACTTCGTCGGTGGGGCTCCCAGACCCGGCGGTGACCTTTGGGGTGAATCTGTAGGCTTCGGTGAGGGCGCGGACGGCGCACCTCACCACCACGATCTCGGAGGGCCTCGCTCGCCTCCGCAATTCTCCACACGCGGCGGCGGCCGCAGGTTCCAGTCACGAGGTCAGTGACTTGGGGGCAATTCCTCCCACGTGGAGGTACAGCGCGGGGCGCGCTGGCAGCCGGTTGGCAGTGCTGACTGGAAAGGGTTGTGGGGACAGCCCAGCAGCAGGCAGGGTTAGATAGGGGGTGAAGGTCTAGCGCTTCAGGGCACGGCGCTTTACCTGGTGATCCCCAGTTTGGCAGTTCAGGTTTCTGGCCTTGCTGGTCGGTCAGGCCTCACCAATTAAGGTTTCTTGCGGCTGTTCTCGGTTGGTTTCTTCTTATGAGTTTCTTCTTATGAGTTTCTTCTTATGAGGGGGGAATGAGTTGGTGGTTCTGGGAGTGCTGGATGATACTTCCCAGCACGCTGAAGGTGGTTCCCTGGGTCCCCTCACGCTGGGCAAGGTCAGTGGGTGGTGGGCGTTCCTCAGCTAACTTACTACAGCAGTGCCTAAGCCTTGTCAGCAGCAGTAGTGTAGGTCTCCCCTGAGGCCCTACAGCCTGTACTCCGGCAGAGGTTCTCCCAGGATCAGTGGTGCCCCAACTGACTAAAAGATTTCCCTCCAGACCTCTTATACCCCTAGGTCAGGTGACCCTCCTAAAGGCGGCAAAACATAACTCCTCCCACAGCCCGGAAGGTTCTGGAACCTTCCACATGTCTGGCTATGTGGCCCAGAGGCGGGGACGGGATGGATACTGTATCCCTATGTCCCAGCCTGACCCTGGCTACTAGTGTGTATGTGTGCAAGGCCCCTCTGCAGGAGCAGGGGCCTGTGGCAGCCATCTTGAGTGAGAGAGCACCTGCACCTCAGCACTGGTTAGCAGTGGTAAGGCGCCCGGAGACCTAGGTCCAGTAAAAATACGGTGGCAAAAATGAGGCGCAAAAGGGAAAAAAACAGGGCAAGACCACCCTAGGGCTGACAGGTCTAACATTTGGTATCAAACATCTTATATTAATAAACCCACACTGATTCCAGTGATTGATTTATTAATACATGCACCCAGAGGGCACCTTAGAGGTGACCCTGAAAACTACCAGTGTGCTGAATGACTGGTCCTAGCCAGCCTGCCACCACAGACTAGTTTCTGACCCCCAGGGGCGAGGGCCTTTGCTCTCAAAAGGCCAAGAACAAAGCCTGCTCGGGCAGAGGGTGTTTAACCCCCTCCCTCAGGATGACCTGCAAATTAGCACTCCAAGTCAGGAAGCCTCAAAGAGCCCACCACCTTTAGTATACGAATCTGGCTTCCCTCACAGGAGAGGATGCCGACCCCCCTGTCCAGGGCCCATTTGGCGCCAGGACAGGCAGAAAAATTAGCAGTCAGAGAGGAGTGTTTACCTTCAGGCTAGTTTCAACCCTGACGTGGGCTACCTGAAATTAATCCAAAAATCAGAAGTCTGCCATCTTTGTGATGGCAAACTTAGGAACTCTGGGACAGGGTTATGCCCGCTTCCCAGAGGAAGTGGTCATATAGGGGGAGTAGTGACCCCAGCAGTAAGTAGCCCATTGGCTACTACCCTATACTCCCCCTGGCACCAGGAAGTCAGATCCTGCTGACCAAAAGAAGAAGCACTGAAGTGCAGTGAAAAGTAAGAACTGTGGAAGAAGCAACTGACTTGCCATGAACCCTGCCAGTCTGTTCACTGTTCCCAACAATCGGGGCCCGACTCTGTATGGCACCTCTGCATCCAGCCGCCCGGTGTGACCTCTTGGTGCTGCCTTGGACCTTGCCCTTTACTCACCTTAAGTCCAGCAGCTCAATTGCATTACTCAACCATTTGGCTGAGGAAGGACACAAAGTGTCACCTGAAAAATTACAATTTTGTACAACAGCAGTTAAATATTTGGGACACCAAATTGAAAGAGGGAAGAGAAGAATAACCTCTGAAAGAATAAAGATAATTAAGCAAATGAAAATGCCAGTAACACAAAGAGAAGTGAGAATGTTTCTAGGAATAGTAGGATACTGTCGACAATGGATTATAGGGTTTTCACTACTAGCGAAGCCTTTAATTCAGTTAACCAAAAAGAAAGCAAAGGATCCAGTTGAATGGGATGATGAAAGTGCCAGTGCACTTCGTAAAATTAAGAAATGCTTTGTGTGAGGCACCTGCCTTGGGCATGCCTGACTATACAACAGAATTCACACTGTTTTGCTATGAAAGAGAAAGTTGTGCTTTTTCAGTGCTAACCCAAAGACATGTACTAGACAGGCGTCCTATAGCATATTTTTCTGCTACATTGGACCCAGTGGCTGCAGCATTGCCAGGCTGTTTAAAAGCAGTTGCTGCTACCTGTATGAGCATTGAACAAAGTGAGTCAATAGTAATGGGATATCCTGTTAAAGTGTTTGTCCCACATGCAGTTGTGATCCTGTTGACAAGAACTAGAACTCAGCATCTCACACCTAGTCGGATGACAAGATATGAGCGAATAATTCTAGGAGCTGAAAACGTGACCATAGCTAGGTGCACAGTTGTAAATCCTGCTACATTATTGCCAGATCCATATTGTGAAGAAGTTAAGGACGATACAGAACATGACTGTTTACAGGTCACAGAGTTGTGTACCAAACCGCATCCTGACATACAGGAAATGCCCCTGAAGAACCCAGACAGGGAGCTGTTTGTGGACGGCTCATGCCTAAGGCATGAGGATGGCAAATTGAGTGCAGCCTATGCTGTATGTGAACTTTCTGGAATAGTCGAAGCATCCTATTTACCAGGAGTCAAATCTGCACAAGTAGCTGAATTAATTGCTTTGATCAAAGCCTCCAAAATTGGGAAAAATCTAAAAGTAACCATATTTACGGACAGTCAATATGGGTACGGGGTTGTGCATGATTTTGGCCAACTGTGGATGCAGAGGGATTTCATGACTTCTTCAGGATCCCCAATCAAAAATGGGCAGTTTGTAAAGGAATTATTGGAGGCAATACAATCACCAAAAGAATTGGCAGTGGTGAAATGTGCCGCACACCAGTCAGGAGATGACTGGGTGGTAGCCGGTAACAGATACGCAGACCTAATTGCTCAACACTGTGCCAGAAACAGATTGGCAGTAAACAGAAAAGTCGAAAGGATGGGAATCAGCTGCCAACTTATGCTATGTTCAACACCTGAAACATGGAATGATGTGAAACGATTGCAGGATGATGCTGAGGAGAGTGAAAGAGATGTTTGGATAAAAATAGGGTGTAGACGAAGAACAGATGATGACGTGTGGGTTTATTCAGATGGCAGACCAGTCATGCCTGATTGCCTGATTTCACAAATGGCCAGAATGTATCACGGAGACACACATGTAGGGAGAGATGCCATGATTAGACTTTTCAGACAAAGTTGGTACAATCCAAAGTTTAGGGCTGCAGCAGAGAGTCTTTGCCAGAGGTGTTTAACTTGCCAAATGAATAATCCAGGAAGGAGAACAGTAATTGGTTTGGGAAAAATTGGAAAGGCCGAGGGTCCATTTGTGAGATTGCAGTTAGATTTCATTCAGTTACCACCATGTAAAGGACTGAAATATGTACTTGTCATAGTGTGTCTGTTTTCAAGGTGGGTGGAGGCTTACCCTACTAGGAGGAATGACAGCATTACAGTTGCAAAACTGTTGTTACGAGAACTCATTCCACGGTTCGGTTTCCCAGTAACTTTGGAATCAGATAGAGGGAGTCACTTCAATAACGATGTAATTCGAATAATCTGTGAAGCATTTAAAATTGAACAAAAATTGCACTGTGCGTACCGCCCAGAGGCTTCTGGAGTGGTTGAACAAATGAATGGCACAATAAAATCAAGATTGTCAAAGATGTGTGCATCTACATCGTTAGATTGGCCAGATGCATTGCCTCTTGTCTTAATGGGACTCAGAAGCATTCCTGATAGAAATACAGGATTGAGTCCACATGAAATCATCATGGGAAGAGCAATGAGACAAGCACATGTACCTGGAAATAAACTGCTGAACATAACTGATGATATGGTTCTAGATTATTGCAAAGCATTGGCTGACCTAGTGCGTTCTGTCTCTCACCAGGTTGGAGAAGACGCAGTTTCCAGGCAGCCTGAACAAGAGCATGATCTGAACCCCGGAGACTGGGTGGTAGTGAAGCATCACACCAGAGAAACGTGTTTATCACCCAGGTGGGGCGAACCTTGTCAGGTTATATTGGTTACAAACACAGCAGTGAAATGTGCAGGATTGCCTAATTGGATTCATGTAAGCCACACCAAAAGGGTGCCAGCTCCTGAAGGAAAAGATCCTCAGTCAGCATCAATAGCTGAGGAAGCTGAAGGTTGGCCAGCTGAAGAATCCCAAGTGATAGATTCGGGAGAAGCTGAAGAAGAACAACCGAGCACAAGTCAGGACTGGATACCAGTGGTTGATATACCTGAAGTCTTCATCAAAACAAGAAGTAGAGCTAGATTAGAGGAAATTAGTGAGGACCAGATAGGTGAAGAAGAAGCAGCTCAGGATAGGGAGAACTGAAACAATAAGAGAACCTGAGCAGGCCCAGATAGGGAAAGGAAATTGGGCTCAAATTGACAACGAAACAACAAAATTTGAGCAGGGACAGACAGGTTCAGAAGAACGCGGTCAGGCTGCAGAAGTACAAAGTGCAATAAGCCCTGATCAGAACCAGTTAGAACAAGAAAAACACGTTCAGGGAGAAGAAAACCAAGAAAACATCGAGCAAGAAAGCATCAAGCACGAAGACGTCAATCCTGAACAGGGTCAGTTAGTAGAAACTCACACTCAGGCAACTGAAGAAACAACAACAATAAGACCTGAACAAGAGCAGATAGAAGAGGAAACTGAAATCGAGGAAAATCAATTTGTGCCACACCTTGAAAATAAAAGAGTTTTTGGAAAAGACTCGGAAGGTGAAGATACAGTGCAAACAAAGAAAGTCAGAAAAGGTGATCATTGGCCTAGTGTCATTAAAAGAGTAAAATACCATATAGAAACACGAAGTGAAGATCCAGAACAAGTAAATGAAGTAACAAGCTTATCTGGACAAACAAGTGGGACTGAAAAACGAAAAAGCAAAAGATTGAAACTTGTGAACAATAAGTTTAAAGGTCCTGATTGGACTTATATAATCCTTGAAGACTACGAGAGTTCAGAGTCAAGTGAAAGTGGTGACGAAGGAACAAGTGCAGAATTGACTTATGAAAAAGAAGTGAAACCACCTTGATAAAAATTAAAGTCTTGAAAGAAAAAGAAAAGAAGAAAATTCTTCTTTTGTCAAAAATGGCTGATGACAGAGTTTCTGGGAGACCGAAACGGAAATGTTGTAAAAGATGCTGTGCTATATGCATATGTAGTCTGGTAGTGGTGCTTATAGTGTGGTTAGTTGTGATTGTAGCAATTCCTTACCTTATGATAATGGACAAAAAGATTAACAACGAAACAAAGGGAAGGATAGATAACTTGAAAGGTGATAGAGTAAAAATAGAAGCAGAAGATGAACCAGAGTTTCATCACGTGGTAACAGATAATGATACTAGTTTAAATGTTTTCACTAAATTATTGTTTCAGTACGTAGATACAATGGAAGTTAGTGACTGTTATGTCTGTATGAAGTTACCTGAATCAGTAGCAGAAGGTTTAACATATCATCATTTGCCTTTAACTTATGGTATATCATGTAGTGTACTAACTAGTTTATTTTATAGAACAGGGAAACTTCAGTATTATTATTCAAATATAGATGTGATATTTTCAGAGGTTCCTATTCGAAAGAATCTGAACCCAGTGCTTAGTAGTCAAGATGCACAATTTATGGGAGAATTTTTCTTAACAATGAAGTCGATAGACATAACACATGCACATAGAAGCAATCTAACATGTTCATTACGTGAAGAAGAAAAGATATTTTTAAACTTAGTTGAAAATAGAAGACAGAATTTCCAAAAGAAAGCGTCTGAGCATAAAGCTCATCTTCCACCTTGGGCTGAGAAAGAGGGTATTTACACACCTGGCAAGGCTCAAGCTGCTATGGCTCTAGATTTTGTAAAGACAGGGAAAATTTTGTCTTCATAGGTTAAAGACTGAATATAACAATATTTTCATTGGTACCAGTGAATGTGAACATAATTTCTTAATTCTTGGAGGTTGGGGACTAAAAGGAGGAACAGATTCAGTTTTTCCTGGAATATATTATGTGTGTGGGAATAAGGCTTACTTTAGGCTTCCTGCACGGTGGTATGGAAGTTGTTATTTTGGAATAGTTTTTCCAAAAGTATACCACGTAAAAAGAAACACTGGGAGCAATGAAAATAATAGTGAATTAACACGTAGTAAAAGAGCTAGTTTTACAGAAATTGTAGGTGATATATTTGGTGCATTGATACCTTCAGTGGGAGTAATTCTGAACTCAAGGAGAATATGTAAATTGTCTACAGTGGTTGATCGTTTATCAACGGATACTGCTGGAGGATTTCTAATGATTAATGCGGAAATGGTTGCGATTAGATCTATGGTTATGCAAAATCGACTTGCTCTTGATATAATATTAGCAAAAGAGGGCGGAGTCTGTAAATTGTTGAAAACGAAACATTGTTGCACGTATATTCCTGACAAAAGTGCAGAAATCGGAACATATATAAAGAATATAACAAAACTTGAGAATGAACTGAAACCACTGGAAGTTGATAGTGTATGGGAAAGATTGACAAATAGCATTGCGTCAATTGGTACCTGGTTTACTAATGTAGGAAAAGGACTTATAGGTCAAAATATTAGTACCCTTAGTAGGGATAGCAATAATAGTACTGTCAATAATGATATGGTGCAAATGTTGTAGAAAGAACGAAACATATAGGGTGACAGGAAAAGGCAAGAAACGGAAATTTGATGAAATTGAATTAGAAGATCTGAAAAGTGAAATATACAAGAAACTGAAAGGAGAGGATAAGAATAGACAATGTAAAAATGAAAGTGTGACAGAAATATGCTAGAAGTTGGCATCTGGTTGTGGTAATTTTGATGGCTCAGAAACGCCATCAGAGAGGGGATTGATGGAGCAAGGACTCACAATGAGACTTGCTCGTAAGCAATCTTCTCACAGTATTAATTAATTTGTACTAAAACCTTGTAATGTCATTATTAATAATGTGCAAACACAACATTTTTATCTGAGAGATGCTTGCCTATGTGTTTTCACTAATAAGTAATCCTCGTCTAATCCAAAATGGCCGCTAAAGCGCGGGAACTCAACTGCGCATGTGTCAACCATGTCACGTGGTATGACGTCTTTCTTTGCTTGGAGGGAATCTTTTGCTTCTGCGCAGTGTATGCTAAAATGGCTGCTTAATGTTCTCACATGCTAAAGCTTTCGCATTGCTGCAATTAATAATGTGGTATTCTAACGCTACTAATGCGGGATAGATATTTATAATTATAATGGGAATAGAGTAGAAGTAGGTGGTATACAGTGAAAACATTTATTTTTGATTTTAATATGTTTCTTCTTTGATTTCTATTAGTTCATAAATTGGGCCTGGGTTAACTGAACAGCAGCTCAAGAGCCATGTGAACCTGCGCATGCGCTCTGAAAACTAACAAGAGCAAAGCGATGAAGTCAACTTGGAAGATGTCCAAGGACATGACCCGCTGATCACCTTCACAATACATCTGAGATGTCCTACAAATTGAAACATTTTGTATACACTTTGTATTAAAAATTGTCGTGAGACGGGTGGGAAATAAAGCAAATGTATTAATTGTGAGAGGCGGTATTTTAAAACAATGGGCTTAAAGAAATTGAACTAAATTGTCATGGTGTGAGGATCAACCCCCTGTCCCTGTCCAATCGGAAGTAGTGGGCCCATAATTTTGAAACATTAATGGGAGGTACCTGGGTGTAGAAGGGTATAATAGATATAGAATTAGCTAATTAGTTAGTGACTGAGGCACTTAGAATCAGATGCTAGAACCACAGAACGAGAGCTGATCGATTGCAGACTGAACCGCTGTCCGAAGAGGTCCTGAGGTGGGGGCGGCGGATTCCATTAGAAAGAAGACACGGAAGAACCGAGGAGGAAACGAAGTGTCAGAGAGGGGAACGACGCAGGCGTCGTTGGTAGAGAGGTCATCTATCCTGTCCTGAACCTGGTCCGGAGGTCTTGGTCTTCATCCTTTCTTGGGGACCCTCTTCCAACTCCTTGGCCAAGGGGTTTGGTTTTCACACCTTTAGGTAACTATAAATGCGTAATCTAGTTTGTACTGCTGTCTCTATCTTCTCCTTTCTGAGGGACCGTCATTTGATGATCAATAGGTGATAATATAGTATACTTCCTCCTTGATATGCGATTAAGTATTATGTGGATTGTAATTTACTCTGCTAAAGAATTTAGATAAACATTTTAAAACTTCCTGAGTCAGTGGTTATTTCAGGTGGTTAAAGAAAATTATGTTTTGTACATTCTCATTTTATCCCCAATTGTCAAAGGTCCATTGGTAAGTCATTACTCTTCAATCAGGAAAGGTAATTGGTAGCAGGGATTTTGATAAAGAGTACAACTGATTTCCCCCAGCGGTGATTACTAGTTAGTGTGAATGAATGGGCCCAGGTGAGTATTCAGTGTATGAATGCTTGTTGCTAGTATCCCGCTGGATCAACAGTTAAAAATTTCATTCACATCAAAAGTAACACAAGTGTTACATTCGATGTTCATGCAGCGCTCTGTATATCTTTGTGTGGGATTCCACATTCTACATGGAGTGTTGTCATCTGTGTTCCACACTGTTGGCTCCAGTTCCCTCTGGAGATCAACCTGGGCAGATGCCTTAGCCATGCTGCTAATAAATCTGCCTTTATTTATTATTTGGAGTTTGGATACTTTCTAACAACAAGTTATCTACGGAATGCGCGGACAAGAATAAGAAAATTACAGTGGACAATCACATTTCTCTCTAATTAAAAAACGTACACATATACAGACAAAAACCGGGAGAATACGGTAGACAAATACCTTTGTCTTAGGATCACCAATCTACTTGGTCATGATCTGAAATACAGGTTATCCGTAATACAATGATATCAAATGTATCACTCAATGCCTTTTAGATTTAGTTTGATATATTGGGTTCCCACTACTTAAGGCCACCTTCTTCAGGATGAAATAGTTCTCTCCTACAGTTTAAAAAAATTAATACCTATACAAAAGACATAAAACAATTGTAAGACCATTAAATCTCTGCCCCTCTACACCTGAGCACTACTTCACTCTACCCTATAGTTCATTGAGCGTCCCGTTGATGTCCCCAGGTTTTCATTTAATCTTGCTCACCTCCTAATTCATTCAAGACTTTGTCACCATTCTCCCAATTATTCTGATTCACAACCACACACCCAATCCTCATTTAAAAGAAATGATTCTTTACAATAACACATCTAGAAGGAAAAAATCTCTTTGGTGTCAAACACACTTCTTATGTGTCTATTTTCCCACTATTAACTGATGAAACCCGGGGACATAAAAAAACACGTATGACACAGTATCACACCCAACTCTGATCAAAAGGCTAGCTGAATGGCTTACCTCTTCACTTTACAATCGCACCTTCCAAGAACAAGAAGAAGATGGGCAATCTAACATTTTTCCCTTAAGTGCGGTGTTTCGCTGGGCTTGTCCCTTAGCTCTACCCTTTGTAATGTGTATGTAGCCCCGCTGGAAGAGATTATAAAATACTATGGTATTATTCAATCTCCTATGCAGACGACACACAAATTATTATAAGTCTGTCTGATCAAACAGAAAAGACCTCCACTCTCTTCAACTCCTGTCTTAAACACGTAGTGAACTAGATGGCAGCCAGCAGCTTAACGGAGCCAGACACAAGTGATGATAGTGGGAAACAATCCCACTAGGTGGATGGAAATGAATTGGCAGACTACTCTGGGCAGCCATCCTACCCCCAAAATGAAAGTCAAAAGCTTAGGAGTTTGGCTGGATGGAAAACTGACAACGGAAAACCAGGTCAAGAAATTAACTGTCACTTGTTTCGGCTTACTTTGCACTCTAAGAAGACTTCTGAGATGGCTACCAGACCCAGCACATAGAGTAGTGGTACAAGGCCTGGTAGTTTCGCGATTTGGCTACGGCAATTCCTTATATCTTGGAAGCCCAAAGTCTGTCTTGAAAAAATTGCAGGTCATACAAAACGCTGCAGCACGCATCCTCCTAAAAATAGCCAAACACCAATCAGCAAGGACAGCACTGGTGACCCTGCGCTGGCTTCCAGTGGATAAAATAATTCATTTTAAGACTCTATGCCTTGTACATAAAGTGAGCCACAAAAAAGGTTCAAAGCTGGTCCAGGACCTTATTACCCCTTGCAATCCAGTGAGATCCTTACGTTCCACTAATCAGTTGTTTCTTACTGTCCCCAAAGTTAAGAGAGCCGGGGGTTGCTCTTTTGCTTATTTTGCCCCAAAGCTTTGGAACTCTCTCCCGCTACAAATGAGACTAAATGCAATCAGAATTGAAATTTAGGAAACTGTTAAAGACGAGACAAGTAGGTTCTGCATATTAGTTGCCCTGTGGCTAGTCAGCACTGGGAGGCCCATCTGGGCAGCCATGCGTTTTATAAGCCTAGAAGAATAGAAAATAATAGAAGAATGTGGCGAACCTTCAACAGCCAGTCGTTGAGGTGGGGGAAGACTGGTACCTCAACCTCCAAAGATGCACTGTGACTCCCCCCCACCCCCCCCCATCTCTTTCGTGAAGACCCGAGGAGCATAGGTAAGGCGAAAGGGGACTACATAAAACTGAAAATGCTCATGACCCTTCTTAAACTGCAGGTGACGCATATGGGACCGCAGGACGGGTATGAGAAAATAAGCTTTCTGCAGGTCAAGCGCTATCATCCAGTCTCCCAGATCCAGGACAGACAGAACTTGGGCCAACATGAGCATCTTTAATTTGTCCTTCTTCAGGAAGAAATTGAGAGAGCGAAGATCTACAATAGGATGAAAGCTTCCGTCCTTCTTCAGCACCAGGAAATAACAGGAGTAAAAAACAGTCCCTACTTCTGATGACTGGATCCTCTCTATGGCTCCTTTGTGCAGAAGAATCTGGATTTATTTTTGAAGAATAGACAAATGGTCCTCCAAAAACTGCTCTGAGGTAGGTGGGATATGCAGCAGGTTTAACAGGTACGGTATACTGTAGCCTTGTTGAATGATATGGAGCACCCACTGTAGGAAGCTGGCTCTGTATATACTATACCAAAGTAAGGTATAGTGTGCACAGAGTCCAGTGGAACACTAAAGGTAGGCAGAGGTAAAAGCAGATAATACCTTACTCTCTATTTGTGGTAGTGTGGGCGAGCAGTAAGGCTTTATCAGAGGGTTGTGTTAAGCATTTATTGTACACACTCAGGCAACAAATGATGTCACACACTCAAAGACTGAACTCAGACCAATTTGTTTGTATATAAATATTTAGTTATTTTATTTCTAGAACCAAGCCAGGCCTGGTACAGGTAAGTGAAATAATACTTTTGCAGGTATAATGCAGTTCAATACAACTGGAAAGCAATTGAATGCAATTGGTTTGATTACGGGTAAGTCAACAGTCAAAATTACTTTAAATTTAATTTTGAGATTACTTTGTACGTTACCTTTCAGATTACTTTTTAAGTTACTTTTTCTACTCAGTGTGATATGCCTAGATAGCACACTGGGACATTTCCTAGAGAAAAGGTAAGTAATTCAGTTTTTATACGTTTGCAGTTTTTCAAGGTTTCATACAAACCAACTCCACACTTAGAAGATTTTTCACAGAAAAGCAGTCAATGCAATACTATGGGCGGAAATGAAGTTATTGGTTTACAGGTAAGTACTTGGTTGTGGGAGTTGGGTTTCTGGGGTTAGAACCAGGGTTCCCCCAGGGTCAAGGATGCACTCTCAAAGCACCCTCAGCGGCACTAGGGCGGCCGGGTGCAGAGTGCTGAGGCCCAATGTTATCCAATGGGGTATAGGGGGCCTCCGGTTGGTGGCTGCTCACGAGCAGGCCACAAGGTTGTGGGAGCAAAGCTCCTGGTGTTAGGCTCAGGGCAAAGGAGGATCCGATTTAGCACACAAGGTGCACCTACAACGGCACAGGGGCGGCTGGGTGCAGGGTGCTGTTTTGGCGTTGGGTGCCATGTTGATTTCAATGGGGATTCTCCGGTTGCAACAAACACTGCAGGCTCGGGGACGAAGATCTTCTGGAGGCGACCACCAGTTGGAGAGGTAAGTTGGGATGCCTGAGGATGCCGGGACACTGTCGGTTGGGCCACCCAAGGCCGTGGGACGTCGGGTGCAGGTGTGTCTTTTGGCATTGGGTTTCTCTCTACCAAACAAAGAATGGTTCAACACCAGAGGGTCCTAGGGAAATTTAAAGACCTCACAGGATTCAATCCCCAATATAATACCACAAAACAGTACAGAATCCTTGGGTCTATGAAAAAAAGAGATCAATAAGTGTGATAAATCACTACTACATAGTTTGAAAGCATGAAAGTATAAAATACAGAACCAAATGACTAGGTGCCACAAATCTATCTATGGGCACTTCCCTTTTCAGGACGAAATCCCTCACTCACCATAGGTGACATGCTTCATCATTTGGGATTCTCCTCCCAGAGGAAAAGCATAGTTCCTCTGAGGGCTACCACCCCCTCTCTAAGAGGGAGGAGCTCAGGGATGTTTTGAATAACTAATAGGATATTATAAATCCACAAATGAAGAGACAGCTGTGTGAATGAGGGCGCAGCGCAACCAAAAAATTAATAAATGTGAGAACAGTGAAGTTAAAACTAGCTAAAGAGCGCAAAAAAGATACTTTATTCAAATATGCCCCTTGCCAGGATTAAAAACGTGTACCAGCGGTGTGAATTTAAACCGCAAGGTAAAGTAAAAAATAGTGGTCAACATGTTTCAGCCATACACCTAATTGTAGGCAGGGCTTTCATCAGGACCTATAAAGCTGCTGCTATCTCAGTGTAAGTGCTACAACAAAAAGGATATAGAGACAGAAAATCTTCTTAGTCTGTCCATTCCAGAAGGAAGGATTACCTATAATCAAAAAAGAAGAATCAAAATTGATCCATACCAATGATCACAAGCATCAACCATAAACTGCAAAGGTTCTGTAAGGGGTAACAAAGAAAAACCTTACCCGCCACTGCTGGGTAAGCAACCACACCTCTACCTGGCAACAGCTCAGGAAAGGAGCACCGCCCTGAAAAAAACGGTGTATCTTGTCATTAACAAATCTTGTCCTATCAAAAAACCAGGGTTATGATAATAGTACCAGTATCCCCGATAGGCATGTTTTTGGGAGTAAGTGTAAATAGGGAAGACACAGGGAGCACTAACCATTTAAAACATAAGATGTAAGATTAATAAGAAAAACTATCATATCTAAAGCCTAAAAGGCTACAACATAGAAGCCACCAGGAGGACTCAGCTAAAAATAGATTCATGGGTGAGGAAGCTAAAGAATATCATAATGGCCACACTATCCCCAGAAACTCAGAGGGTAAAACAAAGTGGCCAAAGAGCCTAATATATAAAGCTCAAATAGGCAAACAGCAGAGTCTGGAAATAGTGTGGCAAACCCCACTCCAATCAAAAGACAGGAGGGAAAGGAAAAAGGCCCAGCCAAGCAGAAAGACTCACCTCTCCGTCGGTATACCGGAGCTTGCAGAGCCTGCAGCCGGAGGTGAAGTCAAGTCTAACCTAGTCTGCTTTTATAGCCCAGAATCATAGTTAATTGGCTCCAGGTGTGTGCGCAAACAGGAGTGATATGAGCATGTGTCGAGTGAAAGTCACTCCTCTCCCGCACATGCGCACTGTGAGAGAGTTTTCGATGTGTTCAAAAATCATAAAAAACCGGCCAGATCGCCGCACAATAGGAAAAATACGAAACGCAAACCATAGCGCATCGATTCCTCTGATTGAGACATTCCAAATAAAAAGGCGAATCCGTCCAGCGCTATACCAACAGCGCGCATGTATCGTGTGAAGACACTACTCTCTCGCGCATGCGCGTCTCAAGAGAGTGTATCCAAGTTATAAACAAAAGGATGCAGTAGACATAGCATCAATTATTCTGAATTGAGCGATTCATGTTTCAAAGTGTAAAAGAGCCCGTCAATACGGCGCTCATACATGAAAATAACACACGCGCCCAATAACATGATCACCATATCAGAAACAATAGCTTAATCACACAGCACTTTAGCAACACAAAAGAAAGACATCAACGTGCCGTATACCTGCTTAACATATACTAGCACATAAATATCACTCAACACTATGATAATTCTGGATCAAGTCTCAGAAGCTATATGCTCTTATAAGCAATGGTCTAGACCCCACATATAGACGCAAGGATGAGTGTGTATTGCAGAACCCTCATAACTACTTATATTTTATGCCATCAGATACATGAGTATATGTCCATCGATAACCAAAACCTAAGAATGGGAGAACAAACAAATAAAACACCTTGATAGAGGGTACTGCTGAGTCTCTTCAAAGGTGTTAATTAAACAAATGAATGCACCAGTACATAAAAGTGTGGGTCTAGTCCAAGCGAGAAACCAAATGTGAACAAGGGTTCCTTAGAAAATTATACTACAGTGAAACCCATGGAATCTCATCATTCAGACCTACAGTATCAGTCTTCAATTTGTGCACCCACCATTGTTCCCGTTTGAACAGAAAAGTTGTGATGTCAGTAATGTGTGGTGGGATAAAAGGTCTTTCCAAGACAGTCCACTTGAGATCTTGTGGACTGTGCTGGGCAGAAAGAAAATGATTAGTCAATTTGGTCGAAGACTTCCTACATCTAATAGTGCTCTTGTGCTCAAGGATGCGAGTCTTCACTCTGCGTGTAGTCATGCCCACATATCGAAGAGGGCACGGGCAATGGATCAGATACACCAGGTTGTCACTATTGCAGTTTGTATGGCAAGTCAAAATCCATGGTTTGGATGATCCAATGTCAATTTCCGTGGTGTGAGTCGTGTGTGGACAAGCCGCACAGGACCCACAGGGAAAGTGGCCCTGTACCGGAGGTAAACCCCACAGAGTACCCTGTGGATTCTTGTTACTGGTACATGGACGTGTATGTACCAAACGATCTTTGATGTTAGTGCTGCGCTTGAAAGCGAATAGTGGGCGTGGTAAAGAAGTATCGCCAATATTCAAGATCTTCCAATTGGACAATATGCTTTTCTTAATTTGATTAGAAAAACTACAAAAAGTATGAACACATGTCAATCGATTGGTAGTTACTTTAGGAGTGCCTGAATCAAGAAGAGATACCCTATTATTGTTTCTTGCACGCTTCATGGATCTCTTCACAAGCTTCTTAGGATAATGCCTGACTTGTAACTGGTCCGATAAGATCTGGGCATGTTCCCGATACTTAATGGTCGATGAACAACTCCTCCTTATACGTAAAAATTGCCCATAAGGCAAATTATCACGTAGGGCCTGGGGATGAAAACTATTGTACGATAGAAGAGAATTCTTCGTCATTGGTGTTTTTATATAGTTCAGTACTCAAGCCCCCTTCAAAAGGAGAGATCATAACATCCAAAAAAGGCAACTGAGTTTTGCTAAATTCGCAAGTGAAATTCAAATATTGGTTTCGGTTGTTCAGCCAGATCTTAAACTCAGTAATAGAGGTGGATGTGCCTCTCCACACTACAAACACATCGTCAATATACCTTTTCCATACACGTATATGGTCTCTGTATGGGTTATCATCATTCAAAATATGCTCTTGTTCAAAAATATGAACGTAGAGATTGGCCAGACTAGGAGCGAAAACGCTCCCCATTGAAGTACCAGACACCTGGAGAAACAGCTGTTCTTCAAATTTAAAAGATTCTCTTTCATGGCTAGTCTGGCACAATCAATGATCAATGAGACAGGTGTAATCGAGTCTGGAGGTCTATTCAACAAAAGTGTTTCAATGGCAGCCAGGGTTTCGTCTTGCGGAATACACGTATACAGTGATTCTACGTCAAGAGAGACGAGGTAATCACTTTCAACGTCAAAACTCAGATCATCCACGAGCCGAAGAACTTCTTTAGTGTCCTTCAAGTAAATGGGCATCTCCACTACAAGAGGCCTCAAAAAGTAATCCACAAAAGTGGAAAGAGGTTCGAGTAGAGAGCCTAATCCCGAAATAATCGGGGGACCAGGTGGAGGTCTCCGACTCTTATGCACCTTAGGGAGTGCATAGAAGTAAGGAACAACGGGATAAGTATTTACTAAAAAGAGGGCTTCATGAGTTGTAATCCAATCATTAGACCGTGCTTCTTCCACAAGAATCTTGATTTCATGTTCCAATCTTCTAGTGGGATCTTCACTCAATGGTTTATAAAACCGTGTGTCTTCAAGTTGCCTCAGACATTCCGTCCGATAAGAAGAGGTATCCATTACTACAATGGATCCCCCTTTATCAGCGGGTTTGATTGTTATGGTGTCATCAGCAATCAAAGAAGCCATGGCTAGTCGTTCGTTCTTAGTCAAATTCTGATTCTGTCTGTTGTCCTTGGCACAAATAGTAGTAACGTGTGAAGTCACAACTTTCTCAAAAGTCAAAACTTGAGGAGGAACCTGACTGGCAAGAGGATTGAATGTAGATTTATTTCTTAAGCCAGTATTGGTATCGAACTCCTCAGTGACATCTAGAAGTTTATCTCTAAAGAAAAAGTTCAAATGGATTTTCCGGAAGAATTGAGCAAGTTCTCGTTTGATCTCAAAAGTATCACCCCGGTACGAGGGTACAAAACCAAGTCCCTTATTAAGAAGGGCTAATTCATCTGTAGTCAAGTTCTTGCTGCTCAGGTTGATAACTAGATCACATCGGAGCTCGATCCTGCCTGAGCTTCTGTCGTGCTCCGGGTTGAGCGAGCCGGCGGATTGTCTGCCCAATCTACCCGAGTTTGTTGTTGTCGCCTCCTGCCTCTGGATCTTGCTCGGCCAAACCCTAAAAAAGGCTGGTTAGGGTACATCTGAGGTTGTGGTTTTTCTTTGTTATCCCTTACAGAACCTTTTGCAGTTTATGGTTGATGCTTGTGATCATTGGTATGGATCAATTTTGATTCTTCTTTTTTGATTATAGGTAATCCTTCCTTCTGGAATGGACAGACTAAGAAGATTTTCTGTCTCTATATCCTTTTTGTTGTAGCACTTACACTGAGATAGCAGCAGCTTTATAGGTCCTGATGAAAGCCCTGCCTACAATTAGGTGTATGGCTGAAACATGTTGACCACTATTTTTTACTTTACCTTTGCGGTTTAAATTCACACCGCTGGTACACGTTTTTTAATCCTGGCAAGGGGCGTATTTGAATAAAGAATCTTTTTTGCGCTCTTTAGCTAGTTTTAACTTCACTATTCTCACATTTATTAATTTTTTGTTGCGCTGCGCCCTCATTCACACAGCTGTCTCTTCATTTGTGGATTTATAATATCCTATTAGTTATTCAAAACATCCCTGAGCTCCTCCCTCTTAGAGAGGGGGTTGTAGCCCTCAGAGGAACTATGCTTTTCCTCTGGGAGGAGAATCCCAAATGATGAAGCATGTCACCTATGGTGAGTGAGGGATTTCGTCCTGAAAAGGGAAGTGCCCATAGATAGATTTGTGGCACCTAGTCATTTGGTTCTGTATTTTATACTTTCATGCTTTCAAACTATGTAGTAGTGATTTATCACACTTATTGATCTCTTTTTTTCATAGACCCGAGGATTCTGTACTGTTTTGTGGTATTATATTGGGGATTGAATCCTGTGAGGTCTTTAAATTTCCCTAGGACCCTCTGGCGTTGAACCGTTCTTTGTTTGGTAGTTTTCGAGCAGCTTTTTTGGCTGCGGGTCCCCCCTTTTTTCGTAGGTATTACAGTTGGATACTTTTTTCTTAATAGGAGTTTGTTTATGTAGGTTTAGATTTCAGGGCAGGCACAGCCATTTTACTTGTCCCCAAGCAGTTTTGTATATCAAAATGGCTGAGCGGCAGGGTTTAGCTTTTGACGACACAATGGCTCAATCCATCTTGAGCACACCTAGTATTATTGATACATTTCAAGGAGGTGCCCCCACATAGGGTGATGAATGGACCAAACTATTGGTGCTTAAGAAATCTCACTCTCGGGTTTATATACATGGAGCCATCATGACAGAATATCTTAGGGGTAATTGTGCACCAACAGGGCTAATTGTTACTAACGCTCCCCGTCTTTTTCTGGATGACAAGTTATTTCTCAAAGATTGGTCATTGGTGGCCTGGCGGTGTACCCGCGATTGGCTGATTCTTATTATCAATACAGCCAAACGAATCGCGGACACCATTTTAATTGAGATACAGGCCCTAGAGTCTCAAATTAAAGTCACTTTGTCAGGGGTTATGTTTAAGAAACAAAATGAAGAGTCCAATAAGAGCAATAAGGAGTTTAAAGACTCTGTTTTGACGTCTAAGATCAATAAATTAAAAAAAGATTTAGCACGCTTTTCAATGGATAAAGTATACCCATATATTAGCGCTGAATATGTGCCTCCTCAGTACAATCGTCAGGGACGCAGATATGGGTCGAACTACTCCACGTCAGATAGCGGGTTTTGGTCCAGTGACTCGGACAATTCCAACCAAGGTGATCCATCTAGTAGAGGGTACGCCCGCAGAGGCAACTTGAGAGGGTTTCGAGGCAACACTCAACATATACCACCATCACAATGGTGGGCACCTGGCCCTTTTCATTATCCACCTTTTCTACCACATGGGCAAGTGTTTCCTTATCAGCCACAACCACAGATGTACCCTAACCAGCCTTTTTTAGGGTTTGGCCGAGCAAGATCCAGAGGCAGGAGGCGACAACAACAAACTCAGGTACATTGGGCAGACAATCCGCCGGCTCGCTCAACCCGGAGCACGACAGAAGCTCAGGCAGGATCGAGCTCCGATGTGATCTAGTTATCAACCTGAGCAGCAAGAACTTGACTACAGATGAATTAGCCCTTCTTAATAAGGGACTTGGTTTTGTACCCTCGTACCGGGGTGATACTTTTGAGATCAAACGAGAACTTGCTCAATTCTTCCGGAAAATCCGTTTGAACTTTTTCTTTAGAGATAAAGTTCTAGATGTCACTGAGGAGTTCGATACCAATACTGGCTTAAGAAATAAATCTACATTCAATCCTCTTGCCAGTCAGGTTCCTCCTCAAGGTTTGACATTTGAGAAAGCTGTGACTTCACAAGTTACTACTATTTGTGCCAAGGACAACAGACAGTATCAGAATTTGACTAAGAACGAACGACTAGCCATGGCTTCTTTGATTGCTGATGACACCATAACAATCAAACCAGCTGATAAAGGGGGATCCATTGTAGTAATGGATACCTCCTCTTATTGGACGGAATGTCTGAGGCAACTTGAAGACACACGGTTTTATAAACCATTGAGTGAAGATCCCACTAGAAGATTGGAACATGAAATCAAGATTCTTGTGGAAGAAGCACGGTCTAATGATTTGATTACAACTCATGAAGCCCTCTTTTTAGTAAATACTTATCCCGTTGTTCCTTACTTCTATGCACTCCCTAAGGTGCATAAGAGTCAGAGACCTCCACCTGGTCGCCCGATTATTTCGGGATTAGGCTCTCTACTCGAACCTCTTTCCACTTTTGTGGATTACTTTTTGAGGCCTCTTGTAGTGGAGATGCCCACTTACTTGAAGGACACTAAAGAAGTTCTTAGGCTAGTGGATGATCTGAGTTTTGACGTTGAAAGTGATTACCTCGTCTCTCTTGATGTAGAATCACTGTATACGTGTATTCCGCAAGACAAAACCCTGGCTGCCATTGAAACACTTTTGTTGAATAGACCTCCAGACTCGATTACACCCGTCTCATTTATCATTGATTGTGCCAGACTAGCCATGAAAGAGAATTTTTTTAAATTTGAAGAACAGCTGTTTCTCCAGGTGTCTGGTACTTCAATGGGGAGCGTTTTCGCTCCTAGTCTGGCCAATTTCTACGTTCATATTTTTGAACAAGAGCATATTTTGAATGATAATAACCCATACAGAGACCATATACGTGTATGGAAAAGGTATATTGACGATGTGTTTGTAGTGTGGAGAGGCACATCCACCTCTATTACTGAGTTTAAGATCTGGCTGAACAACCGAAACCAATATTTGAATTTCACTTGCGAATTTAGCAAAACTCAGTTGCCTTTTTTGGATGTTATGATCTCTCCTTTTGAAGGGGGCTTGAGTACTGAACTATATAAAAAACCAATGACGAAGAATTCTCTTCTATCGTACAATAGTTTTCATCCCCAGGCCCTACGTGATAATTTGCCTTATGGGCAATTTTTACGTATAAGGAGGAATTGTTCATCGACCATTAAGTATCAGGAACATGCCCAGATCTTATCGGACCAGTTACAAGTCAGGCATTATCCTAAGAAGCTTGTGAAGAGATCCTTGAAGCGTGCAAGAAACAATAATAGGGTATCTCTTCTTGATTCAGGCACTCCTAAAGTAACTACCAATCGATTGACATGTGTTCATACTTTTTGTAGTTTTTCTAATCAAATTAAGAAAAGCATATTGTCCAATTGGAAGATCTTGAATATTGGCGATACTTCTTTACCACGCCCACCATTCGCTTTCAAGCGCAGCACTAACATCAAAGATCGTTTGGTACATACACGTCCACGTACCAGTAACAAGAATCCACAGGGTACTCTGTGGGGTTTACCTCCGGTACAGGGCCACTTTCCCTGTGGGTCCTGTGCGGCTTGTCCACACACGACTCACACCACGGAAATTGACATTGGATCATCCAAACCATGGATTTTGACTTGCCATACAAACTGTAATAGTGACAACCTGGTGTATCTGATCCATTGCCCGTGCCCTCTTCGATATGTGGGCATGACTACACGCAGAGTGAAGACTCGCATCCTTGAGCACAAGAGCACTATTAGATGTAGGAAGTCTTCGACCAAATTGACTAATCATTTTCTTTCTGCCCAGCACAGTCCACAAGATCTCAAGTGGACTGTCTTGGAAAGACCTTTTATCCCACCACACATTACTGACATCACAACTTTTCTGTTCAAACGGGAACAATGGTGGGTGCACAAATTGAAGACTGATACTGTAGGTCTGAATGATGAGATTCCATGGGTTTCACTGTAGTATAATTTTCTAAGGAACCCTTGTTCACATTTGGTTTCTCGCTTGGATTAGCCTCATACTTTTATGTACTGGTGCATTCATTTGTTTAATTAACACCTTTGAAGAGACTCAGCAGTACCCTCTATCAAGGTGTTTTATTTGTTTGTTCTCCCATTCTTAGGTTTTGGTTATCGATGGACATATACTCATGTATCTGATGACATAAAATACAAGTAGTTATGAGGGTCCTGTAATACACACTCATCCTTGCGTCTATATGTGGGGTCTAGACCATTGCTTATAAGAGCATATAGCTTCTGAGACTTGATCCAGAATTATCATAGTGTTGAGTGATATTTATGTGCTAGTATATGTTAAGCAGGTATACGGCACGTTGATGTCTTTCTTTTGTGTTGCTAAAGTGCTGTGTGATTAGGCTATTGTTTCTGATATGGTGATCATGTTATTGGGCGCGTGTGTTATTTTCATGTATGAGCGCCGTATTGACGGGCTCTTTTACACTTTGAAACATGAAACGCTCAATTCAGAATAATTGATGCTATGTCTACTGCATCCTTTTGTTTATAACTTGGATACACTCTCTTGAGACGCGCATGCACGAGAGAGTAGTGTCTTCACACGATACATGCGCGCTGTTGGTATAGCGCTGGACGGATTCGCCTTTTTATTTGGAATGTCTCAATCAGAGGAATCGATGCGCTATGGTTTGCGTTTCGTATTTTTCCTATTGTGCGGCGATCTGGCTGGTTTTTTATGATTTTTGAACACTTCGAAAACTCTCTCACAGTGCGCATGTGCGGGAGAGGAGTGACTTTCACTCGACACATGCTCATATCACTCCTGTTTGCGCACCCACCTGGAGCCAATTAACTATGATTCTGGGCTATAAAAGCAGACTAGGTTAGACTTGATTTCACCTCCGGCTGCAGGCTCTGCAAGCTCCGGTGTACCGACGGAGAGGTGAGTCTTTCTGCTTGGCTGGGCCTTTTTCCTTTCCCTCCTGTCTTTTGATTGGAGTGGGGTTTGCCACACTATTTCCAGACTCTGCTATTTGCCTATTTGAGCTTTATATATTAGGCTCTTTGGCAACTTTGTTTTACCCTCTGAGTTTCTGGGGATAGTGTGGCCATTATGATATTCTTTAGCTTCCTCACCCATGAATCTATTTTTAGCTGAGTCCTCATGGTGGTTTCTATGTTGTAGCCTTTTAGGCTTTAGATATGATAGTTTTTCTTATTAATCTTACATCTTATGTTTTAAATGGTTAGTGCTCCCTGTGTCTTCCCTATTTACACTTACTCCCAAAAACATGCCTATCGGGGATACTGGTACTATTATCATAACCCTGGTTTTTTTGATAGGACAAGATTTGTTAATGACAAGATACACCGTTTTTTTCAGAGCGGTGCTCCTTTCCTGAGCTGTTGCCAGGTAGAGGTGTGGTTGCTTACCCAGCAGTGGCGGGTAAGGTTTTTCTTTGTTACCCCTTACAGAACCTTTTGCAGTTTATGGTTGATGCTTGTGATCATTGGTATGGATCAATTTTGATTCTTCTTTTTTGATTATAGGTAATCCTTCCTTCTGGAATGGACAGACTAAGAAGATTTTCTGTCTCTATATCCTTTTTGTTGTAGCACTTACACTGAGATAGCAGCAGCTTTATAGGTCCTGATGAAAGCCTTCCCTACAATTAGGTGTATGGCTGAAACATGTTGACCACTATTTTTTACTTTACCTTTGCGGTTTAAATTCACACCGCTGGTACACGTTTTTTAATCCTGGCAAGGGGCGTATTTGAATAAAGAATCTTTTTTGCGCTCTTTAGCTAGTTTTAACTTCACTATTCTCACATTTATTAATTTTTTGTTGCGCTGCGCCCTCATTCACACAGCTGTCTCTTCATTTGTGGATTTATAATATCCTATTAGTTATTCAAAACATCCCTGAGCTCCTCCCTCTTAGAGAGGGGGTTGTAGCCCTCAGAGGAACTATGCTTTTCCTCTGGGAGGAGAATCCCAAATGATGAAGCATGTCACCTATGGTGAGTGAGGGATTTCGTCCTGAAAAGGGAAGTGCCCATAGATAGATTTGTGGCACCTAGTCATTTGGTTCTGTATTTTATACTTTCATGCTTTCAAACTATGTAGTAGTGATTTATCACACTTATTGATCTCTTTTTTTCATAGACCCGAGGATTGGGTTTCTCTCCCCAGCTCCGATCACGGTCAGGGGGATCCTCCAGAAAGGGGCTGCAGGCATCGGGTGGACACTTGAGGCAGGTCAGGGATGACCAGATCCCAGGTCAGGATCGCCAGGGAGACCTCCTCGTGGTTTTGGGTCACTCGAACTCGGGCCGTGGGCGTCGGGTGCAGACTCGCAGATTTGTCTGGAGCCAGAGTCTGTGGGTGAGCAAATCCGGTGCTCACGGGTGACAAAGTCTGGTTTGAGAAGGCAGGGCAGGTCCTCTGGGTTCTTGGGGGCTGCTGGACGCACCGGGATTTCGCTGTAGCAGGTCGTGGTCGGGACAGGCCGGTAGGGCTGGGGCCAAGTCAGTTGGTGTCCTCTTCTTCAACACGGCTCTTCAGTACTTCTTCTTGTTTCTTCTTGTCTGAGAAGGCAAGGTTCAGGGTTGCCCCTAAATACTAAATTTAGGGGCGTTACAGGTAGGTACAGGTCGGGACCAATGGGTCCCTTCCTTGGGGTGGGTACACCCCAAGTATGCCACCCTCCAGTGGGAGGGGGGCATAAGCCTCACTCTGATTGGCTGGGTCCCCCCATCTGCAAGATGGTATGGACAGAGTCGTGCTTCACTTCGCCTCCCCCACCTGAGGGGTGGGGTTGGCAAAGGTGGGCACACCTCTCTTCCTAACTTGGTTTTCCGGCCGATTCTCCCACCCAAAGTGGGGGTCAGAACCGGTGGGGGCCAGCTGCTGGGAGCAGCAAATGGCTGGGGTAGCTCACAAAGGCGGCAAGCTGTTGAAGCTCCCCTTTCGTGCACCCTGCCCATCCTGGGGAGGAGGCTTGGCACCTTGTCCCAGGATGTGCTTGGTTTCAGGACCCCGAGAGTGGCAGGCTCTCGACCCAGGGGTCCAGAAACAGGTCTGGTGGTGGCAGCTGGCGAGCAGCCACTCAGCCAGGACATTAGAGTTAGGTTGTTTTTCAGGGGGGATCTCTAAGATGCCCTCTGAGTGCATTTTTCATTAAATCCCACAGTGGCATCACTGTGGGTTTAATTAATGTGCTGAGAAGTTTGATACCAAATTTCCCAGTTTTCAGTAAAGCCATTATGGTGCTGTGGAGTTCGTAATGACAAACTCCCAGCACCATATACTCTTTATGGCATTACTGCACTTACAATGTCTAAGAATTGACTTAGACACTGTAGGGGTACAGGGCTCATGCACCTGTATCCTCACCACTGGTATAGTGCACCCAACTAGAGGGGTGGCTTACCTATGCCAATACAGTGGGTTGTAGTCATGGCTCACAGGGATGTGTGCCATGTCGACTCTTCACTTTGTTCTGCACCAAAACACGCAGCCTGCACTGGCAGTGTGTAAAGGTACAGGGCCTCCAAGGGTGGCACAATAAGTGCTGCATCCCTTAGAGGCCTTCCCTGGTCACAGTGCCCTTGGTACCTATGGTACCTTTTACAAGGGACTTATATGTGGCCAGAGAGTTGCCAATTGGGGTTGGCAGGAACCCAGGGCACACACAGTCAAAGTACATCAACATTAGGCAAAACGTGGGGGGCAACCATGCAAAAAGGGGCACTTTCCTACACCCACTGGTCGAATGTCATAGTCTGTCAACCTTGGAGGTAATAACTTATTTTGCCTCCTACAGGGTGGCCATACACTGCTGAAAGAAAACTGAAGCGGTGTGAAAGCTCAAGTTGGCGCACTGGGAGACTGGACAGTACGTTCCCCCTGCTGGCCTGTACTAAGTTGGCTAAATACCTAACCCCAGCCTCAAAAGGCCTGAGTGTCTGTTGCTTGAGTGGAGCGCCTTGGCATTGTCTTTAAGCTGAACCCCTTCAAAGCTTTGAAATGGGCAAAATTGCTTAGGATACTGCCACACAGGCAAGGAAACACCCAGGGAGCGCCTTTTGGCCCTGCTTTTCTTGAACGTCTCCAATGCAGAGTCCGCCTTATCTCTGAAGAGATGGGTGCCGCCAAATGGCATGTGTAGGAAGCTGGCTCTTTATGTAATACATCAATAATCTGATATATTGTGTAAAGAGTCGAGGGGTTCCCTTATCAGTTGCCAGGGCTTGCTATGCCATCCCAAAGTGCTCTGTTAGGGGGTAGTGTGGCAGAGCAGCCTTAGAGCCAGAGGAGTGTAAGACCTTTGCAAATACACACAATGGTCAATAAATGAGAACATGCCTAAAAAAGGAGATCCACACCAATTTATAAAAAAAGCAAGTATCTTTAGATATGTTTAGGCATCAGAGAAAAATAGTTCAGGTAAGAACATTTTCAAATATAAATTCTTTTCACTTTAAAAAGTGGACACTGCAATTTCTGAGTTTGGTAATGTTATCCTATGGAAGGAAGAACAAGTTCTGCAAACAGGTACAGTACATCGTCTTACAGGACCAATCTCCAGGAAGTAAAGTGAGTTGTGGGCAAAGTCTAAGGCAGCACCAACAGTACACCAACAGCGGCACGAGCGTGACGGGTGCTGGGTGCTGGGTGCAAATCAGCGTCGGGAGCCCAATGTGTTTCAATGGGGATCGGTCTCTGTAAAAAGAGGCTCTGGCTAGGAAGCAAGTTGGGCTGAACCAGACAGTGAGCTCAGGCCTTGTGATACATGAGGACGCCTTTGGTCCTCTTCTCCAAGCCTAGGGGCGACAAGTGCAGAGGTGTCTTTAGGCGTTGGGTTTTTCGTACCGGAGCAGTTGCAGTTGAGGGGGCCTGCGTGCAGAGACTGCAGGCGTCGTTGGGGAGTCCAGGGGTGAAACCACGATGGACTCGGGCTCTGGAGTGCTGAAGAACCTTACTGGCACCATTGGCCCACTTCAGCTAGGGCCAGAGGCGACGAGTGCAGTGGCTGCCTCAGGTGTCAGTTTTGGCGGTTCTAGAGGCCTTAGACTCTCTTTTTTGGAGATTCTTCTTGAACAGTTCTGCTGTTCACAGGAGGTCTTGATTCTTTGTCGAAGGAAGGCAGTTCTCCCAAGTTTCTGGAGTCACTCCTGCAGGACGAGTCGACTTTGGTGCAGTTTTCGACGAGGGCTGCAGGAAGGCCGGCAGGCTAGGGCCAATTCAGGTGCTCTCTTCAGTCGTCTTCTGCTTTTGCAGCCCTTTGGTGTCCGCTCTCTTCTTCGGTCATCAGGATCTGCTTCTCTAGTGCCAGGGATTCCTCTAAATACTAAATTTAGGAATGTAGGGTAGGAGCCAATGGGCTACTGACCTTTGGGGTCACTTCGCCGCTATATGACCACTTCCTGTGGGAAGTGGGCATAATCCTGTCTGAGAATTCCTAGGTATGCCATCACAAAGATGGCTACCTTTGGGAAATCGTGTCCACCTCGCAGTAGCCCAAATTAGGGGTGGTACTAGCCTGGGGGTGACACACCTACCTAACTTGATACTTTTTCACCTGTCCAGGTGCCAAGGGGGCTCTGCATAGGGGGGTGGCAACCTCTCTTGTGAGGGGGATAAGATTTGCATTCCAAAGGCGGCGGCTCCTTTGAAGCTCACCAGCCCCTGGAGGCTAATCTGCAGATCATCCTGTGGGAGCAGGGGGAGTTACATCCTCTTCCCGGACAGGTGTCTGTTCCCGATCTCCTGAGAGCAAAAGGCTCTCACCCTAGGAGATCAGAAACTTGTCTCGAGTGGCAGGCTGTCAGAATCCAGTCAGCAAGCCCGCCAGAGGCTGATAGGTTTTCAGGGGGCACCTCTAAGATGCCCCATGAGTGCATGTTTTGATAATTCAAACACTGGCCAGTGTGGGTTTATCAAGATGAAATGTTTGATACCAAACATCCCTCCTGGCACAATTTGTGATGCAGCGCTTAGGGACCGTCTTTAGTGCCTCAGGCTCTAGGTATTAGGGTACCATTTACTAGGGGCTTACAGAGGGTGCTAAATGTTCGCCAATTGGGTGGAACAATTATACAGTTTTGGGAAAGAGCTCTGGCACTGGGGACCTGGTTAGCAAGAACCCACTGCACTCACAGTCGAAATCACATCATGTACCAGTCAAAAAGTGGGGGCAACCATGTCAAAAAGGGGCACTTCCCTACAGCACGTATATTAACAATGAATGAATTTCTCCAAAAAAAAGCCTGTGGACCTCATCCACTCATGGCACCAAAGCACCACGCTGGTACCGACTTCCCTGCTCAAACAGTCAGTAGTGTCTGGTCCTGAATGTATCACATTCTTTGCTGCATCCTGTCCATTTTGAATGATATGATCTAAATTTGTGTGAAACTCTTCCAGAAATGTCGGCAAGATCTCACTGATCATATCCCATAAAACGTATAAATATCTGCCTAGGAGACAGCTAGCACTGACTGAGTGCAGAGCAAAGCTGGCAGAAGAAAACACTTGTTTTCAGAATGCCTCTAAATGTTTAAATTCTCTGCCAGGAAGAGTTGTAGAAAAGTAGTTGGGATTTACTCTGCTTGTAGAAGCCTGGGCAACCAGACTTCCTCTGTAGGATGCTGGGTCAGGAAAGCAGGGTCTCCTCGGGTAGGCCTGTGGCATGTGGGTACCTGCCTATTTACTGGCAAGAGCAAAGTTTGGCCCAGGTGCCCATCAATGTGTCAGTGAGCGCTTCACTAAAGAAGAACAAGCTGCTCAGTAGATGCCTGTCTGGGCTGCAGAACCTCTGTCAGCACATTCGTATTGAAATCAATAGATGGTAGCTGTGGTCCAAAACTTTGGCCATACGCCAGCAAAATAAGTTGATTCCTCCATTGAGAGGTCAGGGGGGAACCCAATCCACTGTCAGTGGAGGTATCCAGACCACTAGCCGCTTGCAAATCCATGTACAAGTTTATATATTCATAATATTGGGCATCATTCCCATCATCTCCGTTGTCATCTCCGAGATTATACTGACTTTAGTTTGAGTCTGAGCAAAAGAGGTTGTAAAGGGCTTGTGGATTATGTCCCAATAGTGAAAAAGTTACAACTGAGTCAGAAACAAGCTGTACCAATTGTGGCGTATGATGCGACTTCAATTGAAATCAAGTCAAATTTATTTCCGAGTAAGACAAGTATATGGTGGAGCAGTAACTGCCTTGTATCAGATTACTGGGACTTAGCCAAGAAGAGGTAGACTAGGCATGCCCCTGAATAAGAGACAGAAGGACCCAAAAGCAGAATGGCATCACTTTTTACCAAATCTTTTCCACCTGGGTATCTCTAGGGTGTAAAAGTATGAAGTCCAATCACCTGAAGAAATATACTCTAGTTTTTCATGAAATGAAAATTCCATTAATGAGCATGATTTAAAGGGGTGTGTAGTTCCTGAATTTTTTTTATCTATGTTACCATCATGAAAAAATGTCTCCCACCATCTACACAAACCTTGGAGATAGGCAAAATTAACATCAGTAAAATTACCAGACTATATAAAAAAAAATAAAAACTGATTTGCTAAGACAGAAAAAGCCCTCTGGAAATACGAACCAGCAGATACTAGCTTTCAGCAATACAAAATACAATACTGAACAGTGGTACATACTGCAAGCCACATTGCGAACAAAATTAACTGTTGTGATGGGCTCAGGTATTTAGACTAAAGAGGAGAAGGTCTGCCCGATAACACAGCTGAAGGATAAAGCGCAAAGTTTTTGGATTACTGTTTTTCCAAAAGTTTGGTAAGGAAAAGAATTGGACAACGCAGCATCTATGTGCTTTTGAAAACAATGTAGAACTCGCTTCTTTGCACAAAACAACCATCTACTGCAGAGAGCAGTGTTTCGCTTCTCATCTCCCAAGTTCTTTAACACATTACAAGGCTTAGCAGTGGGCAATGACACAGTCTGACCAACTCAGCATTACTAGGGTCCCTCTTACAGTATTCCTCGAGGGCGCCAGAGTAACCCACACTAACCCCGCATGTAAAAGGGTGCAGTGCCACAGGCTATTATTAGGAGATTGGCACAAGCATTCTCTTAACATCAACCCAAATAAGCCTCTATATTAAAAGTAGTAATTGATTCTTTAGTTTTCAACATCTGTGCAGAAAGATGGTGGAATTTTCTGAAGCAAGAGGAAATATCTTTTGACAGCACGCCACCATACAATGTTACTGAAATAACTTGCATTATTTAAAATATCATGTAAAGTAGAACTACCATAAGCACGAACTGAAAATATTGTGCAGCCCACACTAGAAAAAGAAAAGAAAACTTGAAGTAAGACATGAAAGTGCAGGAAGAGCTTCTTACCATGGTGAACTGCTCATTCTTGCAAACCATGCAAGTGGTTTCCCTTTCGTCTGGGATCCAGTGCCTCTTTGCGGGTGGTCTCTCAGGTGGCACAAAGTCCGGAGAAGATTTGCTTCTTCTCCTAGGGCCCTTTTCCCTTGGGGGAGGTGGTGTCTGCAAACGTGTGCTAGCTGTTAAAACAGGAGCCAGTGAGGAGTCTGCTTCAAATTTCCACCCAGCGGGCCAGAATACAGAACAACATCAAGGCCAAAGCCTCTATACACTCACCTCCTACAGGCATGCATAAAGTTTGTGGGAGATTTTCCTTTTATCCTTTACATTTTCAATATGATTTATGTATGGCATATTTGTTAACTTCAAAACATTCAAACACACAGGGTATCTTGTGTGGAAAACCAACTACCATAGCCAACCCTGTGGAACTAATACCAACGAAAAAGGAAAACAATTTAAATCGAAGAGATCTTACATTACAAAGCAACTCTCCAAGTCAAAGCAAACAATGTCTTCAACTGTTGACTTAAAAGTGGTCTGAAGTGTTTGGTTTTCACTAGGACAAAGACAGCTTTACTATACCGCTGGTAGATTTACATGCCCATAAAGATTATGGTTTTCCATTAGTTTCCTGGAGCCATGACCAATACTTAAAGCACAAGTTACTTACCTTCGGTAACGATATATCTGTAAGAAACATTAGTTAGTTATAGATTCCTTACCTTAGAATTACCCCCAGGCGTCAGACTGGATCCGGAAAGTTTTCGTTAGCAGTACCTCTGCGCGTCGGAAGGTGGCGTCGGTCGGCTCCGAGTCTGTCGTCGGCGTCGCCGGGATGACGTTGCAGCAGCTACTTAGATGCCGCCCTTGCGCGCTGACGTCAGTTCTGTACACGACTTTCCGCGCCAGAAACGCAGAGCCATGCAAGACACTGACCATTGGTGCACAAAACTAGGGCCCTGAAGGGATGTCCTTAACCCTAGAAATCAGTTCGCAGAACGGGGAGGATGGGTGGGGCGGTAAGGAATCTATAACTAACTAATGTTTCTTACAGATATATTGTTACCGAAGGTAAGTAACTTGTGCATCTGACAGAAACACGTTAGTTAGAGATTCCTTACCTTAGAATAGATACCCCAGCAATACCAACCCCGGTGGTGGGTCTGCGAACCAAGATCACACCAGAAAGTCCTGGAGAACAGAACGGCCAAAGAAGCCATCTCTCCGGACTTGGCTGTCCAGGCAGTAGTGCTTGGTGAACGTGTGCAGCGATGCCCATGTAGCTGCCTGACAGATGTCGCTTAGAGGAACTCCCCGTCCCAAATCAGTGGTGGCTGCCATCGCCCTGGTGGAATGGGTGCGCAACCCCACTGGAGGTTCCTTTTTAGCCAAAGAGTAACAGGCCTTGATACACAAGACGACCCACCTGGAGATGGTCCGCTTGTGTACAGCCCGACCTTTCTTGGTGCCCACGTAGCCAACAAAAAGTTGGTCATCCACCCGGAACTGTTTTGTGCGGTCTAGGTAAAAAGAGAGCGCAGGTTTTGGGTCCAGACGGTGGGCAAAGTGATGGTTTGGCCAATATGAAAAGATGTAACCACCTTTGGAAGAAAGGATGGACGAGTGCGTAGGAGAACTTTGTCCGGCTGCATAGCCAGAAATGGAAGCTTAGAAGAAAGAGCCTGGAGCTCACTCACTCTTCGAGCAGAAGTGATGGCCACCAGGAAAGCAGTCTTAAGTGTCAAAAGACGAAGAGGACAGTTATGAAGTGGCTCAAAGGGAGCACACATTAAAAAGGTTAAGACCAGGTTCAAGTCCCACTGAGGCATAACGAAAGGAACAGGAGGAAAGAGAGGAGTTATGCCTTTCAGGAAACGATTAACAACAGGGGACTTAAAAAGAGAAGGCTGATCAGGAAGCCTGAGAAAAGCAGAAATGGCCGAAAGATAGCCCTTGAGAGTGCCCAGAGCAGAGCCCTGCTGGGCCAAAGAAAGGAGGAACAAGAGAACCTCAGAAAGAGGGGCAGAAAGGGGATCCACAGCCTTTGCTGTACACCATGCCACAAATTTGTTCCATCGGCAGGCGTATACCGTCTTAGTGGAGGGACGCCTGGCTGCCAAGATGACATCACAGACTTCAGGAGGCAGGTCAAATAACGTCAGCTGCCGCCGCTCAATCTCCACGCAAGGAGGTGGAGGCTGGACAGGTTCGGGTGGAGGACCGTCCCCTGCTGCTGCGACAGAAGATCCTCCCGAAGAGGCAGACGGATCGGAGGATCGATGGCCATACTGAGTAGCTCGGGATACTATACTCTTCGTACCCAATCCGGAGCCACAAGAATGACTTGGGCCCGGTCGCGCCTGATCTTCTTCAGCACTCTGGGCAGAAGTGGTATAGGCGGAAAGAAGACCGCAACTCCACTCGCGACGAAAAGCGTCGCCGAGCGTGTGCCGCCTTGGAAATTCCAACGCGCAGAACTGCTGACATTGCGCGTTCTCTTCGGTGGCGAAGAGATCTAACCAAGGCTCTCCCCACTGTTGAAAGAGACCTTGGGCCACCTCCGAGTGAAGACGCCATTCGTGATCCATCATGCACCTGCGGCTGAGCTCGTCCGCCCTGGCGTTCAGAGAACCTGCCAGGTGTTGAACCACCAAAGATATGCCCTGATGTTCCAGCCATGTCCAGAGACGGAGAGCCTCTTGACATAGGGTCCACGACCCCACCCCGCCCTGTTTGTTGCAGTACCACATGGAGGTGGTGTTGTCCGTGAACACCTGCACTACTCTTCCCCGGACAGAGGGAAGGAATGCCTTGAGTGCAAGACGGATCGCCCGAAGCTCCAGAAGGTTGATGTGGAGCCCGGACTCCGCCGGACACCAGAGGCCTCTGATCTCCACCTCTCCCATGTGGCCACCCCATCCCAGAAGGGATGCATCTGTCACCACAGTGTGTTCTGGTTTGGGAAGGGAGAGGGATCTGCCGTTGACCCAATCCTGGCTCGTGAGCCACCACTGCAATTGTCGTGCAGTGCCCTCCGAGATCTGGACGCAATCGGACAGGTTCCCCTGATGATGCGCCCACTGGAACTTCAGGTCCCACTGCAGAGCCCGCATATGCCACCTGGCATGATCGACCAGCAGGATGCAGGGGGCCATGAGTCCCAACAGCCTCAAGGTCTTCCTGACCGAAACCCGGGATAGAGGCTGAAAGATCGGAATCATAGCCCGAATATCCCGGACTCGCTGTTCGGGAGGATAAACCCGAAACTGCGTCGTGTCCAGAACCGCTCCGATGAAGAGGAGCTTCTGAGAGGGAATCAGGTGCGACTTTGGCGCATTGATGGAGAACCCCAGCGAATGCAGGAGGTCGGCCGTAGTCTGGAGGCGGGAGACAGCCTGGGGCGAGCCCGCCTTCAACAGCCAGTCGTCGAGATAGGGGAAGACTGAAACCCCTGATCTGCGCAAATGAGCTGCGACCACCGCCATCACTTTCGTGAACACCCGAGGGGCGCTGGTAAGGCCAAAGGGGAGCACGGTAAACTGAAAATGCTTGTGGCCTACCGTGAACTGGAGGTAACGCCGGTGGGCCGGCAGGACGGGGATGTGAAAATAAGCGTCCTGCAGGTCCAACGCTACCATCCAGTCTCCAGGGTCGAGGGCAGACAAGACCTGAGCCAGGGTCAACATCTTGAACTTCTCCTTCCGGAGGAAGCGGTTGACGTTCCTGAGATCCAAGATAGGACGCAGGCCTTTGTTCTTCTTGGGTACCAGAAAGTAGTGGGAATAACAACCACGACCTACTTCTGGGACAGGAACGCGCTCGATGGCTCCCTTGGCCAAGAGAGCCGCAACTTCCTGTTGGAGAAGGGACAGGTGATCCTCCGATATGCGATGGTACTTGGGTGGCATGGAGGGAGGGGTAGCCTCGAAGGGGAGAGAGTAGCCCCTTCGGACTATTTGCAAAACCCACCTGTCCGACGTGATTGTGCACCAGTGGGGGAGGTGATGGCGAATCCTGCCGCCCACTGGTGTTTGGTGGCCCTGAAATGTCGGACTAGGAGGGCTTGGAGGTTGCGGCGGAGGGGGCGGAGGTGGACTGGCCCGCCTGCTGGCCCCCAGAACCACGGCGTTGGTTCCCACGTCCCCGGCTGCGCTGAGATGAGATGAAAAGGTCTGCGCAGGCCTGTGGCTCTGAAGGGAACGTGGTGGGGCACCCCTTCCGTGGCCACGAAAGGGGCGAAAGGCCGACTGTGCAGGCCGCATGGTGGAAAGACCCAAGGACTTGGCCGTAGCCCGCGAGTCCTTGAAACGCGTCAATGCACTGTCCGCCTTGTCGCCGAACAGGCGACGGCCATCAAAAGGCATGTCCATCAGAGTGTTCTGGACATCCCCGAAAAGCCAGTCGTCCTCAACCAGGCGTGGCGTCTGATCGCCACCGACGTGGAAATTGCTCTGCCCAGTGAGTCGGCGGTATCCAGCCCACACCGAATGGCGAACTTAGCTGCGTCTCTCCCTTCAGCAACAGCACGGGAGAGCACGGTCCGGGCCTCCTCCGGACACAGAGGCAGCACTTGCGCCACCGAGTCTCCTACAGAGTGGGAATAACGGCCCAAGAGGCATGCGGTGTTCACCGACCGCAGCCCTAAGCTGGAGGAAGAAAATAACTTCTTCCCAAGGTGATCCAGCTTCTTGGATTCCCTATCCGAGGGTGCGGTAGGGAAGGCGCTCTGGGACGTTGAGGCTTGGACCACCAAGCTCTCAGGGGAAGGGTGTTGGGAAAGGAACAAGGGGTCGCCCGGAGCCGGGCGGTGGCGTCGGGCAATCATCCTATCCACAGGAGCCTCTGTGGTGGGCTTGGACCAAGTGCCCAAAAGGATGTCCGCGAGGGCTTCATTAAAAGGCAGCAGGGGCTCCGAAGAGCTCGCTGCCGGCTAAAGTACCTCTGTCAGGATGTTAGTCCTGACTGCCACCGTAGGAAGCTTGAGGTTGAGAGCCTCGGCAGCCCTATGCAACACCACTGCGTAAGACGCTCCCTCCTCCGTAGCCACGGTAGGAGGAGACAGCATGCCAAGGTCTGGCGAGGTGTCCAAACCACTGGCATCCCCCAGGTCCTCTCTCCAGTCCTGTTCCAGCTGTTCTGTTAAAGGGTCACCTGACCCCTCCCAATCCTCCTCCTCCTCCTCGTCCCCTGGGTGCCAATCTGGCCTAAAAGGGACTCCAGGAGTGAACAGGGGCACAAAAACCCCGCTCGGCGCCGGATCCGGCGTCGGTCGACGCCGGTCCGGCTCCATGTCTTCATCCGGAAGGAGGTCGATCCTGAATGGTGGTGGCTCCGCGACCGGTCCCTCGACTGGGACCTCGAACGGCGCGGAGCCGACTGTCGGCGTTCAAGCAGCTTTCGGGACCGCTCCCGCAAAGCCTTCGGCGTCAACAACCGGCAGTCGGAGCACGACTTGGGGTCGGGGTCATGCTCCAGGCAGAAAAGGCACACGCGGTGCGGATCCGTCACCGACATCAGTCGGTTACAGGAACCGCAGGCCCTGAATTCTGGCATCCCTCGTGCACCTTTCGGAGTCGGAGACTCGAAAAAGACGTCGACAAAAGTCGAGAAAAAGTTAGTCAAAAAATGACTGAGGTACCGCTCTTCCCGGATCTGCGCTGGCTGGCGCGGAAAAAGAAAGAACTGACGTCAGCACGCGAGGGCGGCGTCTAAGTAGCTGCCACCACGTCATCCCGGCGACCACGACGCCGACGACGGACGAGGAGCCGATCGACGCCACCTTCCGACGCGCAGAGGTACTGCTAACAAAAACTTTCCGGATCCAGTCTGACGCCTGGGGGTAATTCTAAGGTAAGGAATCTATAACTAACGTGTTTCTTTCAGAAATTAATTTCATAAGACTGGGTTTAAAAAAAAAAATAGTTTCAAAGAATATCCTATTATTTAATTTGTATCTCTGTACATGTAGGAAATACCATCACTACTGAGAATGTTGGTAAAATATTATATTGCCCTCTAATGAAGAAATAGCCTTCATGCTAGAAAGTCATGTAGATGGTTTTAGGTCTATAGGGCTGAATCTATAGAGTTGCACAACATTTAAGCTCGGTCTTGCTCAAATCAAGATTAGCAATACCTTATGAAACACAATCAGATGCAATAGATCAAGTGTCAGTTGGGTAGGATCTTCCGCAAAATATCTATTTCAGCAGATCCTTTCCTAATATTTCGAGATTATATAGTTTGCATTTTTAGCCAGCATCTTTTTTAAATTCTTATTTCACAATTATCATTCACCTGATAAACATTGATGGTGAATGCAGTTAAAAATGTAGCACTTCTAACACTGGAGAAATCTTTGACGACCACATTTAGCACTGGGCAATGAGAACTGGAATATAAAGTCTGTCATATCATTATAATTTGCTGTCTGGTTCCTGTAAATGTGCAGAATACAGATGTATAGACTGAATTATTACTAATTCATTTAGGTTTATAGATCTAATATAGACTTCAAATAATTAGCCAAAGTCTTTTAAAACATATTACAATAGTTTTCTTTCGGGATCAAATGTGTTCAGTCATGTCGTGCGCTGCGCATCATAATAATTGGAAAAGCATGTCGAGATATGAGGAGAGCTCTTCCCTTCTGCCCTAAAATTGTTGTTTTTTTAAAAATACTTTTGGTCCTCGCACCTGAAAGATTTTCTTTAGCACACCAATGGATGAACCGTTTAGGTCCACCACACTTAAGAAGGCAATGCAGTAGAAATCAATGGTTCGTCCATGGCATTCCAGAAGTTAACTGCTCACTGTCCTTTCTTCAGGGAAACAAAGGATGTCCGGAGGTTCTGACTTTACCTGTCATTTGCAATATTGTTTTATTTATTTGAATATGACTTCGCTAACAGCAGCTCATTATCTTTTTGTAGCTAATAGAAGCACAGAAGTGGAAAGTTGAGGCTTAAGATTCAGGAGATAGTTGTCGATTGTAGAAAGTTGCCCTACACAATACGTTCAAAGATGTGGACTTATGTACGCCTACTACCCCTCCTGGGGTTTAGGCCATCAATCAGAATCCTCAAGCCATCTCTGCCTTGGGCTTTTCTTTCAATCTGACTACAGGTGTAAACCATCTCCTTGCAGTCAGCCTCGTGGCCTTGGTGTCAGGTGTTTCTTGGCCTTTCTCTTTTCCTTTTCTCTTGAGGGCTCCAGGTAAGGGCTTGCCTGGTCCTGTTTGATGCAGGCTTGTGGAGGGTTTGACTTATTGAGCACTATTGTGTCTTCATGATTTCTTCATTGAGTTGGAAAGTCTGCTGCCATAGGTCGTTGTTGCTGATGGTGTTTGTCCAACGGATTTGGAGGATTTCCTCAGACAGGTGTTGATAAAGGTCTGGACTTTGTTGGTGACGGTCACTGTTGTCCTCCAAGTTTCGGCACCATACAAAAGGATTGATTTTACGTTGATGTTAAAAAGCCTGCTCTTGGTTTGCAGCGTTAGGTCCCTGGAGTTCCAGATCTTCTTTAGCTGAATGAAGGTATCCCTTGCTTTGCCGATTCTTGCCTTGACGTCGGCGCCGCTCTGCTTGTCTATGACACTGCCTAGGTAATTGAAGGCCTCAGCCTCTTCCAGTGCATCGCCTGCAAGAATAACTACAGTTGTGCAGGACACGTTAGCCTTCAGGATCTTGTTTTTCCCCAGTGGATGTTGAGGCCAAGCTGTGCTGATGTGGCTGCCACACGGTCTGTCTTTTCTTGCATCTGCAGATGGGTATGGGAGAGTAGGGCCATGTCATCTGCAAAGTCCAGGTCGTCGTGCTGCATCCAAAGTGTCCACTGGATCCTATTTCTCTCCTTGCTGTGGATGTCTTCATGATCCAGTCTATGGACAGGGGGAAGAGAAAAGGCAAGAGCACACAACACTGGTGCCTGGTCCTCATTGGACGGCTTCCGTGATTTGTCCTCCATGGACTATCTTGCAGGTCATTCACTCCTAAGAGTTCCTGATGATTCTTACAAGTTTATATGGCACATCATAGTGGGGGAGGAGTTTTCAAAGAGTCTCTCACTCCACACTGTTGAATGTCTTCTCATAGTCGCAGTTGACAGATGGGGAAGTTCCATTCTATTGACTGCTCAATGATGATGCACAGAGTTGCAATCTGGTCTGTGCAGGACCTATCTTTGCGAAAGCCAGCTTGCTGGTCTCGCAACTGAGCGTTGACTTGTTCCTTCATGCTTTTCAGGATGACTTTGTTGAACACTTTGCCTGGGGCTGATAGAAGAGTTACCCCTCTGTAGTTTGTGCATTTACTCAGGTCACCTTTCTTAGGGATCGTGATGGGATATCCCGCTTACAAGTCTAATCGCACCTTTTCCTCTTCCCAGATCCTTCCAAACATGGGGTAGAGCATCTCGACTGATGTTTCAATGTCTGCCTTCAGCGCCTCTGCAAGAATGTTGTCAGGTCCTGCTTTCTTCCCATTTCTCAGATGTTTGATGGCTTGCCATATTTCTTCCTTGGGTGGTCTGCTGCAGGTAATTGGCAAGTTTCTGTCAGCTGGCTGTATGTGTGGTGGAGACTGCGGCATGGGCTGGTTCAGCAGTTCCTCAAAGTGCTCCACCCATCGTTGTTGTTGGCCTTCATTACCCATGATTGACTTCCCAGCTTTGTCTTTAACAGGTCTTTCTGGCTAGCTGCTCAAAGATGGGGAGCCTTATGAATAAACTTAGGACCTGGATACAGCTTAAGGCTGAATTACTTTCAAGCCAGGCTGACATTTTGTGAAGATCAGGACCCTTGTCTCAGCATTGCCACCATCCTCAAGCCTGTGCATTCATTTCTAAATTCGCTCCTGAGCACGCAGTGGCTGCAAAGGTGCTAAGCACAGTTTTATTTTCCTTCATATTGTTAAAATGGTATTAACTGCAAAGGCTGGCCTCTATTACGCATTTCCACAATGGTCACAAGATGAACTAGGTTTATATATCAATTGTGTGGTTATTCTAGCAGGTGTAATGCAGCAAAACATTTGATGTCAATGACCTGGTTTGTTAATATTGCTTCATCTCTATGAAACATCTCATAGGGTTTCTGGCATAATTGCAAGGCCCTCAAAATCTACAACCGTGCACATCGTATCTAGGTTTACCCTAGACAGTTAACAACTGGAACTTCAAATATCTGAAGAGCACCACTGACTGAACACAGACCTGTTTCTATCCTGGCCAGATAGGGACCTGGCAAGAAAGACCTCAAAATCCAATGCAGAGTTTTTCAGTTGGTATCTGGTATGCAGAAACAGTTGGAGGATGCATACTTTAAGGACTTGTTTGTTGGAGTATAATAAACTTACCATCTTTATAACGATCCAATGAGAGATCACACAGTACAGATGGAGAGAAAGTAAGCTTTTTTTGTAATTATAGCCCTTGTTTGAAGAACGTATAGTGCCCCATTCTTATGGAAGTTTTGTGGTATTCCCTAAACCATCTTGCAAAAAAATCTACCAATTCAACAGAGTAATAAAATGGACACACCAGCTGATTATAGAAAACGTTCTGCAACTGATCACCTGGTGGTAGTGCTTAATTCGAGCGAACGAGAGGCAGAACTCGTATTTGGGGGCAGCCCGTATTTCCTTCAAGTGTCTTTGATTAACAGTAAAAGAGAGATAACACACAAAGCAGAGATAGAAGGAAGAAGAAAAAGACGGAAAAACAGTGACAAAGGGAGAAAGCAGGGATGTAAAATAACCTGCAAGAGTGAGATAAAGAGACAGGAAGTGCCTGGTGGTGAATAAAGAGGCATGAGGTGGAATCAAGATTACAGAGCTTTGGAATACGGCACCCAAACCTTTGCTAGTGCTGCCCACAGGCTTTGGAGCACAACTTTGGACCCCATCACATATTCTTTTACAAATGAAGCACTGCTTGGAGGGCTTCTAGTTGAGGTATTCTACCGCAGGACTATCGACAAAAACATCACTTGCACTGTAGTAGTCCTAGGCTTCAGGAAATTAAATGAAAAGCACTACAGATCCCTTTAAAGCAAGTGTAGTCCATAATTTCAATTTTCCTTAAAAAATAACAGAATGAGGTAGGGATTATATATTATTAAATGCTCTTAAGGTGGACATAATCCACTCTTATGTTGGTTTCTGGAACATTATTCCTTTGCAAATTGATTAACCAAGGGAAATAGACAAGAAGATCTTCCAAAACTGAAGTATTTTCAACTGTGGGATGTGTATGAATAAGGTTTACAATTAATTCAAACTCCTGGAAAACAATGATACATTCCAGAAAGCATGGTCAGGTAATCACATTGAGCTCCTAGACTTGTGTGTAAAAGTCAGATGTTAAATCACTGCATTGAGAAGAAGTGTTTTTGACTCCAGAAGATGGCAAAATACTTAATATTCCCATGTCAAAATCTAGCATTCGACCAGTGAAGTATCTTAGATTTCCTGATAATTTCAAGCTAGGTGTGGTGTAATTTCTTGGGGTTTATTAATCTAAGATGATCTATATGAAACAAACATCTACGAGTCTACATTTTGTTCAGTGCAGAAAAAAAGATATTTCTATTGTTGGCCAGAAGAACCAAATGGGTTATGTAACGGATAATGTGAGTTTGGATTTACATTCTCCTGGAGCAAATATGACCTCCAAAGGATGCAGACTATCGCCAGAGTTGTTACTTAGGCAAGGGACTCCATATTTAAGAAATGATGCTATAGGACCTTCAGTCACAACATTTCATTGGTCGTATGTATGGTTTAAAATAGCATAATACTTGCATCCAGCCCTGACAACTAATGCAGAACTATCCCAGCAAGAGTGAAGGCATTTTTATATGAATGATACATAGAGGCAAGAACGAATTCACCATTGAATTAGGTTATTTATTTGAAATATACTGATTGCTGCTCTCAAGTCGCAATAAGGTTATTTTTTATGACTGATTGCAGTTTGTTGTACTTGATATTTTGTTTAGCACAGCCTCAGATACTAAATACGTTTGAGATGTGGCTGGTAATAAAGTGCGAGGTAAAATATAATGCTTGCCTCTATGTTCCTGATCAAATAAAGACTTGCCTTCTTTCTAGCTAGAAAATACTGCACTCTAAAAACAAATTCTACACCCAATGACAAACAAAATATTTGCATTAAGTTACTCTGAAACCAAACAGAATTCAAACTGTTGATGTGGCATGCAATGGTGAGAACAGATACAAAGATACAAAAAATGACAGCTAGTGACTGTATGCAACTAGTTATCACTGCAATGGTCTCCTTCCTTACCAGGGAAAGAGAGGGATGAGGGTTCTGATGTTGATGTTATGGACAGGGTCTCGGACTCGGTCACCTGACTAAGGCTTTCTGGGAGGCGACTCTCAGAATCTAGGCAAAAATAGCAGATAAAACACATGGATCATGGAGTCATCTGCTAGAAAGAAGAGGAATACAATTCAGAAAGCAATAAGCAGAGGTTAGTATGAAAATAAGTATGCATAAGTGACAAAACATGCAGATGTTATTGTTCCTGCACAGTGTACAATCTGAAAAGTCAACACAATTGTAAAGTCTCACTTTGAAAGGGAAGGAAGCTTGTAGCATTAATTACTTTACCAATGATTCCTTCCCAGCTTTGTACTACTCCACAGCACTGGATGCCCCACTTGGCGATGAGAGAACTATGACAAAAAGCACCAGAAACAGGAAATCTGCAACCTGCCTCTCAAGTATGCCTGTCCCTTTTTTCATGTCAGCAACCTTGAATCAGCACCAGAGCCGTGCAATCAAACACTGGCACACACAAGCAGATACATGTTTAACCCAAATCCTAGGCCTTAAAACCTAGATTAGTGTCATGTATTGTGCCATGTGAGGAAACAGATTTTTTTGCAGGTTCACCTACGCTTTTTGCCCCCATTTTGACTACTAGACACTGATGTAATGAAATATCCTGAGCCTTGCTAATCAGGACTCTGTGTATGTGCTCAGACCCTTAAAAAGGTGCATGTTTAAGTGGCTTACCCTCAATTGGCATAACTTGACTTACTAGCTAGTTCCTAATATATGGTACCAGGTGTAAGTTAAAGTGCCTCTTGTAGACTGCATCACTAGTTGTGCCACCACGAGTGTGATATGGCAAAAGCATGACTCCCAGCCTGCCATTGCTTGCTGGGAGAGCAGTTTAAACAGCTAACTCGACTTTACAATTTCAAGCCATGGCAAAGCCCAAGTCTTCCTATTTAATATTTGTAAGTCCCCCCTAAAGCAGGCTTACTGAGCCTTAAAGGCAGGGTACATTATATAAAATGGTTGGACCTGTATTTTCATATTTTGAAGGTCCTAACAGTAAAAACCAACAATGTAATTTTACTGTTAAAATGCTGGTAGTCCCATTGGCGAGAAAAGAGTTATAGGCTGACATCTCAGCCCTTCTAACATCTGAATGGGACTACTAAAGTTGGTACTTCAAGGTATCAAAAGAATCGCTTCATTAAATCCAATTAGATGGTTAAATCGGATTTAATGTCAGTGGTGGTAAAAGTGCAACTTTAGTAAGTTGCCACTTTGTTGCCAAGGTTTCCAGTTCTCTTTTCAGTTGCACACAAAGGTCTGTCCTCAGGACAGTGTTCGGGCCTCCTGGGGAGAAGTGTAAACGACTCGCAGGAAATCCTACAAAGGTTCTGCCGGCGGAGGAAATGTAATCTCCTCTTGGCAGGAAAAGTCACACAGCGTGTGAGCCCAAAAGGCGAGCTTCAAAAGGGATGCCGCTTTTGATGAGCAAATGGCATGAACACACAAGAGGGGCTGTTCCTCCATCTAAATAGACAGAAGGGCATCCGGGACAGTGAAGAGAAAACACATTCCAGACCGGTTTTCCCGTGGACGTGTAGCCCAGAGGTAGCCACACCCCTAGGGCGGGCACCAAGCGCCACACACAGAGAGGGATTCAGCCATCTTGGGAGTAGGCAGAATTGAGCACTCTGTGATACGTAGATGCCACACTTCACAGGAAGTTGTCATTAGGCAGGAGGGATCCAAGTAGCTCATAGACTAGTGACCGCAATCTCCCCAAAGGGCACTTTCTGGCCCTAAAAGAGGCACCCTTGTCCCCCAGAGCTCAGATCTCACTTGGATTGGAGAAGAGGACTGAAGAAGGACTGCCATGCTGACCTTGGACCTGGCAAAGAAGAGGCTGAACCGAAACTGGTCTGCACCTACTGATGCTTTTGCTACGAAGATAGGACTGTGCCTGTGGCATCCTGCTTGTGAAGAAGTCGTCCTCTGAGCCTAGCCTAAAGCAGAGACTCTAAGAGTCACTTGGTTGACTTCCTATTCGCAGCACAGGGCCACAACAGCTGAGGAAGCCTGCCAGGGTGTGTTGGTAGCCCCAATCACTAGATAGTTGCTCACTGTCGCAGTGTAGACTGGGCGACTGAGTCCCAATGCTCAAAAGTTACACCTGAGTCTGATGGACACGGGAGGGTGGTCGGAGTGAAATTTGGTTGCCCAGAAGGTTAACTATCACCAGAAGAGGGGAACCGCTGGTTTTGTTGTGTCCAGAGGCTATACGTCCAGGGGTGACTGGACTTTTGCTGGACCAAGGAGGAAGGCGAGGTACATCAACCCCTGTGGCTAAAGTCGCTCCACTAGCTCTAGTTAGTCTCCAGTCAACCGCACTGCATCCTCAGCATCCTTCAGCATCTTGTATCTCTTGCATCAGGACTGCTCCATAGTAGTCAATGGCACATTCCCATTAACGCAGGAACTGGACTGGAGAAAGCTTCTTCTTGGAGGTAACAGTTTTTTAGGGCTTTGTTAGTTCCCTAGACCTCTTCCCTCCTGGAGTGGTTCGCCCAAAGTAACTGGGAAGGACTGCATTCAACTTTGACAAACGTTTTGCCGGAAAAGTTTTTAAGTATCAAATGTGTTGAATTTGCCAATGCTTGTTCAACGTTAAGTGAAGAGTTGTGATTTACAGTTTCTTCAGTAATTGCATCCCCGGAACCCTCTGGGGGATCTTTTCGTTTTTGTGTCTATAAATTCATAAGAATACCGCCTATTTTTATAAATTGGTGTCAGATTTCTCAAGAGTGGTGTTTCTTTCTTGTTCAATTGTTTAGGTGCTGTTTAGTTGCTTTACACTTGCTCCTTTGTTAAAGGATGATTGCTCGAGGCCACAGCTACCCAGGGTTGAGCTGAGGTTTGAAAAAGAAACTTGACTGGACCCAAGACAGTGTTGTGAGTTTATTACACTTTGGAGTCTCACACCCACACCATATAATAAACGACATATCCTTACATGCCACATAAAACAAATATGTCAACTTTATCTGTGTATAGTACCAAATCTTATCCATTCCTTCATATTGGATATTAGCTTGATCTGAGATTTCAGCCATGCTGTCCAGTAAGCAATGCTCGATTAATAGTGGCTATGGAGAAATGCCCTTCTTGCAAAATCATATTCTTCAAAGTCTATTAATGATTTACTCTCAAACAACTACAGTGGCATCCTTGAATGAAGGGAGTCACAACAGATGAGATTATGTGCTAATAGTGAAAGCAAACATAAAAGGAAAGACGCACCATAAGAAGCTATGGGTCGAAGAATGCTAGTTTAAGGCACAGGGGAAGGACCACCAACATTTACAAGACAACTTGCAGAAAGTAAGGTGAGAAAAGCAACAGCATAATTTTGTTTATGAACCAAGAATCCCGGTGGAATATGACACATTGTGGATACTTTAGAGCTTTCTTTTTATGTTGAATGCCAGAGAAACGTTAGGATCTCTTAGAGCTTAAAATGAAGTCAAAATAGTTGTAAATATAAATTTGGACAATTATATATTTACAAATGTGACTTTATATTATTAAGGAGTAGGCTATGGAGTTATTATATTTTTAAGAGCTTTTGAGTGCTGCTGCACCCTTCAATATTAGTGCAAGAAGCAAAAAGTGAAATGCATCAGATGATATGCAGATTACTAGGAACAGTGAGGTTCCCGACAGTAGGGCACAATGCTTTAATCTGAGAAAGAGTGCTCCCAAATGAAGTAACCTTAGGTTCTTCAGATGAATAGTGTATGCCAGACAGCCAGTCTTACATTTCATTCTGGCTTCACTGGGCAGCCAGTATTAGACTTTCAATACAGGAGAGATGCAGTGCTATTTTTAGCAGCGGAGTCTGACTGTGAAGTGTACAGAAGCTTTCTGTGACAAAAGTGATGATTCTGGTAGCCCAGTTACTACTGAATTACCAAAGTCCAGCAAAGAAATGACAATAGCATGTGCTACACTTCTCAGGTGAGTGGGGAATAGTAAGTGCTTGATCTTTTTAAGTGAACATAGGTTATAACCGGAAACTTAGGCTTTATTGCTGAAGTGTTGTTTGAGAGTAGGCGAGTTTAATGAGTACAAAATGGAGGGGAAGATACCTCCAACTTTTAGGTTGTCAATGAGTGTGGGATGTATAGGTGAGATGAGTAGGAACTCTGTTTTTGTGGATTAAGCAGAAAGTTGTTCGCCATCCACATTTGCAGCTTTATCACGCAGGAACGAAGGTTGATTATGCTATTGATCAAGGCGTTTTCAAATAAAGTTATCGGTCAACCACATGTTAATGTATGGACAGACCATGGCACTCAAGTAAAGAACTTAGCAACTCAAGCTAAAAAAAAATACGGCTGCTAGCATTGATCACGGAGGAACACCATGACATTTCAATTTCCAAAGTAAACTTTCCAGCATTTACCAACTGTTTAGATAGGATGTGAAGCAACTAAATACTAGGCACCGGAAGTTCAAGCCACGCTCCAAAATTGAGACAAGTCTCTGTTGAGTCTCTGTTGAATGTTTAAAACGATGCAGTAAGGTTCAACTTCTTCAGCCAAGAAGCAATGAATATCTTATAGAATTCTTTAAATGGCTGATTGAGAGTAACCTCTGGTGTAAACATCCATAATCAACCAAAAAGGTGTTCCGTGATAATAAAAGAAGTTGATTGGTTGGAGGCACATCTTTCAAATGCTTAATCTTGTCATGGTAAATATGAGACAGGCCTAAAATTTGCTAACAATAGACACTCAGTGGATTTTGGGTCTGCCCCTTTCAAACACTGGCCATCTGCAACCAGCTTCTTTCAGTCAGAGGCTTAGGACTATGTCGATCACATCTTGGCTAAGCTCAGTGAAGTATTCATTTTTCACGTAATGACACCAGCAGTCTGAGTGTATCCTTCTGCCTCCACTCGGGTGCTTGCATGGAACTGCATGAGGGACTACTTTGCAACTGTAACCATTTAGCCCACTCATGCTGGCTACCTCCTCTGTCTTTTGCTTGAATATGCTAATGCTACATGAGTTAGCACATTAAACCCAGACCTAATGGGTTTGTCAATGCTAGTGTTAGGAATGGGTGTGATTTGGTCTCTATATTTCTGGCAGAGTGCTTACAATTACATAGTGAAGCATCTGATTATAGACTGGAAGTATGTGATTTTGCGACTGCATCATTTTCTACAGAATTATGGATTTACCGAACTGTCCAAATAATCCACCACCTGGTGCATAATTTGCAGAAGCCAATAACAACAAAAAAATTTCTTTCTATCTCAAAGTTGCTACACAGTAGCAGAAACTTTTCGAAGGGTAATGGGTCATCTTTAACCTGCCGAGTTCTGCAGCCAGGTGCTAAGCTGGTACTAATCAGGTGAAACACTTGCCCAGACATTATTAATGGGTATTAAGTATGACAAATTAATCAAATAATACTGCCACAGAATGTGCTGCCTTAAGCCAGCATAATCTGCCCAAGAGTGCCACATAATTGGGTCCAACATTTCCACCACCTGATTCCATTTACCTCAATTATAGAGCTCCTGGCATGTTCAAAAAGGTGAAAGTTGGTTATTGGTTAAGTTGGAACAGAGAACATAGCAGTAACCTCCCCCAAAGAGCCTACAAAGTGAAGGGTGATGCCCTGGAAAAGGAATGGGTAAAATAATCATTCATTTTATCAATCTTTACTAGCATCTAAGGCACAAGACGTGTTTTGAACATACTGCTTCCAAAACAGCACAATAATTGGTTAACAGGCATTCTTTGTACTAGCGTTAGTCAAAAGAATGTGACAAAGCATTTTGCACCTTCCAGTTTACCATATCTGGCGATCGTTTGGTTGAGTTAGATATCTCATGGGTGGTACAGCTTTGAGGAATACACAGAATGGGGCTTGGATATTTCTAGAAAAAGGGGATTTTTAGAACTCACATGTTCTCTCCTAAAGGTCAGCTGATAAGTTTTGTTTTTGCATAGTGGAAAGGAAGGTTTTCTCAAGCTTCACTAACCGACAAAGAACAAATAATGTGCAGACTGCAGAAGTGCACACTTCCCTCATACAAACAAAATCTTCTGTACAGAACTGCAGGACATTTCACTGAAAACAGAACAGGTTCTGCCCAAATAGCAGCAGGAAAAAGTTCCCAAATTCACGCAGACCAAGCTCCTCAGACATCAGCAGTACAAGCTCTCACTCACAACAGTTTCAGCAGGCACTACTGCCAGCTTCCTGCATATACAAACAAGCATGCATTGGCAAAACCAATAGGGCTGGTCTTTGCTTCACAATATTTCTTCGACAACTGGAGACTGTGCTTCTCTGTTTTGGCTATTGCACTTCGCACACCTCACCCTGATGTCTTTAGTAAGAGGAATAGAAGTCTTTACATATCAATTGTCAAGAATAACTAGCTGGTTCACTTGCAGTAGAGTGTTTTTCTGAGGGAAAGGCAAAACGTTATATTATGTTGAGAAATGACAAAGCGTCTGCGGTGAGATACGTCAAGCGGATGGGAACTCCTCGGTTGAAGGGAGAGACGGATATGGTGAAGGAGTTCTAGAAGTACTGTTCGGCAAGGAACATTTTAGTCTAGGCAGACCATATTCCCCAGGTTTAAAATATGTCATAGATTGTAACTCGACGTATCTCTATGACTACAGCGACTGGATGTTGAATAGAGAGATTTTCTTGAGGATACTGAAAGCTGCGATTCATTTAGTGTGATCTTACGTGTGATCAGGCTGATCTCTCAGTAGGATAGGTTTTTCTGTTGGTGTACAAATCTGGAGGCTTGGGCAGTGGATGCTTTCCTTCAGGACTGGAGGGGGTCATAGTCCGCATGCTTTCCTTCCATTCACAATTCTACAGAGTGACGATGATGGTGAGACAATGGAGGGAATGAGCGGTGGCCGTAACATCCCCGTGGAGGTAACAGGCTTGGTACCCAGTCATATAGGAAATGTCAGGAGATGATTTTGAGTCATCTGGGGGAAGATTCACAAGTTTGCGGGAGCAGGACAGTCAGTATTAATGACTTGGAGAATTTCGTGAGAGTCTGGAAGGTGCCAGTCCTATCACAAGGTGCTTCAGAGATTATTAAACAATCCAGGGCTCCTAGAACATGGAAAGCACATATATAGGTTCAGCAGAAATGGTTTGCTGTAGTATGGAAAGTGAACAGGATCCAGTTTCAGCTGATGCAGTGCATGTGGGTATTTGCCTGATTTGTTTGAAGGTTGTCTGTCTCATTGAACAATAAATGTGCCCCAGTCAGCCATCGCAGCAGGGCATGTTTTATTGAATGGTAGTTCAGTGGGTAAGTATGTGCTGGCGAGAAGACTGATGCTTAGCATGCAGGTTCCAAAACTACGGTTTCCAGGGACAGTTCTTTATGGGATGTGAATGTGGTGTTGAACCTGTTGGGAAGTCAGAGAGCGAATGAACGTTTGACTCTTAAAGATATGTCTATGAAGTTGATAATATTATGTTTGGTGTCATTTAGGAGAGCATCTGATGTGAGGGCTTTGGACAAGTCAAGAAGGGTTTTAAATCTTGAAGCGGGTTGGTTTTACTTGGCAATGAGATCTAAGACAGTGCCCACAACAATTTGTCTTTCTAAAAAATTACAGATTGTTCATAGTGTGAACATTGGCTATGATCTTGTCTAGATGGATGAAAGAAGTGTTGTGTAAAGCAGGTGTGGACATAAGTGTTTTGGGAGTGCATTCTGTGAGAAGCACTTCTGCCTCTTAAGTATTTATGATGGGAGGTGATCTGCAGGATATTTTGAGATCTGCAGATAAGTCTAATGACTATGTTTAGATGTTTCTATTTTAAGTCTGTATAGTGCTGTGTAGAATGTGATTGCCACGCTTTCAGCTTGCATAATATCGGCCTCCATGTCTTGCCATAACAGGCAGGCTTTACACAGCCTGGTGGGCAGAAAATCTGGATTTTATTAAGGACAAGGAGGCTAAAATTATTCCTCTCTGCTTTCCCCAGCCATTATTATTTTTTCTTTTTTAGCAGTTCAAACATAGATCAGTGGATAATGTAGCTTGAGGTGGAGCAGCGATTTTGTTTTTTCACAGAGGAAGAGGTTTGAGTTCTTCAGCGTGTTGTGTATGTTTCAGTTTGTTCGCAGCTTTAAAGAAGAAAGATGGTTGTCTGTTCACAGTGTTTACTGTCTTTAGAAGGTTATGGAATTGTAAGTTCTTTGAATGGTGCTGCTGTGACTACTGGCAAGTAGAAGCTTCTATAAAATCTTTGCCTCTAAATTTTCTGCCACCAAGCTGTGAACATGTCCATTCTTTCCCCTGTACTAGTTGTCTGATGCAAATCTAACATGCAGTGGTCAATGTTTAAACCCACAAAGATATATACTTTAATAAAATTAAGATTATCTAAAGGGGTAGTCCAGGACTAGCAAACTGAAAGAAATTTCACCTACCAAACTCACCAACTGCAATGATGCTTACTACACGACAAGGGCACACTTCTGATGTCACACTTTGAGAAAAAATTATCAGAACTGTGACAAGTATACTATTAAATAAAAGAGCAACCGTCTAGAAATAAGAAATGATTTCTGCAGCTGAACACACAGGGCTAACTAGTCCACTCTCTCCTTGTCGGAGTCGAGGAGCTCAAGTTTATCCTGTGGCAGATGTGAGAGGCTCGTCCAGATTACTGATATAAGTTTTGTATTTTAGTACTTTTAGTTGTCAGTTGTTTTGATTGGAAAATGTAAATCTACAAATACGACAAAGAACAGCTCACGGCTGGTGAATTACTCATACCTGTCCCGCAACAGCACTGGCACAAGTGAACATGTGCAGGTAATACAGGCACTAAACACTAACAAAAAAGCATTTAGTGGAAATGAGCTGTGCTCGGTATACATTCAATGCTGTCGGAACTGTGTGAAAGACATTGCTAGGAAGGCAGATGCGTGACTTGCCATGCTCTCTTGGACTATTGCGTTTCCAAGGTCAGGAGCTGCACACACGTTGATTGTAGGTTTCAATGGCAGAGAACAGAAACTGGGGTGTGCCTGAATGATGGGGTACTTCAGGCACTTTTACAGGCATTGTCTGCATCTCCTTCAAGGGGCCACACACCCCTTGCTGGGCTGTTCAAAGGGGTGGTACGGAGTGTGTTCTGTGAAACCCATTAGAGTGTGTGCACTTTATCCTGGGTGTGACATTATGAAACAACTTGCTGAATGCTGCTGGGCAATTTTTCTTTAACTGTGTGGCACCAAAAAGATCTCTTTTCAATGCAAGAGAGACTCAATGCCAAAGGAAGGGACACTGACAATGAGCTACACACCTGCAGACACACGAATTCTATGAGAGGTCGCATATCTGAGATCAGCTTTTTATAAATACTCTAGAAGGCTTTTTTTGGAAAAGGAATGATATATGTAAGTTACTTCCGAATGTGCACAGTAAAAAGGCAGTGACTTTTGTCCCTCTCTACTAGAAAGACATTAAAATGAGCATGTCCACTTCAGCAGAGCACGACAAACTATCTCAGCAGCGCGGCAAATGAGAGGCCCAGCAGAAATGTGTGTTAAGATGCCAGGATCTAGTAATAAGGAAAACATGAGAAAAGCCAACAACAAAAATGTAAATTAAGAAAAATAGGCAATAACAAAAATGTAAATTTAGAAAAAACTGACAGATTGGCCAACCAGTATTGGCACTATATTGAGCTACTTTTTATGCAGATGTGCACATTGTGCAAATGCGAAATGATGCCACTCACAGTGAGGGGGGCAGTGGTTGAAGTGGGCTGGCTAATTTCCCCATGCTGTGGTGGGCATAAACAGAATCTAAATGACCACTTAACTTACCAATGAAAAACAATGAAACAATGCTCGCTCAGAGCCCCTAAACGTATGTTTGGGTGTTTATATTGTGTATTAACTAAAAATAAAGAAACAATAGTCTGGCTGTCTCACAGGCAAGACTTAAAAACAGAGGCTCAGCATTCGCCTGCCTATACCCACAAATACGGTACATCTAGTGGTGCAGTGGTAACAATGCCTCAGACACACATACATGTGGAACAGGTTCAACTTCTCTCTTACACACAGGACAAGTTAAGTATGGCACCAGAATCAGCCCTGCAAGACTCTCACACAAAGAACAGACAGGTGATGACTGAAGCAGCACATGCTTCCCCTATACAGAAAAGCACAGATAGCAGTGCAGAAATCCCTCACACACAAAAACACAGAACAGGTACAACACAAGCAGCACCCTTGCATGAGTCCACCATACAGAATCCTTACTGTAAAGACAGCAGGAGCACACGCTTCTCTCACACACAGAAAAGGGGCAGAACATGAAGCAACCTTGCAAAAGTCCACCACACAGAACCCTTACTGACGGGACAGCAGCAGCACAAGCTTCTCTCACAATCAGAACATGTGCAGCACATTAAGCAACCTTGCAAGAGTGCACCACACAGAACCTTTACTGAAGGAACAGCAGCAGCACAACCGTCTCTCGCACATAGAACAGGTGCAGCACATGAAGCAACAACCTTGCAAGAGTCCACCACACAGAACCCTTACTGAAGGGACAATAGCAACACAAGCTTCTCTCACACACAGAACAGGTGCAGCACATGAAGCAACCTTGCAAGAGTGCACCACACAGAACCCTTACTGAAGGGCCAGCAGCAGCACAAGCTTCTCTCACAAACAGAACAGGTGCAGCACATGAAGCAACCTTCCAAGAGTGCACCACACAGAACCCTTACTCAAGGGACAGCAGCAGCACAAGCTTCTCTCACACACAGAACAGGTGCAGCACATGAAGGAACCTTGCAAGAGTGCACCACACAGAACCCTTACTGAAGGGACAATAGCACCACAAGCTTCTCTCGCACACAGAACAGGTACAGCACATGAAGCAACTTTGCAAGAGTCCACCACACAGAACCCTTACTGAAGGGACAATAGCAGCACAAGCTTCTCTCGCACACAGAACAGGTGCAGCACATGAAGCAACCTTGCAAGAGTGCATCACACAGAACCCTTACTGAAGGGACAGCAGCAGCACAAGCTTCTCTCACACACAGAACAGTTACAACACAAGCAGTAACCTTGCAAGAGTGCACCACAGAGAACCCTAACCGCATGGACAGCAGAAGCACAAACAGAACAGGTGCAGCACATGAAGCAACCTTGCAAGAGTGCACCACACAGAACCCTCACTGAAGGGCCAGCAGCAGCACAAGCTTCTCTCACACACAGAACAAGTGCAGCACATGAAGCAACCTTGCAAGAGTGCACCACACAGAACCCTCACTGAAGGGACAGCAGCAGCACAAGCTTCTCTCACACACAGAACAGGTGCAGCACATGAAGCAACCTTGCAAGAGTGCACCACACAGAACCCTTACTGCAGAGACAGCAGCAGCACAAGCTTCTCTCACACACATAACAGGTGCAGCACATTATGCAACCTTGCAAGAGTGCACCACACAGAAACCTTACTGAAGGGACAATAGCAGCACAAGCTTCTCTCCCACACGGAACAGGTGCTGCACATGATGCAACTTTGCAAGAGTCCACCATACAGAATCCTTACTGCGGAGACAGTAGCAGCACAAGCTTCTCTCAAGCAAGGAGCAGGGGCACGCTTTTCCCTAACAAACACAGAAAGGGGACAGCAGCACTGCAAGCATTCCTCACACACACTGCATTTATAGCACAGTCAGCAGCAATGCAAATCTGTATCACTGACAGAGCTGAAACAGTATGGATTCATTCAGAGAGAACATGTATAGAGCAGGCAGAAGTAGTGCAAGTCTTCATCTCATACACTGCACATCTGCAGCACAAAACATTGCTGTCAGGCATTGTACCTCAATTCATTCATTTTAATCTGGGAAGGGAGCATACAATGTCTTGCTGAAATAGAGGTTAACGAGACTCAAAACAAGTAAACACCATCACAGCAGCATCAATTCTCACTCTCTTATGTAAATGTGTTTTGACTTTACATACAGATGTAAACTCAGGTTGATTCTATAACACTGTCTGTTTGTGGAAAATCACATGGCACCACTCTTGAAAGTGCCCCTCATAAACAATCCGCAATGCATGCTAATGGAAGTCATTTCATGTTCTTACCTGGTCTCTTTTCTTCTCTGAAAGAGAAGGGAAAATGCAGCGCTATTTCTGCATATTTGGCCAGCAGGTCGTCTACATCTTCTGTGGTGAAGCCGGCTTCCTGTCCAATCAGGAGCTGGTGCAGTGTCTGCACCGCAGTTGCAGCCCAGTCTATTTTGATGTTCATTAGAAGTTGCTCCAAAAGTAGAAGCGGCCGGGAGGACAGGTGCTCATAGTTTGGACGCGCAAATACAGGAAGAGCCATCAACATCTAAAAGGGAAGAAAATATGGCTGTTTATTCACTATCACAATCATCAGCTTGTGAAAACCCAACATGAGCCTGTCATTGTATGGGAGAACAAATATAATGTGCAGGAAGACATAGGCCATTGAGATCCCATGAAATACATACACTGAATTTCCAGATGATGTGCAGTGTGTCACTAAATTCGTTTTTTTTTTTACAGAACATCCGATTCTGATTTACCTTTCAACTGTCTATCCAGTCAATTTACACCCATGCATAAAAACAGCACATGCAGAGAGACAGATGTTGTCATGGATTCCAGACTACACCCTTCAAATCTGAACACATACCATATGCCCTTCAATCACCAGCAGCACCCTGAACACACTCCCCCTAACCCTCATGCTCCAGTCAGGTCCATGGATGCCCTGAGAACCTGAATCTGCTACTGAATAACCATTATCCTCTCTCCTACTCCCAAACCCCCAACCAACACACACTTTGAACCTTCAACCTTGACACTAACATATTTATACAAGAGCTTGACATTGTCTCCGTAATTTCCAGTAACATCAAGACCTGCTTCCTGGCCAGGCATTAGCCTGCACCATCACAAGTTGACCCTTCCATCTGCAAGCATTTTCTCTTCAGAACCACTGCAACAGATCACTCACCTACTATTTACATTTGAAAACTGCTCCCTAAATCCATTCCATCTAACCAGGATTGTGTTCAAACATCCTCTGGCATCCCCATCAAGGAGAATTTGGCTGGCAGGAGCACAGGACAAAGTAGTGAAAAGACACTTGTTCAACAGCACCCTTGACTTAAATTTTAATGCTTTCATATCAATCTCGTACCTCGCACTCATTGTCTTTTGTCTTCAACCCTGAATTATGTGCTCCATTTGGGAAAGAACAGTCCACATGCACATCTACCACTGGAAAGAGTGCACGCCACACTGCACTATGCTGCTTTCTGTATACAATATATTTGCACTCCACCCTCCCCTCAACATTGAGAAATCCTCTTCCAGACACATGCACGATGAAGATCCCATGCACAGCTTGGCCTTCGATCCCAGTTTCAGCCTTCATTAATTTTCACTTGAGATGTTCTTTCCACATTTAGCCTCAAGCTGGCACTAAACCCTTCCCACCCCACCGCCAATCTCGCTGTTCATGATGGCCCTATTTTTGGATATTTAAGCTCCGTCCGTATGTTGGCCCCTCCAATTGCTTTCAATTATCACCATTTTCTGGCCTGTTCATGTCCTCTAAATAAAATATACTTGAAGGTTTCATCGTTTACGACCTCACTTCAGCACAAACAAACTCTGCACTCCCCAAAAATCGGTCATTGAAAATCACACTGCTGTAGCGTATTCCAGTTCTGTGTGCCAACTTTCATACGATTCAATCATCCTCCATTTTTGCGACCCGTTTCAATGTTTGAAGACACATACTCTTGTTTATTCTCCCTTAGCAGTGATGACAACCTAGTTAGTATGCACCACAACAACAAAAAAATGCCCCCCTCCACCTTCCTAGACATTTCCTAGTGTGGTCTGAAACGCCAAGAGCCTAGTACCTAAAATCAAAAACAAAAAAAGATACAGAAGGGCCACTCTTACTGGACTACTAGGTGTATGTCCTTGACCAAGGGCTTAGGAACACCACAAACAGTAGGCTTCAGAAACAAAAGGAGACATTGGGTAAGACACGGATTAGCGAAAGGAAACATGCAATGTGTTGTGAATCTTGAGCCCTAAAATACACCTGCAACCCAGCTGTTCGCAGAGCAGTACTTAACTGCAAAAAAACATACGAGTTCCTATACCAAATAGAAAAGGCACACCAAAGAAGCAGTGCAAACAAATGGACAAAGTCTATGGTACCTGAAGGCAGCGGAGGAGAAAACTAACATCCCAAATGTAAACACACCTTACTATTAATTCCAATCACATGATGAATACCATTCTCTTGAGTGCTAGTGAGTAAGTAAGTATTTTATTGTTGGATTATTTAAAATCTTACAATATTATAAAAGCACAAGAATTCATATTATAGCAATATATTTAGTGATAAAAATCTAACTTTAGGATAAAAACACACATTATTAAATTAATCAAAATCATCCATATTATAAAATATAACGACAATTAATAACGCAAACTTCGCAATACAGATTAATCATTTATTAATAACCTATGTTATCTTTTCCGATCAGTCTAATGGATCTAATTTCTTTATCATTAATATAAACTTTGCAAAAGCCAAATTCAAAGCTATGTCGTTTGATTGTAGACATCATGTAAGTGCTTGTCTAAAAGTCCGTATTCCGCTGATGTTAAAATGCCACTTAAGTGCAGTTTTTCTTTCTTCCTTCAAATTTGGGCATATGCAAAGCAAATGGATAATATTCTCTTCTCCCATTTTACATAAACCGCAAGGCATCGGTTCTGTCGTTCGAAGCCATGGCATTACATGCCTAGATCCTGGAAAAAGGCCAAAACGTGCTTTAGTAAAAATGTTTTTTAGCTTCAAAGACCAAGGGGTTTCTAAATATGACTGAACCTTCATTAATGTATACCCTTCGTTATTGACCATGCATGTGATCTTTTTACAAGAGCATCTTTGTCTTTATACAACGATAGGTGATTTGTTACTTTATAAGGTTATAGGCATATCCCAGATCTCATGCGCTGAGTATTCATCCACGGAAGCTTGTAAATATTTCCAAAATTGAGATTTCCGATTTGTTTGTATTTCCTGCCACAACCAATTGGATATTTGATTGAAATTATCAGTTTTTATTCTTTTCCACACTTTTATGAATTGGCCTTTCCTTTCAATTAGCTGATTAGTTAGCGCAAATTCGAATCTAATTTGGGCAGGCGATGCATTGGGTGGAAGGTGAAAAAGTGATTTGAAGGTTTTTGTCACGGCATCATTAATAGTTATAGAGTCTTTCCCACACAGAGCTTCACTACCATATGTTAGTGTTGGTAATAATTTTGCCGATATTACTTTTAGAAACGGGAGGTAAGTCGGTCCCCCTAAAAAACTTCTGCAAAGTTCTAAAAGCTGTCGATAGAGTGTTAGTTTTCCTTTGCATATCAGCCTTGTGTAGACTGAATGATCCTTTGTCATCAAAGGTATTTGTACGATCTAACTTGCTCTAGCTGCAAATTCTAGAGGTAGCATTTGTGCTTATTCTTTGTGAATACCAATCTCTTGAGTGCTAGTGGAATGGGCCTCCAGCTATGCCCTATGCTGCAGAGAACAAATGTCATCCGACAAGGGCTTCCCTGGGAGAACACCGGAGCATAGGTCACGACCACAATGATACTGATAATAATCTAACTGTTCATCTTTTTTGTGGGGCTTGTTTTATTCTGAACAGTTCATCATTTTGATAAAGATAAATGCATATACTTTTAAGAAGCAACCTTTATTTACACTGCCCAGTGCATTTTGGGTCTGTAACTTCAGGAGATGTGTAGTAGTGTTATCCTGCAGGATCTTTGTTCACCCAAAGGCAGCTAAACATTCTGCAACCACAAAATAAGAACATCTTTTTTTCTGGGTTAAATCCCAGGAGATACAAATGACACCCCAATCTAGACATGACCAAGTCAACCAGCTGCAGAACTTTATAAAAATCATCTGACCCTCAACTCAGCTCTCTAAACCCGGACCAGGCATTAGTGGATTTAAATGATAACAGCCCTGACTGGGGCAAGTTCTCTGAATAATAGTTGGGCGTATCACCCACTCAGGCCCCATACTACCATGATGGAAACAAAGTGCCATCAACCCATCTCTAAAAGGGAAACTGAACAAATCACAGAATACCCTCCTAGATATACAAGTAAAATGCCTTTGGAAGATCCTGCTAACTCTGAGAAATAAATGGAATGAATAGGTCCAACTCATCGCCGAATTCTAAGGATTCAGAAGCACTTAGTCCAGGGTAGACCATATATTCAAAATATCCCTCCAAAACTGAATAAGTCAACACAGTAATTGGCAGACCAGTTTATGAAGTTAACTACACCACTTTTAGTTATATGGGCTACAAAGAAGCAGTAATAAACATGATCATCGCCTCTACATAAACACTTGGGTCATAAGAAGGTTCGGTGTCCAAGGGGGCGTTGCGCACAAAGCAGCCATCCACTGACTTATCACTAGTCCTGTTCTTTACTTTGACTCAGAAATATTTTCATTGAATATTCTTCCAGGCAACGAATCATTCAAGCAAGACAAAAGTGAAATCAATAGAGTGTTTTTAAACAAACCAAGTGTTTCCAGTTTCCCTCCTGAAGTAAGCCTTGACTGCTTGTCCTCACTATCTTGCTACATTCAAGTGCTAAAAGCGAGTACTTGACCATTTCATTTCAACGGGGGGGAATGTACTGTGTCCCTTGGACACCATTGGTAAATAACCTTACCCACACAGGATAAGGCCCACAAAACTCTGACTACCCATGACACCAGAGAAGGTTCTCACAACAAGCACTATTCAATTCCTTTCTCGCTTCAATGAGCCTTGTGGGCCAGGACCTAAACACTGCTTCTCACTATCACCCCTAGTGTGTAGGTAAACACCCGTACCATGAGAACATGAGCAGTCTTTATCCTTCAAGTAAGGGGTCTCCAACCTTTTCTGTAACAAGAGCTAATTATGTTCAATGAAAATCATCCCGAGCTACTAATACTAGTGATGTAAAAGTGAACACCTCATCCAAGAGTATCCGCAGTGATCACATCGGTGCATTAGGCAGGGTTTCCAGCAATGTCAAAACGGCTTTGACAATTTGACCTGAAATATTACATGGGTAGTACATACAAACCGTAGCTGCAATACTCCTGGCACCAAGGTATTAATAAGAGTAATAAATCTCTCCAACTCAAATAATAACTTTAAACACTTTTTGAAAATGTAACTGTTTTTCTACAGATATCAGCTTATGAGTTGTGAAAATACACACATTTGCGTCTTGAATACATTCTTTTTGATTTTGATATACATATAATAATTCAACCATGCAAAAGCTTCAATAGTCGTAGGCTGGGCTGCACACAGGAGAGCTACTCACAGGTAGCTGGAGAGCTACTGGTAGCTCACGAGCTACTCGTTGGAGAGACCTGGGCTTAGGTTCACATGCTCAAGGAACCCATATTGCACTGAATTTCTTACTGTTGTCACAGAATGCAAAGGTTATTGTTCCATAAACAAGGCATCTCTTTTGTGCTTTAGCCGCATCACCTCTGAAAGAACTTTCTACTTTCCCATTAACGTTTCCAGTAGCAGAGGCCTTCACTTCCACATATGAAACATCTTACCCATTTATCTCAAGGTGAGCTTCCCTGTGTTATTCACAAATAGTGAGAATTTGAATACACTTGTGCATCCTGATCCAATGTTTTTCACATACAACTCCCGGTGCTAGTTAGTGATCAATCACCTGTGGCCAAGAAGCAGGTTTGTTTACCACTGATTCACACCCATAAACCTCAAGGATTACTACATTTACTCTTTTTTCACAATTCTAGTTGTAGTCTTCTTATTTGACAAGAGAAAATGTTCTCTGCCTTTGCTATTCCAAAATGTTTGTGACTTGGCTTACCACTTAGGGAATATCTAATCATGCCACATTTTCCCCCTCCACCAAACTCCATTTTCTGAATGTCCTACTTTCGAGACCCGGTGAATTGCAGTGAACAGAGCCAAATGCAGTCTCAAGCCCAACTGCATTCCAGTTCTAGCCCATACTTCCAGCATGACTGCTCATCAAACTAAAATAGGGAAAGCTTTCCTAAAGCAACCAAAGAATTCCCCCCCCAGCGGTCTTGCTATTACTTGTCCAATGAAAAGGCCCTTTTTCACGAGTCTCCTGTGCACAATATATATATATAACACAATGTAGTTCCCTGATCCTTTTGACGATTCTGAGAGACTTATTGGTGCCTCATAGCAGTTTGTGCTGTGGTCCCAATCATACTCCTTACAATGGAATGTTCTGCCAAACATTAACAGTCTTAATTATGGCCAGTATAATTAGCTTTCTCTCTCCATCTCCCGATCTGTTCCCTTTTTCTCAATAAAATCACCCAAAAACTGCAAAAAACAAAACCAGCAATAAGAACTGACTCTTCATAGCTTATCTGGGCAATTTCCCATGTCTATTTGAAGACATCAATCTGGATTAGTAGAGTGCAACCAGACAACTATTCTCATCATTCCCCACCCACAGCAAAACTACAAAGATCAGTCCTATCATGATAACCACCTCCATTAGAAAATGTTGGCACTCAAAACGGATCCTCCTATAACGCATGGCTTTGATTGAAGCAGTCAAAAGCATCTATCTTTTCGAATGGGCAGTCACTCTAGCAGGCAATTCTCTCTGTCTTCTGGTAGGGAAACTTCATGCAGCATAAACAATGCTTGACATTTGTGGCCATGGCCTATGCCTACTCCAGAACAGTTTGCCTGAAAGCATAAACAACTGGTATTGGTACTGTCAGTGTCATAGCTGAGCAATCACTTCACAACAAGCGTGCGCAGCGCTCACTCCAACTTTGACTTGGGCATTCTCAAAAGCACTGGCAAGAACACGGTTTGCTTGAGGAGACCTTTGGTGTGAACTGAGGCCCGAAGCAAAATCTTGTCCGCGTGAAACTTGTTGAACAGTTCCTCACGGGAGAGTGGCTTAATCTCACAAACCTAGAATATCAGAACAGTAGTCCCTAGACATACAATATCAGAAATCCTATGTACCAAATGGCTGTTTATGAAAAACAAACTCATTAAAAAAGGCACAGGAGATGAAGGTGACAAAACATGCTCCGTGCTCTGATAGGTGATATGCACATGTGATAATTGTGGTCAAAGTGCATTTCAAAAACAAGAACAGCACTGCCCGTTACAGATTGATAAACAGTGCAAATAGGGTCCATAACAGTCTCGTCAATCTGTAATGGGCTGTGCTGTTCTCGTTTTAGATGTAAGAGCACCAAGCATGTTTTGTCACCTTTACCCCTGCACCGTTGTTAATGAGTTTGTTTTTCCTTTTTTATATTTTTCCTTTTGTTACAAATAAACAACCATTTGGTGTGTAGGATTGCTTGCATAGTATGTCTAGGAACCACAGTACTGATATGCTAACTACTGTTACGGACCCTATTTGCACTGTTTATCAATCTGTAATGGGCCATGTTGTTCTTGTTTTAGATTCGCACATTGACCACGATTATCACGTGTGTAACACCAATAAAAGGGCACCGAGCATGTTTTGTCACCTTCACCCTCTGACCACTGTTAATGAGTTTGTTTTTCCTTTTTTATATTTTTCCTTTTGTTACAAATAAACAACCATTTGGTATATAACACTGCTGATAATATATGTCTAGGAACCACTGTTCTGACACACTATGACTATGTTCCCAGACAACTCTCGGGTTCCCTTGTTACTTAGTCCTTAATTTCACAAACCTGCCCAGCAGAGATGACAACTACAAGAAAGGCTACCAAAGTGAGGAATCTGTAATCAGAGTCATGCATTTTATTTATTTATTTCCAAGACACTATCTCATAGAAATACATGTACAAAAAACAAATCCATTTTACATCTTAAAAGCAATAGCATTCAATTTTCTAAATTTTATTCAGGCAAACTAACGAAATTGCATCTAAAAAGATCTTTTTTGTATCAGTATAAAAAATTGCAAGGGCTATTACAATTTCACTTGAATCTCCTAATTGAGCTAACATCTCATGATTTTTTGGAATTGGAAAGCAATCTACTAGAATGTGCCTATTTAAAGATCTTGGGTCAAGTTTGTGTTTACCAGACTTCTTTCTGGCCACTATGATTGGCAAAAACCACTGCGAGGAATCCACAGATTCAATGACTTTCTCTCTAGTGAGGACATCTAGGTGTTATTTTAATGGATTCCTAATACTAAATGGTGCATTACGTACCTTGTGCACTATAGGATGGCATCTGGTTTAAATATCATTCCGTGCTCAAAACCTTTCATTACACCCAATCAATCTTCAAAAATGGCTTTGTGTTTGTTTAAAAGCCATCAACAGAAGCCACCGATTGACTTTAACTGCTACAAGAGAAATGGGATGATCTGTTGCATGCCTTGGCACCATTCCAAATGCTCCCCGATCCCAGCACCATAAAATATTGTAACCTCTTTTCGTGACATAAAATTTCATGTGAATGAGCCTGTTTTAAAGCATATTTTCACAGAAGTAATCCATCATGTCGATCTCAAACCTCCCAAACACAACAGTGCGTATGGCAGAAGGCAACAACTTGACAAAACTCGTGGGGCGGAGCTTGCCTGGCTCCAAGATGGCCGTGGCGTAAGAGCGCTCCGCTAGCCATCGCACTATCCGACAATTATCCTCGCATACCCGGACCCCCGGGCCACAGTAATTGCTGCAGCCGAGTCTGGGGATTATGGGCTATCGATCGAGCCCAGTATAAAAGAAATCGGAGCGTCCTGACTGCGGGAGCGGAGAGTGACGACACGCGGCCTTCGGCACGCGAGAGGTGAGGCCTACTGCTGGGCCCTGCTGGTGTGCAGCTTGGGCCGCTTGGTTCCCTTGATGCCGAGGGCCCTGTGCGGAGCGAGGGGGTAGCTTCCGAGGAGCACCGGAGCACCCAAAAAGAAAATCCTGCTGGCGGGATCGCCTACGTGAGCCCAGAGAGGTGAGAGGGCTGCACGGGAGAGTATGAGGAGCGGGACTGCCTGAGGGGACGTCGCGTCCCGGGCTCGTGAGGCCGCACGGTCACCAATAATAAATAAGAGTGGCTGAAAAAGAGGGCTGCTGTCGACCCGTGCCACATCCGCCCAGTGTTGCCTTTGGTAGCGGCTGGCCGGAGGGAAAATACAAGTAGACTAGAGGAGTACCGCGGCTCTGCAGCTAGCAGTGTTTACGCGTACCCGGGAGGTTGGAGACCGCCGGTGAGTGAAGAAGCCTGCTGATAAATCTGGTGTCACTGAGCCCTGCTGCGGCTCCCGTGGGCCATTCTTGATGGGGGCAGGTGTGGGGACCCACGCGGCCTGACGCAGGCGAAAAAGACAGCTCCTCCATAATATATTGAGGCTGAATGCGCGGAGTCTGGTGCTGTGCCCGGTGTGCTGTGGGGCCCGGACTGCTGCCCGGGAATTGGTGCCTGGAGGTGGTTGGACTCTCAGATGCGAGGCAGTTCTATCAGAACTTGCTGGAACATATGAAAGCGGGGGGGAGTCCAACCTATCATCTGGGGCGGGGACTTCAACTGTGTGATGGACCCCACGCTGGACCGATCTGGAGGGCCGGCGAGATGTCCTTCGGCAGCAGCCAAGGTCGTTTGTGATATAGCTGTGCAGCTGGAGCTACTGGATGTATGGAGGGAGCGATCCCCGGGTGCGGGTGGTTTCACCCACTATTCTGCCCCACATCACTTACACACCAGAATTGATTATTGGTTTGTATCGAGAAGTCGGATTCAGCGAGTGCAGGATTGTAGGGTGCTTCCCCGCTCTCTTTCAGATCACTCCCCAGTACTGCTAGATATAGTCAATCTAAGGAGGAAGCCTGCACCCTTTACATGGCGTTTCCCACCATTCTCACTAATGGATAGTGTTTTTTCGTACTGAGCTTGCCAAAGCTATAGAGTGCTTCTTTGATACTAATATAGGTTTTGTCCAGAAGTTCGCCACGATCTGGGAAACATTTATGGTATACATTAGGGGGGTAGCCATGTCCAAGCATTCCAGTGTATTGCGCTCCATCTGCCGGCGTCTGGCTTGTTTGGAGGAGAAGCTAGCTGAGCTGGAAAAGGAATCTGTAGAGAATGACTGCCCTATTGTAACTGATAGGTTGAAAGAGACGCTGATTGAATACCATGAGACTGCAGATAGTGAAGTAAAACATATGGGGAAGTATGCAGTGGCCAGAACATATGGCAAGCGTGACCGACCAGGTGCGGTGCTGGCTGCTTTGCTGCGTGGCAGAAAGGAGGCTGCGAATGTGATGGAAATAGGTACTGCTGATGGAGGTTTGCTGACTGAATCCACAGATATGGCAAACAGATTTAATCAATATTACACTGATTTATATAGCAAAAAAGTTTCCACGGACGAAACAGCCATTATAGACTATCTAGAACAAGTTTGGATGCCCTGGCTCTCTGATGAACACAGGGAGTACCTTATGATGTAGTGTAGCTCCTATTTCCCTAATAGGCTCTGCGCATTGGAATAATATATCCTATAGGTTTGACATAGGACTAAGGTCAGTATGTCCCTATCGAGTATATTAAACTTAATTACTTGTGCCAGCTAGCTCTGAGGCCACTAGAAACTCCTTGACAACAAGAAGGGAGTAGTTTCTGGCAGCCGCAAAACATGACCACTGTGTTTCCCTTTAGAATCAGAACGTGTGTGTCCCAGAGTCGTGGAAACAATAGATAACTATTTCACTCAGCTCAATCGTGCATGCTTAGTTTTCTCCAAGTTACACAGAAAGAAATAGACGGGCGTTTCAATAAAGGATTGACTTACACCAGTCTTGTTTCTGGTGTAAGTAAAATGTGCTGTTACGATCACAAGACAGTATGCGAGATAAATAATGTACAGTGTGAGCAGTAGAAATAAATAATACTGCGTTAGCATTATCTTTTAGTACATATGCTGTTACATAAATAACAGACTAAAAATGCGAGTACTCATACGATGCGTTGCTAAGCTAGTTCTACCCCAATGTACCTAACCTAGCTGTAGGAAGAGGGAAGAAGTAGGTGAAGTATTCCTTACTATGGTATACTAAGAGTATGTTAAGCCTAGTATGCCTAGTATGCCAAGAGTCCCTCTAGGTTCTAGTCAGCTCCATACCTGAAGAATGAGAGAGGTAGGAATCTCTTTGCCAGACTCGAACTCCAACACCCCGCAAGGGACGTTAGATCACTGGAAGCTGGACTCTCTGCGTGCAGGGATGACAGCGTCTTCTCAGTGCATCAGGCCGGGAAACGGGCTCCTCTGAAGTCGAGGTCTCCTCTGGTTTACAGGGGCTAGGGAAGGTATATTTATACCTGAGAGCACCTAAGAATGTTAGTATTGACGTGAGTCGGACAGCAAAAGACGTCATGAATGAACCCCTAAGGAATAATGGTTCATGCATAATATATGAGGCCTTGAAGAAATCAATAGTCCTGGGCTAGGGAAACTCCCGCAGCCTAAGGGTCTGTTCTTCATGAACTCGTTGTGACGTTAGGGTGGACGGATGTCAGAGACCATGCCAGTATTTGGAGTGCATGGTTTAATGCCTAAATAAGGGCTGGGATTTTATGCCTATATAAGGGCAGGGCGAATTGTGCCTATATAAAGGACATGATATTGGAAAGCCCGTTTATGGATACCCTAAGAGGAATACAACAATGAGGCCATTGGACGCGCATGAGATATTGGTGGCATTGAGCTCGATGAGATCGGGGGCGCGCGCCTGGGGCGGATGGACTTACCATTGCGTTCTATAAAGAATTTAAAGACCTACTAATTCCACACCTGTGCACCCTTTTTGAAGAGATGGGGGAGGAGGGATCGATGCCTGCTTCCATGAGAGAAGCGCTCATAGTAACTATCCTAAAGCCCGGTAAACCGGTGGACGAATGCTCGTCATTTCGACCTTTATCGCATCTTAATGTTGACACAAAGCTTTTTGCAAAAGTTCTAGCTAACCCCCTCGCCCCTTTGGTCCCCATGCTGGTTGGCTCTGAGCAAGCGGGGTTTGTCCCAGAACGTAACCCGTCATATAATCTTAGAACGGTATTAAGTGCAATACAACATATTAAACCTGAGATCAAGGCGGCGGCGGTCTTTTTAGATGCCGAAAAGGCCTTTGACTCGGTAGAATGGCTATTCATGTACGCGGTTTTGAGGCGCATGGGTGATATCTTCCTGCGATTGGTGGGATAGCTCTCCATCTGCCCGAATACAAGTCGGTGACATCGTCACGTCCCCTATAAAAATATCAAGAGGTACGCGACAGAGATGTCCCCTATCCCCGCTGCTATACGCCCTACTGGCTGAACCGCTTGCCTGCGCCCTCAGGGAATACCATAGCCATAGGGGGTATTAGATTCCCCGAGTATAACCTCATTGTGTCAGCTTATGCAGAAGACACGCTGTTGTATGTAAGAGACCCCGAGGTTAATCTCACCCTAATTCTTGACAAGGTGGTAAGATATGGGGACAGATCCGGTTTGAGAATCAATTGGGCGAAGTCGACAATTTTTCCCCTAACCCCTGCTATGCTACAGACTGAGTTGGGTTATCCTCTGCAGTGGTCAACTGAAGCTATTAGGTACCTTGGAGTCCGGGTTCATACGGACTCCGCCTTGGTGATTAGGGAGAATTATGGCAGGCTAATCTCTAGGTTAGAGGAAGATATTGAACGATGGATTTGACTGCCTTTGTCGCTTCTGGGACGTATATCCCTCATGAAGATGGTAGTACTGCCCAGATTTCGGTTTCTTTTTTTAAACATACCCATTGTTCTGCCTATGCATATTTTTAAAACAATCCGCACACTCCTCATAAGACTAGCCTGGGCTGGAAAACAACTGAGAGTCAGTTGGAATATACTAACACTCCCATACTCAATGGGTGGTTTGGGGGCCTCAGACCTGGAGCTTTACTACAGGGCAGCTCAGAGCTCCCACGCCTACCACTGGTTGCAAGAGGAAACGTGTCCTCCGCATTTATTTATAGAAAAGGTGGCGGTGGCGCCGGAGCAATTGCCGGTAATGTTGTTTCGGGCACCGATAAGAAGAACAGGGGTCCTGGACTCCATAAACTCTGTAGTGCACGCTTGGCATAACTTACTAAAAAGACAGGCCGGAGCCATCCTATCGGGCCAGGAAGTTAGTCATCCTCAAGGTAAGCGGCCATCTTTGAGGTTAACATCCTAGCGTTTGGATCCACACGCACGCTGATTGCAGAACTAACCGGATACATAAACCGGCGTTCGGCAAACACTCCTCGTTCATCGGAGCCAAGGGCAGGCAGTGTTTGGGTGAGAGAGCAGCTTTGACGAAGTGAGTCCGGCATACCTGATACCCTGGGCAGCATATCTAATCATACTACCAGTTTCTACATATATTTTTTTACCTTGACTGAATCCTTGCTTTACCCACAGTGTTTGACTACAAGCGCTCCTCCCCTCCCGTGTAGAAGCTCATGGGGCCCTAATTAGGCAACCTAAGTGTACGTTACCTATCAGTCTTTTATAATATGTTGAGAAATTGTTACATCGTTTTTCTCCTACATAGATCACTATTGGTATACACCACTTATGCATTTACAAGACGGCACCGATCTCTGGCAAATGAAAACGCATTTAGAGTGTGTGTTTCTTGTTATATGTATTGTATTGTCTTGTACGTCTTGAACAGAACAACAACAAGCATTGGCATAGCCAATAGGTCTCGCCTTTGTGACCTTATAAGTGTTTAGCCATGCAACAGTTGATGTCCTTGGTGCAACAACATCAACTGTTGCATGGCTAAACACTTATAAGGTCCCAAAGGCAAGACCTATTGGCTATGCCAATGCTTGTTATGTATTATTGTTGGAGCTGCTTTATGAATGTTCACGTATTTACAGTTCATTAAGTGAAAAGTTATAGCATGTTTAGACACTAACTTCAGTCACACAAATATTGAAATTACAAATCTTGCTCAAGGCAAAGGTCGATTAACATCAGCAACAGCCATGAAATATTCCAACAATGTCAAAGTGTGCACTCGGCAGTCAGAAAAACACAATTTTACCTTGTCACTGACTTTGCTCCTTCCCCTTTTCTCCTAGAAAGATTCCTCTGATTCCAAAGCGGTGCTTGCAGTACAAGCGTTCTATGGGGGGGGGGGGCTAATTGTTCCAGCTATCAGCAGAGTGAAGGTGCGGGGCCTCTAAGAAGGGGTGAAACAACAACAAAGCCGCGTTCACAAGAAAATGGTCTTTTAAAGACCTGTGAAGTACTTGGGGGCGGTTGCGATAAGACGGACGACAGGCCACACACAACAGCTCAAAAACTGTCTCTGTGTGTGCCTGGGAAGCTGTCTCAGCCTGGGCTGACACGTTGGGTGGGGGGGGGGACGACTGAAGCCCTTTGAGCCGAGTGGGCGTTCTGCGCCTGCAATCATATCAAGTCGGAAGCCTTTGCATCAGGAAAAAGATCTGTGTTTTACCTGTTGACTTGCACTGTAAATAAAATTAAAAAAGCATTGACTTTTTAGGGACCAAAAACCATCATTTTAAAGTGAAAGAGAAATCGACTGCAACCTTTACTGGTTTGGAGGTATGTATATCAATATGTGTTCGGACTATTCAATTTCGCGAACACACATTAACCTATCCTCACTATGAACTTCATACATTGGTTGGTGGTGGATTCATATTATAACAAAATGTGTTCTGTTCATCAATGAGGGTTTTCGCAAAGTCGAAGTATTTGGAGGCGGCACGTCTTGTGAAAGACAACGGACGAAAAGCTCCAGTCATAGAACACACGCCAACTGCTTCCCTGTCTCCGCCATGCTTCCTGCGCTGTACGCATTTCTGACGTACAGCCCTCCGAAACTTCCTACTTCAACTCTATAACATGTTGAACAATGGCGGCACCCGCACTTAGGCTTTGAACATCTTAAGCTAAAGCGCGGGTGCAGAGATTGCTTAAAAAGTAAAGAAATAAAAAGAAAATGCTATTTAATTTACAATTTCTTTGCTTTTAAAGTAATCGTGGCACCCGCATTTTAGCTTAAGCTGTTTAAGCTAAAGCGCGGGTGAAAGCACAGTAAAAAAGTGAAAGAAGCCCGCGAGCGGTGCGCGCGCGAGAGCGTGCACCATGGCCTATTGCTTGCGGTTACCCGCACGGCCGCCGGGCGCGATAATTGAAAACACATGGCGGCCGTGCGGGTAACCGCACGGAAAAGGCCATTGTGCACGAGCGTGTGGTCAGCTTTTGGAAGCCCCTTACATAAAGTCTCGCAGAGCAACGCATGCGCGCTACTCTAGGCTCGACCTAAAAACTAGATGTGTTAGGAGCGGACAACTTCAAGATTGGTTCAGTGCCTGTAAATCATGTTGCCATGGTGACCAAGCATAATAACCGGGCCAACCAAACAGATTCCACCCAGAATGTATGCCAGTGGGGGCCATTTTACTTCTCAGTGTTCGTCCCTGAAAGATGTGTTTACTTTTTTCTGTTCTGTATGGCGCGAACTTGGCCAAGGGCACTGTAGCGCTTTAGGTGAGATTACATTACGCAAGGTTAAATTCATTTCTTATGTGTTAGGCCGGGGGAGATTGATATGAGCAGAATCACAGAATGTTGATGAGCCGACGCAGGGACCGGTTCACTAGTTCCAAAGGTAGCACTTCTGGCCGTTAAACCACAGCTCCTCTCCATTACCAAATGGATACTGCAATCCTGCTTCTCTTCTGCCACGACCCCAGCCTCTGACCGCTTGGCACCTTCTTCCTGGCGTTAAGGCCAGAGCTGCCAGCTATGATGGGGCTGGAAACCGTGTTCGAGTTTCGGCGTCTGCAGAACATCCTGTGATCTTGGGCAAATCACTAAAGCAAACCGGGTTCGAGTTTCGGCGTCTGCAGAACATCCTGTGATCTTGGGCAAATCACTAAAGCAAACCGGGTTCGAGTTTCGGCGTCTGCACAACATCCTGTGATCTTGGGCAAATCACTAAAGCAAACCGGGTTCGAGTTTCGGCGTCTGCACAACATCCTGTGAGCTTGGGCAAATCACTAAAGCAAACCGGGTTCGAGTGTCGGCGTCTGCACAACATCCTGTGATCTTGGGCAAATCACTAAAGCAAACCGGGTTCGAGTTTCGGCGTCTGCACAACATCCTGTGATCTTGGGCAAATCACTAAAGCAAACCGGGTTCGAGTTTCAGCGTTTGCACAACATCCTGTGATTTTGGGCAAATCACTAAAGCAAACCGGGTTCGAGTGTCGGCGTCTGCACAACATCCTGTGATCTTGGGCAAATCACTAAAGCAAACCGGGAGTTTCGGCGTCTGCACAACATCCTGTGATCTTGGGCAAATCACTAAAGCAAACCGGGTTCGAGTTTCGGCGTCTGCACAACATCCTGTGATCTTGGGCAAATCACTAAAGCAAACCGGGTTCGAGTGTCGGCGTCTGCACAACATCCTGTGATCTTGGGCAAATCACTAAAGCAAACCGGGTTCGAGTTTCGGCGTCTGCACAACATCCTGTGATCTTGGGCAAATCACTAAAGCAAACCGGATTCGAGTTTCGGCGTCTGCACAACATCCTGTGATTTTGGGCAAATCACTAAAGCAAACCGGGTTCGAGTGTCGGCGTCTGCAGAACATCCTGTGATCTTGGGCAAATCACTAAAGCAAACCGGGTTCGAGTTTCGGCGTCTGCACAACATCCTGTGATCTTGGGCAAATCACTAAAGCAAACCGGGTTCGAGTTTCGGCGTCTGCACAACATCCTGTGATCTTGGGCAAATCACTAAAGCAAACCGGGTTCGAGTTTCGGCGTCTGCACAACATCCTGTGATCTTGGGCAAATCACTAAAGCAAACCGGGTTCGAGTTTCGGCGTCTGCACAACATCCTGTGATCTTGGGCAAATCACTAAAGCAAACCGGGTTCGAAGTTTCGGCGTCTGCACAACATCCTGGGATCTTGGGCAAATCACTAAAGCAAATCGTGTTCGGCCATATTTGCAGAAGACCTATATCTAGAGAGCTGTCTCATGGCAATTGAAAGGTGTGACCTCACTTGCAGATGGGTATAACTGGATGTCTACAGCAAGAACGTTAACCTGCTGAGCTATGTTAGTAGAATTCGCTGCTATGATTTTGTTTAGGAAGGTGCTATTTGATTTAAAGGTGGTTGTGGATCAGCCGCTCAATTGCGAAGGACTATTCTACCATTGTGTCTGGAGGACACGCTATTAGAAGGCACTAAAGGATAAGTTACTTACCTGTAATCCTAGTTCTCTTCCAGGGGTATACTCATCAAAGTCATAAGCACTGAATTATCTCCGCCCACGGGCGGGAACCCGGAGCATATATAAAAATACATATATATGTGTATGTAGTAGAAAAAGAGTACATAGTACGAAATAAACACACACATATACATGTATAACATAAAAAATATGCAGCCCCAAACATACAATAGGCTAAGAAGCCAGAATTACATGTATTTCTCTAGTATGAAAATAACATATAAACATATAATGTAAGAGAAGGACATGTACAGTAAGAGCATTCCGCAAAAAACCTTTTATTTTCATCAAAGAAAACAGTTAATGCCAGGCAATTAGCCCAAAGAAGGCTGCATAAATAAATAACATCCCTGTACAGAAAAGGAAACTGGCACCTCGCCTTTAAGGCCTCAGAGAACCTGAGCACTTTGCCTTTAAGGCCTCCAGGAAGAACCCTGCTCCCATCATGCACCACAGGTGACAGTTAGGTCAGTTCTTTTGTACGGTATAAGAAACCTGTAGGAACCTGCATCAAAGATGCAAGAATACCGAGTAAACTGTTAATGCTCGTCCGGGGAGGCGGGAGGGTTGCTTATGACTTTGATGAGTATACCCCTGGAAGAGAACTAGGATTACAGGTAAGTAACTTATCCTTCTCTTCCAGGGGATACTCATCAATAGTCATAAGCACTGATTAAAGTAGCAAGCCCATACCCACTTCCATGCGGACGAGCAAAAAACAGAGAACTAAATTGACGTACATATATTAAACAGTATTTGCAAACAAGTTTCTCAGCGAGGCTTGCCCAACCTGGGCATCTGCCTGCGTGTCAGCATCTAAACAGTAGTGGCGAGTAAAGGTATGAACTGATCGCCATGTAGCTGCTTTACAAATCTCTGCCATGGGGACATTCCTCAGGAGAGCCGTGGTAGAAGCTTTCCCCCTAGTGGAATGGGCCTTAGGCTTACCCGGACGGGATTTGTTGGCCAATTGGTATGACAGTAGAATACAAGAAACTATCCATCTAGAAATGGATCTCTTGGAAGCTGCAGAACCTGTGTTAACAGGACCATAGTTAATAAACAAACGTTCTGAGTTCCTCAGTGTCTTTGTTCTGTCCAAATAAAACTTCAGAACCCTCTTGAGATCTAGGGAGTGAAGAGATCTAGGGAGTGAAGAGATCTTTCCCGAGGATTCGGAAAAAAAGTAGGTAAAGTGATAGTCTGGTTAATATGGAAGTCCGAGACTACTTTAGGTAAAAAGCTAGGATGTGTTCTGAGAACTACTCTGTTAGCGTGAAACACAGTATAAGGTTACTTACAGCAAAGAGCCTGGATCTCACTGACCCTGCGAGCAGATGTAATGGCCACCAGGAACGCGGCTTTCCATGTTAAATGCTGTAAGGAAGCTTTATGAATAGGCTCGAAAGGAGACCCCATCAACTTAGTTAACACAATGTTAAGCTCCCATGGAGGAGAGGGAGACCTGACTGGTGGGTAAACCTTTTTAAGCCCTCAAGAAAATCCTTTACCACCGGAATTCTAAACAAAGAAGTCTGGTGGGGGGACTTCCTATAGGCTGTGATTGCTGCAAGGTGGACTTTGATAGAAGAGAACTGAAGACCAGATCTAGCCAAATGCAGCAAATAGGGTAAAATCACCTGTTCCTGACCCCGGATGGGATCATGTCCATTGTCCACACACCATAGGAAGAACCGCTTCCACTTGAAGGCATATGATTTCCTCGTGGAAGGTCTTTTCGCTTCTTTGAGAATAGCCATACAGTCTGGATTCAATTGTAGGTGTCCATATTGTATGACTTCAGGAGCCATGCTGTCAACCGGAGGGAGGACAGATTGGGGTGGAATACTCTCCCTGCCTGTTTGGATAGGAGATCCGGGCGGCATGGCAACCTCTTGTGTGGCACTTCCGATAGTTGAAGGAGGTCCGGAAACCACCACTGGCGAGGCCACTCCGGGGCTATTAGGATCATCCTGGAGGTGGTCCTGTACAGTTTGTTGATTACAACTGGTATCAACAGAATCGGTGGAAAAGCGTACAGTAAGCTCTGAGACCATTCGATCAAAAGGGCATTCCCTTGAGATCCTTGTTGGGGAAACCTGGATGCGAAGACGGGGCATTTTGCGTTTACCGCGTCTGCAAACAGGTCGATGTCTGGCGTTCCCCATTCTCGAAAGATGCTGTGAGCGACTTCGTTGTTGAGAACCCAATCGTGGGCTTCGACGAAGTCTCTGCTGAGGAAGTCCGCCTGGGAGTTGAGAGAGCCCGGTAGATGAATGGCTACTATTGACAGGTCTCTCGCTAGAAGCCAGTTCCATATGGTTTGAGACTCTATGGAGAGTGTTCTTGATCGGGTACCTCCCTGTTTGTTCAAATAATACATCGTCATTGTATTGTCTGTTTGGATCAGAATGGAGCGAGACTTGAACGACGGAACCAGGGACTTGAGAGCTAGATGTACGGCTCTCAGCTCAAGCAGGTTGATGTGGGAGCTCTTTTCGGAGTCGGACCATAGACCTTGTACTTGCAGAGGGCCCATATGAGCACCCCAAACCTGGAGAGAAGCGTCCGTGACTAAAGTCTGGGTTGGAGGTGTAGGAGAGTAGGATCTGCTTCACATGGGTACCCCCGCTTTTTGCTGATGCTTCACTGTTTTTCGACATTAGTCTGGCTGGGGCCCTGCTAATCAGAACCCCAGCCTAGCTGCTTCCTCTCTAAAATGGTTTCCATGTGCCTTAGGCACATCACTGATTGGGATCTGGAGTGCCCTTATAAGTCCCTAGTATATGGTATACTATGTACCAAGGGCATAGGTACCTCAGAGGCCTGCCAGGGGCTGCAGCATGTATTATGCCACCCCTGGAAGGCCATCCAAACTGACACCACAGGTCTGCTACTGCAGCCTGGGTAAGGTGGTGCATGCACCCCTTACTGTGATATAGGTTACCTATATCACTAAATGCATACACACATATAAACCTATAAGTCACTCCTAAGGCAGGCCTTATCAATCCTAAAGGCAGAGTGCATGGTTCCTATGTGAGAGGGTGCCCCTGCATGAGCAGGGCCCCTCTGCAGCGTTCGGAGACCATCTCTGATGCTGTTTGTAGTGCAGCCTGACCATATACTCTTAAGCGCATTATATCCTCGCGGTAAAATGCTAACTTTGGAATGGCTGCACCTAAACATGTCGTGTTTGGTGTCAAACATCTTGGAATACTACCCCCCCGCCAATCCTGGCGGCGGGGGTAGCATTCCACCCTTCTAGAGGGAAAGACATGTTAACTCTGACTAGTCCGGTAACTTCTTTCCAGAGCCCTGGCATCACAAAATGGATGCTGCTGCCACAGACACGAGTCTGGCCTCCTGCTGCTGGACGAAACTCCGGCAGGGAGGCCTGGACAATAGGTTTCCTGTCCCAGGGAGGTGTGACCACCTCCCCAGACAGGATAATGTGTATTGGGGCTGGGCGGGAGCACTTTCGGGTGCTTTGAAGTCCTGCACTGGGGGCACATTTGGTGTCCCTGTGCATACCCCAGTTCAAACCGGATCTGGGGCTTGCAGCCCCTGCTTTGGCGCGAACTGGACAAAGGGAAAGGGTGTAGCCACCCCTCTGCCCTGACCCACCCTTAGGTGGGGCCACAGAGTAGTCCAACCCCTATCTTTAGTATAAAGATAGGAACCCAGTCCTTAGGACTTTAGATTATCCCTGGACGAAACTCTGAAACTGAATCCTGGACCTTCGACGCTCTACTCACGATTAGAGGACAGAAGAATCTCCCTTGGGGTCAAGGAGTGACTCCCCTGCTTGGCAGGCACCAAAGAAGCATCTGTCCGGTTCGCATTTCTGAAGCTCCCGTCGGACGCCGAAGTCATCGCATCACCAGAGGTGGATTCTCAGACTTCCCCGAGGCTACCCTGAGTCCCCAGCAAAGCTGAGGCCCGTGGCTATCGTGGGTGACTTGAGACCGTGACCCCTGGACACCGAGCACATTTGCAAATGCATCCTCTTCTGGGTCTCCCAAGAAGTCGTGCTTTGGGCTCCGAGTAGCCCTAGCCTCCAGCACCACCTGCACCGAAGATCACTGGCCCCCACTCCACGAGTGTCCTGTAAGCCAGATCCACGTGCGGCGTCACGAGGCTCCTTCGCGGTCGCTAGCCCGTTGGCTAGTAGCCCTTAACGAAGGCCAATCCTTTTCTAACTTGGCATCCTGGTTGCTCCAGGCCTGCCCTCACTTACCCTCGCTGGGTGAGTTCCACAGACCTTGCTGGTCTGCACCATCGACGATCTACATCTTCACCGAGACTTGCCGTTGCCAAGGCTTGTTGGGTCCAATCCGGTCGCCGACACCTCAGCACTCGACAGACATCGTGTACCAGCCCGAATCCTGCTCCTGGTCGCCGACAACGCCTCCTGGACCTCGTGGCTGAAGAGTCAAGACGACCGTCAACGGACCTGAAGCACTCGACATCGGTGGGCATCTGTCCATCGCCTTCCTGGTCACTGGCTAGTGACCCAGACTCTGTCCCCTCTGCTTTCAGGTTCTTCAGAACTCCGATCCACTCTTGGATCCACCCGGACACTGTTCTCTTGGTCGCCAGCAGCACTTTGCAGCAGATCGCCATTCGAATCGACGACGAAACCCGACCCCGAAAGGCACCTATGCACCCGGCTTCCCTGGGTGAGGTAACACGAGTACTCCGGTGCTCCCGTGGGTAGAGACTCTTCAAAGTCCTAGATCTCAAAGGGTTTGGTCCAAGTCCTCTTTTAAGTGTCCCTTTTCTCTAATTTCCCGATCACGACTTTCTCCATAGAAGTCAACGGCGTATCGCGGTTGTGTATTTACACTGCACGCGTCTCCCGTGGGTCCCCTATGTCACTACCTTGGGTGGTTCCTTGTGGTCCAAGCACTTCTAGAGGCTCTAGGCCTAGTGTCTAGTTCAGTCGTGGTTCGCATACCACTTTATTGGTATATGGTTTGGTACGCCCCTAGGGCCCAAACGTGTATTTGTGCTATTACTGTGTTTAAATAACTTCTAACTTATGTACTTCGAACTCTAGCCTCATAAAGAGACTAGAGGGGTGTGTTTAGCAATAAATACATATATTTTGAATATATACCTGGTGTGGCGCTCTTTCATTTGGTCACTCAAGAGATTATAGACTGGTAAAACAAGCTGCTTTACATTCCTTCAAGACTTAGCCTGAAGGCTGCTCTCCATAGCTACCACTAGGATAGCTTTCAATAAGGTTGTCTTTAACCTATCTCCAATAAGGGGTTGTTTGGACTGGTGCAAGGTGCCCACTATAATTAGTGGACAGCATATGCCAGGCCAACTTCTCACATTGGTGTGCAGCGTGTGGGATTCCAGCTTGCTATTGTTTTACCAGATAATCTCAATTGAATTGATCAACTGAAAACCACTAAAGGTACCTAAGGTACATATAATTTAAGCTTAGAATACAGTAAGTTCTACTGAACTTAGAGTTGTGTGTTAAGGGATAGCACAACCCTTTCTACAGCTCAAGAGAGTTTAGTAGGCCACACTAGAGTAGGTAGTGCATACACCACACCACACTAGTAATGTCTTTAAGGGTAGGATCTAAAGAATCCTTGCAGGAAGCCACTGAGCTTCCACCCTCCAAGTATGATACACTCCCATTCTTGGAATTGAGAGCTTTATGCAACTTGAGAAAACTAAGGACAGGCCAAAGCCCCACCACCCAACACCTCAAGGAGTTGTTGGTGGCTTATGACCTTAGTAAGCCCTTGGGGACTGAAGGGGTAGGAGCTGAGGGTGGGGCAGAGGAAGAGGAAGAGGCCAGGGGTACCAATACCCCCAGCCCCCCTCTGAAACTGGCCAGGAGGGTGACAATGACCCTGACCTGGATAACCCAATCCCTCCTGTGGAAGATGATGAGGATGATCAGGATGATCCCCACTTTGTCCCCCAGGAAGGATTAAGAGTGTGCCCAGAAAGTCTAGATCTCCTTCTCAGGAGTCTAACCACTCTGGCACCTCCATAGGGAGCTCTATCTCCTCTCACAAGAGGGAATCCTCTCATGAGAGAAGAGACAGACTGGTCCAGTATGAGGAAACTCAGCTGGAAATCAGAAAAAAGCAATTGGCTTTAGATAGGGAATCCCTAGATCTCCTTAGAGAGAGAAGAAAGTTGGGACTAGAGTCCCATGGTGGCAGCCATGTCCCTAGAGACAGGGAAAGGTCCTATGACCATAGGAACCTGAGCAAGATTGTCCCTCCCTACCAGAGTGGGGATGACATCCACAAATGGATAACTGCATTAGAGAGGGCCTGTAAGGTACAGAAGGTCCCTCAGGAGCAGTGGGCAGCAATCTTGTGGCTCTCCTTTGCTGACAAAGGTAGAGATAAGCTCCTCACTGTTAGAGAGGAGGATGCTGATAATTACAAGGTCTTGAAGAGTGCTCTTATTGATGGGTTTGGCCTAACCACTGAACAGTACAGGTTGAAGTTCAGAGACACCCAAAAAGCACAGACTCAAGACTGGGTAGACTATGTGGATTGTTCTGCCAAGGCTCTGGAAGGCTGGTTGATGGGCAGTAAGGTGTGTGACTTCTCAGGATTGTACAATCTGATAATGAGGGAGCAGATTCTTAATAACTGTCAAAATCAGCTGTTGCATCAATACCTGGTAGACTCTGATCTGACCTCTCCCCAAGAATTGGGAAAGAAGGCAGACAAATGGGTCAGAACCAGGGTGAAGCAGAAGGTACAGAACCAAGGTGGGGAAACCAAGAAGCAAGATGCTAAGAACTCTGAAAAGGGTGGGGAGAAGGGTAAAGATCAAAAGTCTTCATCAGGCCCCCAAAAATCTTCTTCTGGTGGGGATTCACAGTCTACCAAAGGGAAAGGCCAAAGAAAACCATGGTGCAAGGTCTGTAAGCAAAAGACCCACTGGACCAGTGATTGCACCAAGTCCAAAGACTCCAGTCCAGCACCCACCAATGCCCCTAAGGCACCTGTTCCCCCTAGTACAGTTGGTGGGAGTGCTCCAGCCAAGGGTTTAGTAGGGTTCACCCTGGGTACTGAGTTGGGCTCTGACCTAGTCAGAGAACTGACTCAGGCTGTGTTAGTCTGTGATGGAGGCATGGATGTGACCTCCACTGTGAGTCCCAGTAATCTGGGCAAGTACAGACAACAGCCTTTAATCAATGGACGTGAGGCTTTGGCATTTAGGGACACAGGGGCAAGTGTCACAATGGTGACACAAGACCTTGTGAATCCTGGGCAAGTTATACTTGGTGAGATGTACCAAGTGACCAATGCTAGCAATGTCAGAACAGACCATACTCTGGCAGATGTTAACTTCTCCTGGGGAGGGGTAACTGGCCTTAAGAAGGTTGTGGTAAGTGCAAACCTACCAGTCGAATGCTTGCTTGGCAATGACTTAGAGACTTCTGCTTGGGCAGAAGTGGAGCTCAGGACCCATGCAGAAATGCTGGGGATCCCTGCAGATGTGTTTGCTGTGACCAGGTCACAAGCCAAAATGTCTAGCACTGAACAGGCCTTGGATTCTGGAAGAATGGACCAAGTGCCTTCCAAGAGGAGGAGTAGTAGGGTTAAGGCAGTGCCTTCCCCCTTGGCTCAGGAGGAAGATCAGTCCCTTGAGGGGGATGATCTCAGCCCTGAAGAAGGAACTGTCCCAGAGGAACTTGAACCTGACCAGGTTGAGTTCTTGGGGACAGGGGGACCTTCTAGGGCAGATCTGAGCCAGGAGCAGCAGAGCTGCCCCTCCCTTGAACCCCTCAGACAGCAAGCTGCTGCTGAGGCTGCTGGGAAAGCTAGTGGTCCCCATACAGTGTACTGGGATGATGGACTCCTGTACTCAGAGAGTAGAGACCCCAAGCCTGGTGCTACCAGGAGGTTGGTTATACCTCTGAAGTTCAGGGGCTTCCTATTGACCCTAGCCCATGATATTCCCTTAGCAGGTCACCTGGGCCAGAACAAGACTTGGGACAGAATTGTCCCTCACTTCCACTGGCCCCACATGTCTGAAGACAGTAAGGAGTTTTGTCGCTCCTGTGTAACCTGCCAAGCCAGTGGCAAGGCAGGTGGCACTACAAAGGCCCCCCTGATACCACTACCTGTGGTGGGGGTGCCCTTTGAAAGGGTGGGGATTGACATTGTTGGTCCCATGGATCCCCAAACAGCCTCTGGGCAAAGGTTTATCCTGGTGGTAGTGGATCATGCCACCAGGTACCCAGAAGCTATTCCCCTCAGGACCACCACAGTACCTGTGGTGGCAAGGGCCCTCCTGGGAATTTTCTCAAGAGTGGGCTTTCCTAAGGAGGTAGTCTCAGACAGGGGTGCTAACTTCATGTCTGGGTACTTAAAAGCAATGTGGAAGGAGTGTGGAGTGACTTATAAGTTCACCACACCCTATCACCCACAATGCAATGGTTTAGTTGAGAGATTCAACAAAACCTTGAAGGGCATGATTAAAGGGCTCCCAGAAAAGCTTAGGCGTAGATGGGACATACTCTTGCCCTGCCTTTTATTCGCATATAGGGAGGTGCCTCAGAAGGGGTTGGTTACAGCCCTTTTGAACTTCTGTTTGGCCACCCTGTGAGGGGTCCACTGTGCTTGGTGAAGGAAGGATGGGAGTTACCTCTCAAGCCCCCAAAGCAAGATATAGTGGACTATGTACTTGGTCTCCGCTCCAGGATGGCTGAGTACATGAAAAAGGCAACCAAAAACCTTGAGGCTAGCCAGGAACTTCAAAAGGCCTGGCATGACCAAAAGGCTGTTCTGACCGTTTACCAGCCAGGACAGAAGGTGTGGGTGTTGGAGCCAGTGGCCCCAGCAGCTCTCCAAGATAAATGGAGTGGACCCCACACTATTGTTGAGCAGAAGGGTGAGGTCACTTATTTAGTAGACCTAGGAACACCCAGGAGTCCCCACAGGGTTCTCCATGTCAACAGGTTAAAACCATATGTGGACAGGGCAGACATGGGCTTGCTCATGGCTACTGATGAAGGGCAGGAGGAAGAGAGTGACCCACTCCCTGACCTGCTCTCACAGAACCCTGACGATGGGTCAGTTGATGGTGTAGCCTTGGCAGGCAGCCTCACTACCCAGCAACAAACTGATTGCAGGCAAGTCCTCAATCAGTTTAGACATATGTTTTCACTGACACCCAGTCAGACCACCTGGTGCACTCATGAAGTGGACACTGGGGACAGTCTGCCTATTAAAAACAAGATTTATAGGCAACCTGACCATGTCAGGTACTGTATCAGGACTGAAGTCCAGAAAATGTTGGAATTGGGAGTTATTGAACCCTCAGATAGCCCTTGGGCTAGTCCAGTGGTCTTTTACCAAAGCCTCACACCAGTGGTGGAAAAAGAGAGATGAGGTTTTGTGTGGACTACAGGGGTCTCAATGCAGTCACTAGGACTGATGCCCATCCAATACCCAGGGCAGATGAGCTCATAGATACTTTGGCCTCTGCCAAATATCTCAGCACATTTGACCTAACAGCTGGCTACTGGCAGATCAGACTAGCTGATACTGCAAAGCCCAAAACAGCATTCTCAACCCCTAGTGGGCATTATCAATTTGTGGTAATGCCCTTTGGTCTGAAGAATGCACCTGCCACTTTCCAGAGGTTGGTGAATACAGTTCTCACAGGACTGGAAGCCTATAGTGCAGCATATCTAGATGATATTGCTGTCTTTAGCTCCACCTGGGAGGATCACCTGGTCCACCTCAGGAATGTTTTACAGGCCCTGCAAAGGCAGGCCTGACTATCAAGGCCACTAAGTGCCAGATAGGGCAGAGTCAGGTTGTGTACCTGGGCCACCTTGTGGGTGGAGGCCAGTTCAACCTTTGCAGAGCAAGATCCAGACCATCATGGACTGGACTGCTCCCACTACCCAGACTCAGGTGAGAGCCTTCTTAGGCCTGACTGGGTACTATAGGAGATTTGTCAAGGGGTATGGATCAATAGTGACACCCCTGAATGACTTAACTTCTAAGAAAATGCCCAAAAGGTTCAGTGGACAGTTAGCTGTCAAAAGGCATTTGATGACCTGAAGCAGGCCATGTGCACTGCTCCCATTCTGCAGAGTCCTGATTACTCCAAGAAGTTCATTGTTCAAACTGATGCATCTGAATTGGGGGTAGGGGCTGTACTGTCACAATTGAATGAAGAAGGTCAGGATCAGCCAGTAGCTTTCATTAGCAGAAGGCTGACCCCTAGAGAGAAACGTTGGTCAGCCATAGAGAGGGAGGCCTTTGCTGTGGTCTGGGCTCTGAAGAAGTTGAGGCCATACTTGTTTGGTACACACTTCCTGGTTCAGACAGACCATAAGCCCCTCTTATGGCTAAAACAAATGAAGGGTGAAAACCCCAAACTGCTTAGGTGGTCCATTTCCCTACAGGGGATGGACTTTACAGTGGAACATAGGCCTGGGAGTAACCATGCGAATGCAGATGGACTCTCTAGGTATTTCCACTTAGAACATGAAGACTTAACTGGGCAAGGTTAGTTTAATGTCCCTACGTTTGGGGGGGTTGTGTAGGAGAGTAGGATCTGCTTCACATGGGTACCCCCACTTTTTGCTGATGCTTCACTGTTTTTCGACATTAGTCTGGCTGGGGCCCTGCTAATCAGAACCCCAGCCTAGCTGCTTCCTCTCTAAAATGGTTTCCATGTGCCTTAGGCACATCACTGATTGAGGATCTGGAGTGCCCTTATAAGTCCCTAGTATATGGTATACTATGTACCAAGGGCATTGGTACCACAGAGGCCTGCCAGGGGCTGCAGCATGTATTGTGCCACCCCTGGAAGGCCATCCAAACTGACACCACAGGTCTGCTACTGCAGCCTGGGTAAGGTGGTGCATGCACCCCTTACTGTGATATAGGTTACCTATATCACTAAATGCATACACACATATAAACCTATAAGTCACTCCTAAGGCAGGCCTTATCAATCCTAAAGGCAGAGTGCATGGTTCCTATGTGAGACGGTGCCCCTGCATGAGCAGGGCCCCTCTGCAGCGTTCGGAGACCATCTCTGATGCTGTTTGTAGTGCAGCCTGACCATATACTCTTAAGCGCATTATATCCTCGTGGTAAAATGCTAACTTTGGAATGGCTGCACCTAAACATGTCGTGTTTGGTGTCAAACATCTTGGAATACTACCCCCCGCCAATCCTGGCGGCGGGGGTAGCATTCCACCCTTCTAGAGGAAAGACATGTTAACTCTGACTAGTCCGGTAACTTCTTTCCAGAGCCCTGGCATCACAAAATGGATGCTGCTGCCACAGACACGAGTCTGGCCTCCTGCTGCTGGACGAAACTCCGGCAGGGGAGGCCTGGACAATAGGTTTCCTGTCCCAGGGAGGTGTGACCACCTCCCCAGACAGGATAATGTGTATTGGGGCTGGGCGGGAGCACTTTCGGGTGCTTTGAAGTCCTGCACTGGGGGCACATTTGGTGTCCCTAGTGCATACCCCAGTTCAAACCTGATCAGGGGCTTGCAGCCCCTGCTTTGGCGCGAACTGGACAAAGGGAAAGGGGTGTAGCCACCCCTCTGCCCTGACCCACCCGTAGGTGGGGCCACAGAGTAGTCCAACCCCTATCTTTAGTATAAAGATAGGAACCCAGTCCTTAGGACTTTAGATTATCCCTGGACGAAACTCTGAAACTGAATCCTGGACCTTCGATGCTCTACGCACGATTAGAGGACAGAAGAATCTCCCTTGGGGTCAAGGAGTGACTCCCCTGCTTGGCAGGCACCAAAGAAGCATCTGTCCGGTTCGCATTTCTGAAGCTCCCGTCGGACGCCGAAGTCATCGCATCACCAGAGGTGGATTCTCAGACTTCCCGAGGCTACCATGAGTCCCCAGCAAAGCTGAGGCCCGTGGCTATCGTGGGTGACTTGAGACCGTGACCCCTGGACACCGAGCACATTTGCAAATGCATCCTCTTCTGGGTCTCCCAAGAAGTCGTGCTTTGGGCTCCGAGTAGCCCTAGCCTCCAGCACCACCTGCACCGAAGATCACTGGCCCCCACTCCACGAGTGTCCTGTAAGCCAGATCCACGTGCGGCGTCACGAGGCTCCTTCGCGGTCGCTAGCCCGTTGGCTAGTAGCCCTTAACGAAGGCCAATCCTTGTCTAACTTAGCATCCTTGTTGCTCCAGGCCTGCCCTCACTTACCCTCGCTGGGTGAGTTCCACAGACCTTGCTGGTCTGCACCATCGACGATCTACATCTTCACCGAGACTTGCCGTTGCCAAGGCTTGTTGGGTCCAATCCGGTCGCCGACACCTCAGCACTCGACAGACCGTGTACCAGCCCGAATCCTGCTCCTGGTCGCAGACAACGCCTCCTGGACCTCGTGGCTGAAGAGTCAAGATGACCGTCAACGGACCTGAAGCACTCGACATCGGTGGGCATCTGTCCATCGCCTTCCTGGTCACTGGCTAGTGACCCAGACTCTGTCCCCTCTGCTTTCAGGTTCTTCAGAACTCCGATCCACTCTTGGATCCACCCGGACACTGTTCTCTTGGTCGCCAGCAGCACTTTGCAGCAGATCGCCATTCGAATCGACGACGAAACCCGACCCCGAAAGGCCCCTATGCACCCGGCTTCCCTGGGTGAGGTAACACGAGTACTCCGGTGCTCCCGTGGGTAGAGACTCTTCAAAGTCCTAGATCTCAAAGGGTTTGGTCCAAGTCCTCTTTTAAGTGTCCCTTTTCTCTAATTTCCCGATCACGACTTTCTCCATAGAAGTCAACGGCGTATCGCGGTTGTGTATTTACACTGCACGCGTCTCCCGTGGGTCCCCTGTGTCACTACCTTGGGTGGTTCCTTGTGGTCCAAGCACTTCTAGAGGCTCTAGGCCTAGTGTCTAGATCAGTCGTGGTTCGCATACCACTTTATTGGTATATGGTTTGGTACGCCCCTAGGGCCCAAACGTGTATTTGTGCTATTACTGTGTTTAAATAACTTCTAACTTATGTACTTCGAACTCTAGCCTCATAAAGAGACTAGAGGGGTGTGTTTAGCAATAAATACATATATTTTGAATATATACCTGGTGTGGCGCTCTTTCATTTGGTCACTCAAGAGATTATAGACTGGTAAAACAAGCTGCTTTACATTCCTTCAAGACTTAGCCTGAAGGCTGCTCTCCATAGCTACCACTAGGATAGCTTTCAATAAGGTTGTCTTTAACCTATCTCCAATAAGGGGTTGTTTGGACTGGTGAAAGGTGCCCACTATAATTAGTGGACAGCATATGCCAGGCCAACTTCTCACAGGAGGGTCCTGGTGGAAAGGGATTCCCTTCATCAGGTGCGATCGCTTCATCCACCACCGGATGGAGTCTTTGGCTGATTGATGGAGAATTACATGATCCTCCCAGCGCCCTGATACTTGCATCCACTGGTCCTCCAAACATTGTTGTAATGGACGCATGTGTAATCGTGCGTTTGGTACTATAAAGATGCACGACGCCATCGATCCCAGTAGTGATGACACCTGTCGAACTGTCGGTAGATGCGTGTGAAGAAGGGTCAGGCATTTTCCTTGGATTGATGACAACCTCTCCTCCGAAAGACACACGCTTGCTTTTTCGGTGTCCAGGAAGGAGCCTAGGTAATGGATCTTTTGCGTTGGATTTAGTATGGATTTCTTGAAATTGACGTGAAGGCCCAAGTTGTGGAGAAGCTGAAGGCAGCACGTGAGATGATCCTGCAGCAGAGTTGGAGATGAGCTCTTCAGGAGCCAGTCGTCCAGGTAAGGATATATGAATATTTTCTGCTTGCGGAGAAAAGCGGCCACCACAGCCATACATTTGGAGAATGTTCGGGGAGCTGATTTGAGCCCGAACGGGAGAACTGAGTACTGGTAATGTTGAAAAGACACTCGAAAGCGTAGAAATTTGCGATGTTTCTTTGAGATTGGTACGTGGAAGTATGCGTCCTGTAAGTCGATGGAGCACATCCAATCCCTTGGTGAAGCTGTGGGAAAATTTGATGGAGTGCCAACATTCGAAATTTCTCTCTGCGAATGTATTTGTTCAACAGTCTCAAGTCCAGAATAGGTCTGTATTCTGTGGTGGGGCCTCTTTTTGCACAAGGAAATAACGAGAGTAGACTCCTTGATTTCTTTGAGGAGTGGGGACTTTTCTATAGCTCCTTTCTTCAATAAGGTATTTACCTCCCTTTGTAACAATCGTTGGTCGCGGTGAGGAATGCCTCTCGGAGGTATAGATGGAGGAGGAGTTATGAACCTGAGAAGATAGCCATTCTGAACAATGTTGATGACCCATTTGTCTTTTGTTATACGTTTCCACTCCTCCAGATGTAATGAAACACTTCCTCCCACCGGAGTGGACAACAGCTTTGGAGGAAGACACACCTCATTGTTTTTGTGGCTGCTTTGGTGCTGTTGACTGCTGTTTGTTTCCACCTCTGCCACGTCCCGGTCTACGTTGTTGGAACTGGGACCTTTGTTGCGTCTGACCTTGGTTCTGCGATGACCAGTTAAATGATTGACCTCGCTGTTGAAAAGAGCGTTTGTCATAGGGACGAAAGCGACAGCGAAATTACTTCTTCTTTTCGAGGCCTACAGCCTTGAGAGTATCCAACTCAGTTTTCATTTTTGCCATTTCGTCGTCCGCATGTGAACCAAACAACGATGATCCGTTAAAGGGCAGATTGACTATCTTTCTTTGAGCATCGGGCTTGAGACCCGTGAGTCGAAGCCAGGCTGATCTTCGCGAACAAATGCCATGTGCGTATCCGTGAGCTGCCAAATCTGCAGAGTCGGCCGCTGTACCAATGATCTGGTTAGCAACCAGACCACCTTCCTGCACAATCTCTAGAAAATCCTTTTGATCTTCTTTGGGTAATTTGTCTGTGAATCTTGTTAGAGAGTCCCATAAAGACCGGTCATATCGTCCCAGTAGAGCGGCTGCACTAGCCACTCTCATAACGGATCCTGACGTATTGCACATTCGCCGTCCCAAAGAATCCATGTTTTTGCTGTCCTTCTCTGGAGGAGCAGATGACATAGAGGTATTGGAATGTGCTTTCCTGGCAGCGGCGACTATAAGAGAATCCGGTGGGGGGTCAGACCGCAGAACAAAGGATCCTGGTCTGGGGCCTTATACTTTTTTGAAATTCTTGCGGGACCCGAGCCCACTGTGGCAGGTGTCAAAAAAGTCTTCATCGCAGGCTCTAACAATCCTGGCACCAAAGGTAGAAGGGGCTTTGCCGAAGCTCGATGGTGCAAAGTTTCAAATATAACGGATGTAGTCACCTGAGGCACAGTCATGGTTATGTTCAACTTGCTGGCACCTCTACAGAGCACCTCGTTGAATGTCCCCATATCATCAACCGGGGAAACCCTGGATGGCGGAGTTGAAGATATAGTAGGGGAATAGTCTCTATACGATGACCTTGTTGAGGAGGTCGTTGTAGGAGACCTCTGTCTTCTCCTTGGCGTATGCGATCGGCGGGACCTTGAACGCTCTTTTGAGTGTGCGCGCCGTCTTGATGGAGATCTGGAACGCCTCGGGGACCTACCAGCGGAAGGCCCTGCGGATTCCGTGGGAGGAGGTCTCTCAGTAGGTCTGGGTTGGATCTTCCAGGGCCTAATGTCCTCCAACCATCTGGGTGACATGTTGATGGGAGGAGATTTGTTTCCACTCGCCGGAGAGCCCTCCGGTGTAACTTGGATAATAGTTATACCAGGCGAGGAAGAAGCTTCCCTCGACGTCGAGCACCGTGATCTCGACGATGGTCTTTCTAACCCTTCAGCAGGAATAACTTGCTTGTCCCTCGACGTCGAACGCCTCGACGTCGAACCAGAATGAGCCACCATCGACGACGACCGTGGCGGTGACACTCTTGACGGCGGAGATCTATGGGACGAAGCCCTCGACGTCGGTCTCTTCGACGTCGACCGCTGGTGTTCATGCGGTATCTTCGACGTCGACCCTGCCCTCGACGTAGACCGCTGACGGGTCCGAGAGGGTGAATCGGAGTGTCTCGACGCCGACCTTCGAGAAGGGGGCGGAGATCTCGACGTCGACCTCTGTATTGATGTCGACGGGCGTTTCGACGTCGACTGAGGTCTATCATGCTTCGAGCCCGAAGCATGTCTCGACGTCGACTTACTTTTCAACGGCGATCTTTTCATCGACGTCGATCTTACTTGCTTAGTAGGTCTTGACGTCGATCTCGCTTGCGTCATAAGTCTCGACGTCGACTTACTTCTCGACGGCGATCTTGTCTTCGACGACGACCTTACTTGTTTGGTTGGTCTCGACGTCGACGACATGCTAAGATGTTTTTTCTTACTTCTAGCTTCTGGTGATGTAGATCTTCGCCGTTTTCTCGGAGAGGAGGGCCCTGCAGATGGATGATGACTTTCTGGGCCACTTTTCTTTCCTCTCACCAGCAAGCCTATAAGTCTGATCTTCTCTCTGTCTTTCAATGTTCTACTTGAAAGTTGACGACAGTGGTAGCATGTCTCTGTGTCGTGAGAAGAAGGTAGACACACGACGCAGACCGAATGAGGAACGGATTTGGCCATCTTCTTCCCACAGGAAGGACATTTATCAAATAAAGGTGGCATATCTGACTAAAAAGAATGACCAATTAGTCAGAAAAAGACTGGTAATTACAACCAGTAAAAAGAAATATTGAAAAAAATAGTTAGAATATAAATTCTGACTGGAAAAAGTCAAAATCAGTTAAGCTCAAGCTCCAGGTTCCTCACTGAAAAAGCCGGAAAAAAGAACTGACCTAACTGTCACCTGTGGTGCATGATGGGAGCAGGGTTCTCCTGGAGGCCTTAAAGGCAAAGTGCTCAGGGTCTCTGAGGCCTTAAAGGCGAGGTGCCAGTTTCCTTTTCTGTACAGGGATGTTATTTATTTATGCAGCCTTCTTTGGGCTAATTGCCTGGCATTAACTGTTTTCTTTGATGAAAATAAAAGGTGTTTTGCGGAATGCTCTTACTGTACATGTCCTTCTCTTACATTATATGTTTATATGTTATTTTCATACTAGAGAAATACATGTAATTCTGGCTTCTTAGCCTATTGGATATGTTTGGGGCTGCATATTTTTTATGTTATACATGTGTGTGTTTATTTCGTACTATGTACTCTTTTTCTACTACATACACATATATATGTATTTTTATATATGCTCCGGGTTCCCGCACGTGGGCGGAGATAATTCAGTGCTTATGACTATTGATGAGTATCCCCTGGAAGAGAACAGATGTAACAAGCGCCACTGAAATGCACAACTGCTTATGCATTCTTTGTGCCCTCTCCACCTTAGCTTTCTGGGACGCAATAGTACACCATCTAAAATGCATTTTTTGTAGAGCACCGGCACCTGTTTGCTGTCAAATTAAGTCCTGGAAAAGTAGATGTAACCAGCACCACTAAAAGGCGCAACTGTTTATGTATTGTTTGTGTTGCAACATTGTGTTGTTAAACGTTAGCTATGTGGGAGAGAATACAACACCATCTAAAATGCTTTCTCTATTCTTTGTCAACTGTTGTTGAAAGTTAACTTTTCGGATCTGCTGTGAAAGCGCGTAACACGCGATTACCTTTTGTTTAAAGCTAACTTTTTGCCATTTGTTCTGAAAACGCCTAACACGCGATTACGTTTTTGGTAAAATTTAATTAATTGAACTAAATAAACAGCGACCAACAGCCACATTAAGTTTACGAAATAAAATGCATTCTCAATTGCGATCCGCTGTGAAAGTGCTTAACACGCGATTACGTTTGTTTAAAACTAACTTTTGCCATGCATTATGAAAGCGCCTAACACGCGATTACGCTTTGGGATCTGCTGTGAAAGCGCCTAACACGCGATTAGCTTTGTTTAAAGCTAACTTTTGCCATGCGTTATGAAAGCGCCTAACACGCGATTACATTTTGGTAAAATTAAAATAGTTTAACTAAATAAACAGCGGACAACAGTCACATCTATAACGTGTATAACGTGTTGAACAATGGCGGCACCCGCGCTTAGGCTTTGAACATCTTAAGCTAAAGCGCGGGTGCAGAGATTGCTTAAAAAGTAAAGAAATAAAAAGAAAATGCAACTTAATTTTCAATTTCTTGGCTTTTAAAGTAATCGTGGCACCCGCATTTTAGCTTCAGCTGTTTAAGCTAAAGCGCGGGTGAAGGCACGGTAAAAAAGTAAAAGAAGCCCGCGAGCGGTGCGCACGCGAGAGCGTGCACCATGGCCTATTGCTTGCGGTCACCCGCACGGCCGCCGAGCGCGATAATTGAAAACACATGGCGGCCGTGCGGGTAACCGCACGGAAAAGGCCATTGTGCACGAGCGTGTGGTCAGCTTTTGGAAGCCCCTTACATAAAGTCTCGCAGAGCAGCGCATGCGCGCTACTCTAGACTCGACCTAAAAAGGGCAGCACGACACGCACGAGAGAATTACAATGAACTGTCGTGCATGGAGTGAAAAATATATCACTATTTGACCTTTCACGAGTGTGGTGAAGGGATGTTTCGAGTATATACTACGATTAATAACTATGTTCCTCTATCCTTCCAGATCGTTTTTTAAGGAGAATACCAAGTAGGTGTTGGATGAATGTATGTTGACCTAGATGCATATTAGCCTTTGAGAGTAATCAGGCTGACCACACTAGAGAACAGTTAGAGTGGTATAAGGGATCAATATCCTTGGTCCTGAAGAGAAGCTTAGGGGTAGGCTTCGAAACATGTAGACCTGTGAGGAAACTGCCCATTACAGCACTTCTTACTCCATTTCCCCGTTTTTATTAATAACAGCTATAGGGAGTATTAAAGTTTAGTTTTCCACGCAGCCAGGTATTTTTTAACTCACCTTTTTCCTGACCCTTCCACTCTCACATCAAACACATAAAATCACTTCACTAATAAGTGCTCCCACATCGCGGAGCGGAAAGAAGCTGATGATGAAGCATGCCACCAAGGGACCTTTTGGTGGGTGAGGGTTATTTTAGAACACTTGTTGTCTCTCCCATGTAAGAGACCGAGTATTTCTCCTCGGTTTAGTCACTTTTTGTAAGGATAGCACGGTTTTTAGGAATCAAGAGTGGACTCTCGTTGTTTTTTCATAACTTGTAGAGGAGGCCGAGTCCACGACTTATTGCACCTCTTCACTCACTCCTTTGTTTTTCGACGCCATCCTATAGTACCCTTTGACCCCGATTAAGTGGTGCGACTGGATGCCAATAAGTCGTTAGAAAGGGGTGGTCCAGGCGCTTGACAAAGTAGGAGTTTCCAAGATGAAGGATTTGTTTGTTGAGGGTAAGGCCCGTAGCTGGGACGAGCTGGTTGTAAGAGAGGAACCTCCCACGCAGTTGGTTCGCTATCAGTTTCATAGAGTTAGACATGTGCTAGGTGAACTGCTAGGCGCGGAGCTATTACAGTCTCCTGAGTTAAGGGCCCTCTCCCACATTTTACGCTGCAAAACTCCCAGAAAAATGGTCTCCATTATATACTCTACAACACAAGCTGACAGGCGGCACCACTATACGAAAGCTAGACTAGAATGGCAAACTGATCTAGGAGTTGCACTAGACGAAAGTGTGTGGGGATATTGCTGTGATATTACTAAAAAAGTGTCACTGAACGGCAGACAACATTTAATTCATTTTAAATTTCTCCAAAGAGTTTATTACACACCTGAGCGGCTACTTAAATATGGGCTACGCGACTCGGCTGCCTGCGTAAGGTTCGGTGTGGATCCTGCTGGGTTTATGCATTTGGCCTGGACGTGCCCCCATATAGCTAAATATTGGGAACAAATCTTCCAATCATTGAGGGAAATTTGCGGCCTGGAACTCCTGTTAAATCCACTAGTGGCATTGCTGGGATACACAGGGAAGTTGCCCAAAGATGTCCGAAGATTGATTGACATAGGTTTATTGCTAGCTAAGCGCAGAATTGCTATTAGGTGGGCACGGGGCCCAATTCCTACCATTTATGATTGGCCCAGAGACATGATATATTGCAATACGCAATCGGAGCTGTACAGCGAGCTGCCGCCACCGCAGAACCGACCGAAGAGCTTTTGGGGCTTGTATCAGCAGTATCTGGTGAGAAAGGAAACAGGGGAGGCTGAGGGTGCACGCGATAAAGATACAGTACTAGCGGTTTAAATTTTCTCACATAAGTAGAGAAGCAATGTTGGATAAGACCTGCATAATTGGTTTCTGGATGATAAACCCTCTACCCCAGACGGGGATAATTGTAAACCTAAAGGGAGCAATGAATTATCTGTTAATTGGCTTTGTATAAACGAGAGGAATGTCTTACTGTCACTAATATCGAAATTGCACGCTCCAACTCATTTCTATGCACTGTATGTACTTTGCCATACTGTTCAATAAAAACAATAATTAAAATAAAAAATAAAAAAACTTGACAAAACTCCACTCTTTCAAGTATTGTTCATCTATGACAATGGCGATCACCAATTCCTACATCACTGTCTGGATTGCCTTTTTTTTACTAGAAAGTTCTCCCGTCCCTACCATCTTGATAGAGAGAACCATCCTATTCCCTCCCCGTCTGCGTTCTTTCTTTTCATTAAGTTGTTGTTGATTCACTAATACAACTTTTTGACTGTTCCTGCACACGCTGCCAAAGTGTCTGACCTTTCTGCATTTCATGCAAGTTTTCTCCAAGGGAGGGCATGTATTTGAGTTTGTCAGACTCTTTGATCCACACCTGTAGCAAGTTCCCTTTAAAAGAAAAGATTGCATTCACACTTTCAGTTTCATTTCATTGTTCCAATTTTCCTAATTCTCTGGAGCTAAAACTGACTCTTCTAGTCCTCTTGCAATTTCTTGTGTCTCCTTCAGAGTGGGATTCAAACAACAAATTAATCTCTCCTGTGTTTTGCTGACACAGCAATTAACCCTTAGTTGGTCTCTTAAGTAATTATCCAGAATCCCATCAAACTTGTATGCCGATAGCAGTACCCTCAGTTCTGCCAAGAAAGAATCAATTGATTACTTTTGTTGCTGGTGGCGAATGAAGAACCTGTGTATCTCCACAATTATGCTTAAATCATCTTTGCTATCAATCTCAAATCTATTGACAGCCTCTGTTAATTCATCCCAAATAAATGGGAGATGGTCAAAGATTTATTGGCCTTTAGTGCCTAAGCAGTTGTAAAGAATTGCCTTTTTCCTTAATGAATCAAACTTGATGTGATCAATTGCAATCATGAAGCTATTGAAATGCCCGTTTCTGCTAAAATGAAGAATTAAGTTTGCAATCTGCATTTTTTTAGATTAAACTAATCACCAAAATATAAAATATTTTTTAAAGAGTGAAGTTGTTACTTAAGATTACAAAACTTGGAGGAACAGTTAAAAATTGAATAATCAGACTAGAAAGCTGTCAAAATGAATAAAATCAACATTAGTGTTGTCCCACAATGATCACTATTATTATGCTATAATGCTGAGAAATCCACAGTACGATTTTCTCCAAATTGTCTTGACTAGCAGAATATGTTGTATGGCCTGACACGTTTCTCGTAGAATTACTGAACCACAGACAAGCAGGGCATCCAATAGCAGGAGTCACGGACGTCCTGAATCACAGTCTTATTTGCAGCTACAGGGTACCAACCACACTCGAAAAGGACTGCAATTAAGAAATAAGTGTCATTGAAACTGGCCCGATACATGACAAAGCAACGGACGCGAGCAGGAGATCCAGCTGTCATGCTTCCAATGTCAAGGGGAGCTGCGTTTCAGAGGCACTAAATTCAGGCTTGAGTGAGGGCTCAAGATTCACGATGACTGGAAACTCTAAAGCTCAAGTGTGAGCTGCTCTCTAGAGGCCCTTGAAGCTCAAGCAATAGCTGCACTGGAGGGGGTCTTGGCTCGCAGGCAACTGTTTGTTAACATTAAGAAGCGCTCTAGCGAGGAGGATTTGTGTAAAAAAAAAACAGGAGTCTCGGAGCTCTGGATTAAAGTCTCATCGTATTTAAACAGGACTAACAGACACACAATGGCAGCACAACTATCAGTTCCAATATCCATTTCCAATAGTGAATCTTGGAAGAGGTTTTCAGGGTGCAATAGGAGGTGCTGTTCCTAGGGTGAAGTCGTTCGTCGTCAATTTAAGCAGTAATGATGATAAAAGACCAGGCAATGAAAATGATGTATTCTTCAATTCATTAGCAGAGTCTCATGTGACTGCTCTAGACTCTCTCCAGCAACTGAGTAGAGTCTGGAACACTCACCAACAGATGCTCAGAGAACCACAGTGACGGCTCTAATATTAAAGGGTCACAGCATAGAAAGCATAGCATAAACATACACATAACAAATATCTACAGTAAGTCCTTAAGAAAATACTCAATCAGCAGTTGGCCGAGCAAGGTGCCATCGCCATTCGCCATGCGAGATATCGCCGCCAGATGAATCTTAATGGAGGCGTGCTGCAGTCTTGACTTGACCAAACGTGTCCAAAACATCTTCCACTTCTGGTTATACGCAGCAATAATGGAGCCTGCCCTGCAGTTGGTCAGCACTTCCATGCACTCTTGCAAGTCTCCAAACTCCAGGACTTCACCCCACAAGCCAAGTGGCTGACAAACGCCCAGATTATGATCAAAATGTGTTATTGCTCAGGGGTGGATGTTCGTTGGCAGCTCAAAGTGAGGTTGCTTTTAACATGCAGAGCTCAGAAAACCAGGCCCTACTACACCACATTTGGGGGAACAGAATCATTGACTCCTGCACTCCAATAGTCTCTGCATTAGCCATTGCTTTTAAGGTATCAACAGGAACAAGTAGAGGAATTGTCCTTTCCAGCATAGGAAGAACACTTCTCTTGGTTATCCTGGTTCCAGAAACCTAGAGGCAAAGTAAGACCATGTACTGTTGCTCCCTGTTGCCAAGAGTGTTATCGTCAGCTAAATTCCAAAGGGTCAACATATTTTCCTCCACTGTGTGATGAAAATTCCATTTGTGCTACTCAGACATGCTAAAGTTAATCCCTCTGTCATTCCCTATATGCAGGAGGTGTCTCACTGTCAGGCCAATGTTCAGTTTAGCAGCCCATATGCAGATGTAGTGTACTTTAATGGATATGGTGAGTGAGTAGGTGCTAACTTGCTTCAGAATTTAGACCATAGTTGTAGTGGTGTCCAGCAGGAGAAGAGCCATCCTTTCAGCGACATAGTCCAATAATGCTATGTAGTCAATGTTTGAAGAAGGCACTAGTAGCACCATCAAAGATTAATATCTCAGGTCCCAGCTCCGAAGAACACAGCTGGTTGGATGTCACAAATGCTGACGTTGAGGGGCATGCCGGAAGTGGCTTGATGGCAGCAAGAGAAGGGCTACTATGGCCAGTGGAGTACTTCAGGAAATGCCAAACAAAATGAGGGAAGCCCTTGGCCAAGCGGGGGCTCCCTCGTCTGTAAGATTCAGTATCCTTCCCATAGGGGGTTTGGGATCTGGAGTTTTCAACGAGGGAACAGGTTCTTAAGCTACTTTAGGCTTTCTAAGCTCCTTCAGACCCACGCTACGACTTTTTCGTTCCGTGTCCTCAACGAGAAAGTCATTCAGCTGTCACCCTTAGATGCTTTGGTTAGGATATAGTGATACCAAAGGGGATGATGGACGGAGCGTTAGAGCAAATCAAACACTCACCCCCAGTCAACTGATCTGGGTTTAATCCATCATCATTCTTTAGCTCACTCCACCACCCCAGTTCAGACATGGCCATATGCAAATCTGTCTGACCCTGTGCCTCATGGGAACAGTCCAGCCTGAACTGCCAAGCCATGTCTTCCCTGGACCGGAAACAAGCATCCTGGGACCGGTTTCGGATTCAAAACCCTCATCAGCCAGGCTATCTTGAATCCAGTGGCAAAGTGAGCAAGGGGCCCACGTCTGGGCATACCCTGCCAACTTAGGGCGAACAAAGCTATACCAAAGGGGATGATGGACGGAGCGTTAGAGCAAATCAAACACTCACCCCCAGTCAACTGATCTGGGTTTAATCCATCATCATTCTTTAGCTCACTCCACCACCCCAGTTCAGACATGGCCATATGCAAATCAGTCTGACCCTGTGCCTCATGGGAACAGTCCAGCCCGAACTGCCAAGCCATGTCTTCCCTGGACCGGAAACAAGCATCCTGGGACCGGTTTCGGGGTTTCACCCCTCTTCAGCCAGGATAGCTTGATTCCAGTGGCACAGTGAGCCCAGGACCCACGTCTGGGCATACCTGGCGCACTTAGGGCGAGAAAGCAAAAGACAAGATAGCCTGGCTGATGAGGGTTTTGAACCCGAAACCGGTCCCAGGATGAAATGTTTTGATTTGTTCTGCATTCCGTCCATCAATTGTGTGTCTTTTGCTTTCTCGCCCTAAGTGCGCCAGGTATGCCCAGACATGGGTCCTGGGCTCACTGTGCCACTGGAATCAAGCTATCCTGGCTGAAGAGGGTGAAACCCCGAAGCCGGTCCTAGGATGCTTGTTTCCGGTCCGGGAGGACCTGGCTTGGCAGTTCGGGCTGGACTGTTCCCATGAGGCACAGGGTCAAGACTGATTTGCATATGGCCAGGTCTAAACTGGGGTGGCATGGTGAGCAAAAGAATGATGGATTTAACCCAGATCTCTTGACTGGGGGTGAATGTTTTGATTTGTTCTGCATTCCGTCCATCAATTGTGTGTCTTTTGCTTTCTCGCCCTAAGTGCGCCAGGTATGCCCAGACGTGGGTCCTGGGCTCACTGTGCCACTGGAATCAAGCTATCCTGGCTGAAGAAGGGTGAAACCCCGAAACCGGTCCTAGGATGCTTGTTTCCGGTCCGGGGAGGACCTGGCTTGGCAGTTCGGGCTGGACTGTTCCCATGAGGTACAGGGTCAAGACTGATTTGCATATGGCCAGGTCTAAACTGGGGTGGCATGGTGAGCAAAAGAATGATGGATTTAACCCAGATCTCTTTACTGGGGGTGAATGTTTTGATTTGTTCTGCATTCCGTCCATCAATTGTGTGTCTTTTGCTTTCTCGCCCTAAGTGCGCCAGGTATGCCCAGACGTGGGTCCTGGGCTCACTGTGCCACTGGAATCAAGCTATCCTGGCTGAAGAGGGGTGAAACCCCGAAACCGGTCCTATGATGCTTGTTTCCGGTCCGGGGAGGACCTGGCTTGGCAGTTCGGGCTGGACTGTTCCCATGAGGCACAGGGTCAAGACTGATTTGCATATGGCCAGGTCTAAACTGGGGTGGCATGGTGAGCAAAAGAATGATGGATTTAACCCAGATCTCTTGACTGGGGGTGAATGTTTTGATTTGTTCTGCATTCCGTCCATCATTTGTGTCTCTTTTGCTTTCTCGCCCTAAGTGCGCCAGGTATGCCCAGACGTGGGTCCTGGGCTCACTGTGCCACTGGAATCAAGCTATCCTGGCTGAAGAGGGGTGAAACCCCGAAACCGGTCCTAGGATGCTTGTTTCCGGTCCGGGGAGGACCTGGCTTGGAAGTTCGGGCTGGACTGTTCCCATGAGGCACAGAGTCAAGACTGATTTGCATATGGCCAGGTCTAAACTGGGGTGGCATGGTGAGCAAAAGAATGATGGATTTAACCCAGATCTCTGGACTGGGGGTGAATGTTTTGATTTGTTCTGCATTCCGTCCATCAATTGTGTGTCTTTTGGTTAGGATATAAGCAGTACACAATTTGATTTGATTTTTAATTTTACATAGCGCTTGAATGCCCGAAGGAGTCTTGGCGCTGCAGCACACGTAAATGGAAACCATTAACTGGATCTGCTCATTGGTTAAAAAGCCAGGTCTTCAGTGAGTTCCTAAAGGATAGACGGTCTGAACACTTCTTTAGGGTGATGGGGAGAGAGTTCCATAGCTTTGCTGTCCTCAACAGAAAGCTTCTGTCACCCCATGATGCTCGTTTATACCTTGGTCGCACTAAACACTTGGTTTCCAAGGATCTAAGGTTTCTAGATGGAACATACCAGATAAATCTATCCTGAAAATAGTCTGGGTCAATAATGGGCAGGGCCCTTAAAGGCCAAACAGAGGACCTTAAACTCTACCCTCTTTGCCACTGGGAGCCAGTGTAATTTGATCAGAACCTGAGACACAGACTGAAATTTTGAGATTCCTGACAGAAGTCGAGCTGATGCATTCGCAGCATCTGCAATTTATGAAGGAATCTTTTCTGGATGCCCATGAATAGGGCGTTGCCAATCTATTTTGGATAGCGCCAGAGAGGCAACCACTGTTTTCTGAAGAACTATGGGAATAAAGTGGCACATTTTCCAAATTATTTTCAATGTGAAAAATACTGATGACACTAGAGCATTGACCTGATCTTCAAAATGGAGTTTGTTATCAAAAACAAACCCAGTTTCTTCACTTTCCTAACTGGCAAGGGAAAAGCCCCCAATTCCTGCGGCCACCAACTTGGAGACCAAAATGAAACATCTGAACCCAAGAGAAGAACCTCCGTTTTCTCAGAGTTGAGCTTTAGACAATTTGATGTCATCCAATTCTGGTATGGCTTATCTTCAGAAATATTCCTCTGCCTACACTGGTTACAAGATTTAAATAAGGTAACTGCTTTCTGTTTAGACTCTATGTTCAAGAAACAAACTCCACCTGAGCACTAGGAGGAAGTTAAGCTTTCAACCCCAAAATCAAAACTGTAGCCAGGAAATCTATTACTTCCAAATAATATAAAGACAGAGAGAGGAGCTCTCTGGTGACTCACATGCTGGGCAGGGTGGAATGAGTAAATATAAGTTTAACTGACTGTAGGAAAAGAAGCTCCTTTGCTGGACTTTACATTTAAATAAACAACACTGTCCAGGTGAATTTTTCCAGAGGAACCCCAGCTTTACATGGGGAAGTTCAAACGGCATGCGAGAAACAATCTTGTTTAATAACCACCTGGGACAAACTCAAAACATGTATTTGATCAGAATAGAGTTACCAAAGTGCAAATAGACCTCCCACTGACTTGATATGCAGCACCGCCTTGCTGTATTTTAGAGACTGAGCAATCTTGGTATAACTGAACTATGCTGCAATGGATTTCATCAAATCTTAGGAGAAGATCTTAATTAATAATCTTTCCTGTTTGTGTCTGGACCTTTCCTCACTTAAGCATATGCACACCCCCCCCCAAGCCTCAACTATCACATATTTCTAATCAATACCTTCCTGAGGACTTCTACAGACACCAAATTCCTTTAATCTATCCTATGACAATTACATTCATGGCAAACATGTACCCTCCAGACTGGATTGGAGTTCAGACCTAGACTCCTGTGCCCTAGACTCTTATCTGCTAGCAGTGAATGACTGACGTCCTGCAACCAGCTAAACCCAACAAATCTAAAACAAAAACATAGATGAAAATTCTGATCTGTGAAAAACAGTCTCTACACCACCCTACTAAGCGATGGTCAATGGAACTTGGACCACCCCCAACCACCACCAAGAAAATGAAAAATCTTAGGATGATTATGAACTCCTACATCTCTGCCCAACCCTAGGTAAACCAGGTCAACAAACGCTTCTTCACCAATGAAGCCCAACAGCACATATTCCCATACATTACATATCTTGCAAGGTACAGGCAGCCACCGCTTTAGGCCTTGTCAACCTAAAGTAGTTTATCACACATTATCTTGTTGTCTGAGTCTCTGCCTCATGCAGAATACAGCACATTCATAGAGCATCTTCAAGTCTCCAGACATGCAGAATGCAGCACATTCATAGAGCATCTTCAAGTCTCCAGACATTATCACATCACCACCACCCTTCATCCGTTTGTGTGGGTCCTAGTTGTCAACCATATGTCATTCAAGACCCTCTGAATCGCTCAACTCATCCACGGTGCTAGGCCAATTTTACTGCCACACCTACCAACCAAGAAGGACTCTCAGATCAAGAATAAACATGCTTCTGAACATTCCTAAGCTCAGACCTTTATCTGTAGGACTTACATTGCAATACAGATGATAAAACTATTAATCTCAATTCAATTCAAAATAACTTTATTCGGCTCAAGCGGACCGTAAAAGTTTAGCATACATACATACAACTGTAAAAGATTTCATGTCCAATTTATACAATAATGTCATTAAAATCGCTAAAAGCTCAGAGAAGAAACATTTGAGGCAATTTGCAATTTACATGAAAAACTAGGCCTCCAAGCTCAGTGCCCTGATCCCACATACTCAAGGCACTGGACTGCACGCTTTAGTACCTCCTATCAGCTTCCGTCGTATCAGTACATATTAAAAATGTAAAACCAATTAAAACACTGACTTCTCTATTGCAATTCATAACGTTTTCTTATTGACAATGCAATTCTGATATAATTAGATACGGCAGTGCAAATAGAAACGGTAGACAAAGTGTAAAAAATTAAAACCATCCTGATAGATACAAGGGCGGATTTCTCTCAAGATTGGGTTTAGGAATCGTGCCCTTGGCTCTTTAGTGTGCAAACAGCATAAAGTACAAAGTGCTCTGAGCTGCTAAATTATCGCAAGGACAAACAGTGAGTTTATCACTCCATCCTGACTGTTTAGGGAAGGCCACTAGAAAGTGCAAAGTACAAAGACGAAATCTGGTCATAAAAAAACGAGTCTGCATTAATAGTGAAGGACAAATAAAATTGCTGTTGTGTGGGGGACAGGTCTGACTGACATTGCGTTCCCAGATGCCGACGACGCGTATTTGCCTCAGCATAGTATGCTTCTTTTATAATCGGTTTCATATTTGTATGAATGCTAGCAGGGTTGTCATAATAGTCGAAAAAAAAATATATATTCCCTCGGAATCAACTCTCAGCCAATATATTGCATTCAACCATACACTATATAAAATATTTTCAAAAAGAATACTTTCAGAAACCCAACCTGTAATTATAAACCAAACAATAAATTGAAAAGGTACATGAATTTATTCAATATACACCACTAACAATCATCAATACAAATCTTTAAAAAGGACAGCGAACACTGTCCACAATTAATAAAACCAATACTAATAAGAAAAAGAGACAAAAACAAGTGACATATTAAAAAATCATCAATAAAACATTAATTCGATTGAATCTATATCGCAATCATGTTATGTACAAAAATTTCTGACGCAATAGTTCCTCGAATTTAATATCACAGGAGCGTCGACGCGTTTCGGTGTGCACACAAATATAGCACCACCTTCATCAGGACTTTTCGTAATACTGGTCTCCTTTTGAGGAATAGCACATGAAAACGTGTGCCTAAAAATAAAATACATATTTCAAATATTATATGTACATGGTTACTCCCCATACCGTCATATTTACAAATCACATAATCCTAATAACCCAATACTAAAAAATATATCCCCAAAGATATATCAAAAAGTCATAACATTGCACAATATTTATAATTACAGTTGGGGTCTCAAAACAACTATATGCCACACCACTCATTCTATCTATAACATTAACGACATGCAGTCTAAAGGCAATTTAAACAATAGAACTTTTAATTATCATACTGAAATTGCCAAGATCAAGGTCTCACTCATTTATTATTATTACCGGACCTCTGGGTATCTAAATCTATATAGTAATGATAATAGCAAAGATTATATTAGCATACTCGTATTACCAAGGTTGGGGTATTATTCATCAGTTATAGTCACCAGACCTCTTAACCCTAAAGTCTCTATGGTATATGGGTAGAGTTTCTGACAATTGTATGTAATAAACAAAATCTATATCCGCCTACCTTCAAAACCGGATATTTAGAAGCAGGGAAAGATATCTGTATAATTTTCACTTAATGCTCTTCCGGATGTACATATACGTCATCTAAATAAAAATAACAACCATATTGGACCTATTCGAGCATAATCTATACGATACTCAACATATAGGTAAAGTAATATGGTAAACCCACCTGATAAATCAGGGTGCGTATTCGTCAATAACGTCACCACTCATAAAAGGAAAGAGTCCGTGCTAACCAACATCAGAAGCTCACATGAAATTGATAAGGTGAATGGGCTCCTTGTATAGAATAAAAAAATATAAAAATATATAAAAAAATATATAAAAACCGGAAAACAAACAAACCATAAAACGCTATTGGCTAGATAGCGTATACTAAAATTAAGCTCAGTGCCACTCCTCATAAGGGCGGTACTAATCATATAGTATGTTAATTAGCATACCTAGGCGTGTTTTATTATTAGAAATGACGCCTTCTTTTATGGTCTCTTGTAGTCTATTGCAGTCCCTTCTCTGGCCCGATTCCAAAAGGTGCCTAAGGAAATACATATATAATTCAAGATTAGGAGCTGAATTCCTAAAGTCTCACTTGTACACTAAAAGGAGACAAAAACGGGAGCATGGCATTAGACATTACCGATCTCGGCAACAACCCATAAATAATGGCTACCAAGAATCTAAACTCTCAGCTCCCCCTCGCTTACCTTAAAGACGAGTGAATTCTCGTAAAATTTAACATCCGACGCCGCTCCGCAATCAGGAAGTTCTGAAACCTAAATAGATCGATATTTAGATACCCGCTCGTAAACATAAGACGGGAGCATGCCATTAGATATTACCGATAGTGGCGACAACCCATATCTAACGACTTACAAGAATCTAAACTACCAGCTCCCCCTCGCTCACCTTAAAAACGAGTGAGTTCTCGTAAAATTAAACGTCCGACGCCGCTCCGCAATCAGGAAGTTCTGAAACCTAAATGGAGCGTTATTTAAATACCTGCTCGTAAACATATAACGAGCTTCACCTGTAGAGCAATGGGGTCTTCCTTATGACCTCATCATTCCGAGCCCAATGTGTTTGTCAAGTCGGTTCTTAAAATAAACCCAGTCATAATGAAAATGAAAATGAAAAAAATACTATAAATACTAACAATAGTTACCGTAGTTTATTCAAAAGATAATCTAGTTAATTAAAAGCAAAAAACTTTTCTATATTGCCTTTTCTTATTTTTTCGTTTTCTTGTAATAGTTCAAAATCAAAAAGTAAAAACTACAGAATGCAAAAATTTATTATTTATGTCTTAAAATCTGAGATCTATGTAACTACCAAAACAACTATCATTACTGCCCTCTCATACTAATCCCTAAATCCTAGGTAATGGGATCTATCAATTTAAACGTGAATACGATTCCTCATTGCAGAGAACACGTGGTATGCCGGCCGGTACGACATCCACAAATTCAAAGCGTGTCAGATACCGGACACGTTTAAAATGGTAGGCATTTATCTGTAAACAACACACCGTCGAATTGTTCAAATTAATTCATAGGTACTTGTGTGACCAAGAAGACTCAAGTAAATAACTATTTACAGCGAGAATATCACCCTCAAAGACCCATTTGTAATGGCCAATACAGGTCACCTAACCTATCAGTTTCAACCAGTCCTCCTTCGAGTTTAATCCAGTCCTAATGGTATCCAAAGTGGATATAAACCACTGTTCTCGATTCTTTCTTTTAACAGTGATATCCCCACCTCTTTTGCTGCCTATAATTCTTTCAATAATAAACCATTTGAAATCAGTACAAGAATGACCTGACCTCAAAAAATGGTCCACTAATGGGGCATTTTCCTTACGGTTTCTAATTGCTGATTTATGTTCGGATATACGTATCCTCAATTCCCGTCCAGTCTCCCCAACATAGCCTAAACCACATGGGCAAATGAGATTTAGACTACATTTCTGCTTTTGCAATTATTTAAGTCCTTAGCCCATAAGGTATGATTCCTATATACTACATTCTTTCCTTCTAGGCATTGATCACAGATTACGCAACCACCACATTTGTGGTTGCCTATTGCTCTAGTACCTTCAATGGTGCGTTGTTTGCCTTCCCCTATTTCTCTGTATGTATGAACCAATTCCTTCCTAAGGTTATTATTGCGTTTAAACGCAAATATGGGACGTTCTATACTAATTTCTTCGTTATCATTAATAATACCCCAATTAGAATTAATGATGTTCTTTATCTTATTACTTATACTCGAAAATTGGCTGACAAAAACTATTTTCTGAGTCATTTCTTTATTTTGTTTTTTCAAAGTCAAGTAGCTAATCATACTGTCACGATCATAAAACCGGGCACGTTTAAAAGAATGATTAATTAATCTTTTAGGATAGCCTCTATCTTTTAATTTAGATTTTAAATTTTCTGAATATTTATAGAAATCCGTCAATGTTGAACAGTTCCTTCGAAGACGAAGGAACTGTCCAAATGGTATATTATCCTTCTGAGCTCTAGGATGGTAGCTGGTATAGTGTAATAATGTGTTCTTGTCGGTGGGCTTGGTAAAAAGTTCCACCTCTAACTTTCCATCTACATCCTCAATCTGTAAATCCAAAAAGCTAACAGAACTCCTACTATAGTGGGCAGTAAAGTTCAAATTGACGTCCCCCAAATTTAGCCATAATAAAAAATCATTTAAAAGATCCTCGGATCCATTCCATATAAACAAAATGTCATCAATAAACCTATACCAATTTGTGACATTTTCAAAGAAAGGGGTAGCCTCATAAAAAATATGTCTCTCCTCAAATTGACCAACGTATAAACAGGCCAAACTGGGGGCACATGTGGCCCCCATGCTGGTCCCCTTGTGTTGGATATATAGGTCATCCTTAAATAGAAACATGTTTTCCTTCAATACCAATTTGGTACATTCTAAAATGAATTCTGCACTGGCCCCTCTACAAATAACATTATCACCCAGGATGTGTTCTACAACAGCTATAGTATCATCCTGGGGAATGTTAGTGTAGAGGGCTTCAATGTCGAGGGTCACCAATATCTGAGATTGGTTATTAAAAATCAATCCCTCAATAACATTAATCATGTGGGCAGAATCTTTAATATAAGATCGTTGAGCTTGTACTACCGGTTTTTGAAAACTGTCTATATATTTACTAAGTGGTTCCAAAGGTGAACCAATGCAACTTACAATTGGTCTTAATGGGGGATCGTTCTCACTTTTATGAATCTTAGGAAGCCCATATATGGCAGGGATCATATCCTTATTTTGGGTTAAAAATTTATGTTCACTCTCCATGATCAAGTCATCATTCTTTGCTGAGGTTATAAGGTTGACCACTTTGGCTTTTAGTGTTATCCAACATCTCATAGGGACCTTAGAGTAGTGTTCCTTTACATTAAGATTAAGAATTCTCTGTTCATAGTCAGGGGTGTCGAAAATAACAACCCCCCACCCTTGTCGGCAGGTTTGATAGTGATATACACATCATTTTTAAGTGATATCATAGCTTCCCTGTGAGGTTTCCTCATATTGTTATTAATAGGTGGAAGGTTGTCCCAAATATTACGTATTTTGGACTCAACTACTTGTTCAAAAACTTCAATGTTCTTACTCACCATGCCAATAGTCGGAGTAAAATTAGATTTAGGTCTAAGACCAGAGATACTACTATCGTTAGAACACTCTTTATTCTCAAAAAAACGTTTTAATCTTATTTTACGAAAGAATGATTTTAAATCTTTTTCCAACATAAATTTATTGACATAAGTTGTGGGTGCGAAACTAAATCCCTTTTCTAAAACTTCCAATTTTATTTTATTTAGAACTCTTTTGGAAGGATTAATAATCTGAATTTTTTTTTTAACGCCAGTATTTCTGGTTCCTGGTCTGGAGAAATTCCCCTTGTGGGGGATTTCTCGCATATTGTCCTCTTCCGTAGTTCCTGTTCGTTCTTATACCCCTTCTGGGGCGTTGATCTAAAAAAGAAGAAGTGGAGGTACTTGGCCCATATTCTTGGTTCTGGTAATTGCCACCTTGTTCCAATCTAGTAGTACCTTCGTCCTCACTACTGGAACCAGACGTTTCAGAGAACGTAATACGCTGTCTACCACCTCTTGAGTAAACTGGTTTATGAAAAGGTGGTCTTTCCCAATGTTGTTCCCTCTTTTGTTGATAATAGTCTTTCCCTAAAAAGGGATAATTTAACTCTATGCTGTATTTATCCACATCTTTTCTTAATTTTTTCGTCTTTTTATTTAACAAGTAATCTTTATATCCATCTACTTCCACATTAAGTTCATCTTGCTTTCTTTTGGCTTCATCAAGGGCTGTATTATTTTTATTCTGTACTTCCAGTCGTTCAATTTCTTCCCTTTCTAAAATAATAATCTCCTGAGCAGTTTCAATAATAAGTAAAACCCAATCCCTACTACATCTACTAGAAATTTGCGTCCAAGTCTCAAGAAACTTTCTATTTTCTATAAACAAGCCAGGTTCATTTCTGACTTGTAAACCTACTGGAATAACACCAGATTTAATATATTCAATAAGAAATTCTGCATGCATTTCAGTTCTGATAAGTTTTTTCTTCAGGTTAAGGATTTTTCCCCATTTATCGTTATTCCCTGAAATTATGGTTACTTTATTACCATTTTTAGTGCTCATATTCATAATCTTATTGAATTGTTCTTCACTAAACCCAAACGTTTTGATTGAGTCCATAGTGTCAATAGGTTGATATAAACTCTAAGACAAAAGTAGGTATATGTGACCTTACAACTAGGTTTTAACAAAAAAACCTATCCTCCCCAGCCCGAAGGCTATGCAGACAGTTTTAAATAAAAGGGAGAGGCCCTACTATCCAAGGGACAGGGTACCAAAATTTATAACAAACGAAAAAAATATATATATTCCCTTGGAATCAACTCTCAGCCAATATATTGCATTCAACCATACACTATATAAAATATTTTCAAAAAGAATACTTTCAGAAACCCAACCTGTAATTATAAACCAAACAATAAATAATAGTGCCCCAAGCCAATCGCGTTGAATTTTTCTCTGACAAAACGGAACCATGGGATCGCCAGGGCATTATCAAGGTTAATACAATCCTTGATAATTTCCCTTGAGAACGTTAGGTCCTCAGAGTCCAAATTTTAGCCCAGGGAACCAATGGGGCCATATTAATTCGGTCCTCTATAAAGTCCAACCCTACCTCAGAATGGCAAAAGACTGTGAGGGCACTTTTGGGGTCATCAACAGTCTTTTTATAAATGTATTTTCTAAAATTTGTAACCGAGTACTTTTATGATATCCCCACACTCCTGCCCCGTAGGTTGCGACAGATAGGCATTTTGATTTGTATAAAGTAATCAATTCTGTTACCGGCTTGTGGCCTAATTTACAGGCGAAGCGAAATAGACCCTCCGCTACCCGGCTAGTATGCTGTGCCCTTTCTGTGACGAGAGGGTCCCAATTCAATTTGTTATTAAAAACATTCCCCAAATATGTAAAATTAGACACCTTATCAATGGTCTCACCCTTTATAGTGAATTTTCTTGTTTTGGTTTGATTAGGGCCACACACCATGATATAAGACTTAATAAAATTTACTTTTAGGTCCAGTGCTGACATAAAATCAGTAAAAACATTCAATGATTTTTGGAGGCTATTGGCTTTTAAGGCCATTAAGACTGTGTTATCCGCGTATGACAACAAAGGGACCGGGTTGCCTCCTATTCTGGGGAAGTCAAGTGCCTTCTCTATTAAGAATGCCTCTAGGCCATTTGTGTACATTAGAAAGAGAAATGGGGCCAGGATGCACCCCTGCCGAACACCTTCTTTGGAGACAATGGGCTTGGTCTTCTCCCCCCTTGGGCCATATCGTATGGCAACAGTGGTGGACACGTGCAACCTACGCAGGAGGGTGATAAGGGCTTCTTCAATGCCCATTTTCTCCATCTGTGCCCACAATTTCTCCCGATTGACCGTAACAAAGGCACTGGATAAGTCCATGAAGGCCAGGTGGATGGACCCCTTCCTGGCCTTCATGTACTTACCCACGATCAAGGACAAATTAAGGCACTGTTCGTTTGGCCCCATCCCCCTCCTAAAGCCAAATTGCGTTTGGGGCATAATCCCAGAGTTACGTGCCCAGGTCTCGAGGCGCGCAAGAATAACCCTCCCCAACACCTTTACGGTGGCATCAATTAAAGAGATAGGCCTATAGCAAGCGGGGTCGTTCTTATTACCCTTTTTAGGTCTCGCCTACGCAGCGCTGCATAGGAAAAAAGACCTTTTGCGATCGATTTGGCTTTTCAGCCAAAAACGTGCACGCGTTCCATTGCCTTCAATGGCAAAGCGTGCACGTTTGGCGATTCACTTGCGGGAGCGAGCAGCTGGCGCCATATGGTAGCAATTATCGCTCCTGGCGCCGCTCGCTCCCGCAAGGGAATCGCACTCCCCGACCCCTCCCACTTCTTTAACGTGGAGTACTGTTTCACTTTCGCGGCCCGGGGCCGCACTTGTGTTTCAGTGCTTGTTCTCTTTCCCTGACTGCTCCTGGGCTGAGACTGATTTCTTGTGAGCCACTTCCGTAAGAGCTGCTCAGGAGGACTTTGGGCTTACTGTTTGCCTTTGTTTCAATAGTAAAGGCAGCTGGAGATCAATCAACCGACTGACAACAGATCGTGCAGTACATTTCCCCTTCTTTGTAAATGCACGAAGCGTATTTGGCCTCGCGTGTCTCTGCTGCGCGTTCTCTCATGTACAGGAAAGCAGTCAGTAGTTAATACGCAATGCATATCTGGGCTCGTGCCTCTTTACAGCGGGTTCTTTCATGCACGAGGAGCCCCCGGCCAGCAGCTTGTGCCTCAGTTGTCGTCCGCTACGCGCTACACAATAGGGTTTTAAGGCCGCAATAGAATAAAAAACATGCTTCTCACCTCAATGTCACTACTTGGAAAAAACAATTATTATGCGGTGTGGATCGCACTTCAAACAACAGCAGATAAGAGGATCTCCATCCGTGAATACGCCCAAAGTCAGTCTTCTGGCCCCTGTTTTTTCTCCCACAAGAGGCTGGCAGAGATGTGGTTTGGGTCGTCGCCAAATTCTTGAAGTAGGCGCGGACACAACGTTAATAGGATCAGAAGTCTTTTATTGGAAACGGAGACACGTCTCTTCTAAAAGGGGCCCAGAGACAACTGTCGTACATGGAATCCTAAGTCTTCATAGGATTCCATGACAGAGCAGCGCTCTAAACCTTACATCACCACAGGGCATATTCTGCAAACTTCAGTGCCAACAAAGGAACACAAAAGGACTGTCGGGCTAAGGCAGGCCCACTGAAATTATGCGATTCTACGGCCACGTTTTTTGCCACATAACTGTGGATTTGCCGCCTAATCCATCATCTGCTGCATACTTTGCAGATTTTATTTTTAAAAAAAAGATTTGTCTTGCTCAGTCTGATCTAAAGTTACTAAAACGTGGCGACGCAGTGGAAGCCCCTTACTATAGATAGACTTGTCATCTTTCAGTTGTTTATTGCTGTGTTTGGTTGTTAAACTGGTAAAATATTTGCCCAGACATCGTTACCCTTTGTGTGAAAACAACAATGAAGCAATGCCATCACAAAATGTGCCATATTACACCGCATAGTTTGCCTTTTCTTGCCCCATAATTTGGTCCTCACCTGCAGCATAATTCCAGTGGCCCTGGGCATAGGTCATGGCAATATTTCTGGGTCAGTGGGTAGCTGACCCTTAGTACAACATTTTCTCTTGGCCTCTCTGCTGAGACTCCAATGCCCGGCATTTGTTTTCTGAAAACCAGACCTAGCTGTGCTGATAAGGTTGTGCGATGAACTGAGCACCCACTACAGAGCTGTGTGAGTGTGTCTCAGGACAGAGATTCAGAAATGCTATGGGGCTCTCACCTCGAACTTTACCTTTTTAAAAGGTGCACAACTCTATTACAATTAGTTAAACACTGTTATTTGGGCAATGTGTCTCTATAGAGAATTTTAATTAATATGAATATTTCCAATTAAGTTCAGTTGCTGGTCTGTAGCGAAAATAGCATAGCTGTTATTTTTAAATTTCATGCATGCCTTCAGTTGACCAGGTGGTGCCATGTGTATGATCCCTTACCAAGCTATTCAATACTGTGAGTGGAGGAACACAGGTCTGCAGCCCTCTTGATAAATTTACGTTTTGCAGGAATTGGCTGAGGAAAAACAAAGCTGAGTCACCTGCCAGGCCCCTGGTGAATGTCAGCTTTTGGCTGATGTCTCCAGCAGCCTGAAAGATGACAGTAAGCATTCCGGTCACCCTTGCCCTTGCTATAAGGTGCAGGGCACGAGACGGGGGTACACGCGGGTGGACCTCGTCCACCCACTATTTTCACAGGGTGTACGCCGTCCACCCTGCCAAGAATTTGGGCCCCACTGAATAATGTGCTGAACTCGTCCCGGTGTAATTTCCAAACACCGGGACACTTTCAGCAGTGTCTGCACGTTGTCTGCTTTCCATCTTCAACAAGCAACAATGTGCAGGTGGGGACAGGGCTTTCTTATTTAAGACTCCTGCTGGGCCCATAACAAAGGCAGAATTTGAGGGGTCATCAGGCCTCCTTTTGTTTGTCTCTTGGCTCGGAGCAGTCAGGAGCCTCACACCTGATGCAAATGAAGTGGAGGGGAAACAAAGGATCACACCTTGTTAGCACTTCACACATACTTAAGAGAGGCAACTATTCACTTTGTTCAGTCCCTTTTTAGGAGATATGCATGCACTGTAAGAATGTCAGATCTGTTGGTCTTTCCCAGTATTTACACAAAGCAAATTGCATTTATATAGAGCTTACTACACCTGAGGAGGCGTTGAAATAATTTAAGTACCACTATTTTTTCTTGTATAGCCCTACTCATCCCAATGCAGGGTGTCAGAGCGCTTTACATCAACACGTGCATATTACATGTACAATAAATTATATACGTTTGTAAATGAATGTACAGGATGTGTTACATAAAACTGGGGGACTGCAAGGTGTAGAAGTCACATATCATCTTCCAAAGCTCACTGCGCTATTAGCCTCGCAATGCGCTCAAACGTACACATCATAGACCTGCTAAACATATATGTGAGGGCTTTATATATGATGTCACTTCTTGTGATGCCACTTCCTGTAAAGTCGTGGCTTCTGATACCACTTTCTATGATGTCAATTCCAGTGATGGCATGTGTGATGTCATGCGCCGTGATGTTGTGCGCCGCGATGTTGCGTGCCGTGATGTCACGTGCAGTGTTATCACCTGCATACTGCCTAACTAGGTTAGCAACCCACTTCTTTTTTTAGGACTTGTGCCCTGATAAGGCGACACGTGTGGTGCTTTGCAAGTCCTCTAAATACATTTAAGAAAATTGAATCGTCAAGATATCTGCAAAATGTTACCAAGACTTGTGCTTAAATATGGAAGTAGCGCTGTTTAAAGAGTGTACCTTTAGATTAAGCATCAAGCATTGGCATAGCCAATAGGTCTCGCCTTTGGGACCTTATAAGTGCTTAGCCATGCAACAGATGTTGTTGCACCAAGGATATTGTGCTGCATAACTAAATACTTATAAGGTCCCAAAAGCAAGACCTATTGGCTATGCCAATGCTTGTTGTATACTGGCACCACTATGGCCTCCTTCCATGATGTTGGGATGGGACCAGTTATCGCTGCCCTGAAGACGCTGGTCAACGGGGTGCCCAAAGGTGAGGATTGCTTTTAAACAGGTCTAAAGGAACCCCATCAGGGCCTGGGGCTTTCAAGCAAATCCCCTTCGCCAGGGCATCCTCGACCTCAATCACTGTAAGGGAAGAGCTAAGTTGGTAAGCCAAGAATGAATCTATTGGCGCATCTTCTCTTAGCTCCTGGGGTGAAATACCATTTGGGTTAAATATGTTCGAGAAATGGGATTCCCAAACTTCCCCCAGTATCGTTGAATCCATACCCCTAGCGTCTGTCGAGAATAGGGGGCGATTAATAACCTCCCAAAAGGTCTTGGTGTCTTTGAGTGCGCTGGCTCTCTCAAGGTCTTCCCAGGCTAACCTCAGTTCATCTTTCCTCTGATTGTGTTTTTATAAGCCTGTCTCGCATTTTTAATTAGGATTTTATCACGAGGGATTGCGTGTAGTGCCTTTTTGAGATCCTTTGGGCTCTTGAACACTCGCCGTTAAACCATTTTGACTCCTGGACTTCCCTTCTCCCTACTGATTTTGTTAAGCTTTTGGATACATCCATGCAGATTAGTTGGAAACCCTGTATAACCTTATCTGGGGAAGAGTCATGTTGTAGGCATTTCAGGATAGAGCTTAAATTTGCCTTGACGATTTTCTCCTCAAATTGGATAGGATTTATTTTACCCCATTTCAGTCTCACCCTTTGGTTGGAGTTATACTGAATGGGGCGGCCATCACCTTTCCCCTCTTTGGCTATTACACATAGGGAGGCAATGAGGGGGTTATGGTCGCTTGCGTTATTTGTCTCTACCTCAAAACTACCAACAAGGGTGGCAAACTTACTTGATATAAGCATGAAATCAATAACACGTTCCCTACCTCCTCCAACGTAAGTGGGGCATTGTTTTGAGGGGCTACTGACCAGGGTATCAACCGGGCACAGATCGTTTACAACAATAATGGCATTTAAAGCCTCGCCCTGTGGTGTATGTATAAAATGCGACAACGGTTGACCCTCTGTGTCCAGCAACCCACACACTCGATTTGGGCTATGCAGACAAAAGGTGCAATTAAAATCCTCCACCCAGAAAATATACAGGGGCTGCCACTTCCCAGCTATCTTGTTGATTTCCGCCTTAAGAGTGTCGATAACGTCACAACTGTTTTGGTCAAAAATGTTATAGTACCAGTTGATCAGTAGTAGCTTAACCTGGATCAGGTTGGAGATCAAAATGAGTTGATACCAGGGAGAATCAATTACAACCTCTGCCTGAATAGACCCATATTTAACTGAGATCAACGTCACCAGCCCTCCTTTTGCCCTCCCTGCTGGTGAAGGGGTTGCGTGGACGTTAAAAGAGCAATAGCCGTCCAACACGACATCATCCTTGTACCATGTTTCCTGAATACAAATGATATCGAAGACCTTAACGTATTCTAACCAAACCTCGTCTGATAATTTTGGGCGGATGCCTGCAATGTTCCAGGAGATAATTCTACAAGGACAGATTTCATGGTCCGTACTCACTGTGTCCACCCTGTTACAATTAATGGCAGGCCTAGCATGCGTGCTGACCGAGTCAAACCCCACCCCTCCTGGATTGTGTGTGGGAGGTGAAATAGGCAGGTAGATACCGGTCTCAGTTTCATTTGTATTGTTGTGATTATTAATTGTGCTATACAAAGAAGGGCCCAGGGAATTTTTGACCCACCTATTCCCAGTTATACTAGTAGCTGCATTAGGGTCTCTCCCAGGTTCAACGCTTATTTTTTCCGTCTCGTCTAATCTGCTCGGTTCTGCGGGTAGTCAATCTATATCTGTTAAACCAGAAAGTGCCTCAAAGCGGTTAGGGTGAATGCATGAGGGGTGCTGGGGGCGGGGATATCTATTCTTGGGCGGCTGCCAGAACTGTTGGCTCTTAAAAGTCCCCTGTTGTCGAGGGTAAAAAAAATAGAAGGGACGGGCCTGTATCTGCTCAGTGGGGGAGTCTCTAAGATGTTTCAAGGCAAAGTTGGTGCACATCCTAACATTATAATTCAGCACTACACAATCCCCTTCTCTATTTTTGGGTGTTTTAACTCACCCGCCTTGCCATGATAATGTGTTTGGGCCAATTTATCTGGGACTGGATTTTGCTGGTACACCAATAGGCTGATTTATTGATAAGGCTCTGGCAGCTTTCCTGTTGTCCGGGTGGGAGATTCGGGACCCCTGTCAGGATCAGAGTATAGGGTGTACACTCTAGGAGTAAAGTTAAGATGTTATTCTCGCCCTGCCTGCTTAACGGACCGGGCGCAAGACCAATTATGAGCGTGTTTTCTTTCAACTGATTCTCCCCACTATGGGGGTCGGATCTTAAATGAGTGGTGACCCCTTGCTCCCCGTTGGGGATCCCATCTTGTCCAGATGCCCTAGCTGACGATGCCGTTAGGTGATTGGTGCGATTATCCGAGGTCGAGGGGAATTCATGTGGTATTATCGCATTGTATGTGTTTATTGGCCCATTTTTTATAGCCCGCCCGCCCTTGGAAACACTAGAGAAAGCATCGGCTCCCCTTTCACACGTGCCACTAGCTGAAATCGGCCCACCACATTGCTTTTTTTGCGCCGCTGATTTCCCTATAGTCAGCAATAATCGATCAAGCTGCTCCTCTATACGACCTAGGCGGGATAAAATAGGTTCCAAAGACTCTAACACCACTTTACTAATTTGGTCAGTCACGGTGTCCGTTTCAGTCTGTAACATAATGTTTCCTCCTCCACTACGGGATCTGCCAGCAGTTCCTGGTGGGTTTTGCTTTGTTCTCTTAACCCTTGGCGACTGGCCCCTTGCTCGATGGTCGATCTCGGCTAGATCAGTGCGCTTCCTTTTCCCCCGGCTGTACTCTGAACCCCCCCGAGTTCCCCGTGAATGAGCGTGTAGCAGCTTCCATTCCCTTTGGCACTGCGCCTGGAACACCCTGGCTCAGGATTATTACAGTGGGTGAAAGTGGGGGTGGGGTTGTGCCAGTCGATCAGAAGATGTTGCAGATGTTGCAGATGTAATTACGTTGGGGACCCCAGTGGCAGTAACAGGTTTAACAGTCAGAACAGCAGGTGGGGGTAATGGAACTAGTGAAAGTCTACGTTCAGCAAGTTCAATTTCTTTATTAATAGCCCCCACTGCTTTCTGCAGGAAGCCATCCAAGGTAGCATCGGTACTTTTAGCAGCAGGCGTGACTTTTCTTTTCCCCATAATTAAAAAAGACATATGCACACGATTAAAATCCATAGAGAAAGGAAAAGTTATTTTTTCTTTCTTTTTTTACCGTAACTCCACGCCTCCCGGCTGGGGCTTGGCTCCTTTACCAATGTGTCGACCGATGAAACGAAGAGGGGGGGCCCAGCCCAGCCTCCTCCGGGCTCGGTCGGGCGCAGACAGGCCTGCCCTTGGCGGTGCTTAAATGCGCCTCCGGGCGCCAAGGAACATCGACGTTGGCGGCACGCCGGCCGCGTTGCACTCTGGGACTTGTGGTCCCCCCGAGCTCTCCCCGGTACTGCTGCTGGTGCTGGTTGCGGTCTCCTATTAATCTCTTTCTCAGCAAGAATCAGAATACTTTGTAATCACTTGGAGTTAGCGTTAAAGACCTGGCTGATCCCAGCTGACTGCCTCTCAATTTTTGGGCAAGACAACCTACAACACAGGCTCACCAAAAAGTCAGCACCCAACTACAGAGCTAGAGAGCAGTTGCATATGAGGAACACCACATGTGCAGTTTGTGAGCAGTACATGACTATCAGTCTTTCTGATTTTAAATGTGATAATTGTTTAGCACCAAAGTGGACAATGTATCAGTTTCAGAGCAATCTATTGTTTATTTAATTGAGGAAAAACTTTAACAATTTGATAAGAAATGTTTTACAACAGTATCAATAAACGGTACACAGACCAATAGGGTAGTTAACATAAACCCAATGAGTAAATTTAAGAATGGGTTTAATATGCCCGTTTTGCACGAATAACCTATGTGAAGAAAAAACTGCCACAAATCCTACAAATATTATTGAACATACAGAGGAGTATCATACATATTTTTGTCAATGATAATATTAAAATAGAATTTGCTAATTGATCTGCCTTAAAGAAATGGTATAATTTGATTAGTTCTACAGTACTTTCATTGATGCATCATGACTAATAGCAGTAGGACTAGCCACAACAGCAACACTCAATTGAACATAGTTTTGCTTCCAGAGTTAAAGTAGTATCAATAGTTCCATGCAAAGAGAATAAAGGCATGAATACCAGTCACAAGAAAGAAAAGAGCAATGGTCTCCATCAAGGTTGGCATTAGCTTGGCTTACCTTACATCCTATGTACAAAGCTTGGATCTCATTGTGGCGGGCAGCAGACAGACTCTTCTGGAAGTGAGCAGTAAGATAATCAGCCAGAAAATGACACGCTTCTAAACAAGGCTTTTGACTCAAGGCTTCCTCACTGATTGCTTGACACATTCCGGGGTCAGACATTCTCTGTAAAAGCTGCAACAATACAAACAGGAAATCCTCCTCAAACATATAGCTTAAAAAGAGGTGTACAATATCATTTCTCACTTGAGGCGAAGAATTATCTTTGTAGAGAAATGTGCAATTACAAAATACAAAGACATGCAGGGCTGCAGAACTAGGCCGCACCACATTTTTAAGTCTCTGCTACAGACAGCTCTAGCCATATGTCCAAGTTACCAATATTACAAAAAAAAACAACTGAGAGGTAGTACAGAGTGTGCTTGATTCAGCCCCCTTCAGTCATTGGCTTTCATGTGTTTTTGATGGCTTGTCATCAAGTGGAGGGCTTTCCATCTAGCCCTTGATGGCAATTTGTGGAAGATTACATGATTTAGTCCTATACTTCGCCACTGTCCCCATCACCCTTAACCCCCGTCATTGCTTTCCCTCTAAACTTTCCCTTTCCACATCACCCCCTCAGTCCTGTCAACATTTCTTTCACTTTGTCCCTGTTGCTCCCATCACTGTCCCTCCAGTCAATGGCTCAAGACACTCAACCTCTTGTCATTGCGCTAAATTGCTTTCCACTCTCCCTCGCTGTCACATTTGTTTTGACTTTCACTGCACACCTCTAATCATAGATATAATGCTCACCCTGTTATCCCTTCTCCCCTACTAGCCTTAATCCAACCTTGTGAGCTGGGTGCTCTGCTTTATTTTTATTTCAAAATGCCTGGCATTGGGGACATAAGGAAGCAGACATGGTGATCTGCGTCATAGCTGCTGTTGTGATGGAGCGGAGGCAACATCAGCCTTGCCCCCGGAATCACACACTTAGACACACGCTAAGGCTGCTGTGCCCGAATGCATGTTTACATTTTGCATCAACGCAATCAAAGCAAGCATTTTCACCAAGAACATGGACCTTGCAGTGCAACAACCAATCACTTTGCAGCTTTTAGTAAGTTGCATAATAACTGGCCAATCTATTGATAGTGCATGTTTTCCGTCAATGGGTGTGTCTGCAAAAGTATGATTCTGATGTTCCCTTTCCTCTCTGACTTCGATCTGCTTTTGCTGGGAGTGAAACCACCACATTAACATTGGAGTCTACTTGCCAGGGGTCCTGCCATTAACCATGCATGGTATGATTTCAAGGAAACAAGATGCATATGATTCCAGCAAGCAGGCTTCAGTGTGTGGTGAAATCTGTGCCTTCTGCAAGGATGGAGGTTATTACAACCATCCCTCCATTTCTGAGATCGTCAGGCTCAGGGACAGATGGTCTTCAGAAATGTGGTGATTGTAATAGCACTAGAATCGATTTCCGTGTGTTCTGTTTATATATTTTGAGAGTGAAAAACACATTTTTAGGACTTCTTTTGGCGAAAAACATTTTAATGGTGATGAGCACTTTATCAAATGTATTGCCAGTCAATGGTGAAAATAGAAGTTAGCAGTAACCAAATCACATATGCGTAATATGTTGAATTTGCAGAGCTGAAAGGCCAAGTACACTCAGTGGTTTAATACCTGCTAATACAAGACTACACAGAGACGTCTATGGTGATTTAATCAAATCACTGAATATGGGCCTGTATCATGCAGAAGGCACTATTGTTGGGTTGAGAGAAAGTAAATAAAGGCCTGCAGATGACCGTGTCTCTTTCTGTAAAAGTAGCTGTTCAGGAGCGTTGTTAAACTCATCAAATATTAAACTGTTATTTACTGTGGCCTGTCACAAACGACTAATATTAAGTGTTGTTCAAGTCAATGTTATTCATTTCATTAACCTCTAAAGGACGGTATGCTGAATCCGTGAAATTTTAATTTTTGACCATCGGGTTAAAGACAAATCCCTGAAGTAGAGGCATTAGTCCACTGAGAGAGCAGCTCCAAGTGATCACGCAGGCACAGAGGCAAGTGTGATTACACCTGGCAATGATTGCAAAGCTTTACATTTCTATGATGTACTGAAACGTTCAGTGAGCCTGCTGCTAACAAATGAAGTATTAACAAATACATAAAATTACAGGTTATTTTACACAATTCTGTTTACCAACATTTTTATAAATAACACAAATTGAGCCCGGTAACGAATAAAAACATTTCACATCAATTTTAGAATGAGAAAGGCTGGCAGCTTACCTGCAGTGCCTGCTCCGTTTCACCACTCTCAAGCAAGTGCAGAAGGTGCTCCCGGTGAATACTGATCAGAAGTTCAGAGGGAACAGGGTACAAATGACCCCACTCCTCACACAAACCATAGTCCTATTGAGAAACAATCACATAAAGCTCCTTAGTAACTGTTGGTGTCTCCTGGTACACGGAATTATGTTTTAACTTTATTTAGATTTTATAAAAAGGATTTTCAAAAGGCATTGGCAAACTACTTGACATATTTGCAAGGGGATGCGACAATGGTTATTTAAACCACAGCAACAATAAATCTTGAAGTGAAGCCAAAACATAGTGAATATTGTGTGTTGTATATGTGAAACAACTTGCCTGGCACTGCTTTTATGTTGCTGCTTGTAGCCTCACAGAGCTAAAATAAATTCCATCACTGTAATGGTTAATCATGATTTTGCTTAAAGGGAAGACAGTTACTAGTCTCCCCATCAAAGCAAAGGTACGAAAACATCATTTTAATAATGTGGCCATTTCAACCAGGGTCAAACTGGAATACTCTTCTGTGTTTGATTAACAAACATTTTTGGATACAAGTTCACTCATCCACCTGAGTTACAGTAAGGAAAATGCTACTTACCCAGTATGCATCTGTTCTTGGCATATAGAGCTGTAGAGTCATATGCCATGCGTAGATCGCCATCTAGTGTTGGGTCCGGATGTTTGCATTTTTTTTTCTTCGAAAAAGTCTTTCCAGTCACGAGGGAGGTGACTCCTCCTTTCGGTGATAGTGCGCATGGGCATCAACTCCATTGTTAGATTGTTTTCCCGCAGAGGGTGATAATGGAGATAGTAGGAGTTGTAAAAGGAGATGTCCATGAATGCATGTATCTAAGTAAGATATTACTGCAACGGGTATAGTTACCCGGGGAGGTGGGTGGGCGCATATGACTCTACAGCTCTATATGCGAAGAACAGATGCATACTGGGTAAGTAGCATTTTCCGTTCGAGGCATATGAGCTGTAGATCATATGCTATGCATAGACTATGTAGCAGTTATCTCCCAAAGCGGTGGCTAACCTGTATCTGTTGCAGTGGTCTGAAATAGTGTACGTAAAACTGCCTGGCCCACACTAGCTTGCTGTCTTGCTAACACATCTACACAATAGTGTTTTGTGAATGTGTGAGGTGTAGACCATGTTGCAGCTTTGCATATGTTATCTATGGGTATATTTCCTAAGAATGCCATAGAAGCCCCCAGTTTGCGTGTAGAGCGTGCTCTAGGGGGAACTGTTAATGTTAGTTTTGCTTTTGCGTAGCAGATTTGAATGCACTTGACTATCCACCTTGCAATTCCAGATTTTGATATGGGATTGCCTTTGTGTGGTGGAGCAAAAGCGACAAAAAGTTGATTTGTGTTACGGAAAGGTTTTGTCCTTTCTATGTAATACAGCAATGCTCTCTTTACATCTAATGTGTGTAGAGCACGTTCTGCTACTGAATCTGGTTGAGGGAAGAACATTGGTAACTCAACAGATTGACTGATGTGAAAAGCAGAAATGACTTTAGGAAGGAATTTAGGATTAGTTTGAAGAACTACTTTATTTTGGTGCACTTGTAAAAAAAGGTTCTTCTATAGTTAATGCCTGAAGCTCACTTACTCTTCTGAGTGATGTGATAGCCACCAGGAAAGCAGTTTTCCATGTGAGAAATTGCAGTTCACATTTGTGCAATGGCTCAAAGGGTGGACCCATTAGTCTGGTGAGGATTATGTTGAGATTCCATACTGGAGCAGGTGGATGTCTCGGGGGAATAACTCTTTTGAGTCCTTCCATAAACGCTTTAATGACAGGTACTCTAAAAAGAGATAGATGTTGTCTATTTTGTAGGTATGCAGCTATTGCAGCTAGATGTAAACGTATGGATGTGTATGCTAAATTAGAACGTTGTAGATGTAACAAATAGCACAATGTTTTGGACAGAAGCATCAAGCGGGTTGATGTGGTTGTTATTACAGTAAATCACAAACCGCTTCCACTTCTGCATAGCAGGCTCTTGTGGTAGGATGTCTAGCTTCCTTGATGATATTCATACAGTCTGGCGGTAGATTAAGATAGCCAAACTCTAAGACTTCAGGTGCCAGATCCCCAGATTGAGTTGATTGGGGTCTGGGTGTCTTATGTCTCCATGTCTCTGTGTGAGGAGATTGGGTGTAAGACGTAGTTTTTGATAAGGAACTACCGAGAGTTCCAATAGGGTTGTGAACCATGGTTGATGTGCCCATGTGAGAGCAACTAGGATTAGTATCGGGGACGCTTGTTTGAGTTTCTGAACCACTAATGGTGGGAGAGGCAGAAAAGCGTAAGCAAATATCCCTGACCAGTTCATCCATAGTGCATTGCCTTTGGACAATGGGTGTGGATACCTGTACGCGAAGTTTGGGCATTTTGCGTTTAGGTGTGTAGCGAACAGGTCTTTGTCTGGAAAGCCCCACATTTGAAAGAATGGGAGGAGAACTTGAGGGTGTATTTCCCATTCGTGGACTTGCTGTGTCTGACGACTTAGCAGGTCTGCCATTTGATTGTCTACTCCTGGGAGATGTTCTGCTAGGAGATAGATCTTGTGATGAATGGCCCACCTCCAGATGTCCTGGGCTAGGTGGGACAGTTGGAGGGAGTGTGTTCCCCCCTGTTTTTGTATGTAATACATAGCTATCATGTTGTCGGTACGAACTAGGACAGTTTTTCCGGTCAGCTGCGTTTGAAAAGCTCTGAGGGCCAGAAATATGGCCATGAGCTCTAAATGGTCGATGTGGAGCAACTTTTGTTGGTGACTCCACAGTCCTTGTACTGTGTGTTGCTGTAGATAAGCACCCCATCCAGTTAGAGACGCGTCCGCTGTTAGTACTGTCTGTGGAACCGGGTCTATGAAGGGCCGTCCTTTTGACAGATTTTGTGTGTTCCACCACGGCAGAGAGCGAGGAGTACGGCCGCTTACCAACATTAGATCGGTTAATAGACCATGGGACTGGTTCCACTGACTGGCTAAGCATTCCTGGAGCGGACGCATGTGGAGCCTAGCATACGGGACGATCATGATGCAAGATGCCATCATCCCCAGCAGTTGCATGTAAGCCCGAGCTGGAAGAGATTGATTGGGTTGAAACTGAAGAACCAAAGCCTGAATGTTGCGAATTCTGGCTGCATTGGGAAACGCCAGACCCTTTTGAGTATCTAAAGTGGCTCCTAGGTAGTTCTGAATATTGGCTGGCTGAAGATGTGACTTTGGCACATTGACTGTGAACCCTAGTCGATGTAGTAACTTGATGGTTATGGAAGTGTATTTAAGACACTGTTGGTACGTGCCGGCTTTGATGAGCCAGTCGTCTAAGTATGGGAAAACATGGATGCTTTGTCTCCTGAGATGAGCAGCTACTACTGCCAGACATTTTGTGAAGACTCTGGGGGCAGTGGTGACTCCGAATGGGAGTACCTTGAATTGGTAATGTTGGCCCGCTAGCACAAACCTGAGAAATTTGCGATGAGCAGGGTGGATTGGAATGTGAAAGTAGGCGTCCTTTAAGTCTAGGGTGGACAGAAAGTCGCCTTTTTGCAAAAGAGGTAGTACCTGTTGAAGTGTTACCATGTGAAAATGGGCTGACTGTATGTAAAAATTGAGTTCTCTGAGATCTAAGATTGGTCTGAGAGACCCGTCCTTTTTTGGTAGTAGGAAGTAAAAGGAGTACACGCCCGACCCTTGGTGTTGTAGTAGTACAGGCTCTATAGCTCCTTTTAAAAGTAGAGACTGTACCTCTTGTTTGAGGATGTGTAGATGATCCGATGAGAGTTTGTGTGACTTTGGGGGAATATTTGGAGGAGAATTGATGAACTCCAGGCAGTAACCAGAACGGATAATTTGTAGAACCCACTTGTCTGTTGTTACTGACTGCCAAGCTGGTAAGAAATTTGACAGTCTTCCCCCGACAGGTGTTAGGTGGTTGGGGGGGAGGGGAAGGAGAGATGAGTCACTGTTTTGTATTGGAGGGGGAGGTGCGTGTGTTCGAACCTCTACCTCTTCCCTTACCGTTATTTCCTCTGTAACCCCCTCTGAAGTAGGTTTTAGAGCCAGAGGGTTGGCTATTACACCCTTGTAGGTGGAGGTATTTTCTGAGGAAGAATTCTTGGACCCCGCTCGATAGAAAGAGCGTCGAAAGGAACCACGGCCTTGTGGTGACTGAAGTGCCCCCATGGATTTGGCCACTTCGGTGTCTTTCTTCATCTTTTCCAGTGAAGAGTCTACCACTCGGCCAAAAAGGTGTTCCTTATCGAAAGGTGTTAAAGATAGAGGTTTGAACCTCAGGTTTGAATCCAGAGATACGTAGCCAGGCGTGCCTTCTTAAAAGGACACTGGTATTTACTGCTCTAGCAGCTGTGTCTGCAGCACCGAGTGAGCACCTGATTTGATTGTTGGAAATAAGTTGTCCCTCCCTTATCAGGTCTTCAGCTTTAGATTTATGTTCTTTGGGTAGATATTGGATCAATTGTTCCATCTCGTCCCAATGCGCACGGTCGTATCTAGCTAGCAACGTTTGTGTGTTGGATATGCGCCAGAAGTTTGCTGCCTGAGATGCGACTCTTTTCCCCGAAGCATCAAGAAGCTTAGATTCTTTATCTGGGGGTGGAGCATCTCCTGTGGTTTGGGAGTTAGCCCTTTTGCGTGCGTTAGACACTACTAGCGAGTCCAACGGTAATTGTCCCCTAATGTACGCTGGGTCAGATGGTGCAGACTTATATTTTTTGCCTACCCTAGGGGTAATGATACGTGCCCTGACAGGATCACTAAAGATATCATCCACATGTCTGATCATACCCTTGAGCATTGGTAAAGTGTGTGATGACTTTTGAGCAGTGCTAAGGGTCTCGAAAAGGAAATCTTCTTCGAGGGAATCTTTGTGAAGCTGCACCCCATGGTAATTGGCAGCCCTACCCAGCAATTCAATGTAACCTACACTGTCGTCTGGAGGAGAGGGTTTGGTAGGATATCAGTCAGGATCATTGCCTGTGGGCGAGTTAATGTTATAGTCGTCCCATGGGTCAGCAGGTATTGGCTGACTATCGTCATCCCCATCCCCATCATCCTGGTTGTCAGGTGTATGTGGTGAGTGCTGAGGTGAAGTAGGCACAGGTATAGACTGTGGAGAAGGAGGAGATGGGATAGGAAGAGGAGGAGGAGAAGGGTTAGTTCTGTCAGTTCTCTTCTTCAAAAGAATGTGATATTCCTCTTCAGCATCAGTTCTTCTTTTTAGAGTCACTGTGGTGGTGATATGCCCGTTTTTGGATGAATGTACAGCACTTTTTGTTTCAGGTCCGGTTTATTGAGGGGATCGTCGAAACGGTGCTTTTTTGGTGATTTCGGTGCCTGCGGTTGTTTCGGCGCCGAGGGTTTCGGTGCCGAAGGTTTAGGGGCTGGTATTTTCGGATCCGAAGTGTGTTTCGGTGCTGAGTGTTGTGGGTCGGAGCCGGACTTAGATTTCGATCCCGAAGGTTTCGGCTCGGTGCCCGATTTGGCATGGGGTTTTTCGGAGCCGGAAAGCTTTTTCGTAGGCTTCGGTGCCGGGCCAGAAGGCGGGGCGTCGGAAGCGTGGTCTTGGTGCCGACCGGAGCCCGAGGGCGCGGGTTGGTCCGGAGCTTTCTTTTTCGTTTGAGGTGAATTTCGGGGCGAGGGAAGATCTGTATTTACAGTACGCTGACCCTGTGGGATGTCTTCATCCTGGTCGGAGCCATACTCGAAAACCGAGATCGGTTCCTGTTCTTCCTCGGCACCGATAGCATCGCCGGCTTCTTCCTCCGATTCAGTCCTGAAGAGGTCCGGAATGGAGTCTGTGTGTTGGCTCTGCATGTCGCGACGTCGAGCCCGATGGTCACAAAGTGTTTTCTTGGAGCGGAAAGCCTTGCACGCATCGCAGTCCTGTTCACTGTGCTCAGGGGACCAGCACAGGTTGCACACTTCGTGTGAGTCAGTGCACGGGTATTTCGCGTGGCACCGAGGGCAGAATTTAAATGGAGTTCGTTCCAATCGACTGCGAGTCGAACCGACGCGGGTAGGCCCGACGGCCTACCACGAGCTCTCCGATCGAAAGAGGGTTTTTTGTCAGTAAACACAACACGCGAAGAATGGAATACGCGATCGGAAACAATACTGTCGAGGTAGAATGTCTTGCGCGCCGAGGGAAACCGAAGGAACGGTGTCGAACCGGAGCGCATCGACTAACATCCGAACCCGATGGCGGAAAAAAAACAATCAAACAATGGAGTCGATGCCCATGCGCACTATCACCGAAAGGAGGAGTCACCTACCTCGTGAATGTAAAGACTTCTTTGAAGAAAAACAAAGTGCAAACATCCGGACCCAACACTAGATGGCGATCTATGCATAGCATATGATCTACAGCTCATATGCCTCGAACATATATTTTGGATCTCTGTGATGTAATGCTATCTTATAAACATTAAGGTAAGCTTGAGTGAACAAATGCCTCAAGGTGCAAAGGGAATGCTTAATGTTCATGATCCTAAAGCATCCATTTATGAAGTATCAGGAATGGTAAATTCAACAATTTAAGACAAGTGAATTTGAAGGAGGCCAGAGTTAAAATAAAATGGTAAGGTTCCTATATGGGACTTCAAGTAAAACTGGTTAATTCCATAGCCCTCTTACCTTTGCCTGCAGAATAACATTCATCACCGTCTGCAGATCTGCTGTGCAGTCTTTCATCAGATCTTGCCAATGATTCCATTTTGGAACGCCTTGTAAGCTCAGAATCTGAGATAAAACAATACAGTGTTATGGTAACCTGATAAAGAAAAAGGCACATGAAAAGCAAGCCTCTATTTGTAAAACAAACATGAAAAAGGGAAAATATTTATATGCAATTGCAGGTGTATCACAAAAAATATACCACACAAAAGGTTATGCCTTGTGTGTGATCCCAAAACAAATCACACAAAAGGTAATACCCGAAAACAATAAGAGCAATACAACGTGTTCAATATGTTACCCTGAAAACAGCTTCCCCTTGTCCTGGAAGGCCTGTCCTCTCTAAAGAAGAGATACATGAACAGACTACACATATCTAAGACCAACAATGGGGAGATCTGCAAACCAATCCACAGCAGCCTACTTCCCAGCCAGCAGAAGTTGTTTCTTTTGCAACCGATAGAGCCAATTGGCAATGCGTGGAGTCACTCTTCCTACACTTTTTGCAGAAAACAAATCAACCAGCCGTTTGTGATCTGCCCGCAATTCAAAATGCACTCCCCATACAAAAGTTTTGACATGAAGTACACTCCACCAGCATGCTAATACCTCTTTCTTGGTAGTAGAATAAGTACCTTCTGCACATTTGAGTGTATGTGACGCAAAAGCCACTACTCGCTCATGCCCATTGACTCCATCAACGCAACTCCAAGCCCATACTCGCTAGCATCCGTTATGATGATGATTTTGTATTTTGGGTCGAAAGGTTTCAAGGCAATGGCTTTACTGATAGCCAATTTCACATCATCAAACACTCTCTGACACCTGTCCATTGATATTCCACTCCCTTCTTCATCAACAGGTGCAAACTATACACTCTCTCTGCAAAACACTCCACAAACATGGAGTAATACTCTGCAAGGCCTAAAAATGATCGCAATTGATCTTTATTCATTGGTGAAGGGACCTTTTCTACTGCTTCCACCAATTTAAATTTGGGTTTCACACCTTCACTTGACAAGGTATGTCCAAGGTATTCTATCTTACACACCTCACTTTCTGGCCATTGTGGTCGGATTCTAGTGGGATGTAAGGGGATTCCGGGGGACTTAAAGGAGGACGGCTGGGACAGCCGTATCCAGAGTCTGGGGGTCATTCATCTGGAGCTTAAAATAAACTGTTCATCACAATCGTGTGGTGTCACCTTGTAATATTTTCCATTTAAGAGCAGAGCCCTCTTAAGACTATGGCAAAGCACAGATTCTTGGACGTTGGAAATTAACCATGTTACACTTTACTCTCTAAACTTACATATTAATCACTACAACCTTGTGGTTGTAACAGGCTTGTATTTTTGGTCAAAAAACATTTCTTACCATTTGCTTCTGGAAAGCATCACAAACAAAGCTGACACAATAATATGCTTAAATGATGGGTTCCTTCCTCATCTGTTCCCCTTCGCTGCCGGCAGTTGCCTCCTGCTCTGCTGCTAGGGCTGTTCCTGCCCTCTGCAGGTTCAGTCCGTGGCAGCCTGCCCTGTCAGGCAGCTAGAGGACTCTTGTATTTTACTCCTTCCTTGGGCTTTTACGGTTTATAACATTTTATTTTATTTCCTGGGCTTCGCGTAATTTCTGCCCACTCAGCAATAGGTGCGGTTTCCCGCTCCCGCCATCTGCCTCCCCAGCGCCCCTCCCAGGACCTACTTAAAGGAGGCAGCAGCACGGGCGTGCTGATGGAGCACCAAAGGTAAGCCCGCCTGAGACCCAGCACAAGGAACCCTGGTCCTCCAGGCACCCTCAGGTACTCCACCATGGACCTCCAAGCCCAGGACCCCGTCACCACAACTGCTGCCTCGCATCTCCTCGCTCCACAGCAGGACTGTTCACCTGCCACCACTGCCTCTTCACCTGCAACCACCCGCCCTCACAGAAACCCGCGCCACGCCCACCCCGCCGACCAACACCACGCCGGATCCACTCCGATGTCTCCTGATCAACGCCAGATTGCACTGCAAACACGTCATCGAAGTCTGGGGCACCATCTGTACCCTCGCCCCGACATAACCTTCATCACAGAGTCCTGGCTTAACCCGTCCTCTGACATCGCTACACCCAACTGCTACAAGATGACACATTGGGACTGCACCAACAAACACGGAGGTGGCATCGCCATCATCCACAAAGAATCAATCCGCTGCACCACCACCGAAGACGACACCACACCGATCATGAAAGACCTGAATTTCCAGCTCCACACCAACAACAAAACAACCATCAAAGGTACCCTCGCCTACAGACCCCCAGGACCACGCACAAGCCTTTGTGACGCCATCACATCGCCCACTCGCCATTGAATCTAAGTACTACATCTTCCTCGGAGACCTCACAGACATGAACTCTGCCAACCTCTTGGAACGAATGGACAACATCAACCTCACCCAGCTGGTTACAGACCCCACACACATAGCCGAACACACACTGGACCCTATCTTCATGTCCTCCAACAGAGTCAAATACAGTCATACCACGGAACTCACCTGGACGACTACTCCATTGTCCACTTCATAATCACAGGATCACCTCGCATCACCCCCAACCCTCCAAGCACCTCCTCCCACAACTGGAGCAAAGAGACACAGAACCACTGAACGGACGCCCTCAACACCACCCAACTCAACACAGCAACCACCCTGAAACAGGCAGTCGAGAACTTCAACCCCTGGATCACCAACGGCGCCGACCGAGTTGCCCCCATCAAATCAGCCAAAACCCACAGATCCACCTTCAAGTCAGCCCTCAACACCAACGACGCGAAAAAAGACGCCCTTGCAGACCGCATCGAGGTTAGCGCCAACCACACCAAGGAACTCTTGGCCCCTCGCTCACAGGAACTCTGCAACGCTCTAGCGAATCACTTCCACAACTAGATATCCACCATCTACAGGAACTTCAAGCCACAACCCACTGACCTCCTCATTCCAACGGAAGCCTCCCCTGACCAACATCTCACCACATGGGAACAGCTCACCACACCGGACACCACAGCCATCATGAACTCCATCCACTCAGGAGCACCCACAACACCTGTCCCCACAGACTCTTCAACCTAGGAAGCAATGACATCAGCCACCAACTCATCACCGTCAATAACGCATCCATCGTGACAGTCACCTTTCCCGATGCATGGAAACATGCAGAGGTCAGACCTCTCCTCAAAAAACCCTCCGCAGACCCCTAAGAACTCCATAACTACCGTCCCATGTTGCTTCTCCTGTTTCCTGCCAAAGTCCTGGACAAGGCCATCAACCGTCAGTTCACTGAACACCTGGAGAGAAACAACCTGCTAGACGCCTCCCAATCCAGTTTACGAGCCAATCACAGCAACTGTTTGAAGCTCAATGGGGACAAAACAGAAGTGTTGATATTTGGCAACCATACCTCCCTCTGAAAAGACACTTGGCGGCCCACTGAACTCGGACCCACCCCCACACCTAAAGACCACGCCAGCAAACTCAACATCATCCTGTACAGCAAACTCCCCATGAAACGATAGACCAATACAGTCTCCTCTGCCTCCTTCCACACTCTCCGCATGCTCCGAAGAATCTTCAAATGGCTCCCCATAAGTGTAGGAAGTTCCCCTTTTTGACATGGTCACCCCCATTTTATGCCTGGTATTCGATGCAATTTCAAATGGAAGTGCACAGGGTTCCTGCTAATCAGGTCCCCGTGCCAGATCTCTTTCCCTAAAACTGCGCAATTGTACCCCAACTAGCAATACCTTTAGTCCACCCCGTAAGTCCCTAGTAAATGGTACCCCTGGTACCTAGGGCATGGGGTACTAAAGAGGGTCACTAGGGGCTGCAGCATGAATTGTGCCAACCTAAGGGACCCCTCACCAAGCACAGGCAGACTGCCATTGCAGGCTGCGTGTACTGGTGCAGACAAAAGTGAAAACACTACATGGCATACATCCCTGTGTGTCATGCCCACAGACAATGCATGCAGCCTGGGCTTGTCACCCCTACAGCAGGCCTTACAGCCCTAAGGCAGGGTGTACCATACTGCATGTGAGGACATATCTGCATGAGCAGATATGCCCCTGTGCTGGTCAGTTCAATTGATGCCAGTACAAGTGACCAGGGAACCCATTTTAAGTAGATGTGCTGAACACTGGTGAAAAAGAGTTCCCCAGCTACATGATAGCTTCACTGAAACCCAAGATGTTTGGTATCAAACATCTTATATTAATAAACCCACACTGATTCCAGTGATTGATTTATTAATACATGCACCCAGAGGGCACCTTAGAGGTGACCCTGAAAATTACCAGTGTGCTGAATGACTGGTCCTAGCCAGCCTGCCACCACAGACTAGTTTCTGACCCCCAGGGGCGAGGGCCTTTGCTCTCAGAAGGCCAAGAACAAAGCCTGCTCGGGCAGAGGGTGTTTAACCCCCTCCCTCAGGATGACCTGCAAATTAGCACTCCAAGGCAGGAAGCCTCAAAGAGCCCACCACCTTTAGTATACGAATCTGGCTTCCCTCACAGGAGAGGATGCCGACCCCCCTGTCCAGGGCCCATTTGGCGCCAGGACAGGCAGAAAAATTAGCAGTCAGAGAGGAGTGTTTACCTTCAGGCTAGTTTCAACCCTGAAGTGGGCTACCTGAAATTAATCCAAAAATCAGAAGTCTGCCATCTTTGTAATGGCAAACTTAGGAACTCTGGGACAGGGTTATGCCCGCTTCCCAGAGGAAGTGGTCATATAGGGGGAGTAGTGACCCCAGCAGTAAGTAGCCCATTGGCTACTATCCTATACTCCCCCTGGCACCAGGAAGTCAGATCCTGCTGACCAAAAAGAAGAAGCACTGAAGTGCAGTGAAAAGTAAGAACTGTGGAAGAAGCAACTGACTTGCCATGAACCCTGCCAGTCTGTTCACTGTTCCCAACAATTGCGCCCAAGTCGACTCGCCCTGCAAGCTGCTGCGCCTCCAAAAGCCTGAGAGGACTGCCAGCACTTCTGCCAAGGCTCAGGAACTCCTGTGGAGCAGTGGAACTGCTTCCCTGCATCCTACAAGCACCCCAAGAGACCTGTGAGGTCTCCAGACTGCCAAACCCGACACCAAAAAGTACCACTGCACCTGAGACTAGCCCGAGCTGAAGTGGGCCAATGGCGCCAGGGTGGTCCCCCGGCCCTCCAGAGACGAAGGCCACCTTGGACGTGCCCTCTGTGGACTTCTCAATGCCGCTTACAGCCTCTGTGTACAGGCGCCCTCAAACACGAGTGTTTCCAGTGACGAAAACCAGACGCCTAGAAGAACCTCTGTAGCTGGCCACCCCAGCCCCAAGAAAAGAGGACCAAAGTTGTTCCCATATCCCCGACCATCGTGAGACCTGAGCCCCCTTGTTGGTTCAGACCGACTGGCCTCCCAGTCCAAACCTGCACCCTCTTTACGACCTGACCGATTCCCATTGACCAACAATCGGGGCCCGACTCTGTATGGCACCTCTGCATCCAGCCGCCCGGTGTGACCTCTTGGTGCTGCCTTGGACCTTGCCCTTTACTCACCTTAAGTCCAGCAGATGGGTCCCGTAAGTCGCTGTGAAGTAACTGTACGCAGTATTTGTTTTTCCTCCATAGGATAACATTGCACTAGGTGTCGGCTTTTGAAAACTAAAAGTATTTCTACCTCAAAACATACTTACCTGATCATATTGATTCTGGTGCCTGAATATATATAAAGATACGTGTTATTTTTATAAATTGGTGAGGATCTCCTTATTGAGTCGTGTGCATCATTTACTGACTGTGTGTGCATTTGCAGACATCTAACACACCTCTCCGATAAGCCTAAGGCTGCTCGACCACACTACCCCCTAAAAGAGCACCTTGGGTTCACTAGAGCAAGCCCCTGTCCACTCATAAGGGAATACCTGTACCTGGACTCTTTGCGCAGTATACAACTTTTTGGTATAGTATACAAAGAGCCAGCTTCCTACAATAAGCACGGGAAAAAGAGTCATGCAAGCCCTAATCACCAGCTGTCTGGATTACGGCAACTCACTGTACACAGGAACCGCCACCGAACTCATGAGAAGGCTCCAGATGAAACAGAATTCAGCAGCCAGATTGATCCACAACCTGCCCAAACGGACCCACATCACCCAGCACCTCAGGGATCTCCACTGGCTTCCCGTCCAGAAAAGATGCCAATTCAAACTACGGACACACACCTACAAAGCTCTCCACGACCAAGGGCCAGCATACATGAACCACTGCCTGAACTTCCACCAACCATCCAGAAACCTTCGCTCCACCTCCCTCGCCCAGACACTGCCCATCTGCCGCAGCCACAACAAAGGCCGCTCCTTCACCCACCTCGCCACCAAGTCCTGGAACACCCTCCCTCACCACCTCTGAACATCACCCTCGCTGACCGATTTCAGGATGAGACTCAAGACCTGGCTTTTCGACTAAGCCCAGCAACCTAAGAGCCTGGATACCCTCATGGGTGATAAGCCGTGCTCTACAAGTACTGATTGATTGATTGAATGTCATTCAGTAAGAAAAAGAAAATCTGGCTATCTTTGAGCTACCACAGCATATCTTCTATCTATCACCTAGCAGCAAGCATTGCTCATACAAGAAGCAAGACTGCTTTTTCTAATCTGCGTTTAGTTACTTCCAGGTAATAAAAGCTCATCGAAATGTGCAACTGTGTGTCAATACTTCAACTTGGTTAGATTTTGTGATTATTTCTATTGTGCTAGAGATGCGCTAAGAAGCTCATTTAGTAAGCAGATTTAAAAAATTGTGCTTTATGAAAAATGATTACCTTCTGGTAGACATGCAGCTCACGTTTCTTCTTCTGCAGGTCGATTTTCAATTCTTCATCTATTGAAGAATCACTGATGGAGTACGCGAGAATTTCCAGGCATGCCTCCAGTGGCCATTTTTCCAGAAAGTGAAGCGCCATACGGCTTCTTAATGTTGCATTTCTAATGGCCATCAGGTACCTCCAACCATCTTGATCTGTTATCAAAGCATAGATTGCACGTAAGACTTAAGCTGACTGTGAAGAAGGCTTAGAATCAATGTCTTTGTAAGGATTTGTGGCCGTCATTACCATTTCAGACTCCAAGTCAAAAGCAGCTTGAATTTGGATAAGGCACTAGAACCACAGATGCTACTTCCTCTTCAGTTTCTATAAGTAATGAAACAAAGAATGCTGCAGCTCTCCTATCCTGCCCTAACTGGATGCCATGGAAGAGCTACTGCAGGTAGTGCTAGACAAACAAGTTACTAACCTTTGGTAACTAGCTTTCTGTTGGATATTCTATCTACACTCATATTCCCTCCAGTCAACCGACGTGAATCGGAAATTTGCAATAGCTCTCATGTGTCGGTAGGTGGCATCATGGCTCCGTCTCGGCTCTGAGAACCAACCTGGACATGACATCACTGAGCTGCATAAGGTACCACCCTGGCATGCCGACGTCAATTCCTCGTCCTATTTTCCCCACACTCTCAGAAGTGGAGGAGGGGCTGATGAGATTGACAGGGGTTCCAGTGCATGACAACTTACTTGTGATCTTATTCAAAATTACTTAACCATTCCACACACAGAACATGCAGGCAGGGCCTTGAAGACCATACAAAACCACACTTCTTTCGGGGCTATAAGATCAATGAATAAAAAACAGTCTCTTTTCTAATTAACACAACTCCTGAGATCCTGCTGCAAACTTTAATAGTAAACTAAAACAAGGATCTAGAGAGATATTTAGGAGTATTCTTTCATGAACAGAACAGTGATCTGTTTATGAATATTTATGTACCATTAATGAGAAAAGTCCACAAACTTTTTCAAATATGGAACACCTTCCACTTTCAATAGAGGAGGGTTGCTCTAATTAAACTGTCGACCCTTCCCTTAGTTATGTTTTACTTACTGACTATTTTCTGCAAACTAGACACTGTTTTTCATTAAACTAGAAAGTGTCATTATTACTTTTGTATGGATCAGAAACAGCCTTGGGCAAATATAAAGATTCTGCACTTTGCAAAAGAGGAAGGAAGGCTTGGGTTGCTTAATTTCTTGTTTGTATTTTGCAGCATCCTTCGCTTTACAGATTTGTTGTTTATCATTGAGATATTCCTATTTTGATAAGTTTTTGGTATCAATCGTGCTTAGAAATTTTGGTATATGTGAAACACAAAACTTTACATTACACATGGACAATGAGAAAAAAATGCTCTAGCAATATAAAAACCCAGATTGTCATGCAAAAACTCCACTCCAATGTTGAATGGATTTATCTCTGAACTTTACAGAAGGGATGATTCACAGTTGGTCGTGTTTAGGCATAATTTAAATATGTTTTTTTTTTGAAGATGTAACATTAAAGAATTTCCATAAGCTTTGCCCTGTGAACATTTCTAACAGACATTGTTACTACTTGCTATTTTTACAGATAAACTCAGTACATAATAGTCTTTCAAAAGAGGAATTGATGACGTCAGCTGACCAAGCTTGAAAACTGTTCTCAGACGAAAACCAGACCCGCTCTCTTAAGCTATTGGTACAGAGAATTGTGTGGAACAAACTTTCTAGGTTACTGAAATGACAGTCAAGTAGCCAAGTGGGAAAATAACACCAAAATTAATTTAGACAATACTCTTTGAAAACGCTATTTCAGTGATTTTGAGAAGGGCTAATTTTCATCATATGATTTTTTTTTAAAGTAGGATATTATACTCTATACCTTATATACCTGGTAAAATGTCCCCCACTGCTACTAATAAATGGCCCAGATGTAACATGAAAGGTGATTGAAATCATAGGTTTTGGTCATGCAAGGTGCTAGCTTAGTTCTGAAATAAAATAATCAGTGAAGTAAGCATAAGCCCTCATGGTGATAGCTCAATTCTTAATCACCACATATCTGAAAAAACATCTGGCCCCAATTATACTGAACTATACTGAATGGATGGGCAAAATGCTGAAAATAAGCCAATGTGGATTTTGATATCATGCCCAGAATAATCGTTCATCCTCATATTCGAAAATTTCGGAGAGCCTGGCACATGGTGATTTTATAATATAGTAAGGAATTGCCCAATCAAGTAACCATACATGTGAGACTTATTTTGATAATAGATGGAGCAGAAGTTGAAGAACTTCTATACAATATCCAGGAGAAAGTACCAGCGAGAATCCAGGCGGTGCAGTCTCTGTTCCTCTTTAGTAAGAAACAGAGGCAGTTAGAATGTAGACAGAGTGATGCATTCAACCACTAGAAATTGAGTGACAACCTTTGGCAGGGAAGAAGCCTTACTCTTGCATCCATTGAGACATAGCAATTGTTTAGATGCTTTGAAGTTGTCCAATATGATAACCCTAGGATCTCTCTCTTGTTTTATTACATTTACGACCTACCCTCACATCCTATATCTCCCCCCAGGATTTCAGAGCACTAATATATGAATTTGCATTTGGCAGCATAGAGCGCTGGGTGTCATCTCTAAAATCACCTTTGAATTTGAATGTAGTAATGCCTCATTGGTTCACTTCCACTAGACTACCATCCCTAACAATGAGCCTTATACAATCTGCCCATTGACCATCCTCATATAGCAGCTCCTCTGCAATGAGGATTATGAATATAAGCACCACAAAGAGGAGTGAGTCCCATGGCTCTCCAGTTAACGCCTAGTAACTTTATTGTTAGACACAGTTCAATGTAGGAAGGTATAGTGCCTAGATAGTAGTGATTCCAGTTCACAGGATGCTTTATCCTCTAAATGTGTACATGAAAGTCAAAGAAGAGGTAGCAACTGTTTAAGATGTGCACACCCTACATCTCAAGAAAGTTAATGAGCATAATATGAGGGTCAGCTGGACATCAAACGAGCAGTGGGAAATATTTGGAGGCAAATTCAAGCTTACTTCAATAGACTTCGTTTAATTGCAAAGATCTTTCTGATGGCAAAAAGTATTCACCCATTACTTTACAACTAGTTGTGTGTTGACTGTTTGCGACAAGCATTAATATGCTTTGATTTTGTGTGGCTCTGCACTTCAGAGTACATCCCTCCTTGGTATCCGTGAAACACAACAAACCCATAAATCATCAGCCAGCGTCACTCAGTTAATTAATGTTTTTACAAAGTGCAATACTAAGGCATAGCATATCCTCAGACAAAATGGCTTTGGTAGGAGGAAGAATAGAGAACAAGGGCTAAATGTACCGGACTCATGAACAGCTCAATGCAAAGAAAATGTGCACAATGACGCATTTTGAGAGAATCACAAAATATCAATGAGTATGCCATGAAAAACCAGTTATCTTTGTTAACGTTCTTTCTGCTGAATATAATAGCTTTTGCAGTTTCCTTAAATGAACCTTTTCCCCAAGTGGCATACTCGAGTCAGATTTTTGTTTTTAAGAAGAAGTCGGCGCTATTCGATTTTCCAGCCAGCACCTCAGGAAGCAATACAATAAAAGGTATATATTGGGTTTGCACACCAAGACTTGACCTTAAAAAAAATTTTGTCCTTGTGGAAAGTAGTGAAGAATGGCGAGGCCAACAGAGCCTAAAGTTAACTGAAGCATCTAGCCAACATTATGGTTAGAAGAAAAGCAGCTTTCCGAGAAACCTATTTTCATAGACCATGGTGTAGCGGCTTGAAGGGAGGGCCCACTGAGAAAGTGAGTGTCAAATTATGGTTCTACTATGTGACCAAAAACAGGGTCGGAGAATATTTGTTCTGCAGACCCCTCAAGAATGGACTGGCAAAAGAAAATTTAATGACAGAATCTTGGACTGGGGAGCTCAGGCATGCTGAGATCACAGTCAGTCAACTGGGAAATGTGGGTCAACTTTGCTTGAATGAGGATCCAACAATTGATCATGACACCAGCAAACAAACATGGCTCTTTCGCTGGAATGTACAGCCCTGCAGCGGGGAATCCAAGTTGTCTAGCACCACTGCTGGAAGATTAAATCAAGGTCCATACATGCAAATTCAAGCTGGTTCATACATTCTTCCCCTAGTCTGCGAGTAGGTACTATAAAGTGTAGGAGGCCTTAGGGGGTAGGGGAAAGCAGTCAGTGCAGAAGCACCAACCTGGCTTCCATTACTTGGATGCTTATGGGGGACATATGGGCACACAAGCTGTGTGAAGTGGCAACATGGGGAATCCCCCTAAATACCACAGGACAATCTGAGTGGGGTTTTACCTGACACCTGAGTGCGAAAGTCTACACAAAGCTTATAGGCCAATATGTGAACATAGTCCAAATATGACAAAAACATTGGAGTAAGAAATGAGGCAACTTCAGTGAATAGGGATCCCAGATCCGTGGAAAAGGAGAGAAAAAAATGTGTCATTGGCACTTGACCATCATATATACGTTCGGCTGCCCAGTGGAGTCCTAAAATGTTGGTCAGGATGACTGACCAATCTACTTAACTCCAGAGCCAAAAACCTCCAGATACAGGCTGGGGATTGGAACAAGAGTTCATGTAGAGACTGTACGGCAGTGGGTAGCCATTACAAATGCAGCATAATCATAGATTTAGAGCCATATGTATGGTCTACTATATGTACCTTACATAACTGTCACTCAGCTGCAGTACACAAGGGAAATGTGCACAATTGCTTACTGAACTGGTAAAGGAGCTTCCTCCTCGTATTTGCAAGAGTAGCTTTCTAGAGTGTGAAAAAAATTAACACGCAAAATTGATGAATGCTCATTATCTTTTTGCCAGGTAACTGTCCAGTTTCCCCAGTCAGAAATTCACTTCAGTAGACAACCTACTAAACTGGTGTTTTCTTTTTTCACACAAGTAAATACAGTATCATGCGGGCGGACATGACAACTAATTCTCTGAATCTGGTTCAAGGAATTTTCACCCACAGATCAGTTTCTGCATGTTTTAAACTACTTACATTCATGCAAAAAGAATCCAGCAATCAGAGTTTCGTTAAGGTAATCATTCCTTACTGTGCTTTCCTTGACTCATTCAAACTGGCTGTGTACCTGAATTCTGGGTTTGGCACGCTGAGGGTGAAAAACTTCAAATGTTTTACTAGGATCCAAGCAAATCCACTGTGCATGACGTTGTGGTTTGCAATTGCACCCTTACTGAAGGAAGTACTCAATGAGCACTACTGGAAAGTAAACCAGGTATCACACATTGCTGTCCTGGGAATGTCTGTGGTTGACATGTGTCTTTAAGAGGTAACTGATGCTGACTTCGCTCAGGTGGAATGAGCATGAAGGATTTGAAGAGTATGAAGTCCTACCTTAAGGATCTTGAGATACAACAAACTGGCCTCTCCTAAAGAATGGTTTTTGCTGATTCATTATCTGGGGAAAGTTCATGCTGTGAAAGAAGCTGTTCTTTCAAGAAACAGTTTCAGATTGTATTCCTTCACCAGATGAAAAATGGGGTTAGCGCTTTACAAAGGATACATTGTTTCTTGAGGAATGTGAAATTCGATAAAAACGTTTAAGCAAGGGAACAGTCTAAACTCTAAAGGACAGCCTTGTCCTTGTGGATCACTATATAAGGTTTCTTTAGGTAAAGAGTCTGAAGCTGGCCACCTCATCTTGCAGAAACATTCAATACCAAAACACAAGTCTTTCAAGTCAGCAAATCTACTTCAAGCAAGGCTAAAGAAAATGGATAACTTGCAGCAAGTTGCACCACAAAAAGGGCTCAGGAATAAGCATGCACAAGTGGCCCCTTTCATTGTTCACCGGAGAAGAGTCAAACCAAGCAAGACTTGGCCTTTGGGACATGATGCCCTTTTCACACCTGATCCGCAGTGACACCAACAAGATTTGGAGCACTCTGGGGTAGGTTAGGCACATAAAACCAAATACCCTACAAGGCATACAGGCCTGTGGCCAAATCGCTTCTGTGACAGGTGAATGACCAAAATAGCTGGCTATATGGATCTGAGTGACACTGATTTGCTTGAGTTAGCAAATATTTCTTCAAGAAGAGGGGAACCTGAATCTTAAGACTGAACCCTGGAATCAAACTGACAACCTGTTTAGTGTGGATGAGGTCTCAATTGACCCGTATTTCGAGCACATGACCCTCACTTCATCTCCAACGTAAGTACTTAATAGCATAGTAATGCTTAAGTTAAAAAAAAAATATTTCCTGTGATTATCCCCACACCCACCTGCAGTAATTTATCAAGAAAGTTATCCAAGAATCAAAGCATAAACAAAAGCTCTGGGTCAGGGGTGAGAAAATGTTCACTGAGGACAGTGACTGCATTTATTTACAAAGTGGTTTGGTTTTTAGGGAAGCCCACCCATCATCTGCAGAGGTACGCACAGTTAAACGCAGAGTCCGATCTATGTTAGATTTTCAAGATATGCACAAAAATTAGTTTATGTTAACCTAACAGAACACATTTACTTAATCAGGTGCAATCCTATTCTGAAAACCTTGCAAAGGTCCATGCTACCTGGCTTGAGCTGGGCAAACCAATCAAGTGTTCCTGGAATCAATAACCACAAATACTTAGCTTTAGTTATGTGCACATTAAATAATGATACACTTATTTATTACATAGTGCTTGGTGTGATAGATGCTTTCTGAATTGTAGCACTGTAAACAACAGGTGTTACAATTATCCAATTCAATGTTACTCAATGTTATCGACCATCGAAAAAATAACTTGTGAGCTGAGTCTGCAGGGATTTGAACCTGTGACCTGCAAATTCTACACAGGTCTCAGCACCAAATGCTTCAATTCTAGGAAAACAGGGAAACTAGAAACCAAGAATTTGGTATTCCACACCACTGTATGCCATGATTTTGCCATCGCTCCTGCGCTGCAGGAAAGAACTCGTAACGCAACCCAATCCCCCATCATTAGTGACCCAAATCCTCTACGCTGCCTAGTCTGAATGGAAGTGTCATCCCATAAGACCACCCACAGCTATGCCAATAGCGAATGCATTCCCTATGTGCACAATTCTAAATCATTCATACTCTTCTATAACACTCCTCTGCTTTCTTGTTGGATTTGCCTATTATAAATACAAATACACAGATATACTGTGAAAGAAATGTGAAATAACTTACCCTCAGCAGCTGCACAGCACAGTACTAAATCTCTCACTGCAGGCAGATCCTCAACATGGCCAGCGTATATGTCCAAGAGCATTCCAGCTCTATTCCAGTCCTTTGATGTGAGTAAATGCTGAAAAGCCTCTGTTAAAACACTGGCACTTGTGGAAGAATGCAGGCCTGACAATATAAGAGATACACATGGCTTGCCACAGAGTGCACTGACAGGGCTGCCTCCCTCCTCCTCTTTGATGGTGTCCACTGGCTCAAGCATTACAGTCAGGAAGCTCTGTAGAATCGGAAACCCTTGTAGTAAGAGTTCACATTCTTTGGCAATCTGCTCTATCTCTAGTGGGGATTCTTTTTTACTTCCAATAAATTCTTTCCAAGACAAGCTTGTTTTTGGGGCTTTCTGCACCTTGGAAGCACTCAGACATGCAATGACAGCAGTTAATTTTGACTGAGATATTAGAAACTCTAGTGTAGAAGCAGTAAGAGCATACTGGCTGGAGTCTCCAGGTGAGGAAGAAAGATCCTGGCAGATGCTTTGCTCACCATTCACGAATAAACGAAGATCTGCCATTGCTGAGTCTGGCAGACAAGTCTCTGTGAGCTGTTGTGTTAACATGTAAAGGTTAGTGACAAGGGACTGAGCTTGGCTCTGTTTCCTTGAGCTGCAGATAGGTAAGGTCCTGCAGCAGCAGTTCACAATAATCTGCTGCACATTAAGATTTAAGTCTTCAGCGCACAACAATGATGACAGTCTGCAGAATTAAAGACAAATAATTAATACTTTTAATAACTGAGCACAACTGCAATTGTGAGGTAAAAGTAAATCACAAGTAATTACCTGTATCATTTAAATATGTACTTCATGAATTGTATTTGGACTTGTGCTTCCTAGCAACACAAAATTGTCAGTAATCTGAATAAAAAGAGTTTGGGTGAGGGCATGAGACAAACAGTTACCATCCCTACTTCTAGAACAAAGCACATGATGGCCTCCCCCAGCATAACTAAGCTGCTCGCATCTCTATGGACATTGGACTCTTTCCAGGATATGCTCTAGAAGTGCTGCAAATTGGCACAAAATCTAGTGTGAGATAACCTACTCAATAATTGATCTACATCTGCAAGGGTCGCAGAGTATGCACACTGCACAAAACACACACCTGACAATGGTAATCGAATGGCTTGACCTACCCTCTAAAAACAGAGAGCAAAGCATGCACGGCGAGATCTCTATGGAAAACACTGAATAGTTTGTGCTCTATGTCATTCTCCAGGCAAACTACTTTAAATCCACAACAACCACGGGCGCTCCAAGAAAAGAAAATCATATGCTTAAAAATACCTCATGTCAATAGAGTAACAGCAAGTTATGTAGCTACTGAAGCAACCATTTCTGAGAATTGTTAGGAGTAACACAGCAAAAGCAAGGATAAGCCAGCAAGTTCAGGAAAGGGCTAGATTAAGAATAAACAAAAAGGGGGGGTTTACCTGTCCGGGGGAACCTGCCTCTCAAACAGCAGGTGAGAAAGCAACTGAGCAGGCCTCTGTTGGAGAAGGATAAATGGATTTCCAACTTTCACTACCGCAGAATGATCTAATGGAGATTAAAGCAGGGTGTCTGAACATAAAGGAACTGTTTGACGTACAATATTCTTACAAAGCACAAATGTGGCCAGTCTTCTATAAAAACAATCTTAAATGCATAAATTACACACATGATCTGAAAATACTAAAACTTACCAGTAACAGGGGTTGCATATCATACTATAGCATTGGCACTTTGGATAGATGTACTTAATCGGTCGCCATTGGAGCATCTCAACATTCTTAGGAGCAATCATTTAGTAAAATAAGGAAGACAGTATACCAGTTCATAAGCTAATTTAGGCATAGAGTGTTTTACCAGGAGGTGTATGCTGGTGGTTACAGGTTCTCCTACCTAGATGTGATCCTTTTTAGTGCGTTTTGAAACATGATCTCCAGCAAGAATTATAAAGGTGCTGTTTCTCTAATGTTTAAAATACGGCTACCCAGAGCCACAACAGCTCTAGTCAAAAGCATTCATCAAGCTGCAGCAAAACTTGTGGCTGGTGCCAGAATGTTTGCCCATGCTATTTTATATCAAACTACAATGGCTTCCCATTGAAGTGAGGATTGCATTGCAGATTTTGTACATCAACTACAAAATAATAAACTTTATAACCCGTTTATCTACCTTGGCAGTAAACTCATCAATTCAGGTGGTCAGTATCTCACAAGAAATAAGACCCGTCTAATCTCTAGATCAATAAAGGTAAACAGAGCAAGTATTTGCTCTTTACAAGGACATTTGTGGCTAGAGCACACTTCCAGTCTCCACTTGCCAGAATAGCTCTTATCAAAAAGTTTGTTCTACCCCCATATGATGCACCATCTATCAGAATTCCCTTTGAAGTACCAACACTTTTCTTGAAGAGGGTTCCAGTTATGCACATGTTCTTGTGGTCCAATAGGGTGCCTGTGTGGCCTTTGGTAAATGTGTTCATTACGCTGATGATGAGCGGTTGGGTATGGCAGACATTCAATAGTACTACTGGGTATCCCAACGCATCGTAAACAAAGATTGGCTTTTTGGGCCATGTGATGACTTGTTATTCCCTTGGAACTTTGTTTCATTGGGACGGAAACAGATTCCTTAATGTACTGGACCGTCTTCTGTCATCAAGTCTTCCCATCACAGCACTAGTGCCGAAATGCTGGAAGGAGAGTTTAAAGTGTGCAGGTGGAATCACAATGTGACTTAAGAGTCACTGCTGTGTGGGGTCTTGAACGTGGAGAACTCACAACAATAACCTATTTGGCTTTGCTCAATGTCATTGTATTGGTATAATCAAAGTAGGTGATATTTTGGAAACAGATTATATTAAGTCCTTTGCAGCTCAGAGTGAGGAATTAAGGTTAAACAGATCCCAGTTTTTTAAGTACTATCAGCTTAGACAAATGCTTGAGAAATATAAATATGAAATAATTCCCTTTCAGAATTCAACCCCCTCAAGGTCAAATTGCAAGTGTATTGTGTGGTGGTCCTGAATAGTTCATACAGCTTTGCAACGCTTAAATATAATTGTGAGAGAGCAGAGTCCACTGGATGGGGATTACTAGCATGAAGGCAGAAAAGCCCAAATTCTTTAAAAAGAAAAAAAAGAATTGCACCTGTAGGTTTACTCCCTCTCTTGGATGAAGATTTACATTTTCTGAGACTTCAAAAATGTTTCCAAGAGTAGTCCTGAAAAAGTGGCAGTCACAGGAGTACCTCTGCAAAATGTTTTTGAATATCCAATCATGTGAATTTACAATTGTGTTTTAAATGAAACTTTGCAGTAGTGTAACTGCACTTTTATATTTCCCTAAAAGAATTATCCACAGGGAAATTATTATTCCCTGTGAAACTTCCATTTCCATACACAACCGCTACGTTCGGGGTTGTTCCTTTCCCATTTCCTTCCATAAACTGATATGCTCCTGTCCATATATCTGTGACTATGTGCAGGATGGAAATTACCTTTGTAACCTAGTTCAAAAGTCTGGTTTGCGCAAAATGGTTTGCTTAACTCAACCTATTCCACAGATTACTAGTAAATCACTAATGTTACTTTTCAATTCCATGACTGTGGACATTTTTTTTCTTTAGCTGTGGCTCACTTTGCCAACACTGATCCCAGCGAAATATATTTGGCCTTTATTTTTCTTTCTTCTTACAGACTGACAACTACTATAGAAAGCCTATTGTGAGAGCATTTCCTACTTCCAAGCAACTCATTATCCTATCCCAGAAAAGTATCAAGTTGTGACAGTGAATTAGGCATTGAGTTTTTGGTGTCGCTAATGCCCTTTATAAATGCCTAAATTGAATATGTTGTAAACATAGTTTTTGGAGACCACATTATTGTGCAAGCAAGCCCTGGCCTATTTGCCATCCTCCATCTTATTATTAAGCTTCAACTTTCATTTATTTGTGAACAGCCCTCCCTGAGCAATACAGGGCCTGTGCTACTGTTAATGTTTCTTTCTGCCAATTGTCTTCCCATTGCTATCATGGAGTGTAATTTACTGGGCAGCTCCAAGAATCCTTCCTACATTGCCATAACAGTTGCTTTGAAACCAACCTACAATAGAAGGATATTCCTCTATAGCTTCCATGCTTCACAAAATGATTCCAAACGGAGGTAAAAATTACCTGAAAAATATCACATCCTGTGGAACATCCCATCTGGTCCAAATCCAAAGTGCCCCTTGCCTACTTGAATCTGATACAACGCTCTAGGTAGCATTTATTATGCTGGCAATAGGGACAGAGGAAACTTGCCCTAAAAACACAGACAGCGTCTCAAATTCAGTAATCAGCCCTTCTATATTCAATGTAAGCAGATCCAAACATAGCTGCACATTGAGAATTTGAAAGAACCTCTAGATATGAACAAATCCAACTCCTGAAAGACCATACTTTTGATAGCAGAGTTAATAAACACATCTTTCACAATTTCGGTTCAAAACCATGAATAAGGCCTGGCTTTTCCCCTACTTCAAGAATGCTCTGCAAGTCTGGGACCTGATTTCTGGCATACAAGATATAACTGGTATACAGGGAAGTAATGTTTTCATCGCTGCTGCCTGAATAATTTGTCAGTTAATCTAAGGACTCCAAGACAAGTACATATAACCAGTGGGGCAACTGGCTGCCCTATCCAACAAGCCTCTGAAACCGCCAGCCATTTTAGAAAGTTTAGGTGTTTCAGTACACAAAAGTGGTGATACATGTTACAGCTTCAGCTACCCAGTGAAGTAAAGGCCCACCCGCATTTCGTTAATTTATTTGATTCATCCTATTCACCATAACAACCAATTAAAAGAAGCAAAAACCTTCTTTGCAGCCAGACTCACAATTTTAATGTCTAGTCTAAATAAAGTCTAGTTTATCCTTATTCTTAACCTAACACACCTACACAAAATCAGCTTGATGTGACCCAGAATCAACCTAGCCTGATCTTCCATCACAAGCTTGTTTCTCGCTGGGCAAGGATCCCAGTAAAATTGTAGTCAACATCAAGGTAATAACTCTCATGGACTGGGACTGAATTCTGCATGGTTCTTGCAAGGCTTCAGTAAAACACTAAAGTTATGTAATATACTGAAACAGGGATCTCTCTCTTCTCAAAAGTGTTGTTATTGATGTAATGCAATTGGAGTATCAACAAGTCACTGAGTGTTACATAAATTTCGACCAGAAGACCAGCAGCCATGGGTGCTTGTAGAACATAAAGCATGGTACCACAAAGCTTCCTGCTGAACCTATATTACTTCTAACTGGAAATATATCCACCACTGAACCATGTGCTAGAGGACAGGATAAGCATTATGTACTTCCTCATCGTAGGCTGATCGAGGAGGCATCTAACATCTCCCCTTAGGTCAGGAACATCTGCCTTATCTACAGCTTCTGCTCCTTGCTTAGGATCAAGGCTGTTGTGAATAGAAGGTTTAGGAGAATGGGAGAAATAATGCATCAAATCATTCTCGTCATGGCATCATCACATCACATTCACAAATAACCATAACAGACTGAGAACCCTTACTCCTGGCCCGCAACCACAGCAAGGCCCTTTTCATATTGCCCTCCCCCAACATTGTGATACCATTTACCATATGAACTGAGGGAGGATAACCCATAGAATAGTGTGTATAGTATAAATGTTTTTTGATAAATGTATTTAATTGGTTTTAGAACAACATACAATACAGTCTGATCTGAATATAGTACATATCTTTTCAAATACAGTGAAACAGGCAGTACAATGCCCTTAGTAGTACAGTCGCTACCATGTCAACCCGTTGCATGACCACCACTTGCCCCAAATCTTAGCGTGTTTTTACGACATCCCATAGTCTGATAGATCGGCCTCCCAAGTCCTCCAACAGGGCCACCCTCTCAAGTCAATTGTTCGTTCCAGGACTTGAGATAGGGTCTTGACAATCCTCTGCCAGAAACTGAGTTTCTGGAGGCATCACAAGACCATATGGAAGAAATAAGCATTTAAATGTGGACATCTAAAGTTGGTGGGGTGAGGGAGTGTATGGGTGTCTTGGTGTAAAGTAAGTTATATGCAAATATCACAACTGGATAAGTTGCAGTTTTGCTGAGATGGTGATTTCTTGCTGTGCCATCCAGGCTTCGCGTCATTCAGTGTCATCAAGGGGGCTCACCAATTCCTCTCATATTTTTTTGAAGTCCTGGAACATTTCTGGTGCATTGATTACTAATGTACGGTAGGTGTGAGATATCGCACATTTTCCCAGATGGCCAGTGAGGAGTCTAGCTTCAAGGCGGTTGTATTCAGGCAGTTCGGTAGTGTTGTCAGGATGGTAGGACAATGTGTGGTGAAGTTGCAGGTGTTTATGGAATTGTGTATGTGATGGGGGAAATCGGTGTTGAAGTTCTTGAAAGGATCACGTTTCCCCCATGTCAAACATCCCCTATGGTCGTGATGCACAAGTTACTAACTTCTGTAACGATATATCTGTAAGAGACAGTAGTTAGTGACAGATTCCTTACCTTAGAATATCCCCAGGCGTCAGGCTGGATCCGGAAAGTTTTTGCGTAGCAGTACTCTTGCGCGTCGGTAGGCGGCGTCGTGCGGCTCCGCGTCTGTCGTCGGCGTCGTGATCGCCGGGATGACGTCGCGGGCAGTACTTAGACGCTGCCCCTGCGCGCTGACGTCAGTTCTGTACACGACTTTCCGCGCCAGGAACGCAGAGCCATGCAAGAAGCTGACATAGGTGTCTGAAAAATACTAGGGCCCTGAAAGGGATGTCCTTAACCCTAGAAATCAGTTCGCAGAACGGGGAGGATGGGTGGGCGGTAGGAATCTGTCACTAACTACTGTCTCTTACAGATATATCGTTACACAAGTTAGTAACTTGTGCATCTGAAAGAGACACATTAGTGACAGATTCCTTACCTTAGAATAGATACCCCAGCAATACCAACCCCGGTGGTGGGTCTGCGAACAAAGATCAGACAAGGAAGTCCTGGAGGACAGAACGGCCAAAGAAGCCGTCCCTCCGGACCTGACTGTCAAGGCAGTAATGCTTTGTAAACGTGTGCAAGCGAGGCCCACGTAGCTGCCTGACAGATAACCGGCAGCGGAACACCGCGGCCCAAGGCCGTGGTAGCAGCCGTTGCCCTGGTGGAATGGGCACGCAGCCCAACAGGAGGCTCCTTCTTAGCCAAAGAATAGCAGGTCTTGATGCACAAGGTAACCCAGCGGGAGATGGTTCGTTTGTGCACCGCCCGACCTTTTTTGGCGCCCACATAGCCAACAAAGAGCTGGTCATCCACCCGGAAGTGTTTTGTGCGGTCGATATAGAAGGAGAGCGCACGTTTTGGGTCCAGACGGTGGAGCCTCTCTTCCTCTCTGGAAGGATGCAGAGGCGGAAAGAAGGTAGGCAAAGTGATGGTCTGCCCAATGTGGAAGGCAGTAACCACCTTTGGCAAGAAGGACGGACGCGTCCGAAGAACAACCTTGTCTGGATGAACAGACAGAAAGGGAGGTTTGCAAGATAGAGCCTGGAGCTCACTCACCCGCCGAGCGGAGGTGATGGCCACTAGAAAGGCTGTCTTCAGAGTCAGAAGACGAAGAGGACAGTTATGTAGAGGCTCAAAGGGAGCGCACATTAAAGAGGTAAGAACCAAGTTCAAGTCCCACTGAGGCATTACAAACGGAACAGGAGCGAAGAGGTGTGTAATGCCTTTTAAGAACCTGTTAACAACAGGGGACTTGAAAAGGGAGGGCTGATCAGGGAGCCTGAGGAAGGCCGAGATAGCACAAAGATAACCCTTGATGGTACCCAGGGCAGAACCCTGTTGGGCCAGAGAAAGAAGGAACAGAAGGACCTCAGAAAGAGGGGCAGAAAGGGGATTCACAGCCTTTGCTGTGCACCATGCCACAAATTTGTTCCACCTGCAGGCGTATACCACCTTAGTGGAGGGACGCCTGGCTGCCAGAATCACATCACAAACTTCGGGAGGCAAGTCGAAAGGAATCAACTGCCGCCGCTCAATCTCCACGCAAGCAGGTGTAGACTGGACAGGTTCGGGTGGAGGACCGTCCCCTGCTGCTGCGACAGAAGATCCTCCCGAAGAGGCAGACGGATCGGGGATCTACGCTCATACTGAGTAGCTCGGGATACCAAACTCTTCGAGCCCAGTCCGGAGCCACAAGGATGACTTGGGCCCGGTCGTGCCGAATCTTCTTCAACACTCTGGGTAGAAGTGGTATAGGCGGAAAGGCGTACAACAGACCGCAACTCCACTCGCGACGAAAAGCGTCGCCGAGCGAGTGCCGCCTTGGAAATTCCAACGCGCAGAACTGATGACATTGCGCGTTCTCTTCGGTGGCGAATAGATCTAACCAAGGCTCTCCCCATTGTAGAAAGAGTCCTTGCGCCACTTCCGAGTGAAGACGCCATTCGTGATCCATCATGCACCTGCGGCTGAGTTCGTCCGCCCTGGCGTTCAGGGAACCTGCCAGGTGTTGAACCATCAGGAACATGCCCTGATGTTCCAGCCATGTCCAGAGGCGCAGAGCCTCCTGACAGAGGGTCCACGACCCCACCCCGCCCTGTTTGTTGCAGTACCACATGGCGGTGGTGTTGTCTGTGAACACCTGCACTACCTTCCCTTTGACAGAGGGAAGGAATGCCTTGAGTGCAAGTCGGATCGCCCGGAGCTCCAGAAGGTTGATATGGAGCCGGGACTCCGCCGGAGACCAGAGGCCTCTGATCTCCGCCTCTCCCATGTGACCGCCCCATCCCAGAAGGGACGCGTCCGTCACAACTGTGTGCTCTGGCTGGGGAAGGGAGAGGGATCTGCCCATGACCCATTGCCGGTTCGAGAGCCACCACTGCAACTGTTTTGCAGTCCCCTCCGAGATCTGGACGTGATCGGACAGGTTGCCCTGGTGCTGCGCCCACTGGAACTTCAGGTCCCACTGCAGAGCCCGCATATGCCATCTGGCATGATTGACCAGCAGGATGCAGGAGGCCATGAGGCCCAGCAGCCTCAGGGTCATCCGTACCGAAACCCAGGATAAAGGCTGAAAGATCGGAATCATAGCCTGAATATCCCGGACTCGCCGTTCGGGAGGATAGGCCCGAAACTGCGTTGTGTCCAGAACTGCTCCGATGAAAAGGAGCTGTGGAGAAGGAATCAGATGCGACTTCGGCACAATGATGGAGAACCCCAGCGAGTGCAGGAGTTCGGCCGTAGTCTGGAGGTGGGAGACGACTGCCTGGGACGAGCCCGCCTTCAGCAGCCAGTCGTCGAGGTAGGGGAAGACTGAAACCCCTGCCCGGCGCAGATGAGCTGCGACCACCGCCATCACTTTCGTGAACACCCGAGGGGCACTGGTAAGGCCAAAGGGGAGCACGGTGAACTGAAAATGCTCGAGGCCTACCGTGAACCGAAGGTAACGCCGGTGGGCCGGCAGGACGGGGATGTGGAAATAGGCGTACTGCAAGTCCAACGCTACCAACCAGTCTCCAGGGTCGAGGGCAGTCAAGACCTGAGCTAGGGTGAGCATCTTGAACTTCTCCTTCCGGAGGAAGCGATTGACGTTCCGGAGGTCCAAGATAGGACGCATGTCCTCCTTGTCCTTTTTGGGCACCAGGAAGTAGTGGGAGTAGCAACCACGTCCTACTTCTGGGGTCGGAACATGCTCGATGGCCCTCTTGGCCAAGAGGGCCGTGACTTCCTTCTGCAGAAGTACCAAGTGATCCCCTGACATGCGGTGGAATTGAGGTGGCATGGCTGGGGGTGGTCTCGAAGGGGAGGGAGTAGCCCCTTCGGACAATGTCCAAGACCCACCTGTCCGAGGTGATGGGACGCCAGTGGTGAAGGTGATGGCGGACCCTGCCCCCTACTGGCGTGCTGGGCACCTGAAAGGAGGGACTAGGAGGGCTTGGAGGCCGTGGACGGGTTGGAGGTGGTGGCCTGACCCGCACGCTGGTTGCCCGAACCGCCACGGCGGTATCCACGTCCTCGGCCACGCGAAGACGCCTGCTGCGCGGGCCGGTGGCTGGGCTGCTGACGTGACTGGGCGCCCCTTCCGTGGCCACGATAGGGGCGAAAAGCAGAAGGTAGCGGAGGGCGTGTAGCAGAAAGGCCCAGGGACTTGGCAGTAGCCCGTGAATCCTTAAAACGCTCCAACGCATGGTCTGCTTTGGAACCAAAAAGACCGACTCCATCAAAGGGCATGTCCATGAGTGTATTCTGGACATCACCCGAAAACCAGTGGTTCTCAGCCAGGCGTGGCGACGCAGCGCCACCGTCGTTGCAATAGATCTGCCCAGCGAGTCGGCGGTATCAAGGCCACAACGTATGGTGTATTTGGCCGCATCCCTTCCTTCCGCAATGGCGCGGGTAAGCAGTGTCTGGACCTCCTCAGAACACTGGGGCAAAACAGTCGCCACCGAATCCCACAAGGAGTGGGTATATCGGCCCAAAAGACAAGCGGTGTTGATGGACCGCAAGCCAGCACTGGAGGAAGAAAACCCTTCTTCCCAAATTGATCCAGGCGTTTGGATTCCCTATCCGGAGGGGCGGTAGGGAAGGCGGTTTGGGAAGCCGAGGCTTGGACAACCAAGCTCTCAGGAGTGGGGTGGACAGAGAGAAACAAGGGGTCGCCCGGAGCTGGGCGATGGCGTCGGGACACGTTCCTATCCACAGGAGCCCCTGTGTTGGGCTTGGACCAGGCGCCCAAAAGAACGTCAGTGAGTGCATCGTTGAACGGCAGCACAGTCTCCAAGGAGGAGGCTGCCGGCTGAAGCACTTCTGTCAAGAGATTAGTCTTGACCGTCACCGTAGGGAGTCGGAGATGTAAGGCTCCAGCTGCCCTACGCAACACCGTTGCAAAATTGGCTCCCTCCTCCGTAGCCACGGGAGGAGATAGCATGCCAGTGTCAGGGGAAGTATCTAGACCACTGGCATCCCCTAGTTCCTCTGCCCAGTCCTCATCATACTGACACTGTTGTGCCAGAGGGTCCTCAGACCCCTCCCAGTCCTCCTGGTCCTCCTCCGGTTCAAAATAAGGAGGAGGAGGGACATTTGGGACCCAAGGTCTCATTGGCGCCGGAACCGGCGTCGAGCGACGCCGGTCCGGCTCCATGTCCGGAGCCGGAGAGTACATGGGGACGACGCCGCCCGGAGCCCCGGGCGGCGTCAGGAACGGCACCGGAGACATCGGCGCCGGCGGAGGCGTGGTCAGGTCGACCGGCGTCGATGGGGGTTGCGGTACCACAGGAGCCGGGATCGAGGCCGGGGCCGAAGCCGGGACCGAGGCTGGAGGCACGAGCGACGCCGGGACCGGAGTCGTCGGCGACGCCGGGGCAACCCCATCAGGGCCCGCGGGGCCCGAAGGCGCACCGGAGGGACCTTGAGGCCCGAAGAGGCGGGCCATGGCCGACAGGAATTCCTGTACTTGGGCCGGATCCGCCCCCGAACCCGGGAAGGACGGGTATTGCGGGGGCGGCTCCACAGGCATGTCCAAGGCCGCGGGGACGGTGCCGGGAGGGGCCTCAGCCGAGTCGCGAGACCGGCGAGGCGAAGTCCTAGAGCGATGATGCTTTTTGGACTTCTTGTGTTTAGACTTACCGGACGACGAAGACTTGGATCCCGACGACCGGCGAGGACTCCGCGACCGACCCCTCGACCTCTCACGCGACCGGGGCTTGGTGTGGCGCGGAGCCGACTGCCGGGCCTCGAGGAGCTTTCGAGACCGCTCTCGCAAAGCTTTCGGGTTTAGGGACCGGCAGTCGGAACACGACTTCGTGTCGTGGTCTCGCCCGAGGCAGAAGAGACACCCCAGATGCGGGTCTGTGATGGACATCATCCGAGCACAGGCGTCGCAACGTTTAAAGCCGGGCATCCCTACGACACCTTGGAGTCGATATGAAAGAAACAGTGAAAAAATTCACCAAAAAAGTTAGTCAAAAAATGACTAGGGCACTGCTCTTCCCGGATCTGCGCTTGCTGGCGCGGAAAAAGAAGAACTGACGTCAGCGCGCAGGGGCGGCGCCTAAGTACTGCCCGCGACGTCATCCCGGCGATCACGACGCCGACGACAGACGCGGAGCCGCACGACGCCGCCTACCGACGCGCAAGGGTACTGCTACGCAAAAACTTTCCGGATCCAGCCTGACGCCTGGGGATATTCTAAGGTAAGGAATCTGTCACTAACGTGTCTCTTTCAGATACCAATCTTGTCCCATTTCCCAAACCCCTCAAGAGGGGCAGTGTGTTGAAGCCACCTACCCTCTCAAAGGGGACGGGGTGAGTTGGGTGGGTTTTTGATACCAGCTGATGAAGTGCAGGGCTTCTCGCCACAGGCTGATGCCTGCTGCTGTCACGTCTGGAAGATTGTGGAGAACAGGGTTGCCTCAGCGTTGTCCCATCACCTTATCAAGACTTAATTAGGACATCTCCAGTAAGTAAGTTGGATCATCCCACTCCTCTGTCAGCCATTTGTTGATTACCATCAAATGGGACGTCCAATAGTACAGATTGATGTCTGCCAATCCTACCCCTCCATCATACATTGATTGTCAGCATTTATCTAGGACTATGCGAGCCAGTTTCAATGCCCATTGGAATTTACGCATCATAGCATTGAGCTGTTCAAACTAGCAGTTCAAGATTGCGTACGGAAAGTGTTAGAAGGTGTACATGAATCTAAGGAGAATCATCATTTTGAATAGGGCTACCCTCCCAAGTAAGGTGAGTAGGAACTTCTCCTACCTCTGGACTTCCCATTTTAAATTCTTGTTAAGCTGCGCATATTGAGGCTCCATGCAAGATCTGGGTCCCGAGAGACAGAGTCCCAAATATTGGAAGCTCAGCTTCCTGATGGGAATGTTTCATTGCCAGTTCATAGTTATCTGGTCACCTTGGATAGAGACCAAAAGGGATTTGGCCCGGTTCATCCGGAGTCCGGACTCATCCTCATATAATGGCCTGGGGCCCAGATAAGTGTGGTTTGGTTAGGAAGAGAAGGACAACATCTGCATATAGGACTATACCTTTTTCTATCTGTCCACCTCTGTGCCCTCCCTGAATTTGTGTTGCAATGAAATAGTTGAGCTAGGGTTTCGATAGCTAGGGCAAAAAGGAGCAGGGAAAGAGGGAATCCATGCCTGGTGCTCCTACGGATCAGCAACGGGTCAGAGGGCACTCTACTGACCTTTACTTGGTGGTCACAAAGGACCTGAACCGCGGCCCAAAGCCCATTTTCTCTATGGTCTAGAGGAAGAAAGGCCATTTAACTGAGTCGAATGCCTTCTAGAAGTCTATGAGGAAGAGTGTGAATGGGTTTGTCAGAGTCTTTGGACCAGTGCAATTTGCACGTGTCGTATGCAGTGGAGTGCTGCGATTAGGCCTGAAGCCGCATAGATCTTAATTTATGCGTAAATCAGGGAGATTGGGTATTATGCCGAACAACTTGTGGGGGTTTGTCCCTCTTTTGGAGAACCACAATCGTAGCCATGTCTAGCTCCGAGAGGAAAACACCTTTGCTGAAATATAGAGGTCCAGGCGGTAAGGACCATAGATTTTTCAGAATTTCTTGTAGAACTCCAATGGGAAGCTGTCAAGTTCTTGGGTTTTCCATGGTTTCGAGGATAGTATTGCATCGTTAATTTCCTGAATTGTGAGGCAACTGTCCAGGACCGCCAAGAAGGGAGAGTGTGAGGCTGGGCAGAGAAATATCATTCAGAATCGGTAGTCCCTTCCTTGCTGGGGCCTGGGTTGGGTAGTATACAGTTTTTGATTAAAATCTGCAAATGTTGCGGTGATCTTGGTGGGGCTGTTTTTACGGAGTATGGGTGCTTTTGTTATTTTGAGGACAGTTCTGGAGGACATCTCTGGTGGCTAGCCAGTATAGAAGATTCCCACTTTTGTCCCCACACTTATAGATTCATTTTGTGGATGCTCTACAGCATTGCCATGCGTCCGCTAGTGAGACTTGTTTCAGTGAGGTCCCTATGAGTTGCAATAGGCAGCCTAAAAGATTCTGACGGATCACTAATGTACTGCCTGCCAGCGTACATTATTTGTTGCTCAACTATGGTTGTCTTCTGGAGCTTTTCACTCTCTTGGTGTCTAAGTAAACTTTTGGTCAGGCCCCTCAGGGTAGCTTTCCTAGCCACCCCTGCATCCCAAGGAATGGGACTGTGCCTTTATCGATTTCGAAGTAGGCTAGGAGCTCAGTCTTTAATTATTCGAGAGATTGTGTGTCTTGCAGAAGCCAGATGTTAATCTGCCACATAGGGCGTCTAGTTCTGTCTGGGGAACCAAAACAGGCAGTGACTAGTAGGTCAATGGTCAGAAATCCCTCCAGGCAGGATCTTGGTGCCCATGAGTTGGGAGAGATTGGTGGTTGGAAGGAGGGGTGTGTGCAGAAATTCTCTCCTCCATGCGTCTAGGAATCCTAGGGAGTCCATCCATGACCAAAGTTGATTGACACTTGTTAGAGCTGGCATCATTGGCGTGGGTTTCCCCTGTATTTTTGCCTTTGCCTCCTGTTATTTTGCCGTGTGTTGGACTTCGTTTTGCTGGTCTAGATGCATTGGGCACTTTGCCTCTGCTGTTCAGTGCCAAAGTGCAAGTGCTCCCTTTGTAAATTGTTGTTATGGATTGGTGTTTCCATGATTGATCTATTTGGTTTACTGTTAAGTCCCTAGTACAGCGCACTGTGTGTGCCCAGGGCCTATAAACCAAATGCTGCTAGTAGGCTTGCAGCACTTATTGTGCCACCTACACAAGCAGCCTTGCAACAAGGTCTGAGGCCTTCCATTGCGGTGCCTGTGTGCAGTCTAGTACTGCTATCTCGACCTGGCAAGTGCACCCACTTGCCAGGCCCTAACCTTCCCTTTTCTTACAGGTTACCCACCCCTAAGGTAGGCCCAAGGTACCCCTGTGGGCAGGGTGCAGTGTATGTGAAAGGTAGCATGCCCTGATGTGTGTGGCATGTCCCGATAGTGAAATACTGCCAATTTCGTTTTTCACAATTGTAAGGCTATCTATCCCCACAGGATAGAATGGGGAGTTTGCTTATAATATCTTATAAGCATAACTGTCCATGGGAACAAGAGTGGAAAATAAAGTTTGTTATGCCTGACCTCAGAATGTTAGGATGCATCTTTTAGTGAGGGTGATTTTTACATTCTGGGTTTGAAAATACAATTTCTAGAAAGTAGGTATTTTCTTGCCTAACCATCCAGTGTGCCTCTGCTAGGCTGTGTATTGATGTCTAGCTTTGGAGTGACAGGGGCTGGGATGTGCATTTTGTTCAGAAAGGCACTTGGGGGTTGAGGTGTTTCCAGGATGAGTCAGGGCTGGGATGAATAGGCCTGGGCTGCATTCAGAGTAGGGGGAGGAGATTTTTCACACCTTAATGGACCTGGTCTGCCAAGGACAATGCTGTCTCCACCTGCTGCCAGGAAGCTGCACCAGTGAGAAGAGAACTGGTTTTGGCTGGGCAAAGACACTCCCTGCTTCCAGAGAACAAAGAATTTTGTATTATAAATAGAGGGGCCCTGACCCCAGACTTTTAGATCACTTCTGGGATTCAAGAGGAACCTTTGCCGAGGAGAAGAGCCGGAGAAGCTGAGGAGGAATACTGCCCCTGTGCTGTTTGCTGTCTGGGGTTGGCCTGCAGTGGCTACTTGCTGCCAATGAAAGGAGCAGGACTTTGCTGTTTGCTGTGTCCCCTGCTTGCGGAAGATCTCCAAGGGCTTGAATTGAGCTTGCATCCTGTTCTGAAGTCTCAGGGACACAAAGACTTCACCCCCAGTCCCCCCCGGAACTCCTTTGCTGGGAGTTCTGACCTGCTGAGAGGTGCCTGCCAGTGTTCTGGGCCTCTGTAGGTTGTTTTGGGACTGGAAACTGCAAGAATGTGAAAATCGACGCATCCCCTATTTTCTACACAACGCAGCGGTGCGAGAAGAATTTTCCGACGCATCACCACTGCCGAAGAATCGACGCAGCGCCTGCTCGCAGCTGAAGTTTTTGCCGTGCGACGAATCCTGTGCACCAATCTCCGACGTCCGAGATCACCGCACTGATTCTGACGCAGACTCAGTTGGAGAAAAACAGACGCATTATACAGGATCGTCACGCATCGCATCGAAGCGTCAAGTCTGTCGCATCGTTGGGGGACGCAGAAAGAAACCCACGCATCACCTCCCCACGCAGTAAGAAACCGTTGCATCACCTCCTCTACGGTAAGGAACCGACACATCAACTCCCCTGCGCCACCTTAAGGAATCGACACATCACCTCCCCCGGAGCAAGGAACCGACGCATCAACTTCCCTGAGTGTAAGGAACCGACGCATCACCTTCCCTGCGACCCTTTTTGCTTGCATTTTTCCAACGCATCCAAGGTAGTGTGTAAAAGTGTTGCATCTCACATTTTCTTGGAACAGAACTGTTTTCTACCATTTTAAAATCATTTTTGATTACTGTATTGTGGATTTTTGACGTTTGGTCTTGTTTTGGTTTAGATAAAGATTACTTATTTTGTCTAAACTAGTGTGGTGTCCATTTGTAGTGTTTTCACTGTATTACTGTATGTGTTCACAAATGCTTTACACACTGCCTCTGAGATAAGCCTGTCTGCTCGTGCCAAGCTATCAAGTGGGTGAGCAGGGGTTAAGGAGTGTATCCCCCCTTACCCTGACTAGAAGCAAGGGTCCCTATTTGGACAAAGGTACCTACCTCTGCCAACTAGAGACCCTCATTTCTAACAACACTGTATATAAGGCTTATTGTGGGAGCGTGTGAAGAGTCAATGTCGGGCTTAGGACAGAAATTGATGTTGCCTCCTAGTATGGTAATGTTAAGCAGGAGATGTAGGACTGCCTAAAGAATTTGGGTTGGTATCTAGGGTGGTACATAAACGCTCAGAAAGGATAATGTTACTTACCCAGTAAGCATCTGTTCTTGGCATGTAGAGCTGTAGATTCACATGCTTTGCATACTCCTGCCATCTAGTGTTGGGTCCGGATATTTGCAAGTTGTTTTTCTTCGAAGAAGTCTTTCCAGTCACGAGGTAGGTGACTTCTCCTTTCGGTGATAGTGCGCATGGGCATCGACTTCATTGTTAGATTGTTTTCTCGCAGAGGGAGAGAATGGAGGTAGTAAGTAAAGAATAGAGAAGTTCATGCGTATGTATATAGAGTAAGAGAGAGAGAACTGCAACAGGTACAGGTACCCGGGGAGGCGGGTGGGCGCATGTGCATCTACAGCTCTACATGCCAAGAACAGATGCTTACTGGTTAAGTAACATTATCCGTTCGAGGCATGTGAGCTGTAGATCACATGCTTTGCATAGATTATACAGCAGTATTTCCCCAAAGCGGTGGCTAACCTGTAGCTGTTGGAGTTGTCTGAAAGAGTGTTCTAAGTACTGCCTGGCCCACATTAGCTTGTTGTTTCGCTAACACATCTACACAATAGTGCTTGGTGAATGTGTGCGGTGTAGACCATGTTGCAGCTTTACAAATGTCAACTATGGGGATGTTTCCTAAGTAAGCCATAGTAGCCCCTATTTTGCGAGTGGAATGCGCTCTAGGGGGTATTGTTAAATGCATTTAACAATCCATCTGGCAATACCTGACTTGGATATGGGATTGCCCTTGTGTGGTGGAGCAAAAGCAACGAAAAGTTGTTTCGTTTTACGAAATGATTTTGTTCTTTCAATGTAATATAAAAGGGCTCTTCGAACATCTAAGGTGTGTAGAGCTCGTTCTGCCACTGAATCAGGTTGAGGAAAGAATACAGGTAACTCAACCGACTGATTGATGAGAAAGGCAGAAACTACGTTAGGTAGAAACTTGGGGTTAGTACGAAGGACCACTTTGTCTCTGTGAAGTTGGAAAAAGGGTTCTTCTATGGTTAGTGCCTGTAGTTCACCCACTCTCCTCAGTGAAGTGATTGCGATGAGGAAAGCGATTTTCCAGGACAGAAACTGTAGTTCACATTTATGCATGGGTTCAAAAGGTGGGCCCATTAATCGTGTGAGGACTATGTTAAGATTCCACACTGGGGCAGGTGACGTCTTGGTGGGATAACTCTTTTATGTCCTTCCATGAAAGCTTTGATTACTGGCACTCTAAAAAGAGATAAGTGTTGTCTTTTTTGTAGATATGCAGCTATTGCAGCGAGCTGTAGTCGGATAGAAGTGTAAGCTAACCCCGACTGCTGCAAGTGTAACAGATAAATCATATTTTGTATTGAAGCATCAAGAGGATTATTGTTGTTATTATTGAAATAAATAACAAAACGTTTCCATTTAGCTGCATAACATGCTCTTGTAGTAGGCCTTCTGGCCTCTCTAATGATGTTCATACAGTCTGGTGGGAGATTTAGATAACCAAACTCTATTATTTCAGGAGCCAGATCGCGAGGTTCAGTTGTTTGGGATCTGGGTGTCTAATTTCTCCATGGCTCTGTGTGAGGAGAGTGGATGTGAGGTGCAGTTTTTGATGTGGAACTAGTGACAGCTCCAATAGGGTTGTGAACCAAGGTTGACGTGCCCATGTGGGAGCTACTAGGATCAGTGTGAGGGATGTTTGCCTGAGCTTCCGAACCACTAATGGAATGAGTGGGAGAGGCGGAAAAGCGTAGGCAAATATCCCTGACCAGTTCATCCATAGTGCATTGCCTTTGGATAGCGGGTGTGGGTACCTGGAGGCGAAGTTTTGGCATTTTGCGTTTCTGGTGTTTGGCAAAAAGATCTCTTTGAGGGACTCCCCAACTTTGAAAGTATGGGAGGAGAACCTGTTGGGGAAGTTCCCATTTGTGGATGATTTGCTGTCTCTGTCTGCTCGGCAATCTGATTGTTCACTCCTGGGAGGTGTTCTGCTAGGAGATAGATTTTGTGGTGAATGGCCCACTTCCAAATATCCTGAGCCAAGTGCGACAGTTGGAGAGTGTGTCCCCCCCCCTGTTTTGTATATAATACATAGCTGTCATGTTGTCAGTACGGACTAGGACAGCTTTGCCGACCAGGTGAGTCTGAAATGCTTTGAGTGCAAGAAACACCACTAGCAGCTCTAGATGATTTATGTGGAGAGTTTTTTGCTGTTGACTCCACAGTCCTTGCACTGCGTGATGTTGAAGATGAGTCCCCCAACCAGTGAGGGACGCGTCCGCTGTTAGCATTGTCTGTGGAACTGGGTCTATGAAGGGCCGTCCTTTTGATAAATGTTGTGGGTTCCACCACTGCAGAGAGCGATGAGTAGGGCCGCTTACCAACACTAGATCGGTTAAAAGACCCTGGGATTGGTTCCACTGTCTTGCTAAGCATTCCTGGAGGGGACGCATGTGAAGCCTGGCATGGGAAACAATCATGATGCAAGAGGTCATCATTCCCAACAGTTGCATATACACTCGAGCTGGTGGTGAGTGAGTGGGCTGAAACAGGAGAACTAGGCCTGAATATTGCGAATTCTGGCTGTATTGGGGAAGGCTAGAGCCCTTTGAGTATCTAAAGTGGCTCCAAGATAGTTTTGAGTATTGGAAGGTTGAAGACGCGATTTCAACACATTGACTGTGAATCCCAGTTGGTGCAGTAACTACAGTGTCCTGTGAGTGTGTTGGAGACACTTTGGATACGTACTGGCTTTGATGAGCCAGTTGTCCAAGTAGGGGAAGACATAAATGTGTTGTCTTCTTAGGTGAGCAGCGACCACTGCCAGACACTTTGTATAGACTCTGGAGGCTGTGGTGACTCCGAACGGGAGTACTTTGAACTGGTGATGATGTCCCGCTACCACAAATCTGAGAAATTTGCGGTGAGCGGGATGTATTGGAATATGGAAGTAGGTGTCCTTTAAGTCTAGAGTAGACAGAAAGTCGCCCTGTTGTAGGAGTGGGAGCACTTGTTGAAGTTTTACCATGTGAAAATGGTCTGACTGTATGTAAAGATTTAATTGTCTGAGGCCCAAGATAGGCCTGAGAGAACCGTCCTTCTTGGGTATGAGAAAGTAGAAGGAGTATACGCCCGATCCATGGTATTGTAGTGGTACGGGCTCTATAGCTGAATCTCTTGTTTGAGGAAATGTAAGTGGTCTGGTGACATTTTGTGTGAAGGTGGAGGGATGTTTGGAGGATTGTTGGTAAACTCCGGGCAATAACCAGAATGGATAATTCCCAGTACCCATTTGTCTGTAGTTATTGACTGCCAGACGGGCAGGAATTGTGAAAGACGCGCTCGACAGGTGTTAAATGGTCGGGGGGGGTGTAGGCAAGTCACTGTTTGGTGTTGGAGGGGGAGGCGAGTGTGCTGGAACCTCTACCTCTACCCTTGCCATTGTTGCCTCTGTACACCCCTCTGAAGAAACCCTTAGAAGCAGAGGGCTGATTGTTGCCTTTGTAGGTGGTAGAGGCAGTGTCTGAGGAGGTATTCTTGGACCCTCCACGATAGAAGGAGCGCCGAAAGGAACCACGGCCTGAAGGTGACTGAAGGGCTCCCATAGATTTCACCACTTCTGTGTCCTTTTTCATCTTTTCTAATGATGAGTCTACTACAGGGCCAAAGAGGTGGTGCTTGTCAAATGGCGTGTTAAGGATAGAAGCTTGAACCTCTGGTTTAAACCCTGAAATGTGTAACCAGGCATGCTTTCTTAATGGAACCCTGGTGTTGATGGCTCTAGCCACAGTGTCAGCCGCATCTACTGCGCACCTGATGGAATTGTTAGAAATGAGCTGTCCCTCCCGAACTAGGTCTTGAGCTTTGGACTTGTGCTCATCAGGCAGAAATTGAAGCAATTGCTCCATTTCATCCCAATGCGCCCTATTGTACCTGGCTAAAAGTGCTTGGGTATTGGAAATGCGCCAAAAGGTTTGCAGCTTGGGAGGCTACTCTTTTTCCAGAGGCGTCTATCAACTTAGACTCCTTGTCTGGGGGTGGCGCATCTCCTGACGTTTGGGAATTGGCCCTTTTCTGTGCATTAGAAACGACTAAAGAATCTAATTGTAACTGCACCCTGATGTAAGCTGGATCTGATGGTGCAGATTTGTATTTTTTGTCTACCCTAGGTGTGAGGATACGTGTCCTTACAGGATCATTAAAAATGTCATCCACATGTCTAAGCATTCCTTTGAGCATGGAAAGTGTGTGCGAGGATTTTTGGGAGCTACTAAGTGTTTCGAAAAGGAAATCTTCTTCTAGGGATTCCTTATGTAACTCGACCCAATGGTAATTAGCAGCTCTACTTAATAATTCTATATATCCTGCACTGTCGTCTGGTGGAGAAGGCTTAGTAGGGTACAGATCAGGATCGTTTCCTGTGGGAGAATTAGTGTCATAATCTGTCCAGGGGTCTGGAGGTGTTGGATCATTGTCCCCAGCCCCAGCCCCATCCCCATCATCCCCATCAGGTGTATTTGGTGGTGGCGAGTCAGCAGGTGAAATTAGCAATGGTTGAGACTCAGGAGAAGGAGGTGATGGAGGAGGAGGAGGAGGAGAAGGGTTAGTACCCACAGTTTTCCTTTTTAAAGGGATGTGGTAAGCTTCTTCAGTCTCAGGTTTACGCTTGAGTGTCACTTTAGTGGTAAAATGTCCAGTTATTGGATGAATGCACAGAGATCTCTCTGTTTCGGATCCGGTTTTGAGGGCGGAACATCAAACGGTGCTCTTTTGATGGAATCGGCACATCTGGTTGTTTCCGTGCCGAAGGATTCGGTGCCGGTGTTTTGGATGCCGAGGATATCGGATCCGAAAACATTTTCGGCGTCGAAGGGGGTGGGGCTGAGCCTGACTTCGACCCCGAAGGATTCGGCTCGGTGCCCAATTTCGAACCACTCAGTTCGGAGCCGGAAGGCTTTGGGGTGTGTTTCGGTGCCGAGCCGGAAGGCGGGGCCTCGGAAGCATGTTCTCTGTGCCGACCGTGGCCCTCAGGCGAGGGTTGGACCGGAGCCTTCTTCTTGGGCTGAGGTGGATTTTGGGGCAAGGGAGGATCAGTACACACGATACGCTGCACTTGCGGGATGTCTTCGTCCATATCGGAGCCGTATTCGGAGACTGAGATAGGCTCTTGTTCTTCCTCGGCTCCCTTGGCATCTCTGGTCTCTTGTTCCGAATCTTCTCCGAAGAGGTCCGGAATGGAACCGGTGTGTTGGCTCTGCATGGCCCAACGTCGAGCCCGACGGTTGCGAAGCGTCTTCTTCGATCGGAAAGCTTACACGGGTGGCAGTCCTGTTCTTTGTGCTCCGGAGCTAAGCACAAGCTGCACACTTTGTGTGAGTCGGTGCGCGGGAATTTCGCGTGGCACCGAGGGCAGAATTTAAATGGAGTCCATTCCATCTACTGTGAGGCGGACCGATGCGGGTAGGCCCAACGGCCTTCCACTAGCTACCCGATCGAAAACAATACCGTTGAGCGCAAGTGTATTGCGCACCGAGGGGAACCCGAGAAACGGTGTCGAACCGGAGCGCAGCAATTCACATCCGAACCCGATGGCGGAAAAAAACAATCTAACAATAGAGTTGATGCCCATGCGCACTATCACCGAAAGGAGGAGTCACCTACCTCGTAACTGGAAAAACTTCTTAGAAGAAAAACAACTTGCAATCATCCGGACCCAACACTAGATGGCAGGAGTATGCAAAGCGTGTGATCTACAGCTCACATGCCTCGAATATTATATTGACGCCCTACCCGAACGAAACGTCTGAGGCCGTCTGATACAAAGGAGGTCACTACCAGCAGGAATGACTTGTGTGGAAGAAGCACTACCCCATGGATCCATGAGTAAACCCAGCGTGAAATATTCGGTTGTAACAAAAGCGTTTCAGGAAGGGGTTGTTTGAGCCCAGCGGATAGGTCTCATGTATATTAACACCACTGGTGTGAAGCGTTTAGCATAGCAAAAGACAACTGTCCTTTTAATGAGGTCTAGGAGACCACTGACATTCCATGACATGAGCTCAAAGGGTATCAGAGGGGCTGTAGAGAACATGGCCGGAAGATACAGGGTGAGCGTTTGTTGTGTGCAGCTGGCATGTGGGCTCCTTTTCTGTGCTACAGGCTGGTAAACCGGGATGTGTCAGTATCTATGACAAATGTATATAAGATCAGAGCTGACTAGTAACAAACATAAGCAAAACATAAACAAACATAGAACCCTGTGAAATTCCCCATCTGCCCATCCTTCTCATTCTTCTCGCCCTGAAGCATCTATCATCCCCCAAAACCCAGAACATAACCCATTGTAAAAACTTTAGGTAAAACTTTGGATGAGATCTCCTCATGTCCAGGATCTATATTTAGTGTTTATCATCTGAAATAGTAACAGTTCTTGTGGTTGATGTGCTCAGGGTGTCTGCGTTCTGGGGCGACAGAAACCCCACGCTGTCTGTAGGATCTCACCATGTAGTGCTACGGAGAGCCTTGCAGTGTAGGCCCTGTAGTTGGTTCCTGAGTGGGATCAGGGGTAGGCGGGTCATGGCTCACAGAGGACCTATCTGGGTTTTGGTTGAGGGTGTCATTGGGGGCGGAGGACCCTGAGAGGCTGCAATGATTGTTCCTCTCTCTCCTTGATTTAGTTCTCCGCAGGGATCTGTTGCTTGTATGTCGGTATATTGGTTTTGGGATGCCCTGGTCTGGTAGTGATGGATCTCTTCGTGAAGTTTGGGCATTCGGTTGCCCACTCCCCGGTTGCTTCAGGAGTATTGAAAAAGTATGTCTTGGATTCATGTATCGCTTTGAGTTTGGAAGGGAATATGGCCATGTACTGCATGTTATCTTTGGTGTAGTCGGGGAAGTCCACTATGTGGGAGCATGTGTAAGCTACGTTTTTGGCCTGGGGGTGTTACAGATGATTGCCTCCCCTTCTCTGTAGTTGAGTATACGAGCTATAAGGTGTTGTAGGGGTGCCCCAGGTGGAGGCCGTGGGGCCAAGGAGTGGTGCGCCCTCTCAAGAGGAGTTTGAACACATCACGCTTAAGTGCAGTTATCTTGTCCTCCAGTGTTGGAACTGTGTCTTCTGCCTCAGAGACAAAGTCAGCTATGTTTCTCAGGTCCTAGCGGAGGAGGGACACATCAAATCTGACCTTCCCTACCTTGGTTTCAACTGCCTCCCAAGAGGTTTGATTGACTGTACCTATGTCAGTAGGTAAGGTCGAAGGCTGTGACACGGGAGCATCTTTTGAGAGTCCGGCTCCACTTGATGAGTGGGTTGCTATTTATCTATTTTGGTTTGCGTCTGGGAACTGGGCCCTTTGTCCTTCCCCATGACTGTACAAATTATATTTGAGGCAACATGGTTGAGCCTCTATGGGCATTATCTGGGTCTAATGACTGTTCAGGAAAGCCATTAAGACCTGGTTGTTCGTTGAATAGTGCTCCTGCTCGCTTCTTGACTGCTCGAGCCAAGACACCGTTTGGTATTCGTGCGCTGTATAAGTTTATAACTTAACATAATGACACTGGAAAGTGGGAGTTGATGCGGATGCCGGGACTGACCGATCGCCGGAGGACACGGGCAGCTGCCCAGTAAGTCAAGCTTTTCTGAGCTTCCCTGTTGAGGGTTCGCTTGACTGCAGCACCCGGCAGGGGCAGCACGATCAGCTGTTTTTGATGGCAATGTTTGGGGCCACAGTGGATGCTCTTGTGGCCAGCGGCTGGTTTCCTGAAGTGCATGTTTAAGAGTGGAGGAAGGAGGAGTGATGATGGTCTTAAGTTCCTGGTGCATCCGGCCTGCTTGCCTTAGAACCAGAAAAACACAGCATGAGCAGCCAGGCCCATCTTATTCAGGGTAGAGAGGGGTGTATAGTGGCAGATACCGTAACGCCCAGGCGTGCCTCCACCTGCCGGTCCCATGGGAGGGGCATCCAGCAGTAGGTTATTCTGGGTAGAAATGCTGAGGGGAGGTGCTCACAACCTCCCAGCTGCCCATTGGGGTCTGCCAGGCCCGGTTGGTCTCCTAGGCCTGTTCCTTTCCCTTGATCCGGAGTAGGCAGTCCACGCGTAGCAGAGGGTGGCCGGCCAGCCTCTCGTGGGCGCGGCCCATTCAGGAGCACGGGCACCTCGTACTTCAAACTGTAGTCGTCACTTGGCCGTGGCTTGCTCGCTCTCACCTAGTGTTACATGAGCGACCCTGGAAAAAGGTCTTCCTGTGGAACGAGCAGTTCAAGTCACTGCCACCTGGGCGCCATTACTGTAATCCTTGAAGGAGGCTGATTACTCAAATGCTCGTCTGTTTTGGACCCCAGGGACAAGCTTTCTGCATTAGTGAACACAGGAGTTAAATTGCAGCCGGTAAAGTGTTTTGCAGGCCCCGGGGCTTTACGACGTTAGGGGATACTAGAGGAGGTCTCGGAGCATTTTCTGAATGCGTCTGCCATCTTGGCCTCCCAGCCCACGTCCCCAGCATTGTGTACACTATAAATGTTATAATTCTCCATCCAACAGAGCAGCAATACACGTTTTACTCTGGGGCCCACCGCAGTATGTCAAGGATAGACTATATCATAACACCGGAGGGCCAACTGGGAAACGTTAGAGAGGTGAACCACCTCGCAAGGGGTATATCGGACCACTCGCCTATCTGGGCCAGGGTGGAGGTAGGGGAGCCACAAAGAGGGAGGGCAGCCCCTATAAACCCCTGGTATCTTAAGATCCCTCAGATACACGACACGATTGTACGCGACACAGAACACTACTTACTCGAAAATGAACACTCGGTTGACTCGGCACAGGTACTGTGGGAGGCCTACAAGGTCGTAATAAGAGGGACGGTGATCTCCCAGATCGCCAGCACTAAGAGAGAGAAACAGATGGAACTAGTGCGAATAGAAACTGATATTTTGGAAGGGAAACTACAGGATGCAAATTCTGAAGAGATACGACATGCTTTGCGACTTAAAACAAAAGAATACTTAGCGTTGGCCACTGACGCGGCTAAAGCACAACATAGGGCGACACTCAGTAAAGTCTATGAAGTGGGCGACAAGGCCGGGAAGTTGCTTGCATGGCTCGATCGTAGAGGACAGGCCAACAGAGTGGTAGTAGAACTCACGACTGAGTCTGGTCACACAATCTTGGACCCGCAAGAAATTGCAAATGTGTTCGGGGATCACTACCGCAGGGTGTACATGTCACAGATGGCATACACAGAAACGGATGCACTCTCTTTACTACAAGACATTCCCTTGCCGACAGTCTCCGATGACGAACGGCTAGACCTAGAAAAAGACCTAGAAAGCACGGAGGTAGAAAAAGTCATACATGACCTGCGTGTGGGCAAGGCATCGGGCCCGAATGGCTTGCCAGTTGAATTGTATAAGATCGCCCCAAGTAAAATCGCACCACACCTGACTAACATGTTCCGTGAAAGCTGTGAGGCAGGATCACTCCCAGCAGAGCAGCGACTGGCCACTATAGTGGTCATCCACAAGAGTGGGAAACCCAAACACTTATGTTCCTCCTACAGACCAATCTCCTTGCTTAATGCAGAAACCAAGATCCTGGCTAAAATACTTGCTACCCGTCTATTACGTGTTATCACTAAGCTAGTACACCCTGACCAGTCTCGCTTTATGCCAGCCAGAAATACCTCTCTTAACCTGCGGAGACTACACGGGGTGTTAGACCGGGCTGATGCGATGCTGGAGGACGCGGTGGTAGTGTCGCTTGACGCGGCCATGGCGTTCGACACGATCGAATGGCCATATATGTTCGCAGTATTGAGAAAACTAGGGTTTGGCCCGGGCTTCCTGCGATGGGTGCACCTCCTATATGCGGAACCGCTGGCTCAAATAGTGGTCAACAACCGTACATCCTCAACATTCACGCTCGGAAGGGGTCCCGGGCAGGGTTGCCCCTTCTCCCCATTGCTCTTTGCCCTCGTGCTAGAGCCCTTGGCAATGTGGATACGGAAAGACCCGGTTATTAGAGGGCTCAGATGGGCTGAAGAATGGGAGGACCGCATTTCGTTGGATGCCAATAATATCCTACTATACCTGGCGTCGCCGGCGACCTCCCTGAACAGAGTGCTGCACATTTTTATAGTCTTTGGTAAGTTTTCAGGATATACGATTAACTGGTCCAAGTCTGTTCTTTACGTTCTCAGCAGTAAATCACCAATCTTACCTAGGGGGTTCGCCATTGCTGAAGTCACAACAGGATTTAAATACCTGGGGATCCAGGTGTCTAAAAACCCGACTCTTTTTCACGAATGTAACCTCCTCCCCCCGTTGCAAAGACTCAGGAGTGATGTCTTGCACTGGAAGTCACTTCCACTGTCCTTGTTAGGGCGTGCAGCCTTATTTAAAATGATGTCCCTCCCGCGTTTTCTATATGTCTTGCAGAACACGGCACACCCAGTGCAAGCAGAATATTTTAAATCTATTGACAGTGCCCTGAGGGAACTCCTATGGGAGGGGAAACCACCACGGATATCGATCCAAAAGCTAGCGAGAGGCTGGTATGACGGGGGAATAGACCTCCCGGATATAAAAAGATACTACTGGGCGGCACAACTCACTGCTATAAATCAATGTATGTACAGGCCGTAGGGAGATCCGGGATTTAATATGTATCGATGGCTACTCCCAGGGGGAGGCTTTATGGGTGCACTCTATGCCAACCCCTCTAAATTGAAATTGTCAGGACCAACTGGACACGCGGTCCAGGTGTGGCGGACTGCCACAACGAGTTTGGGCTGGAAAGATAGGCTTACACTGGCCACCCCACTTTGGGATGCTGCACTACTAGGTAATCTACGATTCACTAAAGGATTCGACCGATGGGACTTGATAGGCATCTCCACCGTTAGGGGACCTATGGAGGGCGGGGGGGGACAATTTCCTTCACCCAACTGCAGGACGAATACGATTTAGTCGATACAGAACGATTCAGGTACCTACAGATTAGGCATGCGCTACAGGTGGCAATACCAAAAGGAGAGACGCCACCGGAGTCATCTCCGCTAGAGGACAGGATACTAGACGGAAATCTCCCTGAGAAGGCAATTTCGTTGATATACAAAAAGCTTGTTAACAATATTTCTGATCCCTTACTCCGACTCAGAACTAAATGGGACCATGACGTAGCGGGATTAGACGATGAGGAATGGCTTGAAGCTCTCGCCTCTCCTAAGGAAACTGCTATTTCTTCCAGGCTCAGACTCTTACAGCTTAAAATACTTCACAGAATATACCTCTCGGGCCGACGCTGGTGAAGATGGGCTATAGGACTGACGCAGACTGCACGAAGGGATGTGGACAAGACGGCACTTTCGTACACATGCTATGGGAATGTCAAGTCATCCAAGAATACTGGGCGGGGGTGGCGGGTAACATGGAGGAAGTAATGGGTGTCAAGATCGATTGCAATATAAAGCTGTGCCTCTTAAATATTTGGGGTCCCACTGACTTAAATACCAATGAGAAAATATGGGTGACATTGGGAATGATGATTGCCAAAAGAAATATTGCAAGGTTGTGTGGGGCGCAAGAAAAGCTGTCACTGAGACTATGGGAAAATGATATGGACCATTGTATATTCACTGAGAAGACAGTGTACGAATATAGAGGCTGCCCCAACAAATGGACACAAATATGGAATAAATGGAATTGTTATAGGGGCGAGATCTGTGAACCGCCGTTATCTAGACGAAGGCACGAGTAAGGGTAGGCTGGTCCCATTTTGATTGACTGTGTAATGTTTGTACTTTGACACTTGCTTCTGTATTTGGGGGGAGTTATACCAATGGATGACTCATTGGCATATATGCTTGTACACTGTTTTTACCTGTGCTACCTTGTCTTTAACAAAAAGAAAAGTTAAAAAAAAAAAATAATAATGTTATAATTCATTCAAGTTCCCTTAGTTGTCTACACAATTCTCATGTTGAAGCCAATGCTCATTCTAAATGTTGTCAGTGGGAAGATCCATCCATCCCTCCCTGGTCATTTGGCGTGTTAAGTGATCCAACTAAAACAACCTTGACTGCTCTAAATTATCTGGCAAATGATAAAGACTGGGGATTTTCCAGACATATATTGTAGAAAGGAGGGAGAAGATGTCCTACTCATTGCTCCTTGCACTCCAATTAACTATTACATACAGCCCACACAATGTCAGAACCTGATTTACAGACAAATAAAATCTAACAAATATTGGCACAGAGGTCAAAAATAGAAACAGTATTTAAACAATATTGCTAAATAATGGGATTGCTGGGTCCCAAGGGGAGCTAGCAGTACAACTGAGCTGGAAGCATAAGCTGCAAAAAAAAAGAAAAGTATGACCTAATATTACACATTTTTAGGATGGGTCCATCAATTTTCTAATAGGTTTTTCTCATTTCAATAGAAGACAGGAACTACCATGGCAACTTACCTAAATCCGTATTAACACTTCTGACTATTACTGCTGCCAGTGTATTGATGTAATCAAAAAAGCTTCGCACATAGTCAGGCCAGGTCTCATAGGATTTCCCCATCTGCTGGTCCAAGTTTTTCAAGAGGAGTTTCATTTGACTGCGCACTGGATGCACCTGCAGCTCTTGCGGCTTGACCGAAGCTTGCTCCATCAGGGTGGCTAATACATTTGCCTTTGGTTCTAGACAGAAGACAAATTAATGAACATTCACAATGGACTTTTAAAAAAATTGAGATTGTCTGTTTTGCTTAACAGTGAAAAAGTGTCTGACCTTATTTTGTGGACACACAATTGACCTGTAACATAGAATATAATCTCTTTACAGGATAAAACATACACACATCAAGGTCACATCTTTCTGCGACAGGCTGTTAATTTATCAAAATGTGCAAGTATGGCTACTGACAAAAAGGAGGATGAAAACACTTCACAGGAAAAAACATGAAGCAAGGTTTAAAAAAGTTCTACTTATGTTCTAGAATGATGAATGAAAGAAAAAAAATGAATGGTTTCCAGTGAAAAGTCAGAAATGGCAAAAGGAGTTTGGGATCCTTTCTCACAGAGTGGGGAAAAACAAAATGCCTAACCGACTTCTTTCTGGAAGTGACAGGATAAGACAGTACTTCGTAAATGGTCTGGTCATCATCATAAAATCTTTATTCGGTTCATAGCAAAAACCATAAAGGATTACAATAAAACTATAAAGAAAACATCCTAAATAAAAATGTTACCAAGCATGCAGCAAAACACCATTTAAGATCCCAGTTTACATGTAAAAATCAAAATAAAATCAATAGATTCATAACAATCCTAAAATCAGTCAGGTCTCGACTGTCTAGAAATTACGCAGTTCGTAAAAAACAAGATACAACATCATTAGGGAGCATTTGCAGGTAAACAAGGGCTGGAAATACTTGTGAAAATTTAAGACACTTTAACAGGGGAGCTAAAAATTTCTTCCTATGCCTACTAAAATACTCACAAAGCATAACAAAGTGTAAGGTGTCCTGCGGAGACCTATTGTTGCAGACGCTGGGCAACTTAGGACCAGTGTTAGCCCAACAACTAGGTATGGCTGGAAGATAATGTAACTGGTTAAATCTGAACCTAGCCAATAAAATCTTTGTTTGCGGGTTACGTACCAGGCTCAGATAGGGCTCCATACCTTGTACAGTCTTTACCAGCATAAATGGTCTGGTCAATTTTCCACCGTTTTTAGGTCTCGCCTACGCAGCGCGCATGCGCTGCTTAGGAAAGACCTTTAGTAATCGGCACAGCTTTCCCTGCAAAAACGTGCACGCGTTGCATTGCTTCCAATGGCAACGCGTGCACGTCTGGCGATTCACTTGCGGGAGCGAGCAGCTGGCGCCATATGTTACTAATTATCGCGCCTTGCCGCTCGCTCCCGCAAGTGAAACGCTTTCACTTTTTCTGACATTTTGTTTTACTTTTAGCGCGCGCTTGTTCTTGTTTCTGCTGTTGTTGTTGTAACAAATGCATTTAAATAACTGAAATTATAAAAAATGAAATGGGAAGGTTTTGATTTCACTTAATGGTTTCAATCTCTCGTACATTCTGGAGCTAGAGAGTTTCTGAGTCTGAAGTGTGTCCACTGAGCTGGTAAAACTGCACAAACATCACCGCACATGGCATCCGGCACAGGCCTCGAGCGAGAACAAAGGGGCTCGGCTTATCATAACAAGCGTTGGGTGGATTGTCAGGTTTTAAAAAGAGGCCTCGTGTAACAGACAGAATGTAGCACTGAAATGTACAATCAGAGGGCATCGCTGCAAGCACTTGTGGGAGATGCGTCAGAAACCCACGAGGCTGACAGGAGTCTGGAGGCATGCAGGCTCGGAAAACAACTGACAATAAGCAAATCTTCATGGCACCAAACTATTACAATGGCGAGCCTTTGATCTGGCCAGCCTCCTGTTGCCAATTGAACTTTGTCGCCATGCACTGTCATCCGCAAGGGAGCACTTTTTGAATTAAGCAATCTACGACAATTTGGCCTGGTCCGGCTTTGAAGTGCCAACATCAGTCAGACCAGAGCTGCAAGTTTGCTTTTTCATCGAAACATTTTTTTTTGTGCCTTGTCTCTGGGATTGCAAAAGAACAAGGAAACCCTGGAAGTCAGCGGGGACCAAGGGTGGAGTTATACTTTACAGAACAAGGGTCCCACACATATAGGAGTGCAGAATTAAAATTTCACAATTTCATAATAAAAATTGGAATTTAACAAGTGTTTTAATATAAAGATAGAGATTTAATGCGAAAGTCTATAAAACAAGGGAATGATAACACGTGAAAAATAAGGTGAGCAACCGTGGCAAGGCAGAGGGAAATCAGCCGATTTCCTTACCCCAGGAAAGTGACTTAAAACGTGACTTTACAGTATGCTTGAATATAAATAAACAAAAGTCACAGTAAGGGTTAACATCTCATACTCCACAAAAAATATAGATAGCGGTATAGAGTTGAGAATGTTTTTGTCGACGACGTTTCAATCCCGCAGAGAGTATCGGGATCTCATCAGGACTATTAAATGAAAACAGGTGCCTGAGAAGTTGCCAGATGAACGGCAATAGTAAGAGCCGCGATGTGGGGGGCCGAGGCGAGATGCTGGCGGTAGATTCCGCCAGGAGCAGGCAGGAGTCAGAGGGTATCCGGGAGTATCGTAGGAAAGGTTGAGGTGTCTTGAGGGGGTAGCAGCTCCCAGCCGGGAGACTGCAGGGTGAATGGGCGTGCCGGACGGCAGGCCGCAGTTGGCGATGAAGTCAACGTAGCCCCGGAATCGGGAATGAGAGCCGTGCGCCCGCTCGTATGCTGATGCGGGAGGGACACGGACGGCCGTGGGATCAAGGTGCCAGCGTGCAAGGGCGGACGATGCCGGCCGCAATTGGCGATGAAGTCAACGTGGCCCACGTAGGCTCACAGCTACCTCGCAGAGCTCCATTCAGCCGGCCGGCATCGTCCGCCCTTGCACGCTGGCACCTTGATCCCACGGCCGTCCGTGTCCCTCCCGCATCAGCATACGAGCGGGCGCACGGCTCTCATTCCCGATTCCGGGGCTACGTTGACTTCATCGCCAATTGCGGCCTGCCGTCCGGCACGCCCATTCACCCTGCAGTCTCCCGGCTGGGAGCTGCTACCCCCTCAAGACACCTCAACCTTTCCTACGATACTCCCGGATACCCTCTGACTCCTGCCTGCTCCTGGCGGAATCTACCGCCAGCATCTCGCCTGGGCCCCCCACATCGCGGCTCTTACTATTGCCGTTCATCTGGCAACTTCTCAGGCACCTGTTTTCATTTAATAGTCCTGATGAGATCCCGATACTCTCTGCGGGAGTGAAACGTCGTCGACAAAAACATTCTCAACTCTATACCGCTATCTATATTTTTTGTGGAGTATGAGATGTTAACCCTTACTGTGACTTTTGTTTATTTATATTCAAGCATACTGTAAAGTCACGTTTTAAGTCACTTGCCTGGGGTAAGGAAATCGGCTGATTTCCTCTGCCTTGCCACGGTTGCTCACCTTATTTTTCACGTGTTATCATTCCCTTGTTTTATAGACTTTCGCATTAAATCTCTATCTTTATATTAAAACACTTGTTAAATTCCAATTTTTATTATGAAATTGTGAAATTTTAATTCTGCACTCCTATATGTGTGGGACCCTTGTTCTGTAAAGTATTGTCTCTGGGATTGTGCAGGCCTGTCGCTGAGATAACTAAAGTAAGGAACTGAGGCGTCAGGGCATCAAACGCCAAGCGGGCCTCTGTAATATCAACGTGAGCTATCATTAGGGCTTCAATGGGGCTTTTCATTAATGACCACTTCAAAGCAGAAGCGTTTAATGACATTTAGCCTGGCTAATTTACGCTATTGGAAAAGTAATGCCAGACAGGCATGAAGGCACTGAAAATAATGGGAATGGGTAAAATTGTTATGTTTTCAGTATTGAAAGTGCAAGTGAGGCGGCTCGTATTGTTTTTATTTGGGAAACAAATGACATTGTGCAAACCTTATGGGAACTAGGTCAGGATGAATAGCATGGAGCCAAAAAACAATTGGATAGACTTTGACCCAAAAAATACCCTGCTGCCCCACAACAATATGGTAACTACTCTCATGTCATCCCCCCCAAAACCCAACACCCTTTCTGAAAATGTCAAAAATAGTCAATATGTTACAATGATCCCTTTATAAACATATGGAAAGGGAGAAATCATACTCATTGTTGTAAACGAGAATAGTCATTAAAAATACTTTCCAAAAAAAAAACAGGATCACTATTTGCAGTTCCGAAATTTACTGGAAAGCTCGCCCATTTTGAAGTGTGGAAAAAAGTATATTTTAGGGAGTAACGAAATTTGTCAACCACAGAAAAAAATAAACATTATTTAACTTTAGAGTCACCAGGGCACAACCTCAGAGTTCTCAAGTTTCCCATTTCATACCAGGACTAATTGGCAACTGACTTTAATTGCAGTGCCCAAATTCCTTTCAGTGACTGTTCCATCCGTTTAAGCACCTTGCATTCACGTTGACTGATGGTCACTGTATGTGTATGGCTTGTAATTATCTTTTTTGCCGTTTTATATAGCGCGAACTCGTCCCAAAGGCATTGGATAGATTTACATGAGCATTAGTTACATTCAACAAGGCCAGGTTATTTTTTTAGCCAGGAGTAGTTTAAGTGAATTTCCCAGAGTCACAGGCTGTTTAGCCGACCACGAGACTCGAACCTGGTTCCCCTGTTTCAAAATCCGCAATTCTGGCCGTGACACACAGCTTTCCAAAAGCTACTTTGCAAAATTGTTAACGTGTGTCCTTCAATTTTTTTTTGTCTGAAAAGTTTTAAGACTATTGAGGCGCTTAGTACTGACTGAAATATTTAAAGGCAACACAGCCTATTCATCGAGGGTGTTTGGACTAGGAAAAGCATTGCTTTAGTTAGTAGTAGTACTCTTTTATGTACTCGTAATATGCCTTTCTAAATTGGCCTCAAAGCTTCTAAAATGGGAATAACATGGAAATATTCAGGGAATATTCATATGCACGTAGTACAAAAAGGAATGACTGTGTTGTCTTTGTACTGTTATTAGGGAGTTGGATGTTTTGGGGCAGATTTACAAAATAATGTAAGAGTATGCTAAAGAATACATCTAAATGACTATTTCCCATACTCAAAAATGTTTTTATGTACTCTGAAATTCTTTTGTGAATTGGCCTCAACACGTTTAAACAAGCATTGGCATAGCCAATAGGTCTCGCCTTTGGTACCTTATAAGCGTTTAGCCATGCAACAGTTGTTGTTGTTGCACCAAGGATATTGTGCTGCATAACTAAATACTTAGAAGGTCCCAAAAGCGAGACCTATTGGCTATGCCAATGCTTGTTCTGTGTAGTTGCGAGGATCCAATTACTGCTGTCTTATTATCCTTAAACCCTAATAGTGTTGTGGTGTTTTTAGTCACATGAAATTCAGTAGAAATAATTTAGCTGATTTCAAATTTAAAAAAATAACAGAAAACAGTGACTACTATAGGCTTATTTTATATTCAAGTTGAAAACATAACTATCAATAAAATGTATTCAGGAATCCCCGTACATGTGTGAAAATATTCTACCTTTTACGAGCTTGAGAAAGAATCCAATGGAGAAATACAATAATGCTTTATCAAAAAATGGCAACGATTTTCCATATTGTTCGGTAGAAGGAACTGAAATACTACTACCAAATCTTTTTAGAGTTTGCTCCATCCTTGCAGACAATATGGTCCAGATACTAAAATGATTCTTCTAAATTTTTATTTTTGGTTTATTCAGACAGATATTGACTAAGTAGATACAAAGACATCCACTGCATATTAAATTACAACTCTGACAGCTTACATGGAGGAATCCTCAGTAATAGGCGATATAGTGCAATCACAGTACATAGACATGCATTGCAAGGATATAATGCGACTACATATACATTAGTATAATCAACAATGCAGTGGGTGTCAAGGTTAGATAGCAACGCACACAGGCAGATCGGGCCTGGGGGTATTGTATCGTCTGAGTCAAGGAGAAAGTTAACGACAGTTCACTAAACCAATGAGCCTACAAGGAGTATCTGCATTACCAATGGAAGGGTGTCGTGCATAAAGTATCTGATGATAGGGCAACTATTGGGATGTTTCCTGTGAGCTAGCAGCTGTCGATGGTCTAGTGTCAACAGAAAGGTGCGCAACTCTTTCCCTGAGCCAAGTTGTGAAGGGTTCCCAGATATCTTTCGGGCGAGATGCCATAGGCATAAGGTCCCAGAAAGTTGCCAGCTGTTCCTGACAATAGGCTATGTCGCGGATCCACTCAGGGACTCGAGGGTACTTAGGGGCTCCCCAATGTATAGCCAGTCTGCGCTTTGCTAGTAGTAGCGAAATGCAAAACACACAAGATGATGGACGGAATGCTCCACATTGGCAAACATTCACCCCCAGTCACAGATCTGGGTTTAATCCATCGTTATTTTGCTTCACCACGCCACCCCAGTTCAGACATAGCCATATGCAAATCAGTCTTGTTCCTGTGCCTCATGGGAACAGTCCAGACCGAACTGCCAAGCCATGTCTTCCCTGGACCGGAATCAAGCATCCTAGGACCGGTTTCAGGCTATCAGCCTTCATCAGCCAGGATAGCTTGACTCCAGTGGCGTAGTGAGCACGGGACCCACGTCTGGGCATACCCTTCCCACATAGGGCGAAATGCAAAACACACAAGATGATGGACGGAATGCTGCACATTGGCAAACATTCACCCCCAGTCACAGATCTGGGTTTGATCCATCGTTATTTTGCTTCACCACGCCACCCCAGTTCAGACATAGCCATATGCAAATCAGTCTTGACCCTGTGCCTCATGGGAACAGTCCAGACCGAACTGCCAAGCCATGTCTTCCCTGGACCGGAATCAAGCATCCTAGGACCGGTTTCCAGGCTATCAGCCTTCATCAGCCAGGATAGCTTGACTCCAGTGGCGTAGTGAGCACGGGACCCACGTCTGGGCATACCCTTCCCACATAGGGCGAAATGCAAAACACACAAGATGATGGACGGAATGCTGCACATTGGCAAACATTCACCCCCAGTCACAGATCTGGGTTTAATCCATCGTTATTTTGCTTCACCACGCCACCCCAGTTCAGACATAGCCATATGCAAATCAGTCTTGACCCTGTGCCTCATGGGAACAGTCCAGACCGAACTGCCAAGCCATGTCTTCCCTGGACCGGAATCAAGCATCCTAGGACCGGTTTCAGGCTATCAGCCTTCATCAGCCAGGATAGCTTGACTCCAGTGGCGTAGTGAGCACGGGACCCACGTCTGGGCATACCCTTCCCACTTAGGGCGAAATGCAAAACACACAAGATGATGGACGGAATGCTGCACATTGGCAAACATTCACCCCCAGTCACAGATCTGGGTTTAATCCATCGTTATTTTGCTTCACCACGCCACCCCAGTTCAGACATAGCCATATGCAAATCAGTCTTGACCCTGTGCCTCATGGGAACAGTCCAGACCGAACTGCCAAGCCATGTCTTCCCTGGACCGGAATCAAGCATCCTAGGACCGGTTTCAGGCTATCAGCCTTCATCAGCCAGGATAGCTTGACTCCAGTGGCGTAGTGAGCACGGGACCCACGTCTGGGCATACCCTTCCACATAGGTGAAATGCAAAACACACAAGATGATGGACGGAATGCTGCACATTGGCAAACATTCACCCCCAGTCACAGATCTGGGTTTAATCCATCGTTATTTTGCTTCACCACGCCACCCCAGTTCAGACATAGCCATATGCAAATCAGTCCCGTGCTCACTACGCCACTGGAGTCAAGCTATCCTGGCTGATGAAGGCTGATAGCCTGAAACCGGTCCTAGGATGCTTGATTCCGGTCCAGGGAAGACATGGCTTGGCAGTTCGGTCTGGACTGTTCCCATGAGGCACAGGGTCAAGGCTGATTTGCATATGGCTATGTCTGAACTGGGGTGGCGTGGTGAAGCAAAATAACGATGGATTAAACCCAGATCTGTGACTGGGGGTGAATGTTTGCCAATGTGCAGCATTCCGTCCATCATCTTGTGTGTTTTGCATTTCGCCTCAAGTGGGAAGGGTATGCCCAGACGTGGGTCCCGTGCTCACTACGCCACTGGAGTCAAGCTATCCTGGCTGATGAAGGTTGATAGCCTGAAACCGGTCCTAGGATGCTTGATTCCGGTCCAGGGAAGACATGGCTTGGCAGTTCGGTCTGGACTGTTCCCATGAGGCACAGGGTCAAGACTGATTTGCATATGGCTATGTCTGAACTGGGGTGGCGTGGTGAAGCAAAATAACGATGGATTAAACCCAGATCTGTGACTGGGGGTGAATGTTTGCCAATGTGCAGCATTCCGTCCATCATCTTGTGTGTTTTGCATTGCTAGTAGTAGCAGCATAGCAGTGAGGCGTTGTGATGCAGGCGGGATCTCCTCAACATAACCAAGCAGTGTAACTAATGGGGAACACACCAGCGTCTGTCCAGTAATGGCATCACACACCTCCCCCCAAAATTTGAAGACAGCAGGGCACTCCCATGCGATGTGCAGGAAGGTGGCAGCTTCACGTTTGCACTTCCAGCAACGCGAATCCGGTTGCAGCTTAAATTTATATAACTGTAAGGGGGTACGGTAATATCGATGTAGGAATTTAAAATGTATAAGTCTCAATTTATAGTTTGGGGACAGATATCGTAGTTGTGAGCAGCAGAATGCCCATCGTTCATCCGTGGGCTGGTCCACCAGCTCAGTCCTCCATTGCTCCAGAGCTTTCGGAGCAGTCCATTGGGTGTTTGACTGCGTGAGGGTATAGAGCCTGGTGATCAATTTACGAGCGGACGGTGTGACCAGTAAATGTTCTAATGGTTGCATAGTAGCAGGGGATGCTGGAAAAGAAGGGTGCATTGTTTTGCAGGCGGCCCTGAATTGATAATATAGGAGCAAATCTAGGATTGGTGTCTGTGTGCCGTCCTGGCCCGTTGGCGGTTCCAGGAATGTGCCTTGCGGATAGAGGTCGCCTAGCGTTAATACACCCATTTTACGGACCCGATCTATGGCGCCCTTGTCATGTAGGAAGGGAAAGTGTGGATGGAACGCAAGTGGTGTGGAGGGTGCATATAGCAGTGGGGTATCTGTCCGCTTCCTCAAGCCCTCCCAAGCCCAACGCAGGGTTTCAACTGTGTTGATTTCGTTGGCATTCCTACGGTAGGGTTGATATACAGCTACGTGCAGTGGGATGGGGTCAGCTATGTCCCTCTCAGTGGCCACATGGGGTTGAAACGGGATGGGATGTACCCAATAATGAAGAAACTGTGCTTGCGCACTTAGCGCATAAAGTTCGAGGTCAGGCGCACCTAGTCCCCCTTTCGATAGTGGGCGAGTAAGCAAGTCCCAGCTTACCCTGGGTTGGCCTCCAGCCCAGGCCATAGCTATCGTGATGGATCGCAGAGATTTAAAAAAGGCTTGAGTCAAGGGTATTGGTATATTCGTGAAAAGATATAATAATTTAGGGAGGACAATCATTTTAAGTATGGCAATTCTACCCGCAAGCGTCGGAGGTAAAGCGGCCCAGAATTTAGCTTATCCTCAAATTAGTCTAGTAGTCTGCCAAAATGTAAGCGCCAAATTTGTTGTAGGTCTTTGCTTAGCCAGACGCCAAGATATTTCATGGCATCATCTGCCCATGTCAGCGGGAATTCCAATGTGGTATCCAGTGAGGCATCTGTGAGGGGCAGGATTGAGGACTTCGACCAATTAAGTTTTATGCCAGACATACCGCCAAAGCGGAGGACTTCCCGCAGTACAGGATTTAGATTTACGTCCGGTTACCTAATATATAGCGTAATGTCGTCAGCATACATTGAAATGATAAGGTTTCTGTTAGAACGGGGAGGGTTCAAATCCCCACCTGTTGCTACCCAATGTTAGAATTGGGGGTCCCCAGTTGGCTGAGGTAGGTACCTTAGTCCAAATAGGGACCCATGCTTCTAAGTCAGGGAAAGGAAGGACACCTTCTCAGATAGCCCCGTCTCACCCCCTTGGTTTCTTGGCACGAGCAGCCAGGCTTATCTCCAAGGCAATGTGTAAAGTATTTGCAATCCCGCTCTCAGTAACCCAATGATGACACCACAAATGGACTCCACACGAGTTTCATAAAAACAATTAAATATGTTTATATAAAAAGATATACCACACAATAAAAAATCCAACATATGCGTATTTGTAATATTTCACCTGGCCGGTTATTAGGCCAGCAAGCCCTTGTAAGTTCTTGCAGTATTAATGAGCAATTCTCAATGATCCCAATGCAGTCCTAAATGCAATGCTATGCAGTTCGTAATGCAAGAATCAGGCACTTCGTAATGTAAAAATAATGCAGTTCGTTATGCAACAATCAGGCAGTTCGTAATGCAAAAATAATGCAATGTGTAATGCACCAATTAGGCAGTTCGTAATGCAAAAATAATGCAATGCGTAATGCAACAATTATGCAGTTTGTAATGCCAACAATAATGTACTCCAGCACCGTTCACGGTGCTCTGGACGGACTCTATGCCACTCGTGCTGACTCGCGGTCAGCTACTGCCAAAATATGCCCCCAACACGGGTCTGGTGTAAAACAAAGTGCAGCTCCACACTCCGGCCCCGGTTCTGCCACTCCTCGGCAAGTACAGGCCGCGTTTCTAACTTAAGCGGGGGCTCGCGCTGCAAGGATGGGAAAGGCCGAGAGCGTCTCTCTCCAAGACCGCACCCCGCCCCAGGCGGCGACACACGCACGCTCGCTGAGCGTTGCCTGGGGGGGCGCGATCTCGCTCTCCTCTCCTCGCGGCTTGGGCCTCCGGGGCGACTTCGTTGATCTCAGGCAGTGGAACACGGACCCCCGACGTGATGGTTCGAGGTCTTCTCCTTGGCAACGGCAGGCTCGGGTCGGCGGCACAGCTCCTCTGGGGTTGCCTGTCCGAGCCGATGGCAATGACGAAGGTCTCAGGGTGCAACAGGGCACACGCACACAGCGTCGCTGAGACTCACTTAAGCTTCGGGTGTACACGATCACGGGGCAATCCTCACAAAGGTCTCAGGCTGTACGAAGCACACGCACACAGCGTCGCTGAGACTCACTTGGACTCCAGGTGCACACGATCACAGGGCAATCCTCACGAAGGTCTCAGGCTGCACGAAGCACACGCACACAGCATCGCTGAGACTCACTTGGACTCCAGTGCACACGATCACGGGGCAGTTCTTACTAAGGTCTCAGGCTGCAAAAAGCACACGCACACAGCGTCGCTGAGACACACCTGGAAACTTTTGTGTTCCTGAGTTTCCACAACAGGGAGCCAACTCTCCTCGGGCCCTTGGGGACACGTTACTTCAGGACACAGCACACAGCAAAGTCTTTTCAAGCAGGGGGACACAGCACACAGCAAAGTCCCTTAGCCTCTCCTTGGTTAAATCAGCAAACTGCAGGCCAGCCCCAGAACACACAGCAAGGGTCAGTCCTTTCCTTCAGTCTCTTCAGCTGTTTCTTCCTTGGCAGAGGTTCCTCTTGACCACGAAGTAGTTTCAATCCTTTACAGTCTTGATCAGTCCTAAGTTCAGGGGTTTCAGCTCTCATAGTTATACCCCTAAATGTCTTTAAAGTCTTTGTGTTCAGGGGGGCACTGACCCCTGTCTAAACCAGTTCTGGGTGTCTCCCTGCCAGTGACACCTTTTCCCTTTGATGGTGGGGGTCTGGATCTTCAATCACTCAGCAGGAGATGGAGCCATTGTTTTATGGCGGCAGCCCAGGCCTCTTCACCTCCAGGGGCTACTCCTCCCCCCTACACTCCAGATGCAGGTCAGCCTGTTGCTGTCTCACCTCCTCCCCTGGGTCAAGACATTCCCCAGATCCTATCACTTTCAAATCCAGACAGTCAATCCACAACCAGGCAGAGACACACAGAATTGTTAGAACACAAAAAACCAGCCACTTCTAAAAGTGTGGTTTCTAAACACAATGCAAAAATCACCTTCACAAAAAGATGTGTTATTAAATTGTGAGTTCAGGCACACTAAACTTCACCCCTCCATCTTAAGCCTTTGAGAAGATAGGCTAGAAACATATTACACAGCCTCCCCATTCTGTCCTATGGGCAAGATGGCCTTTCAACAGTGAAAAACGAAATGGAGAGTATTTCACTGTCAGGACATGGTACACACCTCAGTACATGTCCTACCTTTCACATACACTGCACCCAGCCCAGGGGGCTACCTTGGGCCTACCATAGGGGTGTCTGATGTGCATAGAAAGGGAAGGGTAAGGCCTGGCAAGTGGGTGCACTTGGCAGGACAACAAGGCAGTTTAACAAACTGCGCGCAGGCACTGCAGTGGCAGGCCTGAGATCTCAGGGCTACTTATGTGGGTGGCACAATTAGTGCTGCAGGCCCACTAGTAGCATTTGCATTACCAGCCCTGGCACACATAGTGCACTTTACTAGGGACTTTACTAGTAAGGCAAACATACCAATTATGGACAACCAATTACCATTACACTTTACACAGGGAGCACTTGCACTTTGACACTGATCAGCAGTGGCAAAGTGCCCAAAGCATCTAAGTTGGCAACACCATGTCAGAAAAAAAGTTTAGGGGGAAGCCAAAAAGTTTAGCGAACTTTTTTAGCCAAAAAGAGCCAAGCCCAACAGTTCCTATCTGTAAAAACCAGACCTCGGGCAGAGTGATGCTGGCGAATTCTAGTAGCCAGTGGCTTCATTGCCACCGCAAAAAGGAGCGGTGACAGGGGGCATCCCTGCCTGGTTCCACGGGTGATGGGAAACGGGTCTGAAATTAAACCGTTGGCTTCGAGCCGGGCCGTGGGTTTGGTATGGAGTAAGCTAATTAATTTTACGAAATTGGGGCTGAAGCCTAATCTGGGCAAGATAGTAAACAAGAAGGGCCACTCCAAAGAATCAAACGCTTTGGTGGCGTCCAAAAATGCTGCAATGGCCGGGAGTTGGGGATCAATTTGGTGAATTGTAGAAAAGAATGTGCGCAGGTTGTGGGCCGTCGACCTGCCTGGGATAAATCCAGATTGATCCGGCCAAGCAATAAGTGGCATTAGTGGCTGTAGTTTGTTAGCGATCAATTTAGCCAGAATTTTGGCATCAACATTAATTAGCGAAAGGGGTCTGTAGGAGTCGCAAAGGTTCGTCGCCTTATCTGGTTTCAGTAGAGAAATAATTACTGCCTCTCTCATGGTCGGCGGTAGCTCCCCAATTTCCAGCGATTCTTGATAGACATCAAGAAGGCGGTGCGCAAGTATTTCCACATATGTCTTATAGAATAGTGTAGTCAACCCATCTGTGTGATATCGTTGACTGTGAAAGGTTCATCTAAGTATTCTCTGTGGTTGGCGCTGAGCCAAAGTAGCTCTATTGAGTCTAGGTATTCGCCTAAGTCAGGGTTGGGTGCCCGTTGCGTGGCAGTGTATAAAGAAGAATAGAATTTGGTCAGCCGATCATGGGTGGCCACTTGTCCTCTAATAGGGGAGGAGTCGTCGTCAACCAGCTCGGCAATAAAGTTGGGTGATGTATGTTGTTTAAGCACATTGGCTAGGGTTTTACCTGGCCTATCGCCCTCCCCATAGCTCCGTGCTCTAGTATTCCTACCGAGGAACCTGGTTTCCCTTTCCGCTTCTGTTTCAAATTCGGAGATGTTGCTCCGTATAGAGGCTAGTAGTTTGGGGTCGCTAGAGCTAAAATACAGCAGCTCAAGGGATTTGATATCGTGCTCCAGCTTAGTAAGAGTAGAGCGAATGGAACGAAGTACCCCTGATTGCTTAGAGATGCAAGCCCCTCTTATTACCGCCTTGAAGGCCTCCCATAACATAGAAGGGGAGTCCATCGATCCCTCATTAGTAGAAAAAAAAGTGCATGATGCCCATTCTGATTTCCTCTTTAAATGCTGCATCTAAAAGAGCGTGTGGGGGAAGTCGCCAGCTGAACGCGCGTGGTGATGTATGTGGGACCCTCCATTGAAGCACAACTGGGGCATGGTCGGAGAGTGTGCGCGGGAGCTGTAGCACGTCAACGGTCCAGGCCGCGACATCACACGTGACAAGCCAATAGTCCAGTCTGGACCAGGCACTGTGATAGGAAGTGATGCAGGTGCCCTCCCTAGCAGTTGGGTGCCTACTGCGCCAAATATCAATGAGCCCGTGTTCAAGTATGATTTTATTTAACTGTAGCGTTGTTTTTTGATGTGGATTGCGAGGGGTGCCTACCCTATCCCAGTTGTTATTTAAAACGGCATTAAAATCGCCACCCCAAATGACCGTATCACCCCCTACATCCATGATCTTGGCCCATACAGTAAGAAAAAAGTGTGGGTCATCCACATTTGGGCCATAGATGGCCACTAAGGTGGCCTGTGTCGTCATGAGGGATCCCGTAACAATGACGTAGCGCCCTTCCGGGTCTATGTGCATGTGCGTAGTGGACCAGCCGAGTCCCCTCCTAATCAATATCGAGACTCCCCTGGCATAACTGGAGTATGGAGCCGAATGTATCTCCCCCAATAGCCATGTTTCAGTTTGGGGACAGAAGTATACTTCAAGTGGGTTTCTTGGAGGAAGCATACGTCGATATGGTGCCTGCGTAAATATGTATGTATCAACCTTGCCTTACGAAAATCATTAAGCCCTCTCACATTCCATGTAAGGAACCTAGTTTCAGTCATGGTGAAGCAGTGGAAATTGAGTGACGTGATTCAGGCTTGAGAAGGAGATTCTGTGTTATGTCAAAAGTGAAGTTGGGATATATCTTAGTCGGCCGTCAGTGATTTACATAAAAGCGAAGACGTCCCTGCAATGTCAGAGTCGAAGGTGCTATACCACCTGTGCAAGTGCAGTGCAATCAATGATCTTGTGTCTGTGGATGCTTTAAACCCCATTACCCACCCCACTCCCACAACAACCTCCCAATTAGGTCGAGACTTGAAACCACCCACCCTCCCTTGAATTACCCCAATAGCCCAATAAGAACTAAGAGGCATGGGAGATCTCCCTGTGGGGGCCTGGGACGACAGCTTTTAACCTGCCATCGGGCAGGGTGGACAGGCTTAGGCGTGGAAAACGGAACCTGCCAAGTAGAAGCTAAGAAACAAAATGAACCATGTGTCTAGCAGTGGTCGTCATTTGGCCAGTGTTAGAGCTAGCATAATAGTGTAACATGAGCAGGGCCAAAATCGCAACTATTAAAGAACCGTAACAGTACAATCAGTTAAATGCTGTGTGAACTGGTGAGTATCAAAGTGTAGAGGAGTTGGCATCAGTCAGTCATGATCACTCAAGCTCCGTCCAGGAACGGAGTGTTGCGAAGAGCGAGGAGGCGACTTCCGCGGGCAGATGTGCTTAGAGTATTTCAAAGCTGACTTGGCATCCGTAAAGAAGTGGGCTTGGCCATCATGTATAATTTTCAACTTCGCCGGATACAACATGGCATACGGGATGGAGGCATTCTGTAGAATGCGCTTCGCTGGCACTAATTCTCTGCGCGCAGCTTGTACAGCAGGAGTGTAATCAGGGAAGAAGGACAGTTGGTTTCCCTGATGTGTAATGGGGCTTTTAGCTCTGGCCTCCCGGAGGACCGCATCTCTGCCCCCATAGTTCAAGAGACGTGCAATAATTGGACTTTGCGGCGCACCCGGCGGCGGCCAGGGGCCAAGGGACCGGTGAGCACGCTCCACAATCATAACCTGGGAAAGCACCGGACCAAATAGTTCATGCAACAGATTTTCAATGAATGTCTCCATTTTCGGGATTGCGGTAGATTCCCGAAGACCAAGAATTCTTAGGTTGTTCCGCCTTTGACACGCCTCCAAATCTTCATTCTTAGCCCTAATTACAGCAAGTACTTTCTCCATGCTTAATATTTGCGCTCTGGATTCAGCTTGTGAGTCTTGAGTGTCCGACAGTTTGTTCTCCAGGACGTCCAGGCGAGTTTCATGTGCATCTACCCGCTTTTTAACAATATCCAGGCTTGAGGTGAGTGCATCAATCTTGTTGTCTATGGTTTTGAGGCTGGAGCATACATCCAGCAGGATAGGACGCATATCTTCCTCCGGTTGTTCCGGCATCTCCTTGGGGCCTGGGCGGCGTCCGGGCTCTGTAGTCGCCTCTGTGGTATGTGTTTGACGTTTGCTCTCAAAGGGGATTTTGGGCTGCTTAGGGTCTGTTTTACCCATGGTACCAAGCCTGGTATCGTGACCGTCAGATGATCCGGCCGAGCCCTCACACCCCGCCAAGCTATGAGAGTCAGCGCTGAGCGCAGTCGCCAGCCTAGCAGGTGAGACAGTGATCCAATTACCCCCAGCGCCCAAATTATTGGTGGTTCAGCGGCGGCGCATCTCCTCCTGTGCTCACAGGTTCAATAAGAGCAGTACGTGACTCTGTGGGGGAAGGGAGTCAAAGACAGGTCCCCTTCAGCAACCAGACAGGATGGTGGGGGGGGTTCCTGACAGCCCCTAGTCCGGAGGCAGAGATGTGTTAGGTCTCTAAAATGATTCTTCTAAACTTAAATTTTAATCTTTGAGTGTGAAATTGCCATGTCAAATAATTGTAGCACTTGATCAAGGCCTATGCCCACATACCTCAGCATTCTTCCCAAACACCATAGTATCATCATGGGAAAAATATGCTGGCAATTCCACTAAAATAATTGTCTAATACTCTTTGGACTGGAATCAGAAAAAAGCCAAAATGTATCCTGCTAACTGGAACACTTACTTGAGGGTTGTCAATGTTAGACATCCAGATGCGCTTGATGTAGTCTTATTTTCAGGTGTGCTGGAGATCTATCCAAAGCTATAAAAACACTGGCATCTCCCAGAAGTGTAATAATGTTACTTGCCTTCAGACCCTTCTGCGTTTCAAGTGACAACAATGGATTTAATTTCCTCAGGTTGACACACAATCTAAAACTGGCCGGTATTTTTGTCATAACAACAATGGGAGTAACCCTCTTAGTCACTCGTTGTAGGGGTACACAAAGTAAAAATATGAAGTTATTCAATAGGGTTGGAGAACTAAAACAGCCTTACTCTCCATTTGGAATACCAGATCAGCATAGGTAAATTGCCACTTGAAAAAATATACCAGATATGGGTTCTCTAGTTGACAGGTGGTAATAACAGCATACTCTGAGGTGTGGCAGATTTAAACACTGGCTTATCCTTAAGATGAATCAGAACGAACTATATACCTTAATGAACAATGACAAAAAATTAAGAAACCCAGACTGTTCTTTTGTTACTATACTGTATTGCAGAATTTATCCAGATGAAAGGCAGAGAATGAGGCAGACGATTTAGAGTGTTTCAATACCTTTGTTTGCCAAGCAGCTGCAATTTTCCTCTATCACTACGAGTTTGAAATATTCACATATTAAGGTCAGTACACTCAATGTAAACTAATTGTTTCAACATATTTTATTTATACAGATATTCAACCTTGTTAAGCGCTATTGGTGGTATTGGATCAACATTGTAAAAACTGAGATTTGTTAACATAACCTGGTCTTGATCTGACATTTGTAGAAAGACTGTCAATGGTGAGATACAGTCGTTTAAAATATAAGACATGACTTTGTGAAGCACTACTGGTGGTATTGTATCAATAATGTAAAAACTGAGACTTGCTGATAAAATGTGGTCGTGATCCGACTATTGCAGAAGAACTGGTGACAGCCAGTCATAGACACTTGATTTATAAGACAGATGTATGACATGGATGACTTATTAATCTGCAACCATGCTTCATCTCATGAAAACCCATTGTGTTACAAAACACAATTTAAACAAAATCACAAACACAACCATTCTTGCTATATTTGCCCATTGTGCATAGACCTGAGAAGGCGTCAAGTGACTTTACTCTTACCCTTAATCAATTATATTGCTAAGCTTATTCATGTCTCCCCAAATACATGTGAATACCTGCCTTAATTTTCAATGTGTCACAGCTTACATTGAATTCAATCAATCAGGTGGCTTATAAAGCGCAACTACTCACCCATAAGGGTCTCAAGGTACTTGGGGGGAGGGTGGGTTGGGGAGACTGGGGGGGGGTCAGAAACCTCAGGTCCGTTAAAAGCGCTGGGATTCAGTCAAAGAGCCAGGTCTCGAGGACCTTCCTGAATTGAGGCAGTGACAGCAATTGCATGAGGTGGAAAGGTAGGGTGTTCCAGGTCTTTGCTGCGAGGTAGGAGAAGGATCTTCCTCCGGCCGTGGTCTTGCGGATACGTGGGACGGTAGCCAGGGCCAGTTAGGTGGAGCTGAGGTCTCTGGTGGGTGTGTGGAATGCGGGGCAGTGGTTAAGGTGCGCAGGTCCCACATCGTGTAGGGCTTTGTAGGCGTGTGTGAGGAGCTTGAATGTGATACTTTTGTTGACTGGGAGCCAGTGGAGGTCTCTCAGTTGGCCGGTAATGTGGCTGCAGCTGGGGATGTTGAGGATAAGTCTGGTGGAGGCTTTCTGATTGTTCTGCAGTTTCTTGAGGAGTTTCTGGGTGATGCTGGCGTAGAGTGTGTTGCCTTAGTCGATTCTGCTGCTGATGAGTGCGTGGGTGTCCGTCTTTCTGGACTCGATGGGGATCCACTTAAAGAGTAGGCGTAGCGTGTGGAAGCAAGATGATGAGACGGCGTTGATCTGGCGGCTCAAAGTGAGCAAAGAGTCCAGGATGATGCAGAGGTTCTGTGTGTGGTCTGTGGGTGGAGGAGGGGGGATTCCAAGTGCTGTGGGCTGCCTGGAGTCATCCCAAGCAGATGGGGTGAAGCCCATGATGAGGACTTCGGTCTTCTCTGAGTTGCGCTTGAGGCAGCTGTTCTTCATCCAGGTGGCGATAACCTTCATCCTGTCGTGAAAGTTGTTCTTGGCAACTGTGGGTTCGTTGGTGAGGGAGAGAATCAAGTTGGTGTCGTTGGCGCTAGAGACGATGTTGCGTCCGTGGTTCCTGACGATGGCTGCGAGCAGGGACATGTAGATGCTGAAGAGAGGGAGGAGCCCTGAGGCACTCCGCAGCTGATCTTTGTGGGTTCAGAGAGGAACGGTGGTTGTCTGACTTTGTGTTTGGCCGGCGAGAAAGGAGCAGATCCATTCCAGGGCTTTGTCGCGGATGCCGGCGTCGTGGAGTCTTGTGCATAGGGTGCGGTGAGAAATAGTATTGAAGGCGGGCGAGAGGTCCAAGAGGATGAGGGCTGCAGTTTCGCCTTGGTCGAGTAGGGTGCGTACCTCGTCTGTGGCGGCGAAGAGGGCGGTCTCGGTGCTGTGGTTGCTTCGAAAACTGGATTGGGAGAGGTCCAGGATGTGGTTCGCTTCGATGAACTAGGAAAGTTGAGTGTTGATGGCCTTCTCGATGACCTTGGCTGGGAAGGGGAGAAGAGAGATGGGTCTGAAATGCTTAAGGTCAGTCGGGTTGGCAGAGGGTTTTTTCAGCAAGGGGTTGATCTCTGTGTGTTTCCAGTCTTCTGGGAAGGTGGTGGAGTAGACTGAGCAGTTGATGATGCGATATAGTTCAGGGGCCATGGTGGTGTCAGCTCTGTTGATGATGTGGTGCAGGCAGGGATCCGAGGGTGCTCCGGAGTGGATGCTCTTCATGATCTTGAGGGTGTCATCAGCGATGAAAGGAGTCCAGTTGAATAGGCTCTGCTGGGATTCGGTGTTGTTGGGTGCAGTGGTTGCGGGTGGGGGGGCAGTGTCTTCGGTGGAAGAAAGTGCCATGGTTGTTGCAGAGGTCTTGGGAGGGTGAGATGTCTGCTGTCTCTGTGCTGGGTCTGGCAATTCTTTGACCATGGCAAAAAGTTCTTTACTATTGAATGCGTTGGTGTGGATCCTTTCTTGTAGGGACAGTTTCATTCTTGTTCTAATGAGATGGTGGTGTGCAGTGACAGCGGTCTTAAAAGTGGTCTTCTAGTGTCTTGCTGCTCCTCCATCTCCTCTCGAGTTGCCTACAGGTGCGTCTGGACTCAGGAAGGACGGGAGAGAACCAGATAGCTTTCTTGGAGTGTTGCTTACTTAGGGCTTCCTTCATGGGAGCCACAGTGTCTGCACAGTTGGAGATCCATCAGTGGAGGTTGCGTGCTGAGGTGGGGAGGTTTTGCTGAGGGAGATGGTGAGCTGTTCTTCGGTGACCTTGTTCAAACTTCTGTGAGGGTAATGGTGGACGTGGTAGTGTACAGTGGGTTTGGTGAAGGAAAAGTGGACGCAGCGGTGGTCGGTCCACAGAAGCTCGGTGGTGTTGGCACTGGCGGAAAAGATGGGGTTGAGCGTGTGTCCTGCTGAATGGGTTGGGGAGGTGACCCTTTTGAGTCCAATGGTGGCAAGGTTCTCCAGCAGGGAAGAGGTGTTTTTGTCGGTGGGGTTTTACAGGTGAAAGTTGAGGTCGCCGAGGAGGATGTAGTCTGTGGAGGCAAGATCGTGTGGTGCGATGAAGTCGATGATGGAATCGCTAAAGGAGGGGGCGGGCCGGGGGGGGGGGTAGATGAGGGTGCCACAGAGGATGGTGTTTGGGTTGGTCTGGAAGTGGAGGTGATCCATGTTGGTCGAGTGGGGGTCTGTGTGGGTGGTGAGGCGGAGGGTGCTTTTGTGTACGATGGCAATGCCTCCCCCCAGTTTGTTGATGCAGTCCTTGTGAATGATCTGGTAGCCATCCGGGATGGTGGTGGCGATGTCTGGGGTGGAGGTGGGGTTCATCCAGGTTGCCGTGAGGAAGACGATGTCTGGGTCGATGGAGTCGAGCAGTTCCCATATCTTTACGGCGTGTTTGTGGAGGGAAAGTGTGTTGAGCAGGATTCAGTTGAGGCGGTAGGGTCTGGTAACTGTCGGCCGTGCGGTGGGTGGGGCTAGTGTGCGGTGGCAGGCAAAGGTGCAGCTGCAGTTCCGGCAGATTAAAGGGCCCTGGGTGTTATTCGGTGATGCCTGGCGGCAGGCGGTATGGTGTCCAGCATTGAGGGCAAGGAGGGTGCTGGCGTCGTAGCGGTGGATGGTCTGAGAACCAGGGTCCATGGCGCTGGGTGCGGTCCAGGTGCGGACAGGCACAGATTGGCTTGCCTTTGGCGTGCCAGCGGCGCGGCCACCCACGCAGCAACCGTCATAAGTAGTGTGAGGGGGAGAGCTGGGAAGCGGTAAAGCGGGAAACTGCGCTGGAGTGGGGAGGGCCGCGGGGGATGAGCTGCGGCAGGGACACGGTGGGAAAATGGGAAAATGGGAAAAGGCGCTAATGGAGAAAAGAGGCAAGAGAGGAGAAAAGTGAAAAAATGCAAAGAGAAATGAAGGAGGGAAGAAGAGAAGGCAGAAAGAGGGGAGAGCCGTGGTAGAGCAGAGAAGCTCCCCACTGGACCAACAGGGATGAGGCATGACCAGCAAGGGTCAGGGGCAGCAGCTACCTAGGCGGAGATGTGCTGGAAGGGAATAGGTTCTCTGACAAGGTCAGTGAGATTGCTCCCTTCACCACGGAGCGGCCACAAGTAGTGTGAGGAAGGAGGGCTAGACAGCTGGGAGGCGGGAAAGCAAGAAATGGCGCTGGTGGTGGACAGGACCGCCGTGGACGAGCAGTGGCAGGGACATGGAGGGAAAAGGGGCAAAAAGAGGAAAGAGAGGAGAAAACTGAAAAAAGTGTAAACAAATTAAGGAGAGAAAAAGAGATCAGAAGGCAGAGAGACAGAGTGCCAGGGTATTTTCAGGTCTAAAATAGTAGTTGCCTGAACTCACTATGTCCTGAACAATGACAGACTCCCTCTTAAACTCTACCATGAGCAAGGTGAAGGGAATTTTTCTTTAGCTGAATGGGTCAATAAATGCTTATATTTATGCTCCCTGTTTGATGTATGAAAAATAAAGGTAAGCTTATGTTGAGCTCATCTCAGTTACGCAGGTTTAAAAGCTTCTTATTCTGAAAAGTTGTTGAAGCATTACAAGTTTCACTCTATTAGCTTTAGGCCAGAAGACAGGATTCTTAAATAGTATCTGGAAGATTAAAGGGAATGGGTACCCTCCATTTGTGTATAATGCCTAAGCAAGTCTAAGGTGGACAGCCTCAACATACCTTGCATGTCAATTGCAGTTGTCAGCTTCTGAAGGATCTGCTCATGTTGCTGGGACACACTTGTCTCGTTAAAAATGCAGTCTTCAGTCAGAAGTGGATAGCAGGTTTGTAGTAGGTCCAGAATGTTACACCTATACTGACTGCTCGTCCTTTCCTCTGATGTCTCTCCTGAAAACAAAGAGAAATGCTTTAAACTAAAGGTACAGTATGTGTTCCAAACAAATCAGGACACAATCCATTGCAATCATGTTGGGAAATTGCACCTCAGAGAAAAGCAAATTCGCTTGCGAATAAACAAAACAATAATGGTCATGAAACAGTTTAAAGAAAGAAAAGAAATCATAGCACATAATTGACAAAACATATCAATAATTATTTAGGAAAGTTTGTAGAAAGTTAAAAAATCAATGAGTGATAAACAAGCAATAGTATCTTGATCATTCACATTTAAAATGGCAATAACATTTCTACCCACTAACATCTGCTGTTAGCTCCTGGAAATGGGAACAAAATAGTTTCTATTCCAACTTCTGAGAGAAAAGGGTTGTCCCCATTTGTACTTCCATCACTTCGGTCATAACGTTACTCTCACAAATAAAAGAAAGGAGATATTTTCCCATGATAGGAAGAGAGTGTGGGGCATTCAGAATCCCAACACCACAATCATGTAAAGTGGTCGGAGTCAAATGGAAGGGAGTCAAGGGGCCAGTCGAAAGGGAGTGGCAACAAACTGGAAAGAACTCCATTCTCATTGAAACACTGGGGAAAAAACGTGGCAAAGGGTTAGTTCAAACAGGGTTCTTGTCAATAAAAAAAAAAAACATGAAAAAAGTACTGTGATTCCCTGATGTCACAGCTTTCATCTTTCTACCGGCAGGTTGAAAAATGGAATGGTTTGCTTAAAGAAGGACAAGAGAAGGGGACAGTGATATGTGAGTGACATAAGAAAGGCTCCTCACTGTTCCTATTGTTTTTTATTAGGTACAAGCAAAAACGAAGGTCAAAGAACCTATTTACTGACCATAGAACACAGAGATTCACGACCCATGTGCTATACTCAGAACTTATGTAAACACAAACATATTCTCAATTTTGCATGACAACCCATGAAAACTAATACCATAGGATGACGTTATGAAAAAATACTTATGGAAGTAATATTGTTGTACGGGAATTTAATACATGCTGAGCTTTAGTTTTGTTAACACAGGAGTTGTGTAAAAGGCCCTCTTACTCGCAGAGAGACCCAGATATATGAAATGGGTTTTGACTTTACAAAGGCCACTAACTCCACTTAAGTTCTGACCATATTTAAAAGTACATAAAACTATTTCTTACACATTGAATAATAATTGTACTGCAGCAAACACAAAAATTTAGAATTGCAGTGAGCAATTAGCTAAATGTTTTCAAAATGTTCTCTACAAAAATGTGTTTTTCAGTTCTTGGTAGACGCTATGCGTGTGATAAAGCACACATTCTGTAGTCAACTGAAGGCTTTAGTTGATATTCTCCCCAGTGGATGAATCTTTTTGAAGAACAGGAACAGAAAAATGATTATGTTGCTTACCCAGTAAGCATCTGTTCTTGGCATGTAGAGCTGTAGATTCACAAGCTTTGCATACTCCTGCCATCTAGTGTTGGGCCCGGATGTTTGCTGGTTGTTTTTCGAAGAAGTCTTTCCAGTCACGAGGTAAGGTGACTACTCCTTTCGGTGATAGTGCGCATGGGCATCGACTCCATTGTTAGATTGTTTTCCTGTAAAAGGGTGAGAATGGAGTAAAGGAGTGTCCATGCATATATAATGTAAATAGGGAGAACTGCAACAACTACAGGTGACCGGGGAGGTGGGAGGGTGCATGTGAATCTACAGCTCTACATGCTAAGAACAGATGCTTCCTCGGAAAGTAACAATCCGTTCGAGGCATGTGTGCTGTAGATACACATGCTTTGCATAGACTATATAGCAGTATTCTCCCAAAGCGGTGGCTAAACAGTTGTCTGAAAAAGTTTTTTTAGCACTGCTTGCCCTACATTGGCTTGTTGTCGTGCTAACACATCCACACAATAGTGTTTGGTAAATGTGTGTGGTGTAGACCATGTTGCTGCTTTACACATGTCAGCAATAGGAACGTTACCTAAAAAGGCCATGGATGCCCCTATTTTGCGAGTGGAATGAGCACTAGGGGGCATCGATAAAGTTCTTTTTGCTTTTGCATAGCAACTCTGAATGCATATAACAATCCATCATGAAATGCCAGATTTAGAGATAGGATTGTCCTTGTGAAGTGGTGCAAATGCAACAAACAGTTGCTTTGTTTTACGAAAATCTTTTGTCCTTTCGATATAATACGCTCTCCTGACATCAAGTGTGTGAACAGCTCATTCTGCTACAGAATCAGGTTGAGGGAAGAACACAAGTAACTCAACTGATTGGTTAAGATGAAAAGTAGGGATGAATTTTGGGTTAGTGCGAAGGACTACCCTATCTTTATGAAGCTGAAAGAAGGGTTCTTCTAAGGTTAAAGCCTGTAGCTCACCAACTCTCCTTAATGAAGTGATTGCAATGAGGAAGGCAACTTTCCATGAAAGGAAATGTAAGGGACAATTGTGTAATGGCTCAAAGGGTGGACCCATGAGTCTTGTAAGTACAATGTTGAGATTCCATACCGGTGCTGGAGTTATTCTGGGTGGTGTTACTCTTTTTAAGCCTTCCATAAGGGCTTTAATCACAGGGACTTTGAGAAAGATAAATGCTGTCTGTTTTGTAGATATGCAGCCACTGGTGCAAGGCGCAATTGAATAGATGTGTAAGCTAAATTCAATTGCTGTAGGTGCAGAAGATGAACAATGTTTTGAACAGAAGCATCTAAAGGATTAATCTTGTTGTTATTACAATAAATAACAAATTGTTTCCATTTTGCTGCATAACAAGCTCTGGTAGTGAGCTTTCTTGCTTCTTTTTTTAGAATAGTCATACAGTTTGGTGGCAAATTTAAGTATCTAAACTCTATGACTTGAGGAGCCAAACCGCTAAGTTGAGCTCCTTGGGGTTTGGGTGTCTCATTTCTTCACGGTTCTGAGTGAGAAGGCTGTAATTGAGGTGTAACTTTTGATGTGAAACTACTGAGTTCCAGAAGTGTGGTGTACCATGGTTGACGGGCCCATGTGGGAGCTACTATAATCAGTGCGAGTGATGTTTGCCTGAGCTTTCGAACAAGAATTGGAAGGAGTGGGAGAGGCAGAAAAGCGTAGGCAAATATCTTTGACCAGTTGATCCATAGGGCATTGCCTTTGGATCGAGGGTGTGGGAACCTGAAGGTGAAGTCTGGGCATTTTGCATTGTCCATTGTGGCGAACAGATCTACTTGTGAAAATCCCCATTTTTTGAAAGTATGGAAGGAGAACTTGGGGATGAAGTTCCCACTCGTGTATTTACTGTCTCCTCCTGCTGAGTTGATCGGCAATTTGATTGTTGACTCCTGGAAGGTGTTCTGCCAGAAGATGAATTTTGTGATGCATTGCCCAGCTCCAGATTGTCCGAGAGAGGCGTGACAGCTGGAGAGGGTGTGTCCTCCCCCTGTTTTTCTATATAGTACATGGCTGTCATGTTGTCCGTGCAGACTAGGACAACTTTGTCTATGAGAAGAGACTGAAAGGCTTTGAGAAATTCTGCTAGAAGCTTTAGATAGATGATGTGGAGACATTTGTGCTTGTTGTCCCAGAGACCCTGAATTGTGTGATTGTGGAGATGGGCACCCCAACCTGTGAGAGATGAGTCTGCTGTTAGCACGACCTGTGGAACAGGGTAGATGAAAGGCCGCCCTTTTGATTAGTTTTGTGGGGTCCACCGTGCAGAGAGCGATGGGTGCGGCTGTCTACCAACACTAGATCTGTTAATTGACCCTGTGACTGATTCCACTGACGTGCTAAGCATTCCTGTAGAGGACGCATGTGTAGTCTTGCGTGAGGCACTATTGCAATGCATGACGCCATCATTACTAACAGTTGCATAAAAGGTTTGGCTGTTAAGGTTTGATTGGCTTGAAACTGTAAAAACAAAGTTTGAATATTGCGAATTCTGGCTGCACTGGGACAGGCTAGAGCCGTGTGAGTGTTGAGTCGCTCCCAGATAAGATTGTATTTATAAAAGCTGTAGATGAGACTTTTGCACGTTCACTGTGAAGCCCAATCGGTGGAATAAGTTTAGCGTGGTCTGAGTGTGTTTTAGACCCTTTTGGTGTGTGCTGGCTTTCATGAGCCAGTCGTCTAAGTAGGAGAAGACGTGACTTTGTTGTCTTCTGAGATGAGCTGCCACTACAGCTAGACATTTGGTAAACACTCTGGGAGCAGTAGTTACTCCGAATGGAAGTACCTTGAACTGATAGCGTTTGCCTACTATCTGAAATTTGAGATATTTGCGATGAGCTGGATGAACAGGAATGTGAAAGTATGAGTCTTAAGTCTAGAGTGGACATAAAATCGCGTTGTTGTAGAAGTGGAAGCACCTGTTGGAGCGTTACCATATGGAAGTGTTCTGACAGCATGTATAGGTTTAACTCTCTGAGATCCAAAATGAGTCTCAGGAGCCGTCCTTTTTGGAGATTACAAAGTAGAGAGAATACACCCCTGAACCTTGGTACTGTAATGGAATTGGTTCTATGGCTCCTTTTTCTAAGAGAGATTGCACTTCCTGTTTGAGTAACTGTAAGTGGTGTGACAACAGTTTGTGGGTGGGATGTTTGGAGGATTGGTGGTAAGATCTAGGCAATAACCATGTCGAATAAGATCGATTACCCATTTGTCGGATGTTATGGATTGCCAAATGGGGAGAAATTGTTGAAGTCTTCCCCCGACAGGTGTTAAATAATCGGGGGGGGGGAAATGTTGGCAAGTCACTGTTTGTTGGGAGAAGGGAGTTACGTGCTGTGGCACCTCTACCCTTACCTTTGGAATGGTTTCCTCTATATCCCCCTCTATAAAAACCTCTAGAGGGCGAGGATTGAGTGTTGCCTTTATATGAGGAAGCATTTGGGTCTGAAGATGTGGTTTTGGACTCTGCTCTGTAAAAGGAGCGGCGAAAGGAGCCTCTATTTGATGGAGACTGGAGTGCTCCCATTGACTTTGCTACGTCCGTGTCCTTTTTCATTTTTTCTAAAGCCTGATCAACTTCAGGACCAAACACATGTTTTCTGTCAAAAGGGGGTGTTTAGAATAGATTGCTGAACCTCAGGTTCAAACCCCGAAATCCTAAGCAATGCATGCCTTCTGAGAAGAATGCTGGTGTTTATCTCACTAGCCTCGGTGTCAGCGGCCTGTAGAGCACATCTAATAGACGAGTTAGAAATGAGTTTGCCTTCTTGAACTAACTCTTGTGCTTTGCTTTTGTGTTCGTCTGGGAGATGTTGGAGCAGTTGCTCCATCTCATCCCAGTGTGCCCTGTCGTACCTAGCTAGTAGGCCCTGTGTGTTTGCAATGTGCCACTGGTTAGCGGCTTGAGCAGCCACTTGCTTCCCCGAGGCATCTATAAGCTTAGATTCCTTGTGGCGGGGAGGTGCATCGCCAGATCTTTGTGAAGTAGCCCTTTTGCGAGCATTGGACACTACTAGGGAATCGGGAGGTAATTGTCCTCTGATGAACACAGGGTCAGATGGAGAAGGTTTATATTTTTTATCGACTCTGGGAGTTAAAATACGTGCTCGCACAGGGTCTTTGAAGATGTCATCATCATGCCCTTTAACATAGGGAATGTTTGACTTAACCTGTGTGTGGACCCAAGGGTTTCAAATAAAAAGTCTTCTTCTAAGGACTCTTTATGTAAGGCCACCCCATGAAACTCTGCTGCTCTAGCAATAAGTTCTTGATAAGCCATGTTATCATCTGGTGGTGATGGTTTTAACGGGTAAAGGTCTGGGTCAGTATCCCCTGGAGGGTCAATGGTGTAATCATTCCATGGGTTTACAAGCAAATGAGTATCTTCTTCATCAGTATCACCCCCTTGAGGCTGTGTATGTGGAGATCCCTGAGGTGTTATGTGTAAGGGATCTTGAATTAGTAACTCTGGAGAAAATGGAGGTGGAGGGGATTGAGGGGCAGGATCAGCAGGTTTAGTAGCCATGTCCTTTTTTCTTTTCAGAGGAATTTTATCTGCAGGGTCCTCTGAAGGAAGCTTGTGTTTGACTGGTGTCTTGGCAGAAATATGTCCTGTATCAAGATGGATATAAAGCTTCTTTTGTTTAGGATCCAATTTTGCCTTGAGAACGTCTAAAATTGGTTCGGGAGGCTGAGAGAGGCTGTCCTTTGATTGCGGCGCAGAAATAGTTTTGCTTTTGTGAGCAGAAAGTATCGGCTCCGAAGCAAGTTTTGGTTTCAGAATGGAGTGTTTCGGCTCCGAACCAGATCTGTCCTTGGAACCGGAGGGTTTTGGATCCGAAGATGACTTTAGCCGACTAGATCCCGAGCCGGAAGGCTTGACAAACAAGTTACTTACCTTCGGTAACGATATATCTGTAAGAAACATAGGTTAGTTATAGACTCCTTACCTTAGAATTACCCCAGGCGTCAGACTGGATCCGGAAAGTTTATTCGTCAGCAGTACCCCTGCGCGTCGGGAGGCGTTGTCGGTCGACTCCGCGTCCGTCGTTGGCGTCGTGGTCGCCGTGATGACGTCGCGGAAGACACCTAGACGCCGCCCTCGCGCCTGACGTCAGTTCTGTACACGACTTTCCGCGCCAGGAACGCAGAGCCATGCAAGACACTGACCACTGGTGCACAAAACTAGGGCCCTGAAAGGATGACCTTCACCCTAGAAGTCAGTTCGCAGAACGGGGAGGATGGGTGGGGCGGTAAGGAATCTATAACTAACCTATGTTTCTTACAGATATATCGTTACCGAACGTAAGTAACTTGTTCATCTGAAAGAAACAGTTAGTTATAGATTCCTTACCTTAGAATAGATACCCCAGCAATACCAACCCCGGAGGTGGGTCTGCGAACTAAAGTCACACCAGAAAGTCCTGGAGAACAGAACGGCCAAAGAAGCAGTCTCTCCGGACTTGATTGTCCAGGCAGAAGTGTCTCGTAAAGGTGTGCAACGAGGCCCATGTAGCCGCCCGACAGATGTCATTGAGGGGAACTCCCCGTCCCAAAGCAGTAGTAGCTGCCGTCGCCCTGGTGGCATGGGCGCGTAGCCCCACTGGAGGCTCCTTTTTAGCCAGAGAATAGCAGGCTTTGATACACAAAACGACCCATCTAGAAATGGTCTGTTTGTGTACAGCCCGACCTTTCTTGGCACCCACGTAGCCAACAAAGAGCTGGTCGTCCACCCGGAACTGTTTGGTGCGATCCAGATAAAAAGAAAGCGCACGTTTTGGGTCCAGACGGTGGAGCCTCTCTTCTTCTTTCGAAGGATGTGGAGGCGGAAAGAAGGTGGGCAAAGTGATGGTCTGCCCAATATGAAAGGAGGTGACCACCTTGGGAAGGAAGGATGGACGAGTTCTTAGGACAACCTTGTCCGGATGTACAGCCAGAAAAGGAGGTTTGGATGAAAGTGCCTGGAGCTCACTCACGCGTCTGGCAGATGTGATGGCCACCAGGAATGCCGTTTTAAGAGTTAAAAGCCTTAAAGGACAGTTGTGAAGCGGCTCAAAGGGAGCGCACATCAAATAGGTTAAGACCAAATTCAAGTCCCACTGAGGCATAACGAAGGGAATAGGAGGAAAGAGATGAGTTATGCCCTTCAAGAAACGATTAACAACCGGGGACTTGAAGAGTGAAGGCTGATCAAGCAGCCGAAGAAAGGCAGAAATGGCTGAAAGGTAGCCCTTGATAGTGGCCAGAGCAGAGCCCTGCCGGGCCAAAGAAAGAAGGAACAAGAGGACCTCAGAAAGAGGGGCAGAAAGGGGATCCACAGCCTTTGCTGTGCACCATGCCACAAATTTGTTCCATCGGCAGGCGTATACCGTCTTAGTGGAGGGACGCCTGGCTGCCAAGATTACATCACAAACTTCGGGAGGCAAGTCAAATGACGTCAACTGCCGCTGCTCAATCTCCACACAAGGAGGTGGAGGCTGGACAGGTTCGGGTGGAGGACAGTCCCCTGCTGCTGTGACAGAAGATCCTCTCGAAGAGGCAGTCTGGTCGGAGGATCGATGGCCATGTGAAGCAGCTCTGGATACCAGACTCTCCGTGCCCAATCCGGAGCCACAAGAATGACTTGGGCCCGGTCGCGCTTGATCTTCTTCAGCACTCTGGCCAGAAGTGGTATAGGCGGAAAGGCGTACAACAGACCGCAACTCCACTCGCGACGAAAAGCGTCGCCTAGCGAGTGCTGCCTTGGAAATTCCAACGCGCAGAACTGCTGACATTGCGCGTTCTCTTCGGTGGCGAATAGATCTAACCAAGGCTCTCCCCACTGCTGAAAGAGACCTCACACCACCTCCGAGTGAAGACGCCATTCGTGATCCATCATGCACCTGCAGCTGAGTTAGTCTGCCCTGGCTTTCAGTGAACCTGCCAGGTGTTGAACGACCAGGGATATGCCGTGATGTTCCAGCCATGTCCAGAGGCGGAGGGCCTCTTGACATAGGGTCCACGACCCCACCCCGCCTTGTTTGTTGCAGTACCACATGGCGGTGGTGTTGTCCGTGAACACCTGCACTACTCTTCCCCGGACAGAGGGAAGGAATGCCTTGAGTGCAAGACGAATCGCCCGAAGCTTTAGAAGGTTGATGTGGAGCCCGGACTCCGCCAGAGGCCTCTGATTTCCGCCTCTCCCATGTGGCTGCCGCATCCCAGAAGGGATGCGTCTGTCACCACCGTGTGTTTTGGTTGGTGAAGGGAGAGTGATCTGCCGTTGACCCAATCCTGGTTCGTGAGCCACCACTGCAATTGTCGTGCAGTGCCCCCCGAGATCTGGACGCAATCAGACAGATTCCCCATATGCTGCGTCCACTGGAACTTCAGGTCCCACTGCAGAGCCCACATATGCCACCTGGCATGATCGACCAGCAGGATGCAGGAGGCCATGAGGCCCAGCAGCCTCAGGGTCATTCTGACCGAAACCCGAGATTGAGGCTGAAAGATCGGAATCATAGCCCGAATATCCCGGACTCGCTGTTCGGGAGGATAGACCCGAAACCGCGTTGTGTCCAGAACCGCTCCGATGAAAAGGAGCTTCTGAGAGGGAATCAGGTGTGACTTCGGCACATTGATGGAAAACCCCAGCGAATGCAGGAGGTCGGCCGTAGTCTAGAGGTGGGAGACGACTGCCTGGGACGAGGTCGCCTTCAACAACCAGTCGTCGAGATAGGGGAAGACTGGAACCCCTGATCTGCGCATTTGAGCTGCGACCACCGCCATCACTTTCGTGAACACCCGAGGGGCGCTGGTAAGGCCAAAGGGGAGCACGGTAAACTGAAAATGCTCGTGGCCTACCGTGAACCGTAGGCAACGCCGGTAGCCCGGCAGGACAGGGATGTGGAAATACGCGTCCTGCAAGTCCAACGCTACCATCCAGTCTCCAGGGTCGAGGGCAGACAAGACCTGAGCCAGGGTCAACATTTTGAACTTCTCCTTCCGGAGGAAGCGGTTGACGTCCCTGAGATCCAAGATAGGACGCAGGCCCTTGTCCTTCTTGGGCACCAGAAAGTAGTGGGAATAGCAACCACGACCTACTTCTGGGACAGGAACGCGCTCGATGGCACCCTTGGCCAAGAGTGCCGTAACTTCCTGTTGGAGAAGGGTCAGATGATCCTCCGCCATGCGATGGTACTGGGGTGGCATGGCTGAAGGGATAGTCTCGAAGGGGAGGGAGTAGCCCCTTCGGACTAATTGCAAAACCCACCTGTCCGACGTGATGGTGCCAGTGGGGGAGGTGATGGCGAATCCTGCCGCCCACTGGCGTGTGATGGGCCTGAAAGGTCGGACTAGGAGGGTTTGGAAGCTGCGGCGGAGGGGGTGGAGGTGGATTGGCCTGCCCGCTGGCCCCCAGAACCACGTCGATGGTTCCCACGTCCTCGGCTGCGCTGAGATGGAACAGCTTGCGCTGGCCTGTGGCTCTGGAATGAACGTGTTGGGGCACCCCTTCCGTGACCACGAAAGGGGCGAAAAGCAGACCGTGCAGGGCGCATAGTGGAGAGGCCCAAGGACTTGGCCGTAGCCCAAGAGTCCTTGAAGCACTCTAGCGCACTGTCTGCTTTGTCGCCGAACAGGCGATGGCCATCGAAGGGCATGTCCATCAAGGTGTTCTGGACATCCCCTGAAAAGCCAGTCGTCCTCAACCAGGCGTGGCGGCGAAGCGCCACTGACGTTGAAATAGTCCTACCAAGTGAGTCGGCAGTGTCCAATCCACAACGTATGGCGAACTTTGCTGCGTCTCTCCCCTCGGCAACAGCACGGGAGAGCACGGCCCGGGCCTCCTCCCGGCACTGAGGCAGCACCTGCGCAACCGTATCCCACACGGAGTGGGAATAACGGCCCAAGAGGCATGCAGTGTTCACCGACCGCAGCCCTAAACTGGAAGAAGAAAACAACTTCTTCCCAAGTTAATCCTGTTTCTTGGATTCCCTGTCCGGTGGTGCGGTAGGGAATGCGCTCTGGGATGTTGAGGCTTGGACGACCAAGCTCTCGGGGGAGGGGTGTTGGGAGAGGAAAGTGGGGTCGCCCGGAGCCGGGCGGTGGCGTCGGGCAACCATCCTATCCACAGGAGCCCCTGTGGTGGGCCTGGACCAGGTGCCCAGAAGGATGTCTGTTAGGGCCTCATTAAACGGCAGCAGGGGCTCCGAAGAGCTCGCTGCCGGCTGAAGCACCTCTGTCAGGAGGTTAGTCCTGACTGCCACCGTAGGAAGCTCGAGGCTGAGAGCCTCGGCCGCCCTACGCAACACCACAGCGTAAGACGCTCCCTCCTCCGTAGCCACGGTAGGAGGAGACAACATGCCAAGTTCTGGCGAGGTATCCAAACCACTGGCATCCCCCAGGTCCTCTCTCCAGTCCTGGTCATAGTCTATCTGTGCAGTGAGAGGGTCTTCAGACCCCTCCCAGTCTTCCTCACACTCCTCTGGCTGCCAAACTGGCTGAAAATGGCCAGGGTGGAAAGTAGGCACAAAAGTACCCGTCGACGTCGGCCGACGCCGGTCCGACTCCGTTTCCACATGGAGGGGGAAGCCGGGGTCGACGTCGGCTGGGGGTCCAGCCTGCGTCATCTGCGGACGTGGTGCCGGTGGAGTCGGCGCCGGTGGAGGTGTCACAAGGTCGTCCGTCGCCGATCCGGATCCAGGCCTGGATCCAAGGGGGCCCTTCGATGCCGAAGCTGCCGGCGTCGATGGCCAAGGGCCCCCAAGCCTAGTCTGCGGGGCCCGAGGGCACACCGGCGGAGTCGGACTGCCCAAATATAGCATGCATAGCTTCGTAAAACTGACGAAGCTGGGCAGGGGTCTCTGCCGGTCCCGGAAAGGGTGGGGAGGCCGGAGTCGACCCTGAAGGCTCTGCACACGGAAACTCGGGAGTGGCACCACCCGCACCCTGCGTCGCGTCGGCCGACGGACGAGGGGAAGTTGAAGAGCGACAACACTTCTTCGACTTCTTCTTATGCTTCGACTTACCCGACCCAGAGTGCGAAGACTTCGTTGAAGAGGAATGATGATGGCTCCGCAATCGGTCCCTCGACCTCCCATGCGACCGGGACCTTACGCGATGCGGAGCCGACTGCTGGGCCTCAAGGAGCTTTCGGGACTGCTCCCGCAAAGACTTCGGGGCCATGGTTCGGCAGTCGGAGCACGACTTGGGGTCACGGTCGCGCTCCAAGCAGAAGAGACACACGCGGGGCGGACTCGTCACTGACATCATGTGGGAACAGGAACCGCAGGACTTAAAACCGGGCATCCCTCGTGCTACCAGGAGTCGAACGACTCGAAAAGATGTCGACAAAAGTTGCAAAAAACTCAGTCAAAAAAATGACTGGGGGTACCGCTCTTCCCGGATCTGCCCTTGCTGGCGCGGAAAGAGAAAGAACTGACGTCGGGCGCGAGGGCGGCGTCTAGGTATCTTCCGCGACGTCATCATGGCGACCACGACGCCAACAACGGATGCGGAGTCGACTGACGACGCCTACCAACGCGCAGGGGTACTGCTGACGAAAAAACTTTCCGGATCCAGTCTGACGCCTGGGGGTAATTCTAAGGTAAGGAATCTATAACTAACTGTTTCTTTCAGATGGTTTGTTTCGTTGCCGAGCCAGGAGGCGAGGCGTCAGAAACATTGTCTCAGTGTCGACCCTGTGCCATGCCCACAGACACGGCATGCAATACATGTAAGTCACTCCTACAGCAGGCCTTATAGCCCAAAGGCAGAATGCATTATATTACATGTGAGGATATATCTGCACAAACCGATATGCCCCTGTGCTGGTTCAATTGCTAGATAGTACAAGTGAACAAGGAAGCCATCTTAAGTACATGTACTGGGTACTGGTCATTACGAGTTCCCGTAGCTACATGATGGCTCACTGAAACCTATGGTGTTTGGTATCAAACATCTTGTCTTAATAAATCCATACTGGTGCCAGAAGTGGATTTATTAAGATATGCACCCTGTGGGAACCTTAGTGGTGCCCTCTGAAAATCTACCAGCCACTACAGATGAGTTTCTGACCCCCTGGAGGTGGCAGCCTGTGCTCTCAGAGGTCAGAAACAATGCCTGCTCTGGCAGGAGGTGTTTACACCTCCTCCAGCAGGATGGCTAGTGAATCTGCATACCAAGGTCAGAGGCTTCGAAGCCTCTGCTGCTTTTGATATGCGACTCCGGCTTTCCCCAGACGTGGGATATGCCACCCCCTGCCCATTTGGCATTGGGACAGGCAGAAAATTAGATATGCAAGTAGGCGTGTTGCACCAGGCTAGTCACATTCCTAAGGAGGGCTGCCTGATGTGCTCCACAAAAGAAGGATTCCTCCATCTTGATTTTGGTGGAAACTAGGAACTCTGGGACAAAGTTATGCCCACTCCTCACAGGAAGTGGTTATATAGGGGGGGTGTAGTGACCTCAAGGGTAAGTAGCCCATTGGCTACTACTACTTTTCACTCCCCTTAGCGCCACTAAATTCAGTATTTAGGTGGCCCCCTGACAAAAGGAACTCAGATTCACCTGACAATAGAAGAAGAAGGATAAAAAAGAGCCAAAGAAGCAAGAACTGTGGACTACCGGTGGACTTTGGCGCCAAACCCTGTCTGCTCTTGTCCTGACAATCGCGGTAACCGGACTTGTCCTGCAGCTGTGCATCCTCCAAAAGTCTGGGCGGGCCACCAGCACTTCGCCAAGTCGTCAGCATCTCCTTTAAAGTGGAGGAGCTACTTTCCAGCAACCTGCAGGCACCGGCTGCAACGCCTGGTTCACCATTCTGCTGACCACCGGCTCCACTGACACAGCAGCTGCCTAGGAGGTCCCTGTGCTCCAGAGGATCAGATCGTTCTACCCACCAAGTTTGGAGATGCCAGGACCCCCAGGAGCCACCCGGCACCAATATCTGGGGTATCGGAACCCTTGCAGCAACCACAGCTTGTTTGAAGTCAAATCGGGACTCCAGCACTGCAAAGACCAACCAGCCAACGAGGGATGTCAGCATCACAGAGGCCAGCACGGAGAGCGGCCCAGTTGTCCAGTTCTGTCCCACTCTGCAGGTCTGAGCGAGAACCAAGAGCGCCTCTGAGGAATAGGGACAGCTGACCAAAACCCTCTGCACTTTAACTCCCCGGCCTGGGTTCTCGAACACTGACTGTGCCCACCTGCTCCCAAGACCCTCACAGACTGAACCACTCATTGGGAAATCCCAGACTTGTCCCCAATTCCCCCTCAGCAGCCTGTTTCTAGGTGGCCCGCTTCTTTGCCTACGGTGTAGCGCACAAGGCTGCCAACTTGTCCAGCACCTCTGCACCTGGACACTCTAGGGCAGGTAAACTCGAACTGCTAGTGGATCTTGTGACCTTGACCCCCCAGCACCTTAAGTCCTAAAGGGGACCCCTGAAATACAATTGCAACTACCTGTATGCAGTATAGGTTTCTTTCTCCTTAGGAAAGCATTATCGCGTGGAAATGCATTTGTATGACGCTTTTAATTAACTGTAAAAATTGATAACTCAAAAACATCTTACCCAATTACGAAGTTCTTGGTGTTAAAAAATATATAAAAATACCTAAACTGCTCGCCTGCACTACCACAAAAGAGAGGCTTTGGGAATATTCATTTATGTCCTGTAAGACAGTAAGGGTTATCTGGACTTTCTACATAGTGCACTTCATTTTGGTAAACTACATAAAAAGCCAGCTTCCAACAAACTGCACTGGAGCTTTGAGGAGCATGTTTGAAGTGTATTTCCACTGCAGCACAATAAGCCAGATATGTGGCTTACAAAGCATTACCTCTGTGTGCCAATGCTTTGAATCGAAGTGCAATTTCTAACTAGCTACTTTGCCTTGAAAACCTTATATTGCATATTTAAATCGTGATCAATTACAAGCTAGATGGATACAAATTCCCATAAGATAACTCAATAAACCAACTGCTTTATAGGTTTTTCCTGAAACAGAAAACACACACAAGATCTGTTGAAATTTTATTATCAGGAACGTTGGAGTGAGTCATGCACTGGCACACAAGGTAGACTCTCACAGTCAACGTTGCAGCTAGTGAGGCACGTTTATACAGTAAAATGTGAGCTGACAAGGCTCTAACGGCGTACATCTGCAGACAGCTGTTATTCATACATTCCTACATACTGAAGCATTATTTTCACCATGCAATTTATCATGGTGTATCTTTTACAAATAGCACCTTCATTAAAGAAGCCAGTCTTACTACCAGACTACCTTTGGGGAGGATATTAAATGAAGGAGCCGAAGGAAGGACAGAAAGGCTGAGCATGCCTTCCCTTGTCAACAGAACACAAAAAATACTATGGCTTTGCCTTCCCAGGCACAAAGGCAAGGAATACTGCTGACATATAGGATTTTCAGGTTTATAAAAAGCAAATATTTAAACCGATAATTAAATGTATTAAACAACTGTTTATGTTACTTTGTTGCACCTTTCAAGTCTATCCTTTCGATTTAAAAATCAAAAGGAGCCCATTAAAATCTAATACTTTAAGTAGCAAATGGGGGGCATGGCTGTGCTCCACATAATGACTGCTTGACAAGTATATGGTATCCATGTGACCCTGATACTGCAAGCTGACGGTGTGTCATGGATTGGAGCATGTGATGGCCTGCAGATAACAAGCAGTGGCAAAGCCAAAAGGTCTCAACTTTTCAAATGGCCTATAGTGTATGCCAATGCTGTTTGCCGATGCTGTGCAGCATCAGCCAAAAGAAAAAAAAAAGTCATGATCTAATTTTGCATTTGTACACACGCGCCATCAAGCAAGCATTTACTTGTTTAACCACTATGCAAGAGTGGTGATTCAGGTCACGTTGCAGGCATAAGGAGGAGGAGCTTGCGGTCCACGCGGAGCGGCGGCTGGAGCAGGACCGGAGCAAGCCCAGGCTCCGGTTTGAAGCAGACGAAGTGGTGAAATGTGAAAGGTGAGTGGTGGGGGCTGTGCATTGCAAGTGACACCCAGAGGCGCAACTAGTGCCCTTTGAGCCCTATGGGCTTTGCGCACCTGGTGACAATGCCCGCGCCCACCAAGGTGTGCCGGCTTGAGCCTCAGAGGTGGTGAGGCAGTGAGCAAGCCCCTCAGTCCCTACTACGGGTTCACTCCGACTTCAGCCCGACGGCTCCAGCTTGATGTCAGAAAGGGCGGGGGAACCAGGAGAGTGCTCTAGGCAGCCACAGGCGCCAGCAGTTCACGGAAGCGGGCAGCGTTAAGCCGGTGTGACTTGTGTCTGTTGTGCTATCCGTTACCCGCACCCCTGCCAACCAACCTGAAAAGACTGACAGCCCTGCCCTCACTGCCAAAAAAGCGCTCCAGAAAGCTGCAATAGCTGATTTACTGCCACCTCTAGACACAGAAGGCCTACGTTCAGACCACGGGGGGTCTGTGGGGAGGTTTAAGTGTGGCTTACTGTCTGGGTGTTAAAGGCCATGAGAAATAACTGAGGCCTTCTCAGAAGGGTGGAACTGGTGGAATCAGTGGAGCCCAGGATCCCAGGATTGGCACGCAACCCCCCCTGAGGTGAGTCGGTGGTCGGCTGAAGAGCGCTCCACTCTACTCCTCTCTACAACAAAGTCTGTGTGTGTTCATGCCCCCCTCCCTAAGCAATTAGCTAAAACTCTGAGGGAGAGGTGAGGCGGCGTACCTTTGACCTTGACTGTGAATGCGGAAAAAAGCTGTGGAAACTGCTTCTAACACCTCTTAATTCCTGGGGGAGGCTAAGGAAGCAAGACTTTCCTAGTACTTGGTCACCGTTCCATCAGCCGTCCTGTGACCTGCCATTTGAGCTACTTAGAGGCTTTTCTGGCATTTCTGGCCGGCGAGAGACTTGGATGAGAGACCTTAGGCGGTTGAAGCTGCGAGAGGTAGGCGCAGAAGTGGCCAGAGAACCCCGAGGCGGCTTGCTCCTCCTCCCGCACCCAGTTATCTCATGCAGTCCAGTCTGGTTGTCCATCCAAAAGTGTACTTGTATGTGGGCACTGGGCTCTATTGAAGTCAGAGAAAAAGACGTCCTCAACTAGGAGCCAAGCTACTTTGAGCAGTTTTAGTCATATGATCTGGCAAGTCACGGGGCCAGTGGTGGTTGAAAAGAAGCAGAGGAAGAGGTCAGATCATCCTGTGCACCCAGTTGCGCCAGACCAGATATTCCAACTAACTCCAGCAACGCCAACAAGAGACTGCCAGTTTGATTTAACAGCACATGCAATTGCAAACAGCATTTCTGGAGGGTCAAGCACTACTCGTTTCCAGCCCAAAATTACTTCTAAATTCAACTTTCTAAAAAATGCTGGGGCAGTCATCTTTTCACCAACAAACTTCCCACCCCTTTTAGCCCCACTGTGATTGTCTGCAAACGGGCCCCAGCACCACCCCCGGCTGGAAGAGATCTCAGGAAGTTGTACGGCCCTCATGAGTCCCGTGGACAATAGGGACCCCTCCCATAAAGAAGGTGCCCTCGCTGCCCTGGGCAGGAATGAGGAACAGCTGCTCATTTAAGTGCAAGCACTCTCCTTAGCACCTGGGATCAAGTAGAACAAGAGGAGCCAGAGAAAATAACCAGGGAGGCTAACTTAAACAATGTGGGTGATTCAAGGCAATCTTCATTCAATTAGTCACTGGGAGGGTAAGACTTATCTCATCCAGTTACTCAGATAGAGATAGAGGAAGAGGAGAAGAAGTGGGTAGTCCCTGGACATGAGGCATGACTCATTTCAATGACACCAGAGCAACTAGAGGGAGCATCGCCACCATCGGACGTCTTGGCCGAAAAAGGATTCAAAAACAAATCACAGGCAAATGGGTCAAGTCAATCGGCCCTACTGAGGAAGACAAACGATCCCTTGTAAAAGGCCTATCTTATCTCCACTCAAAAGAATGGAAAAACATGCTGACCTTGTATGGCAACGAAGAACCTAAAAACTCAAGCCCCACTGCAGTTAACAAAGAGGAACCCCACTGGTCCAAAGAGTCGCTCTGGGCCACTGCACTTGGCATCTTGCAGAGCTCTGTGGAAGCAATGTCTTTTCAAGCCAAAACAATGGACATACAGATCAGCCTTCTGAATACTCTAGTTTTGTACGTAGACAGAATCGATGAAAAGATTTCAAACCTAACATCTGATAAAAAGGGCTCAGCTGGATGCAGAGGTGCCCAGCCAGGTATGCAATTGCTACCAGGTTCTTGATAAGCTATGCACACTTCCAGAGATGATGACAAAGCTAGTGGGTGATTTGAAGGAAGTGGTCAATGCAAAACCCCAAAAGAACAAATGGTGGGAGCAAGAAGAGGATGAAGAGAAAACTGGAAATGGAAACCAGGCCGGTCGAGGCATGGAAACCAGGCCGGTCGAGGCGACGCCACAAAAGTAGCCACGGCAGCTGAGGCTGGGAATCCGCAGCAAGTGATTTCAACACCCAGCACCACTGAAGGCACCTGTCTGAGTACACCAACCAAGAGCACCAATCTTGGGGACAAACTGTAGGAAACTGGCTCTATATATACTACACCAAAATGAGGTATAGTGTGTATAGAGTCCTGGTGACCCCAGAGGTAGGCTCTCTATTTGTGGTAGAGTGGTCGAGCAGTAAGGCAGTATCAGAGGACAGTGTTAAGCATTTGATGTACCCACTCAGTCAGCAAATGAATTCACACACTCAAAGACTGAACTCTAGACCAATTGTTTTTGTATAAAAAATATACTGTTGTTTTATTTTTAGAACCAAGCAAGCCTGGCACAGGTAAGCATTAAATACTTTACAGTAATAAGTTGCTGATTGTAGAACAGTTTGAAAATGCAATAGGAATTGTACTTTGTTTGATTTACAGGGGATGCAGTAGGTTGCAATACTTAGCAAATACAGTACATTGAAATGAATAGGCTTTTTCAGTAAATTACAGGTAAGTTACTTTTCACGTTACTTTTCTAACTCAGTGCTGGATACCTAGATTCAGCACTGGGACACTTCCTGCAAACAGGAAAGTAAATACGTTTTGGTTATTCGTGCGATTTTTAAAGAATATTTTTAGATTTCAAAACTCCACACAGAAGCTTTTTGGAAGAAAATTGTCAATGTTATCCTATGGAGGAGAAACAGGTTATCGGTTCAAAGGTAAGTTATCGACTGTGGGAGTTAAGGTTCTGGGGTTAGACTCAGGGGTCCCCCAGGGTTCAGTGATGCACTCTTATTACACCCTCAGCGGCACTAGGGCGGCCGGGTGCAGAGTGTTGAGGCCCAATGTTATCCTATGGAGGATAGGGGGTCTCCGGTTGGTGGCTGCTGGCAAGCAGGCCACTGGGTTGTGGGAGCCAAGCTCCTAGACTTTAGCTCAGGGCAAATGGGGAAACAGATTAGCACCAAAAGGTGCACCCTCAGCGGCACTAGGGCGGCCGGGTGCAGGGTGCGGTTTTGACGTCGGAAGCCCTGTTGTTTCCAATGGGGAACCTCCGGTCAGCAAAAACACTGCAGGCAGGGAGACGAAGTACTTCTGGGTGCGACCACCACTTTGAGAGGTAAGTTGGGAAGTTAGGGGTTGGTTAGGCACCGTTGGTTTGGGCACACAAGGCCGTGGGGCGTCGGGTGCAGGGGTGCCTTTTGGGGTCGGATCGGCTTACCAGCTCCGGGTCTCGGTTAGGGGGGCCTTCTGGATTTCGACTGCAGGCGTCGGCTGGAGGCTTGAGGCAGGTCAGGGGTCGCCGGATCTCGGTTCAGGATCGCCCGGTGTGACCTCCTCGTGGTGTTTGCCCACTCGAGCTCGGGCCGCGGACAGCGGGTGCAGAGTGGGGCAGGTTCGCGGTCTCCGGCTGCTGCCAGAGGTTGCAGTTTGAACAAATCCGGTGTTCACGGGAGAAGCAGTCTTTGGAAGTGAAGGCAGGCAGGTCCTCCGGGGTTTTTGAGGTTGCTGGCTGCAGGACACAACAGTATTTCGCAGGAGCAGGTTCGAGGGGAGACAGGCCGGTAGGGCTGGGGCCAACTCAGTGGGCGTCTTCCTCTTGTTAGCTGGCTGCACGGTTGTTCGGTCCTTCTTCTTCTCTTCTTCTTCTTGTTTCTTGGCTGGATCTGAGGAAGCAAGGTTCAGGGTGCCCCCTAAATACTAGATTTAGGGGCGTTACAGGTAGGTAGAGGGCAGGGACCAATGGGTCCATTCCCTGGGGTGGGTACACCCCCTACTGTGCCACCCTCCAGTGGGAGTGGGGCATGAGCCTGTCCCTGGTTGGTTGGGTCCCCCCATCCTCAAGATGGCGGGGACTCGGAGTTGTGCTTCACCTCGCCTCCCCCACCTGAGGGGTGGAGTTGGCAGAGGTGGGCACACCTCTTTCCCTACTTGTTTTTCCCGCCGGTTCTCCCGCCCAAAGTGGGGGGTAGAACCAGTGGGGACCAGTTGCTGAAAGCAGCAAATGGTCTGGGGAGGCTCACAAAGGCGGCATGCCTTTGAAGCTTCCCCTTTCATGAACCCTGGCCATCGTGGGGGAGGAGGCTTGGCACCTCGTCCCAGAATGTGCATTCAAAATGGAACTACAGGCCTGCCATTGCAGCCTGTGTAAGCTTGTGCTAACACCACTTACTAAAGATATAGTTTTCCTATATCTAGGGTCACTGCACTTAAAACCTATGTCACCCCTATAGCAGGCCTTTAAAGTCCTGAAGGCAAGGCTGCATGGTTCTAAGTGAGAGGGTGCCCTTGCATGAGCAGGACACCCATACAGCCTACAGAGTCCGGTCTCCCAGGCTGTCAGTGAAGCAGCCATATACTATATAGAGGGGCACCACGTAATTACACGATGACCATCTCGAAAACGGCTGCAACGAACCCTATCATGTTTGGTATCAAACATGTTGGAATCATACCCCCGCACCGTAAACGGTGTGGAAGGTATGATTCCAAGCACTGGAAGAACCCTCCGTTAGGCTTCCCGGTACCAGCCTTCTTGGCCCGGACAGCACAAAATGGTTGCTGCCGACCACAGACACTATTCTGCCCTCCTGCTGCTGAGCCAAGCTCGAGGAGGGGAAGGCAGAACAATAGGCATCCTGTCACAGGGAGGTGTGACCACCTCCCAGACAGGATTTAGTGTATTGGGGTAGGGTGGGTGCTCTTGCCAGCGCCACTCAGTCTGCATGAGGAGCGCATTTGGTGTCCCTGTGCATAGTCCAGTTCAAACCAGTCCTGGGAGCTGTTGGCTCCCGCTCTGGTGCAAAACTGGACAAAGGACATGTGAGTAACCTCCTCCCTGTCCAGACCCTCCCCTGGAAGGGTCCCATGAATCGTCCCAACCCTTTCCCTAGGGAACTTAAGGTCTTACCTGGGTGTAGGTCCCTAGATTCGCCGTGGGATAAGATTCAGATTAGACCACTTCTTCTTCTACCGTCTGGGCACTCTGGACTGCGCTGGACTTCGTTTGGGCTCGACTTCGTCCCCCTTTCAGTCTGCTGCATCGTCTGTGCACCATACAGGAACCTTCCAAGGCCTGTGGGCATCAAAGACACCTGAAGGAATCTCCCTTGAAGTGGAGGAGTCACTTCTCTGCATCCGCAGGCACCGCAACTAAGTCGACCGGTCTACTGATCCTGAGCTCCTCCGGACTCCAGAGGCTCTGCAACACAGTTGGTGATTTTCCACAGCTCCCGAGGCCTGCCCTGCCCTCTCACCAAGTTTGAGGCCAGTATCCCTCGTGGGGGTTGCAATAACTGAACCACTGTGCACCGCGTCAACTTGCAGTTGCAAAGGCTTGTTGACTTCCTTCCAAGAAGATCTTCGGGCTCCAAGTAGCCCCAACCTCGAGCACCTCCAATGACCAGAATCTTGGGCCACACCGCATCGTGGCCTGCATCTTTTGGTGAGCTGCTTGAGGTCCTCTCGCGACTCCAGTGCCTCCGGCCTGTGGGTCCATTTGAGGGTCACCTTTGCTTCTCTTGGGCTCCCCTGATTGCTCAGGGCCTGCCCTGACTCCCCTGCTTTTGGAGAGTCCCCTGGACCTTGCTGGTCCCGACTTTGCTCCTTCTTTAATTCCTGCGTTGGTTGCTTTTGCCAAGGCTTTTTGGTGCTCCCGCCAGAGACCGACCCCTCAGCGCTCGACATCCTTCATGGGACAGCTCGTGCACAGCTCCTGGTCCTCCTCAGCGTCGCCTGGTCCTCACAGCTGCAGAGTCAAGGTCATCGTCACCCATCCTGCAACACCCGACATTGGAGGGCATTCGTCTTCCAAGCCTCCTGGTCACCCCTGAGTGACATAGACTCTATCCCCTCTGCTTGCAGATACCTCTCATCTAGAATCCACCTTTGGATTCCACCGGACACTTTCTCCTTCATCAGCAGCTGCACTTTCCTGAAGTCCTCCATTGGGTTTGACGGCGGTTTCCGACACCACTTCACACGTATGCACCCGGCTTCCCTGGTGTAGGTAACGTGGGTACTAGGGTATCCACGCGTGGGGTGGCTCTCCAACCTTCTGTCTTCCAGGGGGTTTCTACAGGGCCCACTGGGAAGGGTCCTTAATCTTGAAAAATCCAACCACGACTTACATGTAGAGTTGTATGGAGCACGCAGTCGTGTTCCCACACTGCACACGCTCTCCGTGGGGTGCCTATCTACTCACCTTGGGTGGTTTCTTGGGTCCCCAGCACTTCTACGTCCTCTCAACCTTGTCTTGACCCAAGTCGTGGTTCTTATACCACTTTCTTAGTATATGGTTTGGTCCCCCCTGGGGTCCACTGTGTATTACGTGCTATTTACTGTGTTTCTTTGCTAAAGTATTGTGTGCATTGTGTACATCTCCGGGTAGGAGATATTTCTATGTCTTAGAGAGTATTATATAATAAATACATGGTTTTATAAATACTTGGTGTGGTTCTTTTTCACTTAATCTATACTATAAGATTGCATTCTGGTAAAACAATCTGCTTTACACTCCTTCGGGACTAAGCCTGAAGGCTGCTCTCCACAGCTACCACTTAGAGAGCTTTCTAAGGTTGTCTAAGATCTCTTAAATCACAATAAGGGTTGTCTGGACTGGTGCCAGGTGCCCACTTACATAAGTGGACATCATATACCAGGCCGGCTTCTCACAGGAACCCTCAATTCAAATAGATTGCTACGCCGACAAAACAGCCCTCCAATTGGTCCCCCAGATCGGGCACTCAAGATATGCTCCTGGAACATCAACGGATTGGCAAACAAACTGGGAGACTTGGAAACCCTTTTTGGGGGGGGGGGGGATTTGGGGGGAGAGGAGTTTTATATAGTGCGAACTCGACCTGAAGTTACCAGAGCGCTTTACATGAGCATCAGTTAAGTTTCAGATGAACACATTCATTTTTTTTAGGCACGTGGATGTTAAGTGATTTGCCCAGAATCACAGGATGTTGAGCGTCCCTGCTGAGATTCGAACCTGGCTCCCCAGCTTCGAGGTCGATCGCTCTAGCTGTTTGGCCACTTCCTCTCCCCTTATCTCCTATCTCCGTCCTTTTCAAATTGTTCTACTACAAAAGACCTGGTCACAGAGGGCATACCATCTGGAGAGCTACACAAACCATTTCATTCCTGCTATTAAACAACGAAAGTATGGCCGCAGCAGGGGCAGTCTGCTATATATGTAAACATTACCAGCACAATTGAATCCTGGGAACAAGACAGTGACAACAAAGGGCAACAAGTAGTAGGTTTATCCCTTAAAACTTCCAACTGCCAACCTGAGAGATTCACCTTGGTAAACGTTTATATCTACCCAAACTCCAGCTCAAGGACAGAGTCCTCTAACAAGCTGATCGACATTATTTTAGGCCTTAAATCAGAAAAGCCCAGCAAGGACATGATATCAGGCGACTTCAACATGTGGTTAATGAGTGCACTACCTGCAAATGAGATTACAGAGGCGCAAGATGGCCACTGGGCAACAGCTCCTCACGATCCCCCTGGGTTGCATAACGATAAGAGAGGACAGTCATTACAAGGCAATCTTGAACATCTCGGCCTCAGAGCCTTGAATGGCCAAATACTCCCAAACAAACCATCCGGTCTCTCATATTCAACAAGCACACGGGCTTCTTTAATTGATTATACCTTTATTAGTCTTCCCCTACTGAATACCACTACCTCCTTTGGCTTTGGAGAAAAATGGATAGTGATCACCGTCCTGAAGAGTTAACCCTCAATATTGGGATGGATGAGTACAATTGTGCAGTAGACCCAAGGTTTGAAGGGCATACAGTTAACCTCAAACGCAGCAAGTATACTACTGACACCCTTTCAAGTCTGGCCTCAGAAACCAAACAAATACTGGCTGCTATTCATAAGTTTGAGGGAGACTCTCTGTCGTGTTGGGTAAGGTTTACTGAAATATTTGCAAGTCAGCACGTAAAGCCTGTACCAGTTGAAAAAAAGAACTCAAACATTAAAAAGTTGACCCCCCTCTCCCTCCCCCCCACAAGGATCGGGAACAAATCGTCTGATAAGGAGTGCCAAAAGAAGGACCCATCAACTGTGGAGAACACTTAAAAGGTCGCCAATGGACCCAAAAATAATATGCAAACTAAGGGAGGCAAGAAGAAACCTAAAGGCGGAGATAAGATAAACCAAAGGGACAAATGCAACTCCTTTTGGACACAATTACTGTACGACATCAGGTCAAACAACTCCGTGAACTTCTGGTGGACTGTAAATGGAGAGGGCAGAAATCTCCCAATTGTGACCTCCTCAAACATCCCTGAGCCAACCTGATACCACTTTCTGCATGATCACTTCAATCAGTCGGCTCAACCGGACCAGCTCCTTGTACAAGGGTCCCCCCGGAATCCCTTCTTAGGAGCAGTGATCTGGAAACTTGTTGGTGCTCTATTACCAAAGCTTTAATACAGAAACAAATTTGAAAGAGCTGCAGAGAAAGGGTGCCAGGCCCAGGCAGAATACCACCAGCCATTTACAAGGAAGATCTAACATTTTGGGCCGCTCAACTAACCCCGCTCTTAACGACCATACTGCATCAGAATTGTATTCCCCTGTAGGAGGCTGGCTTAGTATATGGTGTCTATTTTAAGTGATGCACCTAGCACTAATCCAGGCAACCCTTATGGTGATTTTAGTGATCTTTGATAACCTTAAAAATCTCTGAAGTGGTAGCTGTGGAAAGCAGCCTTCAGGCTTATCATGAAGGAGTGTTAAGCAGCGTGTTTTACCAGTTGAATCCTGTAGTGTAGGTTAAATGAAAAAGAACCACACAGTGTATATATAAAAATGTCTATTTATTACACAAAACTCACTAACACGTTGGTATATCTCCTACCCAGAGATATCAACACAAAATACACAACAATACTTCAATTGCAATAAGGTAAGTAGCACAAAATACAGTAGTCTCCAGGGGGAGACCAAACCATATATTAAGAAAGTGGAATTCGAACTACGACCACAGTTGGGACTTGGACCAGGAGACTCAGAGGAGCTGGGGACACAGGAACCACCAAAGTTAAGTACCCAGAAACCCCACGGAGGCTGTGTGCAGAGTGGAAACACAGCACGTGTCCAATAGAAGTCAACGGGGAAGTCATGCTTGCAGTTTTTAAGAAGAAATTAGTTAATTACCTGTAACTGCAGTTATCCAGTATTGGTATCTTTCATAGATTCACATGCTTGAATCATTCCCCGTCGTTGAGATGGGAGTCCCCGGTACATTTATAAAGGTAATGTCACATTAGACATAGAAGGTAACAGGCCTAAGGCCTTATATTTAGTAACATATCTAAGTCCTTATTTAAAAAAGGACCAAACTTAAGAGAACAACCAATCAGCTGACACCACCCTCTAGAACCTTCCTGGAAAGACTTCCAGTCCCTCAAATTTTCATAAGCACCGTGCGTATCCAGAGGTACAACTGAGAGTATTAAGTGAGCCCTTCCAAGGGAGGCGGGTGGGTCGCATGTGAATCTAAAAAAGATACCAATACTGGATAACTGCAGTTACAGGTAAGTAACTCATTTCTTATCCAGTATTAGGGTATCTTTCATAGATTCACATGCTTGAATCAGAATAAAAAGCAGTAATGAGCACATTTTGTCATATACATAGACCATACATATACGAATAGTCAACAGCTATTTCCTGAGAATGAAATATAAAAGCATGCATACAGATAAATGTAAATATGCATATAAATACGAAATAGCAAATGGATAGTTTCCAATATTGGCATAACGAAGAGAAAAAACAGAGAAATGTGCATTAGAAAGGTTGATGGGAAGGAAGGATGGCTCACCTTTATTGAAACAGATGTCTTAGCACCGCCTGTCCCACCGCAGCATCTTTCATCAATTCGGAATCCAAGCAGTAATGCTTGGTGAATGTATGCAGCGTCCTCCAGGTTGCTGCTCTACAAATGTCTGAGAGGGGCACGCCTGCAAACAATGCCATAGATGTAGACACTACCCTAGTGGAATGGGCACGAACTTTTGATTGTAGAGATAGAACAGCTTGCTGGTGACAGAAGAGAATAGCACTAGAGATCCATCTAGATATGCTCTGTTTCGTTAAGGGAAAAGCTTTCCTAGGTAAGCTGTAAGCTACAAAAAGCCGATTAGTCCTATGGAAGGATTTCATTTTGTCTAGATAAAATTTACGGCAGCGCTTCAAGTCCAAAGAATGCAAAGCTCGTTCAGCTGCTGTTTGAGGATTCGGAAAAAGGATTTTAAGACAATCGGCTCATTAAGATGAAAGTCCGATGGGACTTAAGGTATAAATTTCGGGTTGGTACGAAGGATCACTCTATCATGATTAAATTAAATAAAGGGTTCTTGTATTGTGAAAGCTTGAAGTTCACTAACTCTTCTCACGGACGCAAGAGCTAGGAGAAGAGCAGTTTTCCACGAAAGGAATTTTAAGTCAGCTCTAGGTATCGGCTCAAACGGGTGCTTCATAAGTTGAGCAAGTACCATGTTGAGTTGCCATGTTGGAGGCGGAGATCTCAACGGAGGAAAAGTCCTGAATAGACCTTTAAGAAACTGTTTTATCAGTCTGTTTGACCACAAGGAAGAACCTTTAGAAGATCTTCGAAAACGGGAGATTGCAGCCAAGTGAACTTTGATCGAATTCACTAAATGGAGGAGATATGGCAAGACTTCTTCCGGAGATGATTTGAGAGGATGTACCTTAGCAGACCCACACCAGACGCAGAATCTTTTCCATTTTAAAGAATATGTTTTGTTGGTACTGTCGGCTCTAGCACGAGACAGATTCTCCCTGCACTCTGGAGGAATGTTTAAGTTTTGAAATTCCTGGAACTCAGGAGCCAATGCCGATAATCTCAGAGAGCCTGGATCCGGGTGCTGAATTTGTCCCTGGTTCATCGTGAGAAGAGAGGGAAACGGCTTCAGAGGAATCAGCGGCTGTAAGGACAGGAAACGGAGTTCCGTGAACCAATATTGGCGAGGCTACGCTGGAGCTATTAGAATTAGCTTGCAAGGTTCTGCTTTCATCTTTTTTAGAACCCTGGAACGAGAGGAATCGGCAGAAAAGCGTAGGCAAATACGCTGGACCATGCTATTGAAAAAGCATTCCCCAGAGATCCCTGTTGGGGATGCCATCTTGTGAAGCATTGGCATTTGGCGTTGCCGTTTGTGGCAAACATGTCTATAGTTGGTTTGCCCCACTGGGAGAAGATTCTGTTGAGAGTATCTTGGTTCAACTCCCACTCGTGGCAGGTTGTCTGTAATCTGCTTAGTGAATCTGCTAATGTATTTTCCTTCCCTGGAACGTACTCCGCTCTCAACAAAATTCCGTGTTGAACTGCCCAGTGCCAAATTTGTTGAGATTCTTGTGAGAGGGAGAGAGATGGAGTTCCTCCTTGTTTCTTTAGGTAGTGCATTGTCGTAGTATTGTCTGTTCTGACAAGCACTAGAGAGTTTTGTATCCTGGGCAGGAAAGCCTGAAGGGCTAGAAAGACTGCTCTTAGTTTCAAGAGATTTATGTGTAGATTCCGCTGAGAAGGTGGCCACTTGCCACTAATCTGAAGTTCCTGAAGGAAGGCCCCCCCAACCTTCCAGAGAAGCATCTGTTGTTATCACCAGAGGAGAGGCCTGTGGAAGGAAGGGTAACCCCTGAGACAGATGGTGAGGCAAAGTCCACCAAGACAGCGAGGTGACCATTTGTGGGGTCACTTCAATTATGTCGTCGAAGGTTCCGTTTATCTGAACCCATTGAGTGGCTAAAGCTTCCTGAAGAGGACGCATGTGTAGGCAGCAGTGGGGTATCAGAAGAATACAAGAGGACATCATGCAGAGTAGAGATTTGTATAGACGCACCGAAAGAGACTTTCTTCTTTGTATGCGGCTTGCTAACGTCAGAAGTTTTTGTTGCCTTTACGCTGTTGGATAGGCTCTTTTCAGAACCGTACCTAGGATAGTTCCCAGGAACATAAGTCGTCGAGAAGGCTGTAGGACTGATTTCTCTGGGTTTAATGTGAGAGCAAATTTGATGAAAAGCCGCAGACAGGCTTTGGAAGACTTCTTCGCGGTGTTGAAGGAAGGAGCTTTGACGAGCCAGTCGTCGAGGTACGGGAAAACTTGGTGATGATGTTGTCTGAGATAAGCCGTGACTGGTGCTAGGCACTTTGTAAAAATGCGAGGAGCCGACTTGAGCCCGAAGGGTAACACTCGGAATTGATAATGCCTGCCGGCTACAGCGAACCTGAGAAATCTTTTGTGCTTCTTGTGTATGTGTACATGGCAGTAGGCGTCTTGAAGGTCCAGGGATACCATGTAGTCGTTCCAATTGAGAAGCTGCAAGACCTCCTGAATGGTAACCATGCCGAATGATTGTATCTTGAGGAATTTGTTTAGATTTCGAAAAATTAAAATTGGCCTCCATTTGTTCTTCTTTTTGCGCACTAAAAAGAAACGGGAATAGAAACCTTTTCCCCTTTGATGAAAAGGAACATGTTCTATTGCTCCTTTCTGGATCATCGATATTATTTCCAATTGTAACAGGCGCAGATGTTTGTGAGCCATAGGTTGAGGAGGTGTTTGCGGAGGTGGCTGTATAAATTCTAGGGAATGGCCGAATTGTATTAGTTGTAGGACCCAGTGATCTGTTGTGAATTGCTTCCAGTTTTGGAGATAATGGGAGATTTTGCCTCCTACTTTGGGGGGAGGTGAAGAAATTGCAACCGGCAGAAGTGAGAGGTCATTGACGTCTGGCAGACTCCTTTAGTCGTCCCGCCTTCCCTCGAAAGGAAGATTTATTGTAGGCAGTCGCAGGCTGTTGTCTCTGAGCGAACTGAGTCCTGTACTGCTGGCTGGAGGAGGTATAGGAGGGGTACCTATATTGCTGGTAACCTCCCCTGTAGGATGACTGGCTTTTCCCCGTGCACCACGAAAAGGGATTCTTTTGTCCTGGAGGGTACCCAAAGCTTTGGCTGTCTCAGTGTCTTTTTTGATTCCCTGAAGGGCCTCGTCGATATGCTTACCGAATAGTTCTTGTCCATCGTAAGGCATATCTAGAATTTTGGTCTGGACTTCAGGCCTGAATGTAATAGCCTTTAGCCATCCTTGGTGCCTTAGGACCGCGGCTCCAGCTAACTGACGGAAACCAGTGGAAGCAATGTCCATGGCGCAATCAATTATTTCTGAAGCGGAGCGCTCGCCTTCCAGTAAAACTTTTCTTGCTACCTCCTTGATGTCTTGTGGGAGATCACGGAGGTAAGGAGCGATGACTGACCACATCTGCCTGTTGTATCGCCCCAGCAGCCCTAAGGAATTGGATACTCTGACTGTCAAAGCCGACATAGTGGAAAAACGTTTGCCGATGTTGTCTAGCCCCCTACCCTCCTTATCTGGAGGTGCTGAAAGTGGAGCTGATGGGTTCTTTGACCTGCATTGACCCACCTGGGCAATCACTGAATCAGGTCTGGGGTGACCTATGAGGCAGGCAGGCGCGTCATCAGGGGCTTTGTATTTCTTGTCGAGCCTTGGTAAGACTGGAGGAACTGTGGCTGGGTTTCTCATTATCTTAATGCCTTGATCCCAAATATAGTCGATAATGGGCATAGACCCGACTGATTTTTTAAAAGGCTCTTTGAAATCATAAAGGAAACAGTCTTGTTGGTGAGAAGGCATTGGAAGCTCGAAACGTCTGGCTGCTCTCTCCAAGAGATTATGAAATCCTCCAATATCCTCTGGAGAAGAGTCAACTTGAGGCGGAGATGGTGACGCTGGTGGAGGGATAATGTAGTCATCCCATTCGTCTGGACGGGATTGTGTATCCTGGATTTCCCCTTCTTCTTGCTGTCCTTCTTCGTCTTCATCTGTAGATGGAAGCTGCTGTACAGGCACTTGAGACATAGGAAGGGGTGGAGGCTGACTTTGCACCACAGGAGGCGGAGAAAACGCTGGAGCTGGATAAGGTGCGGAAGTAGGAAACCTCTTTTTGTAGTCCGTCACCATGACTTGTAGATCGGTTATCAGAGAGGAAGGAAGACAAACCATCTCTGGCTGCAGTTGCTGCTGACGTCGTTGGTCAGAGTAGTATGTATGCTGGTCATAAAATTGGTCTTCATCATCTGAGTCTTCTTGGTATTTGACATTCAACTCCGAGGGGCTCTGCGCAGCCCCAAACAAGCTGTCTTTGTCCGAGTCCTCATCATCATCCAATAGATGAGTTGGCAATAAGGCTTGAACCCTACTAGGAGAGGTTAATGAGAGCGTCAGTCTCTCTCTCTGAAATTTTTCCTGGGAAAGATTTCCTGCTCTGGATTTTGGTGTCGTCGACGAGGTCGTCGTCGGTACACATACCGTCGTCGAGGAACCATCAACGGGCATTGGTATTGATGTCCCAGACGTAACTGGCGTAAATTACAATACCGTCGTCGATGATGCATCTTTCGTCGTCGAGGACGCAATAGGAGAAATTGCCGATGAGTCTCGTCGACGGTAGACACGTCGTCAACGCAGGCAACACCATCGACGAAGCACTCGTCGTCATCTTGGTCGTCGGGGTGGTCGTCGTCGGAATCCTCGTCGACGATGACGATTTTCTGACTATCTTTATTGTCGGTGACAAAGACGTCGTCGACGATGAAACAGACGCCGACGAGACTGAAACTGTGGCGACGGTTGTCGTCAACTAAGTTACTTCGACGACAGTTAGTGGAGTTCTTGTCGTCGTCGGTACTGCCGTTGACGAGCTGTCCGTCGATCGGGCTGAGGATGGCTTTTTAAAAGCATGTTTCACCTTCACCAGAGGAGTAGGAGGGTCCGAAGCGGATTTCTGAAAGGATTTTTTGACAGGAATCAAACTCTGATGGGAAGGAGACCCCCCTGGAGGGCAGATCTTGTTTCTTAGTAGCCTCTGAAGACTTTTTGAGCGTCTTCTTTGGAGGTTGCTGCGAGGAGTGACCTGGAGAGACGTCCAGTGGTCTTTTTTGAGGCGTCTTTGAGGAGGATCTTAAGGAACCTTCACTCTCCTCAGAAGATACAGGGTCCTCCCTGTCTTTAAGCCTCTGCAGCCATAATAACAGCCTCCCCTCACGGTCCTTTAAAGTCTTTGTAGAAAAAGTGCGACATACCTTGCAATCCTTTGGTTTGTGATGAGGATAAAGGCAGTAAAGGCAGTCTTTATGGGGGTCATCAATATGTAGTCTTTTCTTTCTTCAGGTACCACAGGGCCTAAAAAGGCCTTTTTTAAGTGTGTCCGACATGAAGAAATCAGAGCAATCCACTCACACAATGGAAATATAGATGAAAAATACCTTCAATCCAAGAGAAAACCTGAAGACTAGGATAATTAGAAGTTAAGATGAGAAAACTGAGCAGAGCTCAGTAGAGACTCCCTTAGCACGACGTGCAGTAGAAAATCTGAGGGACTAGAGCTCCTTCCAGGAAGGTTCTAGACGGTGGTGTCAGCTGATTGGTTGTTCTCTTAAGTTTGGTCCTTTTTTAAAATAAGGACTTAGATATGTTACAAAATATAAGGCCTGAGGCCTGTTACCTTTTATGTCTAATGTGACATTACCTTTATAAATGTACTGGAGACTCCCATCTCGACGACGGGGAATGATTCAAGCATGTGAAGCTATGAAAGATACCCTAATACTGGATAAGAAGGACCCTTCACAGTGGACCTGAAGAAACCCAGTGGAAGACAGAAGGTTGGAGAGTCACCCCATCCGTGGATACACCAGGAACCAGGATACCTACACCAGGGAAGCCGGGAGCATAGGTGCGAAGTGACATCGGAAACCGCCGTAGACCACAATGGAGGACTTCAAAGAAGATGCAGCTGGATAAGACTGTGCAAGAGTCCGGTGGAATCCAAGAATGGATTCTTGAAGAGGAGAACCTGTAAGTAGAGGCGACAGAATATATGCCACTTGGAGGTGACCAAGAGGCACAGAAGAGCAATGCCCACTGATGATGGAAGGTTCAGAAGAGTTAACAGTGAACTTGTCGCTGCAGCTGTGAGGACCAGGCAATGCTGAGGAAGACCAGGAGCTGTGCACGAGCAGTCCCACGTCGGGCATCGAGGACCAGGGGGTCAGTGTCCAGCAGGAGCACCAACAAGCCTTGGTAGCTGGAACTAGCGTGGAGAGCAAAGAAGGGGCAACGTTGAGACCAGCAAGGTCCAAGGGACTCACCACAAGCTGGAGTCAGAGCAGGCCCTGAGCAAGCAGGGGAGCACACTGAAGCAGGAGAAGACCCTCAGGAGGACCCAGAGGCCGAAGGCATAGGAGTCGCAATAGAACCTCGAGCAGCTCACCAAGAAGGAAGGCCCATGGTGCAGAGGATGTGGTAAGGATGCTATACTTGGCAGGAAGAGATGCTGTAGCTTCTTGTAGCCAAAAGATCTCTGGAGTGCAGAGCCAACAAGCCTTGGCAATGGCAAGTCAACACGGTGCACAGGGGTTCGGTCCCAGTGGTTCAGACGGGGGATACTAGCCTCAAAATTGCAGGGAGGACAGGTCAGACCTCGAGGGAGTTGCAGAACCACCACCGGTGTTGCTGAGCCTTTCGAAGTCCGTGGGACGTCAGGAGCAGCAGACCGGTAGCTTCGTTGCAGTGCCTGCAGATGCAGGGGAGTGACTCCTTCCCTCCAAGGGAGATTACTTTGGGTGTCCTTGATGCCCACAGGTCTGGTGAAGATCCTTGAAGAAGCACAGACACAGACGACAAAGAAGACTTGCAGAACAGCGAGACCAGGAGCAGCAGGAGGCTTCCTTGGTACAGTCTTGGTTCCAGGCGAAGTTCAGACGGTTGAAGAGTGACGTAGTTTCAGGCTTGAGTATTGTCCCATGACGAATCTAAGGAACCACCCACAGGTAAGCCCTAAGTACCCTAGGAAAAAAGGGTTGGAACGACTCAGGGTCCCTCCCAGAGGAGGGGCTGGGCAGAGGGGAGGATAATCCCATGTCCTTTGTCCAGTTTCACACCAGAGTGGGAGCCAAGGGCTCCCTGAACTGGTTTAAACCGGAGTATGCAAGGAGGACACCAAATGTGCCCTTCAAAGCAGTCTGGTGGAGCTGGCAAGAGCCCCCACCCCAGCCCAATACACTAAGTCCTATCTGGGAGGTGGTCACTCCTCCCTGCGACAGGAAACCTATTACTGTCCCCTGCCCGAGTTTGGCTCAGTAGCAGGAGGGCAGAATCATGTCTGTGGTCGGCAGCAGGACTAGCTGATTGTCAGACCCTGAAAGGCTGTTACCGATAGTACGGGGGTACCCCAAAGGAGCCCCCCAGTACATGGGATCATACTTCCAACACTGGAATCGGTGTTGGGGTATGATTCCAACATGTTTGATACCAAACATAACTGGGTTCAGTGCAGCCACTATATTGTTAGACATCTCGTAATGACTGATGTTCACTATATCTATAAAAATGGCTGACCGCACTTACAAAGCTCGAGAATCAACTCTGGGGTTTCTAGGGGTGTCCTACTGATGCAGGGGCACCCTCATAGTATAACCAAGCATGCTGCCTTCAGGAGTGAATGGCCTGCCATAGGAGTGACTTATAGTTTTAAGTGCAGTGACCTCAGATATAAGAAAACTTATATCTGTTGTGAGGGGTACGAGCACCAACTCACACAGGCTGCAATGGCATGCCCGTAGTCACTATTTGAGTGGGCTCCCATAAGTGGCAGAATAAATGCTGCAGCCCATGGAAGATCGCTGGTGTACCTATGCCCTGGGTAACTTAGTACCATATACTAGAGACTTACAAGGGTACACCAGTAGCCAATTGTGGATGTAAACAAGTACTTACCATGGTCAATTTAGGGAGAAAGCACAGTGACTGGGGTCCTGATTAGTAGGATCCCAGTAAGACTAGTCAAAAACATACTGACACCAAGCAAAAAGTGGGGGTAACCATGAAAGCAGATCCTACTTTCCTACAACCCCCCTCATGGAGTGGCATTGATACTTGCACCAATATTTAAGGGGGGGGGGGGGGAGGTGGCAAAAGGGTCCCTGGGAACTATCACTTGGTAGCATTAATTGACAAGGACACTAAATATTTCCCATTTGTGCTACTAGATTCACTATAGCTATGGGCCAAGACAATTAGATCATCCCGCTAAATCAAACTGGGTTCACTAAGCACACGGGGACCTTATGGCACTCTCCCTTCTATTTGATCAGGTGGAATACAACAGCTAATCAGTCTACCTGGGCTTTATCGATTACAAATTTGCATTCAATAGGGTCGATAGGGGGAATTTTTAGCAGAAATTGGCTCACCTCAACATCCTGGGAGGCTTGCTTAGGTGGCCTTGCAATTCCTGCATCAAGAAACATGGGTCAGAATAAAAAACGGAGATGGATCCCGCTTGTCAAGGCCAATTAACACCTCACCAGGTCTCAAACAGGGTTGTGTCCTTGCACCTACACTATTTAACCTGCCCTTATCTGATCTGACCCTGGCTCTGAATTCAGTTAATTCCCATCCGCCCAAACTGGGGGGCTTCCACCTTTTAAACCTGCTGTATGCGGACGACCTAATACCAAGGTCGGTCTGCAACGTCTTCTGGATGCTACCTCTGCCTCCTCAACTAGGAACGTCTTGACGATCAATAAAATTAAAACTAAGATCCTCGTGGTCTGAGGAACTAAATTACAAAAACTGACATGGTTCCTGGACCGAGAATACCTAGGGTCAACCAAAAGTTTCAAGTATCTTGGAGCCCACTTCAATGATAATGGGAGATATAGCAACCAATTGAATGAAATAAGGAAGAAGGGCATCACACTATCCTTTGCCCTTAGGTCTCTTTACACAAAACTAAAAGGCCCCACGCTTACGCTTATCCTTCAGGTGGCCCATGCAAAGATTCTGCAGACCTACGTCTATGGAAGTGAGGCTCTCAAGGGGCAGGACAGTGCAACACTTGATATTATGCTTCTTAAGATCTACAGAACAACATTTCCGCTTCATTCCCATACATCTCCAACCCAAATAAGGCTAGAGTTTGGGATCTCTAAGTAGGCACTATCACAGAAGGTGGCCTTTGCAGTATGTTGCCACAAACTCATGTTGGCAAAAGAAGATTTACTGGGCTAATATATTTGGTCAGAACTGGAAACAAAGAAAAGGCCTTTGGCAAGGTCCTACCTGACCCAGGCCTTGAGCACGCATGGTTTAACGAATGCCTGGGACTTAACTATCAGCCATCAGGAATTTAAAAGTGTGGAAAAAACTAGCACAAATCAGCTCTCACTATTAGAGGACAAGGCCTATCTGTCTCAACATTAACACCGCTGGATGACACTTCACACCTATAGATGTTTGAAACCGCAGTGTTATCTAAGAAAACTTTATAACGATTGGGCAAAGGCAGTTTATGAAACTTAGGATGAGGATAATTCCGATCCTAATTTATTATCTAGCATGGAAAAGAGGTGAGGAACAGGGGACGTGTCGGCTATGCAAACAGCAAAAGGAAGACATAATTCATGTACTGTGCTTGTGCCCCAGCCTTATGGAGGACAGGAGGGAGCTGCTACGAAGAGGGTGAATCGCCCAGGGCTCAAGGTCCTGCAGGAAGGCAGTGTCTGATCCATCGGAAACTAGACTAAACTGTGCATTGGTAAAGTTTTTTCATTGTTTCTTAAAAAAGGGGGAGGCCTCGGCTCCATCAGCTGACAGGTCGGGGTGCGACTAGACATTTAACAGCTCTGGTTCTGGTCCCCTTAATGTACATCTCTTGGATCTTCCCCAAAAAGCTTCAACAGGCGCGCACAGGTACATCAATTGGCTACAGCCTCCCAGATGTCTAGTTCCTGCACAAACTCCAGTTTTTATTTTTACAGCTTAAGATTTTAAACTATTTTAGTCTAAGCGCCTTGCACTTTATTTGTTTTTAGTGTTAACAGCTTAAGCCTTTTAAATATGCTAGTTTTAACACATTGTACTTTATTTGCCTGGACATTTTGTATATGCACCTCTTAACGACAATAGTCTGTCATTTTATCTGCCGTACCCGCATTTTTTAGGCTCTTTGTTAGTTGCTTATGTGCACCTGCAATGCCACGGGGCAGGAGGAGTTCACCAAGAAATCTGGCCAAACTCTACTGGCTTGCCAAATTATTTTTGCATCCTCCCCACCACCCCTTGGGTGAGACCAAGCGTATGAACAGGCTTGAGGCAGTTTCACCTTAACCTGCAGGGGAGGAATTACATCTCTTTCTGGGGTTCTGTCTTTTAAAAAGCCAACGGCGATGGGACCATGTGTCTTTTTTACAAATCCTTTTAAAATGTCTTTTTTAAATAATATATGATATTGTATTTATTTGCAGTGTATTGCAATGGTTTTAACAATAAAACAATAAAGATTTCTTCCACTTCTTGTTTATAGTGAAAGTGGAGCAAGCACAATTGTGGCTAATAAGGAAACAGTGCACATATGTAGAACAGTGATACTGCCAGAAGCAGCCCGTTTTACTCCGATAGGTTCAAAGTACTGCACCATTGCATAAAAACTCAGTGTATGCATAAAAACAAAACAAATCTGCAATATTTTCATATATGTTTGTGCACACACATGCAAAGTTGTAAAAATAAAGAAGTGGTCCATTAGCTCAGGCACACTAGCCCAGGCTTTGAACAGCACACCTTTTCAATCTGTACACATGTGAATAGTCAAAATGCAATCACCCACAGTCTAAGAAAGCCAATGGATGAAGTGGGCTGACCCATTGTCTCACTCTGTAGGTGGAAATGAGTGGAAGCAGAATGAATGACAGATGAACAGAGCAAGATACTGAAGAGATCTGACTGAATGCCCATGTATGTTTATTATAATTTTTTTTTTTTTACTTTTTTAAGAAAACAGGAGACTGGCGAGATGGCCAGACCTAGCAAAAGAGCTATCAACGTGAAGAGCTCTCACAGAAAAACTAACTGAGGAACATTCTACTGAGCTATAGGAAGAGAAATATGATAGTTGACATCAGAAAAACCTACCTGATTTAGTTTGCATCTCAGAAGTGTAGAGATAGTTGAGAATTTTACTTATTTGATGAAGAACTGTTGGAAATCCTTGAATGCCTTCAGGATGGCGTATACTGCAATTGTTTCTTCGGCCTGTATAGAAGAAAACCATTAACAAATATCACAAGTTAATTTATTGTATATGATCTTTCCTTTTATGTAATTCTATGAGTTCTCATGTGAAGCAGAGATATAGTCTTAGGGGTGAACGGGTTGAGGTTCTACTAATCAGTGCCAAATAGGACAAGATCAGTGGGAGGACCTTTTTGGTTTTGTGTTCATTAACATGGTTTGTCCTATTTCATTGGATGACTTTCATGTGCAGGCTATGGTTCACCTGCTATATAATTCATGGTAGGAACGATTATATCATGTCTGGCATCAGAGAACAGAATTCACTGTGGGAAGAGTGCTGGTTTATGAAGGAAAAGTAAGAACAATGTATGAAAAGTCCATCAAGTAATCTTACAAATCCAATGACACAGAAATGTATAATTTAAAACACATCTCTCCTAGAACATACCTGCTTCAAGATGTAACAGCAACTGAAATGTTACAAAAGTGGGAGAAGACTTTATAAGCTTCTGGCTTCCTTTTGGCTGTCAGCTGGGCAGGTATCGCTAGGGAATTAGTTCTTTTCACTATAGCAGGTCCAGATCACAGTACTTATACTACTCTAGAAGCTGCTGATGCCTGACCCACATCAGATGAGTCCATGTGAGGACCCAGGAGGACAGTAGCAGAGCGCACATTATACTTCTTTGTATGTAGTTGGAACTGCTACCCCTGTGAAAGTTATGGAGATTGATGCTTTCCAGCTACAGCACCCAATAAGCAAGTAGCAAACAATGAGCTAGCACTATTCACAACACTGAAGTAAGCATCCTCATTCTGCAATATTGTTCGAAACTAAATGTTGCGTACAGGTGCTTTTTGATGAGCTCATCTAGCTTCACTACCTAGTGACAACACAGGCCTTAAAGCCTAGGTTAACTATATGTAATTGCAAGGTCTGAATCCACAAAGAAGTATAATGTATATTGCAGTGTGCTTCTACTTTTTAAGTTCCTGTTTGTAGCAGGCATACCAATTTCAATGCATGGGTGGTGGGAGATACGTGTGTTACTCCTATATCCCGGAAAGCAATGTGAATGTTATATTCTGCTTTTATAGGCAATACCAGGAGAAGTGAGAAGGAGCCTAAGGGTCATGTGTCTACAGTGTGTACCTTTTCAGGGAGCTCCTTCAGGGTTGCTGATTTAGATCAACAGGCTCAGCTGGGAAATACACATGATGAATCTCAAACTAGCTAAACATGTACTTTACAAACTATAATCTAATACAGCAATTGTTTTAACAGTAACTTACCCCAGAATGACATTATAAGTACTAGAGTTTAAGTATCTATTTCAAAATATACTAGCATCCATTCCACAGGCTCCATCCAAAGAGTATTTTAACAATATAATATATAGCTGAAGCGGTTTGTTTCTGAAATTTGTGCATGTGATTGTCTTACACATTCACTCGCACTTCAAGTATCAAATGTTTGTGCAATGTGCAACTTTGAACTTTTTTTCACTGATACATTTTTACAGATTTTACTGCGAAACAGCTGAGCAGCACAATGGTTAATTCACATGACATGAAGTAAGGAGTATTTCAATACTTTTTCAATCAAATAGTGATATCATTTATCCAAACCCATGTATAAGCATCTAAGTTCATGGTAATAGTGTGGTTGTAAGCTCCCAGGTCACGTCCAACTTGAAAGCAGAACATTCAATGGCAAAATCCAAAACACCGAAGCCCACCTTTGGTCTCTAGATTACTAAGCAGTTGTCTCTCTGCTGTTTGCAAGAGCTGCTTGCAGGTCTTCCAGAGATGGGCCTGTGTGCAAGCCAAGTCAAAGGCAGCCATGGCTGCAGGGCAGAGGTCATCCAGTACACCTTTCATGGGATCGATGCACTCGAGCTGGATGCTGTTGTTCCAGAAGTCCTCCTGCAGTGTTGGAATGGGACTAGGTGATGTAGCGAGCAGCTTGTCAGTAACATCGGAGATGGAATAAACTACCATTCCTGCACAGAAGAAGATACAGTTGTCAGCAATGCATCTTATTTTAATTAATGAGACAAGAGATTCAATTTAAATTCTTACTACATAGAATATTTTCTCAATAAGGAATCCAATGAGTAATGCTTGCAGAAAATATTCATAGACGATTATGCAGTGGCTCTAAATGTTTTTAAAGCAGACCATGCTGCTGATGTTGCCTTTGATAAAGAGGTGGAATGAGTATGAAGTCTCTAGGCAACCACAAACTTCTCCAATGTCACATGAATTTGAGATGAAAGGAACCATCTGCCTTAGGATAGTAGCTTTAGCCGCTATTACTTCCTGCGGAAAGTCCATCATAAGTCATGAACAGATACTCAGAAACTGAAAAAGGATCTCAATATTGTAACACTTCCTGAGGTGAAAAAAACTGGGATTGAGGCCAGAAAAGAAGAAGCATATATCATTTTAGTTAAGTCCTTGTAGAAGACTATGTAAGATGCTATCTGAAAAAGAGCCTAAAGATAGCAAACTCCTCTGGTAACAGAAAGTAAGTCTTCTAGGTCATCATGTTTATGTTTCAAGACGCCAAGGGCTCAAATGAGTTGCGCATTAGAGAGGCTAAGAGTCCATTTACACTCCACCCCGAAGTGTGGGAGGATGGAGATTAAGAGCCAATTGTTGTGATGAGGGATAAACTAATTTTTCACAGAAATGTAATCGTATCTTTTGAGGTAATGCTGGCAAGTACTGATAAAGATCCCTGGTTCCACTTGCAGAAGTGCTGAACAATACAATATCATTCAAAGAAGCTTTGAAAGCATTAAGGGCCAGATGTACGACCCTATTTTGCATGCGCAAACGGGTTTGCGACCCGTTTGCGCTTGCAAAAGTACAAAGGGCCATGTACAATCCCTAAATAGCGAGTCGCAATTTATTTGCGACTCGCTATTTAGGAATTGCGAGTCGCTATTAGGAAGGGGCGTTCCCTTCCTAATAGTGACCGCAAAGCCATGTATGAATGTTTTGTGACCGCAATTGCGGTCGCAAAACACTCGCAAATTACCACCCTGTTCAAGAGGGTGTTAATGGAGTCTCAAATGGGAAGGGGTCCCTGGGGGACCCCTTCCCCTTTGTGACTGGCCCCAAAAATATTTTTTAAGGGCAGGCAGTGGTCCCAGGGACCACTACCTGCCCATATTAAAATGCATCCCGTTTTCCTTTAAGGAAAACGGGCTGCATTTACAAAAAAAAAAAACTGCTTTATTTAAAAGCAGTCCCAGACATGGAGGTCTGCTGAGCCCAGCAGGCCACCATCCCTGGGAGTGCCCGCCATTCCCAATGGGGTCGCAAATTACGAGTGGCTCATGAATATTCATGAGCCTCGCAATTTGCGACCCCATTGGGAATCGCAAACAGTGTCTCAGACACTGTTGTGCATACCAATTTGCGAGTCGCAAATGCAACGCAATTTGCAACTCGCAAATTGTCGGGTCGTACATCTGGCCCTTAATTTTCTCTCCAAAAGCCAGCATGCCAGAATCTAAGCCACATATTTTCGTATGGCTTACTGCGTCATCCTTGACATCAGCACACATATTGGCAGTGTGATCTTCAGAGATATTTAGATGTGCTTATATGGCACAAAACGTAGGTGAAGGGTTCATTCTTACCCCTCTGCTGCCTGCTGGGCTATGAGATCTCAAACCAGAGGACACACAGGAGTGCTCTGAAGGAACTGGTGTTCTGTGAATCTGAACTGGTACCTGTTATGTTAAGATTTTTTATACAGTGCAAGTACACCCGAAGCTTTCTTGGCGCTAAAAGGTAACAATAGTAAAAGCGGGTATAGGCACTGCTGTAGTAGCTTACAGAGGAAAAGCTTGTTTAAATAATAAAGTTTTTAACTCTCTCCTAAACCCCATTAAGTCATTAATAAGGCAAGAGGGAGAGAGGGTTAAAGCTAGTACCGAAATCTTATTACCACCCATCCTTTTCGTTTTAAAAGTTGGGATAGCCAGCAAGTTGTTAAAGTCAGTGAGTTTAAACTCACTGACTAGACTTTACATATGGTCAATTCATAACTGGAATCGCTTATTTAAAGAGTTGCTTTTACAAAGAAAGTGCAAAACAATTACGAAAACGAGAACACTCACCACGTCCATCACCACATCAATCATGACCTCCATTCACCACGTAGCTCCGACTGACCCCTGCCCCCACCACATTTTCGACCTGGGACAGAAGGAAATCAGCAACGCACTCACCATCATCCTCAACTCTTCCATCACCACTGCCACGTTCCCCACCGTCTGAAAACACACAGAGGTGAAAGCCCTCCTGAAGAAGCCCTCCAACGACCCCAGCGAACTCAAGAACTACCGCCCTATTTCACTGCTCCCCTTCCCGGCCAACGTCCTAGAGAAAGCCATCAACCGCCAGCTCACCGATCACCTAAAAGAAAATAACCTACTTGACGCCTCCCAGTCCAGCTGCTCCTCAAACCACAGCATCAAGACTGCCCTGATAGCCGCAACCGGCAACAGAGCCATGCTCGACCGAGGCAAGCCTGCAGCCCTGATTCTCCTCAACCTCTCAGTGGCCTTCGACACCCTATCCCACCACACCCTCATCACCAGACTACACCACATCGGCATCAGAGGAAACACCATCAAGTGGATCTCCTCTTTCCTCACAGGACGCACACAAAGAATCCCCCTCCCTCCAGTCACCTCCGAACCCAAAAACATCATTGCGGAGTCCCCCAGGGATCGTCCTTCAGCCCCACCCTCTTTAACGCCAACATCGTCCGCACACAGGGAATCAACATCATCTCATACATGGACAACACCCAACTCATACTCTCCCTCTCGGAAGACACTGCCACCACCAAACATAACTTCCAGAACGACATGACCAGTGTTGCCGAATGGATGAAATCTAACTGCCTGAAACTCAACACTGACAAAACCAAAGTTCTCATCTTCGGAAAGAGCTCCTCCCCATGGAACGACACATGGTGACCCTCGGCACTTGGATCCTCTCTGACCCCCACCAACCATGCCTGCAACTCAGCGTCATCCTGGACAGTGACCTCTCCATGAAACGCCAGGTCAATGCAGTCACCTCCTCATGCATCCACACCCTCCGCATGAATCGCAAGATTTTCAGGTGGAGCCCCAGAAAAACAGTAATTCAAGCCTTGATCACCAGCCGACTAGACTACAGAAATGCACTTCACTCTGGATCCACCACCCAGCTCCTCAAACAACTACAGACGATCAAGAACACTGCAGCCAGACTCGTCCTCAACCTCCCCAAATGGACCACACCACAGAAACCTCCACTGGCTCCCCATTCCGAAAACATGCCAGTTCAAACTGCTCACCTTCGCCTACAACGCCCTCCATAACGCCAGACCCACCTACATCCACCACTGCCTGACTTTCCACCAACTGACCGAACAACTCCGATCCACTTCCCTCGCCGACGTCCTCCACATCCGACGGGGCCAAAGTGGAGGCCGCTCTTTGCTCTTTCTCCTATCAAATCCTGGAAAGGGAAAGACCTCCCAATCACCTCCGAACCACCTCCCCTCTCGCCAACTTCAGGAAGGGACTCAGGACCTGGCTCTTCGACAGAGGCTCACCGCATCCCAGCACCTGGATACCCTTTGGGGTGGCATTACGCGCTTAACAAATACTGATTGAGAACACAAAAAAGTATAATGGGGATAAGTAGCCTTAAGTCTTTGCTTGAAGGTAGGTGTAGACATATTGTTAGAAGTACTACTAAATATAGCAGCACGAACTACAGTAGTAGTAATAGCAGTATCGGCAGTGCTCTCATCATCAGAAGTAACATTAGTAACAATAGTGTATGTAGTAGAAGTGCAAGAGTTTCAATATTACAAGTAGCCATAGACGTTCTTGTAGCAGTAATGATACTAGAAGAAGTAAACCAATTATAGTGGTACTAGAGCTAACAGTAGATGTAGTCACAGCAGATGTTCTTATAGCAAGCAGTACTGGAGCCAGCAGTAGCAGGGTCAGAGTAGATGAAACAGTAAAAATCATGGACACAGTAGAGGTACTAGTGGTAGCTTTGGTATCAGTACTTGGTGTTCCACTGATAGCACCTCTCATAACAGTGGTAGTAGCTGTAGTGTGTATGACAGTACTATTTGTCATACAGTGTATTAGTATTAGGTAGTTGCAATGACCACACCAGCAGATGTAATAGCAGTAGGAATTCTTATAGGTTGCACTAAAGGCTAGCATTGTCAGAATTGGTGATGGAGACATAATGTACTAGAAGGAAAGAAAACATTACCCCCTAATATTCATTCTGAACAAAATGGCATGTATTTTCCATGTTTCACTTCAAAAAGCAGATCAAGTTACTTAATGTAAATGATCTCGGTGTTAATGTACTTCCAGATCAGAAGCAGTAACAGATTTGGATGTGCCATTAACTCAAGCAAAGGCCTCATACACTATTTTATAGATAGTAAAAAAAAATGTATTAACAGGAAAGAGTATGTTACTGAACCTGTAAGCATCTATTCGTAGCGTGTAGTGCTGCAGATTCACATGCTATGCATACTCCTGCCATCTAGTGTGGGGCCCAGACTCTGCAAGTTGCATTTCTCGAGGAAGTTTTATTATCACTGTTGTGCGTGGTCTCTCCTCCCCCTCGAGGCATGTTTAACGGTTCCTTTGTTAGATAATGTTTTTTTCCTCTTGCCATATACGGAGTGAGGATATAGTCTGCTAAGTTAGCTTTTGCAGTTGAACAGGTTGTATTTGTGTGTATTTTTGTCACCATCTAATACCTGCTGAGGAGCTGGCAGAGTACAGGTGAATCTGCACCACTGCATGCTACAAACAGATGCTTACAGGGTAAGTAACATACTCCATTCGTAGCATGTGTTGGCTGCAAATATACATGCTATGCATAGACTGTAAAGCAGTACCCCTCTCACAGTGGCTTTAGGCATGAGATGGTGCATTTGTTTGAAATAATGTTTGAAGGGCTGTTTATCCAACTGGAGCCTTTTGTCTAACTTGAACATCCACACAATAGTGTTTAGTATAAGTCTGTGGGTTTACCCATGTTGCCACTTTCCAAATGTCATTGATAGGAATATTCCCTAGAAAAGCCATGGTTGCTCCTTTCTTAAGTGCTGAATGAGCCGTTGGCATGGTAGGTGCTGTTTGTTTTGGTTTGGCATAAAAATCTGCATACATTTGACAATACATCTTGCTATTCCTGGTTTAGAAAGAGCATTTCCCTTCCGTGGATTTGAGACAGAAAAAAACAATTGCTGTGTTTTTCTGAAGGGTTTTTGTGTGTTCCAAATAGTACAGAAGTGCTCTTTTAACATCAAGTGTATGTAAAGCACATTCTACCACAGTTTCTGGTTTTGGAAAGAAAACTGATAACTCTAAAGTTTGATTTAAATGGAAAGGCAATATCACTTTTGGTAGGAAATCTGGGTTTGTGCGTAAACGCATTTTATCTGGGAACACTTGAAAGTATGGTTCTTCAATAACGAGCGCATGTATTTCACTAACCCTTTGTAGAGATGTTATTGCAACAAGGAAAGCCATTTTCCATGTTAAGAATTTAATTTGGCAGCTATGCAGGGGCTCAAATGTTGGCCACATTAGTCTTATTAGTACAATGTTTAAGTTCCATGCTGGTACAGGAGTTGTAAGAGGTGGAATGATTTGTTTAAATCTTTCCCTGAAGGCTTTCATGACAGGAATGCGGAAAAGGGACTGGGGCTTCCTGCTCTGCAGGTATGTTGCAATGGCTGCTAAATATAGGCGTATTGAGGTATATGCTAAATGCACTTTCTGCAAGTGTAACAGGTAACAGATTAGTTGTTGTTCTGTTGCAGAAGAAGGGCTAATGTTTAGTGAGGCACAACAGTGCACAAAACAATTTCCATTTTGCTGCATAGCAAGCTCTTGCCATTGGTCTTCTGGCCACTTTTAGAATAGTCATACATTCTGGAGGTAGGTTAAGGTATCCAAACTATGTGACCTCAGGAGCCACATTGCAAGATTGAGCTATTGAACATTAGGATATTTCACCCTTCCCCTGCTGTGAGTGAGAAGCTTGGGGTAGCTTCTCGTGAAGTACTAGGGATAGCTCTAGTAGTGTTGTGTAACATGGTTGCCGAGCCCATGTGGGAGCTATGAGTATTAAGGATAATGAAGTCTGTCTGAGTTTGCTGACCACGTATAGAAAGAGTGGGAGAGGCGAAAAAGCGTAAGCAAATATCCCTGACCAGTTCATTCATTGTGCTTTCCCCTTGGCTTGTGGGTGTCTGGATGCAAAGCTTTGTCATTTTGAGTTTTCAGAGGTGGCGAACAGGTCTATTGTGGGCGTTCCCCACCGGTGGAAGTACTGTTGTATTAACGGAGTGTGTATTATCCACTCGTGAACTTGTTGGCGTGTCCTGCTAAGAAGGTCCGCAATGGAGTTGTCCTGCCCTGGTATATATTGTGCCAGGAGGAGTATTTTGTGACTGTTTGCCCATTTCCATATTATGGTCTGTGCCAGCTGTAACAGATGGACGGAATGGGTCCCTCCCTGTTTCTGAATGTAACACATTGCAGTCATATTGTCTGTTCACAGAAGGACATTTTTCCCGGTTATTTTTGGTAGGAACGCCTTCAGCGCCGTATAGATGGCAAAGAGTTACAACATCCCATTTCGTCCCTGGTCCCGAAGTTGTGGAATTCCATGACCAGGGAACTGAGGTTGCTGGAAGATGACCCCAGCTTCAGGAAAAAACTTCAGGCTTGGCTGTTCCCATGATGATTACTCTCGGGTTTCGTCGCCAACATCTCTCTCTTCTCAGCGCTGGGAAGCCTTTGGGTAGCATGCGCTTTATAAAATCGCCAAACAAACATGTTGAAGTGCAATGTCTGTTGTTGTGTGGTCCAGTGTCCCTGAACCACAATGGCCTTCATATGAGCACCCCACCCCATGAGCGATGCATCGGTAGTGATTGTTACTTATGGGATTGGGTCCTTGAAGGCTCTTCCCTTTATGTTTGAGGTGTACCACCATTGTAGTGCCTGATTGACCTTGGGTGAAACCATCACTAGATCCTCCATATCGCCCCGCTTGTGACCATTGCGATACTAAACACTTTCGGAGAGGTCTCATGTGTAGTCTTGCATGAGGCACTATTTCTATGCATGATGCCATCATCCCTAGAAGACGCATTACTGTTTTGATTGGTAGGAGATGATGTGGCTGAAAAGATCTAATTGGTTCTGGAGATTGAGAACCCCGAGACTGAATGGAGTATTGCTCCTAGGTATGGTTGAACCTGGAGCGTTTGGAGATGGGATTTTATCGCATTTATTGTGAAGCCCAACTGATGTAGTAGTTTGATTGTGTTTTATGATTAAATCGTATTTATTAAAGGAAGGCAGAATAAGCTCACACAGCTGGCAGCCTACAACCATTGGTCGGTCGAGCTGGACAGTAGCCAACGTACACAGCGTTTGTGCCACAACCCGGAGGCCGGCCGCGTAGTAGACCATGTTGTATATGCAAAAGTGTGCTCCATCCCGGTTTTTACCCTAAGTATAAACAAAATAAACCATAACCAGAACTTCCCCCCCTCCCCCCCCCCTCCCCGAACCGATGTGCTAAGTGTTGTGTCTGAGGAGCCCCTCGTCTGGGGGTCCTGACCCACCTCCGTGGACCGTGAGTGTATAGCTTATCACAGGCCGGTATTTCCCTCCTCTCCGCCCGCTCTCCCCTCCCAGGCCCGTGAACCTTCCCACCAGTCCGTCGGGATCCCGGGGGATAGTGGTTAGTGTGCAGTATCCGTGGGGTTCTCTGCTTCATCGGGGGAATCTGGAGGCGGAGAATGCGAAGGTATCGTGGGCACGTAATTTCATTCATTTCTGTCGATAGTAGTGACAGCAGGGGTTTCCAAATGGTGTGAAAAGAGGCTGTGGAGCCCGTAAGGGTGGCCTGAATATTTTCCATACCGACCGTATACCAGAGTTTGTGAAGCCAGCCTACATGTGTTGGTTTGGTTTGCTTCCCCCAGAGGGAGAGGATGTGTTGTACCGCTGCCCCCATCACTAAACCCATCTGCCTCCCCCTGATCGATTTTAAGGGATACGTAAGTGGGTTGGGGAGCCCCAATAGTGTATAGGCCGGGAAGCGAGGGATCTCAGTCTCAAAGTGCATATCAATGTCATCAAGTACCGTGCGCCAGTAGTCAGTCAGTTCGCTACAGTCCCATAGAAGGTGTGTGAGGGTGCCTCCGCGTCACATCCCCGCCAGCACGTCGGGCTTCGGTCTGGGTTCCCTTTGTGTAGTCTAGCCGGTGTCAGGTACCAATAAGTGGTGACCTTAACTGCCGCCTCTCTACTGGCCGTATTACGGGCCGTGTGGTTGGCTCGATAGTAGATTTCCTTCCATTCCTTCTCCGTCAGGTCTCTCCCTATCTCCCTTGCCCACCGTCTTTGTCCAGCCGAGGGTGTGTAGGGCGTCTGGGGTCGGAGCAGATTATGCAAGTCAGAGATCATTTTCTTGTCAGAAGTTTTATTCAAGAGCCATTTCTCGTACGTGGTGAGTGTTCTGCTAACTCCGGGTCGGACCTCGGGGTGGAGGAGCCAGTGTCTAAGTTGGAAATATTGGTACTGTCTGGGCTCTATTATAGCATAGGAGCGTTTCGCATCCGAATAGGAGAGGAATCCATCTAGGTCAAATAAATGCCCAGCTGATCTACAATCGGTAGCTCTCCACTGTGGAAACGCCTTCTCCTCTGTCCCCGGCAAGAACTCCGGGTTATCGAAGAGGGGTGTTAGCGGGGACGGGAAGGAGGTAAGCCCTCTCCGGACCGCCACCGCATCCCACACTCGCAACAGCGTCTTCGTGATCGGGGACCCCTTCAAATTCGGTGGCCTATCGGGGCGTTTCAGAAAAGGGACCTTCCATAGTGTTGTTTTCGCTAGGGCCCGGTCCTGAAAAAGCAACCGCTTTTCAGATTCCGGCCTGCTCCACTCCACAAAGTAACGTAGTTGGGCCGCTTTGAAATATTCCATGAAGTGAGGGATGCCCAGCCCACCCTCGTCGGGGGGTCTATGAGATAAAGCCCTGTTCATCCGAGGGCGCGCCCCTGCCCAGATGAATTGTTGCACCGCCCCTTGCACCTTTTGTATGATCCCCGCCGGGGGCCAGATCGGTATAGTTTGGAAAGTATAGAGAGCCTTGGGAAGGATGTTCATCTTTATCGCTGCAATCCGGCCTAGGAGTGACATCGAGTGTTTCTGCCATCGTCCTATGGTCGTCAGAGTTTGAGATAGGAGTCTGGTATAGTTGAGCTCTACCGTGCGCGTGACCGAGGGGGCTAAGGTTATACCCAAGTATTGGAGCGTGTCTTGGGTTTGAAGGTCTCCGTATGCTGAGTGTCCCATCGCATGCTCTGTTTCGCAGCGACCCAGGGGTAACATCGTTGATTTTTCTACATTAATCTTAAAGCCAGATACTCGGCTAAACGCCTCCAGCTCCTGTAGAAAGGCTGGGACTGATCGCGCCGGGGACTCCAAGGACGCCAGGATGTCATCGGCGTAAAGGCTTATCGTATGCCTTTCCCCCAAATGGAATACCGGTAATATCCGGGTTGTCCCTGATGTTTTGCGCCAGGGGCTCTACATATAGCGCAAATAAAAGGGGTGAGAGGGGACACCCCTGTCGCGTCCCCCGTTGGATTTGAAAAGCCTGGGACGCCGTGCCATTCACTCGAACCGTGGCATTGTCATAACAGCTCGCCACCCATGCGCGAAAGCGATCCCCTATGCCGAAGTGCGCCAACGTATCGTTGAGGAATTTCCAGCTAACTCGGTCAAACGCCTTTTCGGCGTCCACCGATAGCAGCACTGCGTCCATCTTGGTACGATGAGCTTTGTCAATCAAGTGCAATATCCTTTTAGTGTGGTCGCTACTCTGTCGATTGGAGACGAAGCCGCACTGATCTGGTTCAATGATGACCGGCATATGGGGGCCTAGTCGAGCCGCAAGGACTCCGGTGAATAGTTTTAGATCGAGGTTGAGGAGGGAGATCGGGCGGTAGGCACCGCACTGCGTCCCGTCTTTCCCCGGTTTGGGAATCACCACGACATCCGCCGCTAGCATGTCAGGGGGATAGACCCAGGGCCCTGAAAGGAATTAAAAGTCTTGTTAATATAGGGGCTAGTAGGGAACATAAGGCTTTATAAAACCCCGCTGAGAAGCCGTCAGGGCCCGGGGATTTGAGTAGTTTTAATCGTGATATCGCGCCAATCACCTCGTCTACTCTGATGGGCGCCTCCATTGCTTCCGCCCCTGCCGCATCCAGTTTTGTCGTGTTCGCCCTCTGAAGGTAAGATGCTCCCTCACCGTCCGTCTGTGGAGTCTCCTTGTATAGGCTGGCATAGAAGTCCCGGAAGACTTCCGCTATCTCCTCGTCCCGGTGTACTGTCTCACCCTCCCTGGTCCGCAGTTCCTGCACTCTCGCCTTTTCCACCCTGGCCCGGAGTTTGCTCGCTAAGAGTCGCCCCGTTTTGTCACCACCCATATAATAGGTGTGTTTGAGCCGTAGGGCCGCGTATTCGGCCCTGTTGAAGTCCAACGCCGCCAACTGCGCCCTGACTGCTCTTAACTGACGCCCAATCCGGGGGGCACCGGTCCGACTGTGGATTCTTTCTAGCTCTACCACCCACGCCGTGAGGCTTTCCCTTTTGACCTTCCGCTCTCTAGTATCGGCGGCGGCAATAGCAATCAACTCTCCCCGTATGGTGGCTTTTAGTGCACCCCACAGTGCTGTTAGGGGGGTGTCTGGGAGATCGTTCCTCTCTAAATAATCCGTGACGCATTTGTGGAGTTGCTGGGTCACCCCTGCTTTGTGAAGCAGGGTTTCCCTAAGGCGCCAACGTCCGGGCGGTTTGCGCGTTGGGGGGGATGGACAGGGTCAGTTCAACTGCATCGTGGTCGGAAAGTGCCACCGGGATGATCGTCACCGTCTCTACCATTGGTGTCAGGTCTGTGGTCCCTATAAAGTGGTCCAGTCGGGCGTAGGTGCGATGGGCATGTGAGTAAAAGGAGTAATGTGTGGCATGTGGATGGACCTCCCTTCAAATATCCACTAGCCCTCTCTCGTTCAACCAGTCCTTACCGGAGGTTGACAGTGCTCCAGTCTGACCATATCGCTGTCCCGATCTATCCCTCTCTGTATCCATGACCAAGTTCAGGTCGCCTCCCACCACTAATCTCCTCTCCGCAGCGCACAGCACTTCCGACATTGCTATTTGGAGAAAGTGTTCTTGCCCCACGTTAGGTGCGTATAGAGACCCCACCACCAAGGGGTCGGCCCCCAGCCACACTGTGTATGCCAGCAGGCGGCCCCGGGCCTCCGCCACCTTGTCCCCCACCCTCCCCTGAAAGGATCGTGCAATTAGTATAGCTACCCCCGCTGTCTTAGTCTGCGTAGAGGAGTAGAATTGTTGGGGAAAGGCTCGGGATTTCATTCGATGCCAATCTCTGGGGAGAAGGTGAGTCTCCTGTAGCAAACAAATGGAGGCCCCAGAGTTTTCTAGATAGGACAATACCGCCCTCCTCTTAATGGGGTTATTTAGCCCCTTCACATTCAGTGTGAGAATTCGCACCGTCGAGGTCAGCATTGGGAAAGATCTGCCGAGGGCCGCGCATGTGTGAGTCTAGTGTGCGTGAGTAGTCCACTCTGGTCCGTTGTATAATAGCACATCGGTTCCCCTCTCCCCAACCCCCTCCCTAACCCATCCGTGTTCCCAACCCAATCCCTTCCCAACTCCCCCCCTCCCCGGATCCCCCCTTGTCCCTCCCTAACCCCAACTGGTGTTGCCCCAAAGTTAACCATTGTCCGTTGCCCAGTGTTCATCGTGGTGGGCAGTGGAGTCCAACAAATTTCGGGGGAACGTGTGGGCCAGCTCGCCTCGGCCCCCCGCCCCCAGCCCCCCAGCCAATGCTACCGTGCCCCATCAGGAAGAGGGATCAGAGCCAGAGTTTCATACTGGATCAGGTGATGCTGTATCTTTTGATACTGCTGCCAGGGCTGCTTGTCGTTCTTGCGTCATGGTGCTAGTGTCCGGTCTCTGTGAGGAGAGGGGAGCCCATCTGCGCCGCACCTTCTGCCAACCGGACTCCGAGGGTCTCGCTGATCGCGTAGGCGACGCCTCCGGGGTCTCGTGTTCCAGTCCTAGAAGTGCACAGGTATCACGGAGGGAACGCATCTGGTGCAGTTTGCCGTTCCATTTAAATATCAGCCGAAAGGGGTGACCCCACGAGTAAGCCACCCCCTTCTCTCTCAGGTGGTTAGTCACTTCCTTAAATGCCTTTCGTCTCTGCAATGTTATAGCAGCTAGGTCCTGGAAGAGCTCCACCGGGTGTCCCTTGAATGTGATGGGCTGTTTGCGCCTGGCCTCCCTCAAGATGCGTTCTTTTAGGGGGAAGTCCGGTAGAAAGGCCAGTATGTCTGAAGGGGGAGCCGGCGCCCGCCGCTGGGGGCCCACCCGATGCGCCCGATCGATTCGGATCTCGAAGGCGAGACTCTCCCCCAGGATGTCCCGAAACAGGCCCTGGAGGTACCCAGCGACGTCATTACCCTCCTCCTGAGGTGGCACGCCCCGAACTCGAATGTTATTTCGCCGGGACCTATTTTCGAGATCTTCTGTGTGGGTCTGAAGGTCCATTTGTTGGTCCCGGAGGCGCAGCACCTCCTGTTGGAGTTGCTCTATTTCTTCTCCTCTTGAGATTTCATGTTCTTCGACCGAAGCCACCCTTCTGCCCAGCTCGTCCACATCTCGGCGTATCTCCCGGACCTCTCCCGCGACCTCCTGCTTTAGGGCCTGAAAGTCCTCTCTGAGGGTATTGAAGAGGGACTCAAGAAATGTCCGCGTGATGGGCACCTCCCCCTCTTCTGTGATGTCCTGGGATTTTGGGGGTGTCATTGCTTTGTTGCCCCGCTCTCCAGGGAGGGAGCCCCTCGTCAGCATGTCCTTAAGCGAGCGTTCTCCCTTCTTTCTCTGTGTCGTCATTCTGACCCTCTCCAGGTCCAGGCCCACCGAGCCGCCGTCCGTGTATCCCCCGGGCAGGCCCCAGCTCCACGTGTCTCCTGTGGTCTATGTGGTAGTAGGGGAGGCCAGTCACGGATCCCAGGAAAGGAATCCAGGGACCTCCCCAGTGCCTGTTATTCGTCACCGGTGTCTTCTCCACCCTTCTGTACTACCACCAGGCCTGCCCCCTGCCTTGTGTTGCCACCGTGCCTAGGGATATGTCCGGTTACGCTCTCCAAGGTCGCTCGCCTCCACCGGCCCCGGCCCCCCGGGAGCGTCTATGCCCCTCTCTCGTCTTCGTGGCGGTCTCCGGACCCCTCCACCAGCAGGCTCCCGGCTATGGGATCTCCCCTCTTCACACCCCTGCTCTGTCTCTTCTTCGGGGCCTGCCGCTCTGTATCGTCCCCGCCTGTGCCCCCAGTACTCACAGTTGGTGCCTTGATCAAGGGAGCCCACGCGCTCCGGGTTGTCCCGGAAGCCTCCAGTGAGGTGCGAACAAGCGACCTTGCTCGGTAGCTCCCCGAGGGGGAAACAACCACCTCCGCCGCACAGGGCCTCTCCACCACCACAGCGGGGGCCCTCCCCCTTGTTCGTTTGGCCCGGCCTCAGCGACCTCTCCGTCAGCGGGCAGCCCCGTCGCGGGTAGCAGCCATCTCCGGGACCCGGCGCCCCCACCTGGTGCGACCCGTCTAGCAATGGCCGTGACGGGGGCTTCTCTGACCTCCTCCGCTGCGGCGGCGTCCCCCCGCTGCTCCGCTCACCCGCAAGGGCTCCGGCAGCGACCGGCTGTTGTTGGAGGCCACTCCAGTAAGCCTCGGATCCCCAGCCTCGATTTAAGCACCCGCGTTGTTCCAGGGGCCGCCGTCCTCAGCTGCCGGACCGCTGTCGTCCTCTCGCCGCTCGTTCCGTCAGCCTTCCGGAGTTTCAATCACCCCCGAACCGCTCCCTCGTCCGGGCCTGCTGGGCAAAGCTTCACCCTCTATCGGGGACGATCTCTCCGTCCTGGTGCAGCTATGCAATCCAAGGCGCGGATGACATTTTCCTCACGCTGGCCGCCCGGGGACGAGTCGCTCAGGGAGCCCGGGTCGGCGCACTTTCACTTTTCGTGCCCCCAGGGGGACCCCCGCTCCTCAGCTAGCTGGGGTGCTGTCGTCCGGGAAAGCAGGGGGGACTCTAAGCTTTAAATTCTCTGGGCTAACAGGGCCGGGAGCGAGGAGCCTCGGAGCCGCACGTCCGCTCAGCTCACCATCTTGGCCACGCCCCCGTTTGATTGTGTTTTGAGTGTCTATTAGACATTTGGCTTTGGAGAAATACATGTATGTTTTCTCTTTGTAATTTTGCAGCTACTACTGCTAAGCATTTTATGAACACCCTTGGGGCGGTTGTTACCCCAAATGGTAGGACTTTGAATTGGTGATGACATCCACTTATCACAAGCCGTAGGTATTTGCGATGTGCAGGGTGGACTGGAATGTGGAAATACAAGTCTTTCAGGTCTAATGCAGTCAAGAAGTGCCCCTTTTGTAGTAGCGGTATCACATCTTGCAATGTGACCATATGGAAGTGTTTGAACAGTATGTATCGATTGAGTGGGCATAGGTCTAGAATGAGCCGTCCTTCTTTGCTAGGAGGAAGTAAAGGGAGGAGACTCTTTTGTTGTGATGTTTGCGTGGGACTAACTCTATGGCCCCTTTTTGCAGTAGTGCCTTTACTACTTCCTTCAGCAAATGTAGATGCTGTGGATTTAAGATGTGACGTTTTGGTGGGATAATAGGTGGCTGTTGGATCAGTTCTAGGCAATATCCCTGCCTGATTATTTGCAGTACCCATTAGTCTGATGTGATGTCTGGCCACAACTGGTGGAATTGTTGTAGCCTTCCCCCGACAGGTGTTTCATGGGCAAGTGTGGGTAAGTCACTTGCTTGGTGGTGTGGAGGTGCCCTTGTTGGGAGTACTTGTGCCTCCGCCCCTATTCTTGTAGTTGCCTCTATAGAATCCACGGTTCTGCTGTGGTACTGTTGCTGCTGGCATTGATAGAATGTGTTTTCAGGGGTAGATGCTTTAGCTGACACTCTACTCTGGTAACGCCGAAAGGGCTGCTGTTTCAGAGGGTTGTCTGTAAGGCACCCATTGATTTTGCTGTGTCGGAGCCCTTTTTGATTTTTTCAAGTTGTGTGTCCACAGCAGGCCCAAAGAGCTTTTCCCCATCGAATGGGACATTGGGAAATGTGCTGCTGCACCTCTGGCTTGAACCCCGATAAGTGTAGCCATGCATGTCTGAGGAGCATGGTGGATATGTTGATGCCCCTTGCAGCAGTGTCTGCTGCATCTAACACTCGATTGTTGCAATAAATATCTGCCTGCCCTAGCTTACTAGGTTTTCTTCTCGCTTCTTATATTCATCTGGGAGATGTTGCATGAGTTCTTGCATTTCGTCCCAGGTAACCCTGTTATATCGGGAGAGTAGACCAACTGAATAGGCAATCTTTCAGTGATTGGCATGGCCAGTTGCCACCCGTTTGCCTACAGCATCAATTCTTTTACTTTCTTTATCTGGAGGAGGTGCTTCTCCAATGCCCTGTGCTGCAGCTCTTTCCCTGGCAGTGGTGACAACGAGGGGGGCTGCTGAAGGGTACTCCCGTACTTAAATTGGGTCGGATGGTGACGACCTGTATTTTTAGGTCTTGCCTAGGAGGGCCTTTAGCCATCGGTCTTCACTTTTCAAGCACTGCACTCGTGCTTGTGGCGGCATCCACCTTGCGGGAGCGAGCAGCGGCACGCCACAAGCACGAGTGCGGTGCTTGAAAAGTGAAGCCTGCGCGCGCACGTACGCACCACTCCCGGGCTTGTTTAGGTCTCGCCTAGGCAGCGCGCATGCGCTGCTCTAGGAGGGCCTTTAGCCATCGGTCTGCTCCTTTTCAAGCACACTCGTGCTTGTGCTGGCATCCACCTTGCGGGAGCGAGCAGCGGCGCATGTGGTAATTGAAAGCATATGGCTCTCGCGCCGCCGCTGCCCGCTCCCGCAAGGCGGATGCCAGCACAAGCACAAGTGCATTTGCCTGCTCTTTCGCGGCCGCGCCACGCTCCCTCACGCTTGTCCTTCCACTCGCGGTTTCATTTTTGATGTTCAGACAATGCCGCACGGAATGCAGAACACACAGGGAAGGGACAAATCGGCTAATGAGGAACTAATCGGCTAATGAAGACCGAATGTATTTGCGGATTTAAAGTGCACATATGCATGGCCAAAAATGTCCTTTCTCTCAGATGCTCTTTCATGCAGGTGGACTCGGAATATTCGTCTAAAATTGGTTGATGTATTTATTGTTGTGAGTAAACGCTTTCTCATGCCTAGTTACAAAGTGCATCTTTCCTGGAGTAACTTTTTGTTTCTTTATGTGGCTGTGTCTTAGTGACCTTTGAACATCATGTGTAATATTTTCCACTGTGTTTCTGCATGCCACCTTTTAGTCTCTGTCCATCGGCCAGTTTCGTACAGGGCAAGGGTGAGGTTTATGGTACCAGAGCCCTTACGTTTCCCAGCTCAGTTAATTCAGGTTTTTGCCTTTGCATTATGGGAACTATAGTCCCGACCCGCTTATTCCACTATACAATCAGGACCGCAAATCCTGAATCCTCAAATCACTCTATTTCCCATACCTTAAAAAACAGAATCTGACCTTATGTAAGGTAATCTGATCCTTATGTAAAGCGCCTGTAATGCACTAGGTCCAAGCTTGCGCTATATAAAAACCGTTAAAAAAAAACCACACGTAAAGCAAAAACCTAAACTGTACGATCAGCTGATTGAAAATCCCACAAAATGGCAAAACAGTGGAAAGAAGGTGCACCGATGTTTCTCAGGTCAAGGTGTCTCAGAGAATCACTCTTTTGCACTCTATCAGGTACGAGACTGTTCGAATATTGCAAATGCAAACCAAGACTGTGCACTGGGCCATGTGCTGCAGATTCGTTTTAAATTGTAATCTTTAAGAGTTATTTAAAGTAAACACAAATTACAACAACATACAACAACACGGTGTGCAATCTGTGCACAGAAAACTGGTTCAGATTACAGGAATTTGGCTATATTTTGGAAATATACTCATTGCATGGTTGCCCTCGTTAAATTTGGCATGTCAGGGTTTTTATTGTGCATGCGGTACATTTCTATGTTTGAGTTGTGTTTATGTCTAAAATTTCTATGTCTCATATGGAACACGTTTTGAAACTGCGGTGTTGAACAAGAAAAGGGCGTGCCACAGAGATCTCTCAGACCTGCTTTTTTCTTTGCATTCACTTGTCTGTAGTTCTCAATTTATGATGAAAGCAATAATACTGAAAGTACCATATGTGGGTGGAGTATTATTGCCTAACATATGACTACCATAGCCTGACAAGGGTAACCTTGAGATTTCCAAAGTTGTCCCAACTCAGAGGTAGGCCTTCTTTCCTTTTATAGCTTAGACAGTGTTATTCAGTTGTCAAACTGAAACAACAATATGAGCTTCAAGTAAAAGTGCATCCTAATATATATTCACAACAAATGAAGTACAGTGATACTAAAATGTGCTTTGTGAGGTATGAAGAGCAAATCCAATCGTTTTTTAGGCCTGGCTGCAAACAGCTTTTGTTGCTGCCAGATGCCATGCCTTCAACATAACAAGTCCCCTCCAGCATTGCTTGTCTAATATGCATTTCATAATTTGAATGTGGCAATTATATTTTGCGGATGTGTCCATTTTACAGTGCAGATCGCCTGACAAAATAGTGCATCTTGGCATTTGCAGCAGCACCTCCGACAATTCTCCCGCTCCCAGGAGAGGTTGTGCAAGGGAAGCCACTACCCCCCGCCCCATCTCCTTCTCCCTTTACTTTAAGCAGTAATGGCTCATGTCACTGCACTGCAGCGAGCGAGCCACGAGAAGCCATCTTTACTGCTCATCATTTCAACGAGAAGCAAGCTACCTTATTGGATTAAAAGAGGAGTCTATGCCACTAAGATGGTTGCCAATTGAAAGTGATGACACAATAACCAAAGTAGATGATTGAGCCCCTCATAGTGCCGTGGAGCTGCTGCCCATTCATTTTACTTATCTCTAGCGGTGACTAAGAGTTATTATCTTGTATCTTATTCACAGGGCAAACTGTGCAAACATATTTGTGTACTGTACAGCCATGCCGAAGCTGGTATCTGTTGAGGCAAATATTTGATATTACATTTCAGGTCAATAAAAAGCTGCTTTAAATGCAGAATTTCATTTCCAAATGCCAACTGTTGTCTCAGTAAAAAATATTTGTAAGCATTTGTAATACTTTTGAAATACTTTAAATCCTTTTTGTTCCTGTTTATGCTTTCATAACTGATTGATACAGATGCACTAGAGGCATTATCAATATCCTACTCTCACCCACTCCTATGATTGCATTTGCTATGAGCGTTGATTCAAGATGGCTGCCTTCATGTTCTCGTCAACTCGTCTTGATGGGGTGGCTGTCATTTAGTCTGTCCTGAGACACCACCTTTCTGACAGGCGAGCTCTGCACCACACTGAATGGTGGCAGTGAGTGGCGCAAGGGTTGGCACTCCACTGCGGCGGAGCTTGAATGAAATGTTGGCAGAAATCTTAGTGACATCCATTCCACTGTTCAAGAGTGCTTGTGACATCGGGTGAAGAATGTGTTACAGGTGCTTGATGGTGAGTGTAGGCAGCCCTACAAGGAACGGGCAGAAGCTGGGTAGTTTGAGCACTGAATTGCATTTCACTGTTTCGTCTGTGTCCTCCAGTTGTGTGCCCCCCTCTCCCACCTTTCACCTGAGTACACATTTAAATGGAGGTACCGCGGGCTGAAAAACCCCAGCTGTCTCTTGGTTAGAGAGCGATAGCTGTATTAATGCCCTTCTCTCTGCCCCATCCTGGCTTCACCCAAGGAGGCTGTAATGGACTGTGCACCCCTGGGATCTCTGCACCTCCGGAATGGCTGCAACTCTCAGCCTGCTGTGCCATCCCAAGATTTTAGACTTTGCACCCAGTAGAAGGTATGAGCTGTAAAAGGATACAAAGAGTTTTTGAAAGAAATGGAAAATTGGCAGGTGGCTTTAACCTGTCCACTCTGGTCCGGTGAAATAAGGGTGTTAGGAGTACGATAAACTTGTCAGCGAATCTCTTTCATCTGGAGGTGATGTAGTCAAGCCCCACTCAAACACCAGGAATAGTATACATATGAAGATTGGTAATGTGTAGTACATTAGAATTTATTGTGTGATCTCATATAAATCATGGATATGAATATGGATTATCATCATAAAAAAATATTCCATCAACCAAAAATTAAATAAAGGTGGAAACTGGACCAACCGTAAACACTGTTCTTTGCGCATCCCTAACCTATTGGTAACATCCACAATTCTATCATATTTAGCTGGTTAACAGCGTGGTATATTAGCTTAAAATAGATTCTAAAATTTGCTGAGTCACGTAAAGCCACTTGCACCCCTGTATGCCAGTAGGCCTCAAACGAGAGCCCCAGTTTTCAGCATATATTCCCAGCAACCGGCCAGATATCTAACCCTCCAATTGTTTGGATCTTTTATGCTTTTTTCCATGCATTAAGGTCTAAGGAGTAAGTGGGAGTGGACTCCTGCTCGGGCCCTGTATTGGTTACACGGGTCAGAAAGCGATGCTTCGATTAGTTGGTTGGGAAACCTGCAGGCCCAACTGTGCTATATCTTTTTAATTCCATTGGCATGGAACCTGCTCAAGGTCATTCTGCAAACTCCTTTAGCCTGCACAAGAAATAAAGCTAAACATCTCGCATCAAAAACAGTCTACACCTAGGACTAGCACACGAAAATTCTTCCAATGCACAAGCATCTGGTAACATGCATCAGGACCTGTGTCTCATGTAACATGTTCTAATCTGTACAATAGGAGTGCTTTCATAACACTGTGATGTAGCTGCACCTGTCCCTGGATCTCACCTTGCACCCCATCAGTGTCTGCCTGCACTTCTCTCCTCAGAGTTCCCTTGCCATCTCCTTGTCTGGGAGATGCTGCACTTCTCTCACTAGGCCCAAACTGCACAATGGTAGTGGTTGTACGTCTATCCCTCCTGTTACCCTTCCACACTGGTGCTTGCTGCGCCTCTGCCTAAGGCACTCTCTCAATGAGACGTGTATACACCGTCAATATATGGCATCATTTGTTTGCACTGTGCACCTTTTATTTAAATTGAGTGCAGATTTTAAAGCCTTTAACCAGGGATCAAGTCCTGAAAAAAGAAGGGGGGGGACTCACCAAGCTAGGCAGAATGATGTGACATCACAGGAAGTGACATCAAGGCACGTGACATCGCATGTGGCATCACAGGAAGGGGCATCACAATCCATGACCTCACAAGAAGTGACATTAGCTCTTAAGACCTCGCATATGTTTAGCAGGTCTATCATGAGTACATTTGAGCGCATTGCAATATTTAACAAATTAGATTTTGCATTGGGGTTGTGCCAAATATTGACGCAACCCCAACGCAAAATCTGGGCCTCAACATTTACATTTATTTTTTCTTAAACCCTGCCACAAAGAAATTGGCAACAGGGAGAAACGTGGCTGTAAATCTGTTCTGCTTAATTGGTTGCAATGTTTGTATTTTTAAAATATCTTATGGGGTTAAGGCACCTGCTGTAGAAATCCTTGTGTGCCAGCTAAATCTCAAGGAATAACAATAATGGTGAGATAACTCTGGAAAATACCGTATTTGCTGAAGAGGTCTATGTTTTGCCTAGTCCTAGTTTTGAATCAAAATAGCATAGAGGGTTAACGTCTCTTGCAAAGCACATTTTGTAACACGCAGATGACTGATTTTTATTTTATGTAAATGGGTAAGGCATTGGGATGAGTAGTGCAAAAGCGTTATAAAAGAAATAAAATAGTGGTATTTAAATTGTGATTTGTGTAAATGCTGGGGCGACCAACACATCTGACATTTGTATACAGCGACTGAGCAAAGTCAAAAGCATTTCTTACTTAAGTATCTGTGAAGTGATAACAAGCTGCAAGCCTTTGTTTACCCTCCATTTCATCTAGGTATGAGGCTCCCGATAGCTCCCAGCCAAGATACTCCAATAGAAGGAAGCTTAATGGCCCCTTAACTCCGGCTTTTATTATGGTCGAAGCTGGAATCTGATAAGCCCCTTCCCCGCCTGCATGTTGCTGCTCGGAACAAAAGCAGATAAAGTGCAGGCGCTGCTGAAAGTGTCCCAGTGTCAAACAAGCATTGAAAATGCAATAGGTCTCGCCTTTGATTAAGTTAAAGCCATTTGCTTTGCTAATGGTATTGTATTCTAGCTTTGCATTATTTAGTGTATATTAGTGATATGTTGTAGTTGTATGTAGTTAGAATTGCTTTGATAGCTGTGTAGTAGTTTAAAGCAAAGCGTTAGTAGGAAAAGAGCAGTGTTTTAGATTTGGGAGGTGAATGAATAGAAAAATAGTATGTGTTAATTTCATATAGTGAGGATTACAATAGCATGAGGCAGACGAAAGGGGCGAGGGGAGAGCAAATATATGCAAATATATGCACATATCACAAATATACACTAAATAATGCAAAGCTAGAATACAATACCATTAGCAAAGCAAATGGCTTTAACTTAATCAAAGGCGAGACCTATTGCATTTTCAATGCTTGTTTCTCTATCCGATGTGTCAGGACCCTAGATTTAACTGGGTCCGTAAAGATCTCTTTGGATATGTTGAGTACGGATCCGATCATTGGCAGATTTTGGACAGTGCACTCTGTGCGCAAAAGTGTTTCTACAAGGAAGTCCGTGTGCATTGGGAGCTTGTGGTACTCTGCCGCTCTCTGTATGACAATGTGGTATGAGGATGTGCCATCTGGTGGGGACAGTTTTGCTGGTACTGGCAGCTCCATGTCTGGGTCTGGTAGGACCACGTCATAGTCATCCCATGGGTCTGGAGAGTAGTGGGTGTCCTGTGTTCCCTGTGTCCCCTGCAAATCCGTGTTTTGGATCACAGGAAGAGAGTTCTTGTGGAGAGGGCAAGTGTGTTTGCGGTGACTCTGGGGGGCTGAAAGTCATTGGGCTTGTGGCCCTGTGCTCTTGTGCCACCCTTTTCGGCAGAGGCAGTGGCAAAGTTTGCACCTGTGCCTGTCTTTTGGCAATATCTTTGCGTTTTTCATGCATAAATTGTTGCAGTCCCTCAAAGGCAATGCCTTGTTCCACTGTTGACTTATGGGAGTCTTTTGTTTCTTCTGAACCAATGGAGTGTCCTCAAACTTTGTACAGCTTTGCTACCCCAGATGTTTGGCTTTTCTTCTGGCCAGAAGTGTGCCTGTGCTGTTTTTCAGTCCTCGGAGCCGAGGGCGGTTTCGATTCTGAGATGTTTGAGCGTTTCTTCTGATCTAACGTCTTTTGTGGGGTCAAGGTCTACTTCGCATCCTTTTGTGCCGATATGTCTGTCGGAGCCAATTTGTGCTTGGGTGCCGATGTGTCAGTCGATGCCGACTTGTGTTTCGGAGGAGAGCTGGAACCAAACCTGCGCTTTGGCCTTGTAGCCAGATCGGGATCAAAAACGTTCTCATCTCTTCTCGGTACCGAGGCGTGCTTGCGGTGCTGAGCCAGGAGGGTGTGGCGCACCGTGGCGTGGCAGAGATGGTTAGTGCAAAAATCTTTTTTACACGTAGGTCAGCAGTACTCATGGTGCATGGAGTCATCTTGGCCCTCAGTCAGACACGGGAATCAGCGTGGGCGATGTGGACCCCTCGACCTGTACCGTAGCGTGTTTGTCAGAGGAGGATGTATCAGACTTGATGTTGTGGGGGCTGGTGATGACCACCCCGCCTCCTACCAGAGCACTTGTCTCTCTCTCTGGGTCACTGTCATGTGAGAACTTACCCTCGGCCACTAGCTCCATGGTGTGCGCCAGGCGTCGACCCCTATAGGTCTGAAGTGTCTTTTTGCTCTTGACTAATATGCAGGCCGTGCACTCGACTTCTTTGTGCTCTGAGGATAAGTAAAAATTACACACTTTGTGTGTGTCGAAGTGTGCATTTCTGGGCTGCAACGGGGGCACCATTGAAAGAGATCCTTTTTCATCTCCATCACACGGAGATGGGCATTCTTGACAGGCGTATGTGTGTTGATTGCTGTGTAGTAGGTCCCCGGCGTCTAAGATCCATTGGTGTCGTTCACTGGTTCTCCGGTTCTCGTTTTCTCCGTACCGTAGGCAGCGTGGGCCTCGAATGCTAAAGCGCTCCGAAGCAGTCCATCTGAGCCCGATGGCAGAAAAAAACTTTAACAAAGGAACCCTTGAACATGTGCAATATCTTGAGGGGAAGGAGAGACGGTGCACAATGCTGATCATAAAACTTCCTCAAGAAAAACAACTTGTAGAGTCCGGGCCCAACACTAGATGACAGGAGTATGTGTATCTGCAGCTAACACATGCTACAAATATATTTATTTCCCCAAGATGTTTTGAGAACAAGTTGCGAGAATAACATACAGGAGACATAATTCTAGCGATGAGAATTGAGTTTTCCAAAGCATTATGTAAACATCACTGCAAAACAAAAGTATCAGTTATAAACATAAGCATAGAATCATCATGAACCTGCAAGCTTTCTTAGCTTAGAACTTATACTAAAACCCATATTATGTCAGTCCACCAGAGGCAGGGCACACAGACCATACATTGTGAAATTAAGTGTGCACTATCTCAAACACCTACTCTTCTCTTTGCTATTCACTTTGCAAGAGCACTGCACAACAAACTTTCATGTCATACAGCATTCAGAGTCAATAAGTGCAGCTCGTATGGGATGTTAGGATGAAATTTCTTACTACTGCATTTTCTGAACTGGCTTACAATAAAATAATGCATTCAACGTATGTTCCCCAGGCACTAAACACGAAAATATTCATTGCATATCTGTCTTAGAAGAAGATTCCTGCAGCCAAAGATTAATATCCAAAACCCACAATCATACTGTTATTGGTCTCAAAACCCAAGAAAAGTGACAAAAGTGGCAGATCCTTTAATCACACCCAACAACTCAGGAAATTACTCCCACCACTATTAATGAACACAAAATGCCATTTATGAAAAGACTGAACACCTACTCTACCAGAAATGATAAGCCCTTCAACAATTCAACAAATGTATAGGACTCCACTTGAGGCTACAAATGCCTTCCTCTCATGACCTACTATTCACACCTTTATCACATGCCCAAAGAAAATGCTGAACTATCCATCACTAAATCTAATGAACAGTTTAATGTTAATTCTGGCACATACAACCTCCTGTGATGTAATGTGCAACATCGCCAGCAGGTAAAGCATCAGTAAGAAAACAAACGATGGGGAACCATCAATAATATCTAGAAAGTTGGGCAGCTACATTAGTATGGCCCCATTCTATCTGTGGATGGTGCGCATTCTTAAACACAGGCAGAAAGACAGAGAAAGAAGTAAGATCAAGACATGATATAAGGTCATATAAATCACTCAAGATTTACAGACAGAATTAAAAGTGTATTTTAAAGGCTCTTTTGAGACACAGGACATTTTGAAGGTTATGATTGACTATTTAAAATAAGACTTCCTGACCTTCAGAATTACATTAATCTATAGCCTAGATGAATACAGATCCTTCTGAAACAAAGCAAGCAGTGTGATGTGAGCAAATATTTGCTGAGCTCGCTTACATTTGCTGGAACTAGACAAATTCTAATACCAGCACAAACTGAGAACCTATTTTTGTGTACTCTGGGTTCCTGCTTGCATCTTTGTGTGCGTTAATCAGGTTTCCTGTATTCTCCTTCCTGTCATCTTAGCATTCCTTACTCACTCCCCCTCTTGATCACACTTTTCTCACTGAACCAGTTGCCTCAGCATGAGCAGGCAGCAAGTATTCAAATAATAAAATAATGTTTTTTTTTTTAATTACAGAGACCATCAGGTATCTGGATTACGACTTAAAATGTGTGAGTAGCCTTTCTATGCAGGGGGTTGGGACATGAAATATAACAAAAGAAATACAGTCAGCTCCATTATGGCCTTGGTCAATAACACAGAAAACCACAAGAGTTGCCATCTCTATAGCTAACCAGCAGCAAAAAAACATTTGCAAACTAAAAGTAATGATATGGTCTCCTACTCCTTCAGACCTTGTTTCTGCTAAGATTGTGGTCGTCACAGAACACCAGAAGAGGAAATCATTGCATGGTGCAATTGTACCTCCAAACGCTTGTGGTTTCCAATGTAACAGAGGCAAAACATATTTGTGAGCTGGATTTGCATTTATAATGACTTGGGGTCCTTGCTCTAACCAGATACCAGAATTCATTTTCATCTTACTGGGACCATCAATAGGCTTGTGGGTCTCAGTGTATCAAAGAAAGGCCAATATCATACCATTTTTTGTGGCCAACGGCATCTGGTATCAATTGTATCTGGAAAGGGGACTAAGAAACTGCTTACAATGTATATCTTTTAGCTTGCAGTCTCTGTTCTCTGAGGATCACTTATACTGAAAAGAGGACTTGTTACCTGCAGCGACTGCAGTTCCAATGACCTGCATTGTAGACCGATTACTTCCGGACCGCCTGCTGATGTTGGCCTCTGAGGTGTGATTTTCAATTTTATGCTCCACCTTGGCAAGTTCCCTTACCACGTCCTGATAACGCTCCATGAAGATCAGTTCACCATAGCAGGCAGAGGATTCCAAATTGAACATCAGAACCACCTGCAATGTTGGAGAAACCTTTTGAATGATGGCAATCAGCGAACATAGAAAAGTTCCTTTCTAAAAAAAAAAAACACCAATATATAGGCTACTGGATGTCTCCATATCTATACGTTTAGTGATTTACACATAATTTTAAATGCATGAATCATAACTTCAAATTGTTGATCTGCAGGGATGCACAGACCAAGCTCAGATACATCACTAGATCCACTGTAAATGGACAGCACTCATATGCGAGACTACACCATCAAATGTCACAATTCAATACAAAGCAGACAGACATAAGTGGATGATAATTCTCTACTTCAAGGATCAAGAACTAGGCCCTGGAGAAGGGACACATTTACAAGATCCCTGAAGGCAGGACCAGCACTTTGAATTCCTTGTTCATGTAACTGGGCAGTGCCCCACTCGTATACACATAGGCTTTAATTTTGTTTTGATAGAATATGAAACTGACTAACAAAGAAGAGTCCTGTCTTTTAACTACTATACATTTATGCCATTTCCATTTTAACGCATCCCAATATATTTGCGGTTGTGTCAGTTTGGTGCAACTAAACTCTTTCAGGGACATCAATTGGTAAACACCAGACAATCTTGATTATTTCTGTTGACTGACCGGTTACTTTATAAGACCTGTTCAAGAAGTAAGATCTGTGTATCCTCCTCTGTGTTTTATGGTGATGCTATAGCCTCATTAATTTATCCATTGTCAATGCAATTAATCTGTACTTTTTAATCCCCTATTGCCAGGTTTTTTACGAAATTGTAGATTAAAACTACTTGCTGATTTCGCCCACAAAGGTGTTATTATATTCGGTGTTCCATTATGGCTTCTCTAAAGCAAAGTATAGTTTGCAATTATCATGCAACAAGTGTACACAAGCTCAAACGAGTAATTGGTTGTGGTGGGATCTCTGTGATCATTAACTCTTCATAAGTGACTACTGCCAATCAGTCTCCTGCAATCCTTGTATGCACCTTACTAAATATGGCAATTTAAACATCTGTGAAATGGGCTTCCCTCAAGCAAACAACGTAGCAGAGCGATTAAATCATAAACTTCCAGACTGTGTTTGTGGGGGAGATGGGTAAGTGGGATTGGATGAATATTAGTTTTAAAAATGGGGCGATTGTTTTTCATATGGTGGTTCTGATGCATGTACTGTACCTCCACCTGCATTTGTTAGGCTTCAGTCTGTCTTTGAGGAATGCTCACCAGCAAATGGTATGACATACATATGTTGCAGAAGCAGGACTTTTTCTAAAGGGACTTACACTGGTGGCACTGCCAAGAAGGTGTCAGTTGTCTCCTGCATGGGTCTATGCCCGCACTTCTTCAAGTGCATTTGAAGCTGCTAGGCTTGGAGGTCAACTACTGACAAATAGATGCATACAGCTTTTGGGCATTCTACCTACAAGTTACTGGAACGTGTTACTACATCTCTATTTAATGGGTGAGAGTTTGCTGGACCTAGCAAGAGCATAAAACTTGAAGGGAAAGAGCCTATTTGACAATATTCCAAAAGGACGTAGGATGTTCATGTGTCAAAAAGGCTAATTAGCATACTAAGGAAATAACTGAAGGAAAATGTTACTTTGTAACTATCTGTTTGCAGCCTGCAGTTCTAAAGATTCACATGCTCTGCATACTCCTGCCATCTAGTGTTGGGGAGTAATCTTGAAGGCATTTTGGTCACAAGATATCCCATGACCCTTCTCTTTGCCCGCAATGCACCAGGACCAAGACTCCACTTTGCAATGTCAGTGGAGTGGAGTGATGGCAAACAGAAATAATGTACTGTGAAAAGGTGAGACAAAACATTCAAGATCATGCTTTAGCACCACAAGTTACAGAGTAACATTTTCTGTTCCCTCCATGTGTGGCTGTAGCTACAGATGTTCTGCATAGACAGTAAAGCAGTTCCTCCTCTAAGAGAAGTCTAGCGACCAGATGATGCAGATGCTGAGTTATCTATACAGTAATTCTAAAGTGAGAACCTGGCCAAAAGGCAGAGGAGCGCTGTACATGGTCAAAGATCAGCATAAAGTCAAAGAGTATTAGGAGTTGTAGCCGAGTTGTGAACGGTTGATGCATTGTGATGTAGTGTTCTTTAAAGGGGTGAGTCTTCAACTCTCCTAAATAGGAGCGGCAGCGTTCCTGTTGGATACAGGGATGTTCCAGATCCTGGGTACCACCAAGATGGTGAGCTTGTCTGCAAGGTAAGTGGGGGTGCTGGTAGTTCTAGTATTGCAAAAGATGCAGCTGGTTTTGAAGATGGCGCTTGCCGGCAAGGGGAACCAAAGGAGTTCGCTCAGCATGGGGGTGATGTGACCATATTTCATCAGGCTTTGGATGAGACATGCTGCGGCGTGTAAGATGCCTCTATGGGGGCCAGTGCAGTGTCTTGGAAGCTATGGAGCAAGGCATTACCACCATTCAGATGCGAGAGGAGAAGGGCTTTACAAGCATTTCTAAAATAGGTTTCTGGAAGATAATGGTATGACTTTATTTGGAAACAAGAGCTGGCACTAGGCCGTCTTTACTTTTTATCACAATGTGTTCTTTTTATTATTATTATTATGTAGCTTATAGAGCGCGCGGCTACCCCCAACGGAAGTGTCCCGGCGCTAGTGACAGATAGAAAAAGGGAGGATAGGAGTTGGATTGCCACGGGTGCTAAGGAAGACTGAAAAGCCATGTCTTCAAGGATTTCCGGAAGCTTAGCTCCGTGTTGGCCTTTCTGATGTGTACAGGCAGGGAATTCCACAGAGTTGTGGTTCGGACTGTAAAGGATCTTCCTCCTATTCTAGCCTTAGCGAAACGAGGGGTGTTAAGGAGTTCAAGATGATTGGATCTTAGGTTTCTTGTTTGCTGAGATTTACGGATTCTTTTCCGAAGATAGAGGGGACCACTTCCGTTTATTGCCCTATAGGCAAGAGTAAGCGCCTTGAATTCTGTGCGTTTTTTCACAGGCAACCAATGAAGACTGCGTAGATGGGGGGAAATATGGTGCCTTAGAGGGACATTTCTAATAAGCCTTGCGGCTGCATTCTGTATTATCTGCAATTTCCTGAATAAATACGTTGGTAAACCCAGATAAAGACTATTGGCGTAGTCCAGCTTTGATGTTATAAGTGCATGGACAATAGTTTTCCTGCAGTCCATTGGTAGGAAATGAAGAAATCTTCGTAGTGTCTTCATTTTCCAGAAGCAGGATGATGATACAAGTCCTATCTGGGATTTACATGAGAGAGTGTTGTCCATTTTAAAGCCCAGATTCCTGGCTGAGGACACAGGCTGTGGAGGGGGATTGAGCTGTGAGGGCCACCAGAGATCAGAATGGGGGGGGGAAGGCTGATTAAAAAACAAAACCTCAGTTTTGTCGGCATTCAGCCGTAGGCAATTCTTAGTCATCCAGGTAGATATATCAATCAGACACTGTTTAAAATGTGTAAATGCGGCCTCTGAGTGGTCTCTAAAAGAGAACACTAGCTGGGTGTCATCGGCATACGAGACGACACCCACGCCATGTTGCTCTATAAGTGTGGCTAGGGGCGCAAGGTAAACATTAAAGAGAGTAGGGCTGAGAGCCGAGCCCTGAGGGACTCCACAGTTCACACAACGGAGTGATGAGACATAGGGGTGCAACCTTACTTTCTGGGACCGCCCCTTAAGAAAAGAACTGAACCAGGCCAAAGTGGTCTCCAAAACTCCCAGTTGCCTGAGCCTGTCAAGAAGGATCTTATGTGACACAGTGTCAAACGCTGCTGACAGGTCTAACAGTACCAACATTGCACAGCTATTCTTATCTAAGGTTTCCCGGATTGTTTCAGTTACCTCCAGCAGAGCTGTCTCGGTGCTGTAGCCAGCTCTGAATCCAGACTGAGAGTCGTGTAGTAGTTTATTAGTTTCTAAGAAGTGGGACAGCTGTTTCTGAACTTCTTTCTCAAGAATTTTGGCTGGTGCTGGCAGGAGGGAGATGGGTTTGAAATTTTTTAGTACAGCTGGATCAGCATCTTCCTTTTTGAGGATAGGTTGAACAAGTGCAGTTTTCCAGATGGACGGGTAAGTGCCTGATTTTAGGGAAGCGTTCCAGAGCTGATTCAGTGGAGGGTTAATCAGTGGGGCAAGTAGTTTAAAATACCTAGCGGGGCAGGGATCCAAAGGGGATCCAGATTTTATTTTCTCCAACTGACTAAGAGAGGAGTCGGAGTCAAAAGGGGTGAATTCCGACCATGTATTTGTGGGGGGTGTAAAGGGAATGTTGGAGGTATAAATTTCCGAGAATGAGGAGTAAATATCTTGAATTTTTTCCTGAAAGAAAATTGATAGATTCTCACAGAGAGTGTCGGACGGGGTTATATTGCTTTTCATTGTCTCTGGTTGCAAGGAGTCTTGAACAATTTTAAAGACTTCTTTGGTTGAGCTGTCTGATTGTCTAATTTGATTGGCAATGAAGTCCTTTATGGAAATGCGTTTGAGCCTGTGAAAGTGCTTGACAGCCTTCCTGTAGATGTTTTTCATCTCAGTGCAGTAAGTTTTGCGCCAGATCCGTTCGAGCTTTTTACAGCGGCTTTTTTCAGCTTGTAGTTCAGGTGTGAACCAAGGAGCTGAAGGTTTGTTCCTAGCTGATTTCATCACTTTCATAGGGGCTATTTTGTCTAAGGCAGTGGTGACCCAATAATTAAAAATTTCCGCATCCCTATTAGGTTCTCCAGTAAATAGTAAGGGGGTGTTGAGTAATACAGGGCCCATAGTTTCAGGGGTGATTTTCCTCCAATTTCTTCGAACATCATATTTAATTTCCCTTTGGTAATGGTTTGTGATGAAGGTTAAATTGAAGGGGATCAGACTATGGTCCGACTATGCAAGATGGATGGGAATCTCTGTGGTAAGGGATGAGATATTGGTAAAAATAGGATCAGGGTAAATCCAAGAGACCCGACATTAAGTGAAAATTAGGGTTCACAGCTGTCAAGTTACAGGTTATTGAGTCAGGTTTACACTGTATTTTGTTAGTTGTTCTTGGCAAATAACAGGATTTCTGTCCTGGTTGGGATGAGCTTCACGTGCGCACCGCACATCCAGGTCTGGAAGAAGTGCAAGCAGGTTTTGAGCTCCTCACCAGCTCTCCCTGCCGCCTGTCCATGCCGCGACTGCCAGCCTGCCTTGCCAGTCCTCAGTACCCTAGGCTCAGCCCCTAGTTTTCTGTGACCTAGGGCCAGGACCAGCACTTTGCCATTTTCACGCTCCGCCTGTGCCGTTTTTTCCGCTCTTCCTGCCCACCGCCTCCCCAGTGCCCTTCTCAGGACCTATTTAATGGAGGCCGCAGGGTGGCCACTGCAGCGGGCGCGCCACTGGCATGCCAAAGGCAAGCCTCTCTACGCCCGTCCATGCCTGGATTGCGCCCAGCGCCAGGAACCCTAGTCCTCCCGTGACCCTCCACTAAACCACCAAAGAGCTCCTGGCCCTGGACCCTAGACACTGAAATATAAACTGCTGCACCTCCTCCCCGCAAACAATCAAAGGACCCTTAACCTGCTGCCACTGCCGCTTCTCCTGCAACATAGGACTGCCAGTCCACACAGGATTCCACGTCACATCTTCCCGGAAGACCACAAACAACCCGGAAGCGCACCATTGCATCTTGCTCAATGAAAAATCCCAATGCAAACAGGCCACAGAAATCTGGGACACCATCACCACCCTCACCCCATCCTCGCCTTCATCAACAAAACATGGCTCAGCCCCTCCTCGAACCCCAACATTGCCACCGCAAAACCTATCGGCTATTAGGTGATCCTCGGAGACCGCACCAACAAGCACGGTGGAGGCATCACCATCATCTTCAAGGAAACCATCCAATGCATAGCCACCAACGACGACCACACTACCCTCATGCAACACCTCAACTTCCAGCTACAGACCGATGACAAGACCATGATAAGAGGCACCCTTGTATACAGGCCCACAGGACCTTGATCTGCGACGCCATCTTTAACCTCATTGCCCCCCTAGCCATCGACTCCTAGCACTACATCCTACTCGGCAACCTCAATTTCCACATCAAAGACCACAACGACGCCAGCTCCACCACCCTGATGGAGAACCTGAACAACATCGGCCTCACACAACTGGTCACCGAACTCACGCACAGAGCCTGACATACACTCAACCCCATCTTCATCTCCAACAACGGATTCAAGTTGAGCCACGTTACAGAACTCACCTGGTCCGACCACACCATCACCCACTTCACCATCTCCTGCGCTCAGCACACCATCACCAAACATCTCAAGTCTGCCCATAGCTGGGGCAAGGTAAAACAGACTCAGTGGACTCAAGCTTTCAACTATACCCAACCCAAACCATCATCAGACTTAGAACAGACCGTCCAGAACTTCTCCGCATGGATCACCAATTGCACTGACAGAGTCGCCACAAAGAAACCAGCTAAAACCAGCACAACCTCAAAACACACCAGCTGGTACACCCTTGATCTCAGAACCACCAAACGCAACTGCTACCGACCATTCCACAAGGTACCATGCCGGCAGAGCCGCTCACAGAGGAGCCCTCAGCAATTACCACCTGCGCACCAAGGAAGTCAGGAGAGAAGCCATCACAGCCTGCATCGACACAGCAGCCAACCACATGAAAGAACTATTCAAAATAGTCGAGGAATTGTTCAACCCAGCAGCCACAGAGAACACAATCCACCCCCTCTCAAGAACTCTGCAACACCCTCTCGGACTATTTCCACAACAAGATTGCCACCATCTACAACAACTTTGACCCCCCCACCCCACAGATCTCAACGGCCTCGGACAACCAGCACACGCCAGCCGAGTGATCACCAAATGGTCTCCACTCACCACACAGCCATCATGTCTTCCATCCACTCAGGGGCACCCACTGACTACTGTCCCAGTCTTTTGAACCTCAGAACCGACCAAATCAGCTCGGAACTTACCAGCATCATCAACACCTCCATCTCCATTGCAGCCTTTCTGGACAGATGAAAAATGCAGAAAGGTCAGACCCCCCCCCCAAAAAAAACCCTCCTCTCACCCCAGCGAACTCAACTATTGTCAACCGATCTCCTTTCTTCTTTACCCAGCCAAAGGACTCGAGACGGCCATCAACCGGATCACCGAATACCTAGAACAAAAGAACCTTCTTGACGCCTCCCTATCAGCATTCCATGCCAACAACAGCACAGAGACCACGCTGATCGCTGGCACAGACTACATCAGAACCCTCCATGACCGCAGGGTGACGGTAGCCTTGATCCTCTTCGACCTCTCTGCTGCGTCCGACACAGTATCACACCACACCCTCATCAACAGACTCCACAACATCGGCATACAGCAAAACGCTCTCAAGTGGATCGCATCCTTCCTTACAGGATGCACACAGAGCATCCGGCTGCCACCTTTAACCTTTGAACCCAAAGACATCATATGCGGCGTACCCCAAGGATCTTCCCTCAGCCCCATGTTGTTCAACACCTACATGACCCCACTCGCAGACACTGTCAGATCCCACGGCCTCAACATAATTTTTTTCTACGCAGACGACACTTAACTCATCCTCTCACTCACCGAAGACCCTGCCACCACCAGAACAAACTTCCGGGACGCCATGACCAATGTAGCCAACTGGATGAGAACCAACCACCTCAAACTCAACTCTGACAAGACAGAAGTACTGATCTTCGAGAAGAACACATCATTGTGGGACCATTGCTGGTGGCCGGCAGAACTCAGACCCACGCCAACAGACCACGCATGCAACCTAGGCATCATGCTAGACAGCAAACTGACCATGAAACGACAAGTCAACATTGTTGCCTGCTCTTGCTTCCGCACTCACCGCAGAATCATCAGATGGATCCCAGTTAAAACCATTTAGACCGTCACTCTGGCCCTGGTCACCAGCTGCCTAGACTATAGCAATGCACTCTATGCCAGCATCCCCACCCAGCTCCTCAAGAGACTCCAGACCATTCAGAACGCTGCAGCCAGGACTCCTCAGGACCTCCCCAGACAGACCCACCTCACAAGCCTCCACTGGCTCCCCATCCAGAAGAGATACCAGTTCAAGATCCTCACACACGTCTAAAAAGCCCTACACGATCAAGGACCAGCCTACATCAACCACTGACTCAACTTCCATCAACCCATAAGACACCTGCGCTCCCCCTCGCTAGCCCTTGCGCACACCCCCCACATACGCTGCAGCCGCATTGGGGGCAGTTCCTTCGCATACATTGCCTCCAAGACCTGCAACGACCTGCCCCTCCACCTCTGGACTGCTCCCTCCCAGGCAGACTTCAGAAGGAAGCTCAAGATCTTGCTTTTCAACGTAGACGCCAAGTGCCCAGATACCCCGCAGGGTGACAGTACCGCGCTCTACAAATGCTGATTGACTGATTGAGATGGTATATGTCTGAAGTAGGTGATACTTTCAAGTAGAGTTGTGTATCATCGGCATACTGGTGAATATTATTGCTCTTATCTGTGAGTACAGCACCAAGCAGCTTTATGTAAAGGTTGAAGATGACAGGAGACTGTATGGAGCCCTAGTGGACTCCATAAGTGATTAGGATCTTTTTTGGCCTGATGGTGCTCATGTGAACAAACAAGTGTTGGTTGGAAAGATAGAAGGATAACCAGTGACTGACGCTGCCCATGAATCCAATTCAAGAGTGCATACTAGAGTGGAACGGTCAACTGTGTAGAAGGCAGCTGAGAGGTCCAGCAATATCAGGAAGCAGGGATCATCGGCATCTGTGGCCACGAGGGCGTTGTCTATGATGTGTAAGGCAGCGGTCTCCATGCTGCAGAGTGATCTGAAGCCATATTGGCAGTCATGCAGGAGATAGTTAGCATCGAAGTGATCTTGAAGTTGAATACAGACTGCTTTTTTGCTTTTTCAATTACCTTGCTAATGAATGGTAGGTGAGCAAGGGCTGGTAGTTGGCAATGCCGTTAGGGTCTAGTGTAGGTTTCTTTAGAAGTGGGAGGATCTGGCCTGTCTTGAGAGATCTGGGAAGGTGCCTTGAGTGAGGGAGGCATTGTCAAGGCTAAGTAGCGGTAACAGAGTGTCCGCAGAGAGAGTTCTGATGAAGGATGATGGTAAGACATAATCTTCATAAGAAGTTGTCGGGTCTGGTGGCAAAGTGGACTGATGTGTCCATTGTAGGGGCCTGTGTTCCACCTCATGGTCACAGGTTCAAATCCTGATGGGTCCACTCAACCTTTTCTCCTTCTGAGGTCGATAAAATGAGTACCATTGAGTTGGGTAGCAATAAACATCTGTTATTCAGCGCCAAGATACCCTTGGGTGAACGTGTGCTTTACAAATACACGTTATGTTAAGTGGCTTTGAGAGGCATGAATATGTCAGCAAGATCTTGGAGCTACAGAGCTTTGAAGGTTGACCATAGCACGATTCAATGGGAAGAGGTGGGAGTAAGAAATGAAGCACGCTTGATGATGCTGAATTTTCTGTATTAATTGAAAATGGCTGATGGCAGGCTAATGGCATTGCACTTTTCTGTGGAGTAAGGAATGGGTCTGTCCGACAAGGGGTTGATATAGTGCCCGATTGTCTTTAATAGCATTCTGCTTCTGTTCGTGGCTTCATTGACAGTGGTGATATAGTACTGTGCTTTGGCTGATGTGATGAGCTATCTGCGTGTTTTGCCTAAGCGGAACTTTTGTATCCAGAAGTCCTCTGGAGTTTCCGGTCTTTAGAGTACTAGGGTGCTGAAGGCTTTGGCTTCAACTTGTAGGTTGCAATGAGGGGGTGGATGTTCACATAGTTCTCCCGCAAAATGGGGAAGCTGTTTAGAAGGGTGTTAGCATCAGACGTGGAGCTGATAGGGTGAGAGATGAGTTTACTCATTAGGTTCCTGCTCGAAGGAACGAGTCGGACTCCAACTAGAATTAGCACTTGCAATTTTCCAGTCACGTGACACACAGCGCGAGTGAGCCGAGCCAAGCAGAGGAGCGGAGGGGTGGAGGAGCGGCCGCGCGGCTGTAATCCAGCATATCTTGCAAATCCTGCTAACATCAGCCGAAATACCTCCCTTGAAGGTCACCAGCGGGAGGCAACTCCGGGAGCTTCGGGAGCATCTCAAAGCCGCAGTGGTGGAAAACGGTGGAAACGGCTGCGGGGGTAAGCGTGAGAGCAGAGAGCGCGGCCGCCATTAGCAGCAGCCGCTGAGTGCGTGCCCAGTGAGTCCGCGGAAGCAGCCCAACTAGGTTGGGTGCGGCTTGCCAGAGTGCCCTGCTCCTGCCCAATTGCTCCCCCTCTCCCTATTCTCACCAGCTTACTCACCATCACTCAGTCTTAGAGCTGAACTTGAGCCACGGACAGGCTCTTCACCACTGAGGAGATCCAAGTAGATCTCTGCTGAACTTGTCGGCGTCACTCCCCTTCAAGCCCAAGCCAAAGCCTAAGCCCTCAGGTTTGAGGGTGAAAATCGTGAGACAAGGTGAGACACCGTGAGCTTTTGTGAGCCAGCCAGCGCAGCGCAAAAATCTGCAACTGCAAAAAAAAAAAAAAAAAAAAAATTCTGCATTTTCTTTAATTATTATTAATTAACTTGGTTTGGCCCCCCATCCGCCAAAAAGAAAAAAAAAACTCCACGCCACGCGTCGAGATCCCCTTGACCCTTGCGTTAGCAATTAATGAAGTAGGCAGGACTCGTGGGGAGCACCCCTGAGGTCCTCAGCCGCTAAACTAGCCGCTAGACCAGGCGCCTCCACCCCCCGCACTCGCATCAGAGCCCTCCCTTGCACCCAGAGACGACCAACCACCTGAGGTCTGAGGCTCGAGGTAGGAGCCGAAGTAAACGGGCAGAGGGGCAAGGAGGTGTGTGGCTACGGCTTAGCTAAACTACTCAACATCATAGCCAAAATTCAGATACAAACCAGGTAACAGGTACCATTCAGGCAAACAGATAATTCTGTGCACAGCGCAAGCCAAAGGGAACAAGCATTGGCATAGCCAATAGGTCTCGCCTTTGGGACCTTATAAGTGTTTAGTTAACCAGCACAATATCCTTGGTGCAACAACATCAACTGTTGCATAGCTAAACAGTTATAAGGTCCCAAAGGCGAGACCTATTGGCTATGCCAATGCTTGTTCATTAATAGTACTTACAGGCGGGAATGTCCATATCCCAGAAGTCCGTTGCTGGCAATACGTTGCAATATCCGGTGGAACAACTCATTACCAATACTAGGGTCATGTGTAAGGCTACTTCAGAGTGCGCGTTGCCATTTACACGTCAGAGGCATCCACAAAGGCTCACTGAATAAAAAAACCCTCATAATAAGCCGAGCAGCACCTGGAGACATGTTCTTCAGCCCCTCCACACCGCACTTAACACTAATACTGTGTTTAGGACGAGGCTAAACATCCCAGGAACCGCTGCCAAGGTCAACAGTGTGAGGACCCTAATTGTGAGATGCCCGACAGCAACTTACCACCCAGGGCAGGCGGAAGGGTGGGAGGTGTGGGGCGGCAGCAACAGTCTCGTCAAAACGCCCCACGGTGCTGCTGGCGAACATGAGAGCGGAACAGTGCAAGAGAGGGGTTCGGTTACACGTGCTCGAGACATGGAAACAGGCGACCATTAACGCCCCCACAACGTGTAATACTGGGCAGTCAGTACCGGCAACTACGCATGCGCAGGTCGTGGGAGGCAACATAACACGACTGCTCCTGGGGCGAAATGCAAGAGATGCTTTATCCATCAACTCTATACCTAGACCCCCTCCACACACACAGCTTCTGCCTTTGTGAAGGGGTCCCAGAGGCCACTTGAGGCAATTGGGCAGGTGCAGAGAACCTGTCTGTACCTCCGAGTACCAGCATTTGTCAGTGGAAAACAGGTGTTTTGGAATAGTGAGTAGCTGCTCTTTCAGACTGAGACGTCACGAATTGCTGCCACCTTGGCCGACATGCTAAGTCTCTAGCTTTACTGGTGGTCAGTGTTTTATTTTTGAAGTAAGGTTAACACATACAGCTGTTGTCCGGACCACACCCGACTTGCGACCCCCTCGTGTGCTATGTGCAACAGAATCGAGAATACTGTTCTGTAATAGGGTGTGGCCAAGGTGCGCGTCCGGGTTGTTAAGTAAATATAAATCCCTCGCTATTAGCCCAATATGCGCTAAGATTTTGCACTACAGACAGAGCATCTTGGTTTAGATCTGCACTATTCTGGCAGCTCCTCATGCCGACAGCCTGAAGGCCGGATTTGGCCTCGATGTGTATTAGACCGCAGCATCCCGGGACTACTAACTAGTCCCAGAATGCAAAGAAAATCCTAAACTGGAGCAGCGAGTCATGCGTGGACTTTGGAAAAGAGGCCAGCAGCTGTAAAGTTAATGGGGCTAGATTTGATGTTACCTTTTTGGTGTGGGGGTAAAAGTCCCAGCATGCTTAAATAAAGTCTGACTAAAAATACAATAGCGCCGACAGAAGCAGGATATTTTGATGGCAATATGCGCTAGTTCAGGTTTCTTACCAGAGGCGGGGCCAATGATTTGCACACTTCTGTGAACCGCCCACCATCCCCCACCCCATGTGTCCACAGAAGGCACCAGTCTGATCGAAGATCTGCAATGCAGTCTAGACTTTAACACACACGCTATAGCAGTTGTGCAAGGTTGTGATGCGACCCGCTAGTGGAACCAAAGCAGACCCGACGATCACACCAGGCCCCACAAGCAACAGCTCCGACTACAACATTCAGGTTTTTCAACAGATTTCTCTCGCTCGCCCCTCAAACACAAAAAAACACAGGAAAAACTAAAGCATGCAACTGTTCGAACAGTAAAGTACATGCAACATCAAGACCCAAAAAAATCCCAAAAAAACCAAAAATTTTAAAAACCGCTTTGCTGTACTAATGTACCGAACGCCCATCGCAGATGTGTGATATCTTCCACGATGATTAGTATTTTGAAAACTCTTAAGTGTGGATAAAACTTTAAACGGGCGTTTTAGATGTTTGTGTTCCATTTACGCATATATAATACTTGCACATTAACTAGAAGCCTTTTGAGTTAGAGGAGTTACGTTATGCAAAATGTAAATATCTAATACTATGCCTGTGTCCACGGCACTGTGCCCCTCCAAAACCCTTTCAAACGCTACTAACAGCAGTTGACCAGGAAGGGTCACATTAGGAAACAATACTTAGCTGACTGTAAACAAGCTGGCCGCTAGGTGGCGCCAGAGCGCAATATATTTCCCACACACGACTAGTCAATCAGATACAGCAATGAGAGGACAAGCACGCAAGTGGTGCGCGCGCGCCACAGCGAGACATCTGTTTTGCATTATCGGGCACGATAATTGCAAACAGATGTCTGCCGCGCGCGTAACCGCACGGAAAAGGCCATGACGCACGAGCGTCTGGTCAGCTTTTCAAACCCCCTAACATAAAGTCTTGCCAGAGCAGCGCTTGCGCGCTACTCGAGGCTCGACCTAAAAAGGCGTTCAAAGCTGTTTTAAATAGGAACTTCTTCAAGAAGTGAGAAGTGCACTCAGTCCCTGTGAACCGTGAGTGAAGTGCGAGCCCTGCGCAGCCGGACAGGGCAGCCTGCGGACAGAAGGGCCGCTTTGAGATCCGGGAGGACAAGATCAGAAATCAAGCCAAAGAAAAAAACTTGCCAGAATACAAGGAAGAATAGTAAAAGAGCCCCTCCCTCAACCACGGAAGAGACATAATTGGAAACAAACTTGGAACAATCATTAATATCGTCCCCAACGCCAAAAAAAAACCCAGCAGGCAGGAAAATAAAAATCAGCCTTCCTAATTTCTCCAGGGTTCCGAATTCAGGATTCTACCCCAAGCATTTAATCTCCAGCCGCACCTATATCTAACATGTCACTTGTGCAAACAAGTAACCTGCCAGAGGATAGCTTTAGCACCCCAAATATCCGGAAAACAGCCGGCAAACAAGTAACTGTGAAAGCACAAATAAATATAAATGCAAGTGAAGCACCACAAATAAATGCAAACGAAGCAGCCCTAGAAGCAGCACTAAATCAGCACACTGGGAGCCCCTCATTACCCCACCCCTCATCCTGGGGGCCTCAACAGGCGAAAGTTAAGTACCTGTTTTGTCCAAGGATAGCCTGGACAATAACTCTGTCGCTACTGGAGATGACAACGCTCTAGGGGATCTGTTAGAGGCTCTGCCAAAAGTCGCAGTGGAAACACAGGAATTCTTAATAAGCTCTTTTAAGTTAACACAGGAAGCCCAGAAGGAAGAAACACTTCCACTTAACGCAAAAATAATTACAGGGCTCCTCCACGATTATAACACTTTACTCTCTCCAATAAAGACTCGACCAGGGCCTGGTTTCATTACTCAGCACCGGTACTGTGCAGGACGCCAAGGAGGACAACATAAAATCGTTCCTCCACAGTTAATGCTTGCAGCTCACTAATTCTCCTTAGAGATGTGATATGAAAGAGGAAGGCTAGTTTCCAAGAAGAGAATTGCAAGACACAAGAATGCAGCGGTTAAAGGAAAGCCCAACAGTCTTGTTAGAACTATATATGGAGACAAATGTTGCCTATTTTGTATGTAAGCTGCAGCTGCAGCTGCCACTGCAGCTAAATGTAAACAAATAGAAGTGTATGCTAATCACACTTTCTGCAAGTGCAATAAATAGCAGGTGATATCTAGACAGATATTTTGAGAGGATCTACCTGATTTCCCAAACAATAATGAACAAATCTTTTCCAGTGTGGTGGATGTAGGCGGCTCATGCAGGCCTTCCATACACTACTCTGGCAGCTTAAGGTAATGAAATTCTAGAACCTAAGGTACCAGATTCAATTACCTGAGGTCTGGATGTCTGAACTTACCCTCATGTAGAGTCAGGAGATACGGCCTCAGCAGTAGGTTTACGTGTGGATGCACAGACATCACCAGAAGCCTCAAATACTAAGGCTGTCTCACCCATGTTGGTGCCATTAGAATGAGGGTCATGGATACCTGACTCTTCTTACTCAAATCCTGTGGAATTAGAGGAATACTGTAAGCAAATCTCCCTAACCAATTCACCCATAGTGAGTTGTCCATGGACTTTTGATCTGGGTGCCTGCAGGTGAAGTTTTGGCATTTTGTGCAGTAGTGAATAGTTCGATTGTGAGATTGCCCCATTTGTGAAAGTTTGTGTGAAGGACTTCCACTCGTGGACTTGTTGATGTGTCCTGCTTAAGAGGCCTCGAAATTAACTGACAGATGTTCTACTAGAGGTAGAATGCGGGTCCGAATAGCTAAATGCCACATCTTTTGGGTTAGTGCTGAAAGTTGGGACGAGCAAGTGCCTCTCTGCTGCTGGATGTGATACACTGTTGTCATGTTGTCCGTCTTTGCCAAGAATGTATTGCCTCGAATGAGAGGTAAATTGGTTTGAGAACCTATTTAATTGCAGGTATCTCTAATTAACTGATATGCCAGCCCAAACGCTCCTGCCTCCAGGTACCCTGTACAGTCACATGGTTGAAATGTGCTCCACACCTCATGAGTGAGGCATCCGTGGTAAAGATCACCTGAGCATGAGGGTCCAGAAAAGGTCTGCCTTGCAACAGATATTGTCGTTCTAACAAAGAAGAGTGTATTGTGTTCTGGGCTCTACCCACAATACATCGTCCTATAAACCTTTTGCCTGTGACCATTGCCTTGCTCGACTCTCTTGCAGTAGATGCATATGCAATGTTGCAACTACAAATAAACAGAAACCTTCCCTCACATGTATACCTCTAACATTGGCCATAAGTCCATACTTCAAGAAAACCCACAGACCAACGATATTTTTATAGAAAAATAATTTTTTTAAATTCATGCATTTATCAAAATATATTTTTTTCATAGTATTTTATGTATTTTTCTTCATATTCTTCACACAGAATTCAATAAAAACACGACAAAAGCCCAACATCATGATATCATGGGGTACCTATGTGTAAATATACATATAACCACCCCAGCCACCACATACAAAAGATCCAATAATCAATAGCAATAAGCCATACAAAACAGATAAATAACAAACAGCACATACAACAAAATTGACAAAAGCAAACAGGAAAAGAAGCGCCGACGCGCGTTTCGGAGATCCCAAGTATATATCAAACTCCTTCTTCAGGGCGCACTTTATTTAATCATTTTGAAGTTGACCATCATCTTGACTGTAAACACATTCTCATCAATTTGATGTAGATTTTTATAAGAAAAATTAGAGGGCTTCAATCACAATAAAATATTGGTTCCAAGTGGATTCCAATACACACAACGGTCAGATGGGCACAAGCGGTACACGCCACCACCGGTCAATGTTCATAAAACAGATAAAAAGTAGAATTCCCATAAGAGGTAGTACAGAGAATTTACTTAAAAGATGATGTATAAACAGTTCAGGTATCGTAGAGCCACAATAGTCATAACGACAATCTTAATGGGCATGATGTCTCTAAATTGCCGAGTACCGCGTTCAGCACTAAGCTAATAGGGCCAGGTACCGCCGAGAGAAACTGCCTCCTCGTGTACGGTCATGGATGTATCGTCCTCAATCCTACACCGCGGGGGTCCCAACTTGAAGTTGCGTTCACTACTTGGGACCCCCGGGGTGTAGGATTGAGGACGATACAATGGCAGCTTTGTCGAGAAGCACCTGTAATTCTTTCTACAATAGTCGTAGGAGGCCTTGACTCATTGCAAGGTGATGAGGTGGTATGTATGGTGGAGTGGTGTGAAACTCCAGTCAACACCCCTGCTGTACAACTGAGAGCACCCATGTGTCGAAGGGTATTTCCTCCCACTGTGGAAGTCTTTCCCAGACAGTTGTTGTGTGATGGGGGAATGATGAATGAGTCATTGCTTAGAGGTAGAGGCGCTTTTGAGGAGCCAACTCCATCCTCACCTCTGCTGTTGCCATGGTAGCCACCACTGCTGAAGGACATGGGCCTGTGTGTGTCCTGAAAGGACTGCTGTCAAATGTATTACTGTCTCTCAAAAGGAGTGGATGATTTCAGACCTCCTAATGCCTATGTGAAAGGCAGACCTTGGTGTTAAGAGTCTACAGTGCACCCATGGCTTTGGCAGTCTAAGTGTCCTTTTTAATTTTCTCGAGCATTGAACTGACTTCGGTGCTGAACAGATATTCTTCTCCATCGAACAGGACATTAATGATGTGGTGCTGTCTACCTGGTCTGAACCGCGGGCTTCTTCGCCAGGCCTGGCACCTGAGCAGGATATTGGTATTGATCTCTTTAGATGCAGTGTCCAATACACACTGAATTTTGGCGTTTGAGATTACCTTCACTCCTGCCACTAGCTCCTGCACCCATTTGCGAGAGCCTTTGGGGAGGTGCTTACCCAACTTCTCCATTTCTTCAGTCTAACATAATTGTCTATTCTCCACGGTGAGGCTACCTCCACATCGGCACTGATTTTCTTGCTCTCCTTATCTGAAGGAGGAACATTCCCTGTTGCCTGAGCTGAGGCCCTTTTCCCAGCCATTATGTACCACCAAAGAATCCAGCTGATATTTCTCCTGATATAAACTGGGTTGCCTTGGGCGGCCATATATTTCTTTTCGACATGTCAGGTGACAAATCAAACCTTTAAGGTTTCCTGTAGTACATTTCACCATGCTCAACAGAATTGGTAGGTACTGGCTACATCTCTCTTGGAGAGAGCTCCAACAAAAAAGTTGTCCTCTTCCTCTACCAAAGTATTCTTCTAACTTGTGGTTTTGCGCCGCCATCTTTATGACTGCATGGTATGGAGCGGTGTCATTTGGGGCAGGTTTTGACAGGGTAAGGCTCAAGGTCAGAATTGTCTTGAGGATCTATGGGGTAATTATCCAGCTGGTTACCTCAAGACTTTGTGTGAGTATCTCTTACTTAAAGGCAATGGACATGCTGAGTGACTGCTTTGCGCCTATACCACCTATAATACAATTGATTTTGTAGACTGATTATGGAACATGCACATACCTACATCCAACACTCAGCACCCAACACCCTCAAAGTCCTGAAACCACCCACACAACACTCCAAACTCGCATGTATGCTCCTCAACACTCATTCACTCAAACACACCACAGAGATCTGGGATTTGCAGCACGACAATGACTCTGACCTATTTTTCCTGACAGACACCTGCTTGAACCATGCATTGGCTCCTGACATCTGCATAGCCATTGCTCCTGGCTACAAGATTGCCAGACAAGAAGCCCACAGGCAGAATCCCAATCATCCACAAGAACACCATCGGCTGCACCACATCCACGAATATATTATCCTCCAACACCTGTCATTCAAACTCCACGTCATAGGCAGCTTGATCCTAAGTGACACACTCACCTACAGACCACAGAGACTGCGCACCAACTTCACCGACACTATAACGGACTTTGTCGCACCACTCACCCTTGATGCTAGCAATTACATCCTACTCGGAGACCTGACCTTCCACCTGGAAGACAACGCCGACTCAAACTCAAGAGCACTCATTGAAGACCTTGGAAGCCTGGGCCTCATCCAATGAGTAAAGGGACCTACCCACGTTGCTGGACACCTCCTCAACTCTATTTTCACCAACTTCGGCAAAATCAGAGCTGATGATCCTGCACCAGTTCCCTGGACAGATCACACCCTCGTCAAGTTCAGCATCCCTGTCCCGGTGAAACGCACACGCACCACCGCGAGAGCAGCTCATCCAAACTGGAACAGCATTACTGACAAACACTGGAACACTACTCTCGGACACCCGAACACATCAGCAGCCACCCCAAAGCCATCAAGAATTCCCTGGTACCTCTCAAAAGCAGCAATACACCAAGATCCAGACTCCAGGCCAGCTGGTACACGCAGGAACTCAGACTGATGAAACATCACTGCAAACAACTAGAGCGCAAATGGAGACAGGAGCATGTTCAAATCTGCCCTGAGACACCAGATCATGCAGATCAACAAACAAGCCGCTCTGGGCAGACTGCATCGATGCCAGCACCAACAGAAGCAAATAAATCTTCAACACTGTGAAAGATTTCACTTCACCATCAGCCTCCTCCAACTCGATCACTCCCTCGAAGGACTTCTGCAACAATCTGTCTTAATTTTTCAGAAACAAAATCACAGCCATTTACAGCAACTACAGCCTGCAACCGGAACTGACAGACCTCACCAAATGCCTCCTGATCTTATCCAGACAACCAATGCAAACCACATGGCCCCCCGCCACCATGAAGTCCATCCACTCAGGGGCCCCATCGGGCCCCTGCTCCCATCACGCGTACTCCAGTGGAACGCATCCCATCAGTCCCATGTTCACACTCATTCTGATTGCTTCCACCTCCTCCACAACCTTCCCAAATGCCTGGAAGCATGCAACTGTCCTCCCATTGCTGCAGAAACCCTCGGTAGACCCTGCTCACCAACTACAAACTGATCTCCTTGCTACCATTCCTGGCTAAGGTCTTAGACAAAATCATAAGCAGCCACCTCACCGAATACCTCAACGACCATCAACTCCTCAACACCACTCTGCCTGGTTTCAGTCCCAACCACAGAATGGAAACTGTCCTCATCGCCACCACGGATGATATCAGCATGACTCTGGACAGAGGAGACACGTATGCCCTCATCCTCCTGGACCTCCCTGCAGCATTTGACACCCCCCCCCCCCATCCTCATCTAAGGCCTACATAACATCAGAATCCAAGGACACGCACTGCTTCTTCCGGACAAAAAGGACCCAGTCAGTCAGCCTGGCACTATACACCTCGGGCGTCCATGACCTCACCTGCGGAGTTCGGTAAGGATCCTCCCTAGGGGGGCCCGACCCTCTTTAACGCATACATGATTTCTCTAGCCAGCATCATCCACTCTTACAATATCAACGCCCTCTCCTGCGCCGAAGACACGCAATTCCTTCTATCACTCACAGACAAGACGCCCAGTACGCGGATCAAGTTCAATGCCTACATGACTGAAATCACACTGGATGAAGACCAAGCTGAATTTCTGGCTTTTTGAATAGTCCCACTAGTCCTAGGTACGATACCCTTCTGGGTGATAGTTCGCTTCACAAATCTAAATAACATTAAAAAAAAATCTTCCACATCCACTAATATCACTTGTATTATAACAATCTTGCTTGCATCAGGATTATGTATTGATGTACATGATTATCAGGTATACATTTTTACTAGTCAAGTTTTAGGCCACCTTGTTTTCCTCCTTTGGCACCTATTAGCAAAGCCCTAAATGCCTTTATTCAAAATATTTTTTCTGTCATAATACAGTGCTGAATCTACTTAGATATTTTTGGAAAAGATGGTGACTGGGCACATACAATCAAGAAGCTTGCAAGCCCATTTTCAATTAGTTGCTTCTTTATAGCCACTGCTCATTGAATTTTACGTACTAGGGTGAGAGGAGATTTTCTCAATTTGGTTTTCTGCTTTTTAGGGCCTGCTATTTACTTAATTTAGCTCGACGATATTTACCTCTATGGCTCACTTAGGCCATTTCATTTTATTTTGTGCTACCCCCTAACTGCAGAATGTGCTTTTGTATTTGCGTCCTCCTACAGTTTGGAGCTTTTAGGGACTCTCCTCTGTTGTAACTTGTTCTCACCTTCTTATTATTCCCACCATGTATATGTCCTCAATACTGGCATTTCCTTCATGAGGCACCACAATCTGATATGCATCATTCCAAGGGTATATTGCAACACTCGTAGATGTGTAGGCACCGACCTTTTCAACATTCTCCTCTGTTGGATTTTGAGGTAGTTTGTATAACAAATCAGTAGCAGGAGTGTACAAAACCAGTGCAACTCGCCCATAGATGCACGATTTATCCAGCCTAATTTTCAGTACCCCTCGTTAATCATGCTTTTCAGTCACTTCCTTGGTGATGATAGTCCCCCAACCACCAAGTAAAGACAATACGCCACCAGGGAGGAGTCAGACTGGCTTTCCTTCGTGCGTCCTACACCTTAATCCACCTATTGTTTGCTAGCACAAAATCACACATGAAGTCATAATTGGCACAGAACAAAGCTCTTAACTACCTGATGTGCTTCTACAAAATTCCCCCTTAGGATGCAGGAAATAAGAAGAGATTCTGGCGGAGAAAGCATCATGGGAATAAGAAGATTCCTTTTGAGGGGCTGGAGACTGAATCCCAATTCGCTCATCTCAGAGACGGTGCTAGTGCTTCCCTCTGTAACGACAAAGAGATGATATTTGTTTGTACAGGACCAAACTGGAGACTTGTTGCCAGAGGTCCAATAGGCAAATGGTATACATATATTTGTTAAAATGCACATTACAATGACCTTTTATATGCTTTGCCTATATTCTAAGGCACTGCATCAGAAGTCTTTACCTATACACAGATGTCAATGGCTTCTCCAGAAGTTAACTCAGAACAAAGAGAGGGGAGCTTAATTTGTGTTTTCAGTACTGTTTATTTGGTTTAACAGTTATATAAACACAGACACAATCACCCACCCACCCAGTGGCATTCATGAAGCCAGGTGAGGAACTACAGGCAGTAGGTGTCTCCCAGATGTGATATGGGTGGTAGGTGCATATTTACTAGCCTTATCACAGTTCTGTTTCCCTATGCTGGCCTCTGATGGGCATGATCTCCTAGTGTCGTAGCGACTAAGTGGTGGTTTCCTCCTAGAGGAAACTATTCTGTGAGTATTTTCATGCATATGTTTGTGTGTGTTAATGTATCAGTGCTAGCTGGTGTGTGCATGAGTGGGCGGGATCCTGAACCACCTCCTCAAGAGTAAAAGGCTCTTTCTAAAATGATAAAACTATGTCTCTCATCAGCATATCGTACTTCTTGTTTAATGAGAGAGTGAAAGAGATGGCGAGAAGGAGAGAGAATGTTTTTAATAATGTAAAAGTACATGGGGGCGTGGCCAAGCCGTCGACCGCAATGGCCGCACGGCGTTGAAGCTCCGGCGCCCGATGCCTGTACCTGCCGTGAAACAGCAGCTTTTCTTCACAGCCACACGTAACAAACGCTGAAGAAGCCCTCCGGAACGTGCCGAGACTCATTCTAGACCGGAGAAGCAGTGCAGAAGATCTCCCCTCAGCCCCGAGCTACAGATGACGCCATCTGGAGGTGCGCAGCGAAGGCCCGGCCCGCCTCGGAGGCCCCGTGGAGACAGGGTCCACGGGTGAGCCTGAGGCCGGAGTTGCGGTACTCCGCCAGGTCCCGCCACCTCCCAGTGAAGCCCAGCCTGATTTTCTCGAGGAGCGAGCCCCGTTTGGGACACGGACGGATCCCGCTGACGCTGCCTGCACCGGAGGTCGGGTAAGTGGGAGAGGCGGGGGTGGCGGCCTGGGCCTAGTCGCGGCGGATTCCCATCAGCGCTGGTGCCGCTTGCCGCGGCTGAACTCTGCCGGTCTCCTGGGCCCCCCTGCGCTCTCTCATGTCCCCCCCTCCCCTTCCTCGGACACTAATGGGCGCTTTGGACGCCACGGGGGAGCACTGCCAGACGATGGCAGGCCGTGAGCAATAGCGTGGAGCGGTGTGCGCATAGGCCATTACCGGAGTCCCTGACCGGGACGGCCACATCCACTGCAGCTATCTCCGCACAGCGCCCACCGCCCACTGGGGGGACCATGCACCCCCGCTCTCCTTTTGTCACGACTGTCTCAGCCTGGGATCTGAGAATAGGGCCTGTAGAGCTGTTGGGCCAGACCGCTACCATCCTCCCTTGCGGACGCACACCGGAGGATCTGCGAGCTGGAGGAGGTGGAGTACGGCTCGGTCCCCTCTGCCCCCCCCCCCGCTACGGGGCCCGATCCCACCATTGCTGACCGGGGAGAGACTCAGTAACTGTCATCAGTGGCACGCCTGCGGGAACTTCAGTAGTGAGGAGGCCCAATACATTGCCCTACTCTGCAGCATCTACAGTTTCTGCTCCCGAGGTACCTCGACCTGGGGGGGGGGGGGGAATCCACCGGGCCGGGTAGCTTGTTCTAACCCTGCGCCTGCTGCTGGCCCTGGTGCAAATCCCTTGCTGGCTGATACTCCCGCTGCTAAGAACCGCGGCGATGGGTCGAGGAGACCCCAAACAGCGCAAAATTACCTTTGGCAAGATTGATACCGCTGACCGTACCGACCGCGACCCTGAGAGGGAGGACGGCGCAGATCGTACAGAACTCCCACAACCCATGGATGGGGCTGCTGCTATAATGGCAGAACTCTGTGCGGGATTCCGTGGCATAGACACGAGACTAGACACGCTATCCTCCAGGCTTGACAAAATGGGAGATCGTCTGGACAGGCATACCACCAGGCTCGATGAGGCCGAACAAAGAATATCTGCCCAGGAAGATCGGGCTACTGATACTACGCGCAGGCTTGAACGGGTGGAGAGTCTGTTGAAAACGGTAGCGATAAAGAATGAGGACTTAGAGGCCAGATCGCGCAGAAATAATATTCGCATAATGGGCCTTTCGGAATCCACAAACATGGGCCGCCCAGAACCTTTAATTGAAAACATGCTAATGGAACTATTCGGCGCCGAGAACCTCTCCAGAAACTTTGTGGTGGAAAGAGCACATCGATCCCGAGGGCCCCCTCCCAGAGGCCCACTGCGCTCCATTATAGCACCCTTGCTCAATTATAGGGGACTGTACTTTCCTTTTACCCCGGTCACATCATCGCAGTCCAGGAAGCTCAACGGAAATTGTTGGAAGCTAAACTACAACTTCGTACCATGGGTCTCAAGTACGCTATGCTCTACCCTGCAAAACTGAGAGTGTTGTTGGACGGCAAACCCCGTTTCTTTGAAAATGCCACTGACACTCTGGCATTCTGTAAGCAACGCCAAGGTGCGACACGCAGGAGCCCGGCGCAGTCCTCTGGACATTCCTCCCCGGACAGGCATTTAGCCACAAGCGCTGACCTCTTTACTACGGACTAAGAACTTAGAACTCTGTTTCTAGCATCTGTGTGTTGACAAAGTTGTTTTTCTTTGTCACTGAAATGTTGATTTCTCTACTGTTGGCGGATTTATATATGCTTGCAAAACTGTTCTGCTGCTTCGATTTTTCTACATCGCTAAAGTTATGTGGTTTCTAGTATGGGCATCGGACGTCCGAGGCGTTACCCGCCTCCCTAGGATGATTCCGATTTCAATTCTATTGGGGTTTTTCCTTTCCTTTTTTTTTCCGGGTTCTTTGGGAGGGACGAGGTTCACGGGGCCTTTGAGCCCAGGTGTGGGAGGTGGGTGGTTTTTGAGATGTATGTTTCTTGTGATGTTTTTGGATTTATTGCATTGGTATTTTGAGTGCTTCCCTTCATGTATGACCCCATGTAGGTTTCCGACTTCTATTGCTTCCATATGGTATTATGTATCCTGGCCAGGCGGATACACACCCTTTTATCTCTTGGTATGGCTGTAGCCCCTACGGTAGCTGTTAATCTTATCACTTGGAATGTATGGGGGCTTAATAAACCAAGGAAGTGTAAATTGGTGTTAGCATACCTCCAACGACATAATGTCAAAATAGCATTTTTACAAGAAACTCACCTCCCCGTACAAGTGACTCCTCCCTTCGCGTCCTCCTGGCGCTCTCATAGGTTCTTCGCTAGTTTTAGCACTTACTCTTGAGGGGTATGCCTTCTTATTCATCGTTCACTTCCGTTTACTCATAGGGAAACTGTAGCAGACGCGCACGGGAGGTACCTGTTGGTGCTAGGCACCCTGCTGAGCAGGAAGGTGCTGTTCCTCAATGTCTACGCGCCCAATGCAGACGATCCTAATTTCTTTGAGGAACTTCATGTCCTGCTTCATCGATGTGATTATGACACAATATTCTTTGGGGGGGGGGGGACTTAAATCTATGGCTCGAACAAACCCAGGACTCCTCTAACCCAACGGCCACTACCGAAACGCGCTCCCTTGGGGTGATGAAAGACCTCATGCATTACTTCGACCTGCGTGACCTTTGGCGCATACACAATCCTCTGTCCCCCGGATATACCTTTCATTCTGCACTACACTCCCCTCACACTTGCATAGATTACATATTGACAAACGCATTGGGCTGTCAGTGGACCAGGGGTATAGACACACTTCCGCGTACACTGTCGGATCATGCACCGGTGCTGCTCCACTTACAAGTCCCGCACTCGGCTGGGTGGAAACGTAGATGGTCGTTTCCAGCATCCGCGGTGCTGGATGAGGTCTTCAGATCGGAATTTCAGGAGGCTATTACTGAATATTTTGACCTGAACACGGGCACGGTAGAGCAATACTCTACGTTATGGGACGCCTTTAAGGCTTACATCCGAGGCGTTGTCATATCTAAGCAGGCGTGTGTACTTCGAGCAATTCGAGGGAGCCTCGCCAAAGTCGAAGCTGAACTGGCAGTATTAGATGCTGCATCACCTGAACCACAAGCCCAGAATAAACGAAGTGCCCTCCTTTTGGAATTTAATGAGCACGCTGACAGGGAGGCGTCACTGCTTGGCAAGTTTCATGCAGCTCGAAGGTATGGGGAGGGAGAGCGCCCTGGAAAAACACTTGCACACCTGGTACGTCCCCCCAGGGGAGCTGGCCACATAGCGGCGATAACACGCGCTGATGATACCTTGGCCACAGGAGATACTGACATATTAGCGGAATTAGTTGCATATTATCGTTCTCTTTACTCCACCACTCTCCCCGAGGGATTTTCTCAACACTTAACATATCTAGAGGAGGTCGCGATGGTGTGGCTTACTAAAGGGCAAGCAGATTTTCTGGCGGACCCTTTCACCGTGGAGGAAATTACGACTGCTATAGATGCCCTCGCCGGCTCTAAAGCACCAGGACTCGACAGTCTTTCGGGTGTTTTCTATAAAACTTTCAAAGACAGCCTAGCGCCACAGCTTCTAGAGGTCTATGCTGAGGCCCTGGAGGCGGGCAACCTCCCCCCTTCCATGCAAGAGGCGGCTATCTCTTTATTACTCAAACCGGGTAAAGAGCCCACAAAATGTTCGTCATACCGCCACATCTCCTTGATAAATTTTGACAATAAAATCCTTGCCAAAATGTTATCCTCTAGGCTGTTATTGTTAGAGCAAATTATTTCCCCAGTACAATCAGGCTTTATCCCGCATCGGTTCACGGCTCTAAACTTAAGAACTGTTTTCTCAGTCATAAACCGTATTGAACCTACCACACTGCGGCAGTGGCCCTATTAGACGCGGAAAAGGCTTTCGACTCTCTCGAATGGCCTTTCCTTACCGCTACGTTGCGTAAACTAGGCATTCCAGCCAATTTCATTGCACTGATTGCATTGCTTTATTTATCCCCAACTGCTCGACTTCGGGTAAATGGCTCTTATCATCCCCCATTCCGATTACACGTGGGACACGACAGGGATGTCCGTTATCCCCATCATTATTTATAATAGCCCTGGACCCACTGGTTCGCCACATGCAGGAAAAACACATGTTTCGTGGCATACAATTCCCCGCGGGCCCCCTGTTAATGTCCATGTATGCAGACGATATTTTGTTTTTTGTACGGCACCCTAACGATAACCTGCAACCCCTCAGAGGAGATTGGCAGATATGGGGACATGTCCGGTTTGAAAATAAATTGGGACAAATCAGTCCTTTTCCCTATCACAGATGCGGCCGTAGCGGACGAGACCGAGCACCCCCTGCGAAGGGCAGGCGACACCACTAAATACCTTGGAGTACACCTCCACAGAGATAAAGAACAGGTCATACGTTTGAACTATGGTCCTGCAATTGAACAACTTACTGCACAGATTGAGAGGTGGATAAAACTGCCCTTATCTATGGCCGGTCGCATCGCTCTCATCAAAATGAAGGTACTGCCCCGATTCTTATATTTGTTTAACACTATACCCATACCACTCACCAATGACTTCTTTAGTCAACTACGGGGACTGCTTATCAGACTGATATGTGCGGGACATAGGCCGAGAGTCTCCTGGGATACTCTTGACACTCCCATATAACCGAGGCGGGTTTGCGATCCCTGATCCCCAACTATATTTTTTAGTGGCACAGGCACAATTTGCCCATCACTGGTTCCATCCGAATGCCCGGATACCTTATACGAAACCTGAACGTGAACTAGCAGCTCCCACGCAGTTAGAAGCACTGCTCCCAAAGGGCGTGCCACTAGATCCTCATGACAGCCAACCCCTTTCTACCACCTGCTGGGCGTGGCGCAAACTTAACATTATGTTGGGTGACGGCCCTCTCTACTCCTCGGCCATTCCCCTATCCAAAAACCCGTTCCTACCACTTACCTCTGAAAAGGTAGTTCAACACAGCCTCACCAAACTAGGTTTAGACACCTTTGGTTCCTTATTCCCCGAGGGCCGAGCGCACACTTTAAAAGAACTGTTTACACGCCCCGAGATGACATACATGGACAATTTCATAATTGCCAGACTCCTGGGTACACTTCGCTCCACTATACCTTCCTTCCCATCGCCACCAACAGATTTCGCTCCACTCACTCTGCTTATCGCCGATAAGGAAGGTACACATCTAGTTACTAAGCTGTACAAAGCTTGTATAGCGCTTCGACAGGTTCGGGACAGAGGGATCCGACAGCGCTGGGAAGAGGACTTGGGGCACTCACTGACAGATCAAGAATGGAAATTTTGTCTCGAACAAACACAGAAAGTCTCCCCCAATCATAGGCACAAACTTCTCCATTTCAAGTTCATATACAGGATGTATATCACCCCACGTCAACTAGCCAAATTTGACCCTACCAAACCCTCTAGCTGCCCTGAATGTAGAACGCTAGATGCTGACTTTGCACATATGGCCTGGGCTTGTCCCCAAATACTGCCATACTGGGCGGAGGTATTCCACACAATAGCTAAAATAATCGCTGCACCTCTATTTCCTTCTCCACGGCTTGGCCTGTTAGGATTGGTTAACCATATTAAACCCTGTTATCGTCGATTCGCAGCCATTGCCTTGATGCTTGCAAAAAGGGAAATAGCAGTACATTGGGGGGCTAAGCACAGACCTACGAAGGCGGCCTGGATACGCAGCATGTCCTATTGCAGTTTACAGACTGATATTTATGCCACGCTTCAACCCCCAACCTCACGACCCGAGGACATATGGTGTGTCTATCGCACGTACATGCAACAGGCCCATGACACCGCACAAGCATCTGCTTCAGAACCTTGTGAAACCCCTGAGAACGAAGAGAACAGATCCTCCCCCACTACTGATTGAAGCCCTAACATAGTAATATCAACTCTCTACGTACCCCTGCTGTGGCCCAAACCCTAGATGACACAAGATAAAGCCTCGCCGCCAAGATAGCCAGTAAAAGTCACTTAAGATCATGAAAAGATAGAACCTTCCCCCTCCAATACTTCCCCCATGTATTGCTTTGTCTCTTTGTTTGATTTTTGTGATTAGAGTTTTTGTATCCTAATTGTTTTATCTTTTTAATGTGAAATGTATGTTAATATTTGTGTCTCAATAAAACTTTTTTTTTTTTAAAGTAATAATGTAAAAGTACATGAAGCAACATTACAGATGAACAAATTAGATGAAACTATTCCAACAGGGCCTTACATAAAGGATATGAGATGCACTAGGCAGGTTTTTCTTCCTTTCTTCATGAGCACAACATTAATAGTCACACACACATTGAACAAAATAAAAATAGCATCCTCTCAAAAGGAGGTAGGAATTAACCAAACACATCCCTGAAAGAGACCTGAGCTTCATACTGAAAGTCCTGTTGTGAAGATCAGGCGACAGAAAGATTTTTTCATGGCTTGAAATAAACTCTATTTTTTTGTAAATTCTCTAACGCTGCTCTCATCACAGCTTGATCCACTACTATATCATCCACATTGAAAATTCAAGAAATAAACTCTACTATTGTTGGTAAATTTTCACTAACTGCTCTCATCACAGCTTGATCCACTTCTACACCATCCAGATTGAAAAATCAAGATGCCATTTGGGTACTCAACTCGTCTTTAACTGGACTGTGTCCTGATGAGATACTGACTACCAAATATGCAACAACCATTTCTAACTAGACACCAACACTCAACATCCTGAAAACTTCATTCGCTTGACTTAGGTGGGGACCTTGTTTGTTTGTTGGGTTTTTGACAAAGAGATTTGGCAAAGTAAACCACATTTGTAAACAATAATGCACCCTCAAAGCAAAGCTTGAGTCAAAAGGGTATATTACTGACCCACTGACATAGGCTCTGGCCTATTTAGAAGTGTTACCTCTAAAGAAAAATCGTAAAATGAAGCTCTGGTAAGGAAAATTATGAGAAATGGATGAGAAAGGCTTGCTAACATTGGTTTTTCATATATGTGGGATGTGACATTTGTCTCCTTGAGAGAATTAAGGAAGGTGAGAGGCAGGAATGAGGAAGAAGGATGTGAGACAGCAGAGTACGATAAAAGGAGGGGATGACAGAAAGAATAGTTGATGAGCTGGGTGAGAATGCATTTTAGCAGTTTGCAGGGGTGTCATTATGTCTGCAAATTGGGATGCTAGGTTCATGAGACTAACCATAAGAGATAGTGAGAGGCACCTAATGTTTTTTAGCCAGTAGATAATATTCGCTCCAACATCTGAACCAACCCAATCCCAGAAGCTGTTCTTCAAGCCCACACTAATTACTATCGTACAAAGAACCACAACTGAAAGTGCTGCATTTAAATATCTGGATCTAAAAGTCAGGTAATGCAGTTATGTCAGCCTAGAGTGCCAGTTTGTTCTAAAATATCACAAAGTAAAACTTGATCATACAAAACTATTCCATGTTCTAAAAGTAGAAGAGACCATTGCATTTATCAGCTGATCTGTTTTCTAGATCCATTTCTGTTATTGGAGGAGACATTACATTTCCAAATTATTTACCCGTAGTCTATAAATGTAACTTTCATGGGCAGTCCTGTGACTTTATTTTGAACTTCTGCACAGTTCTGGCAGATGCCCAACATTTAATAACTTGGACTTTCATTCAATGCCACTAAAGAAGGGATAAAAGATAAAAGCTCAGGCTTACTGCTAATAAAAGAACTAGCTGATTTATTTTGACCTGAGAATGTATAGCCAGGTTGGTGAGGAAGCCAATCTGTTTTTTTAAGGAACCCATAACTTGCACGTGTGAGTGTGCTGGCTTGCCCTGTAAAAGACAAATTTCCTCGAGAAAGAACCCATACAAGCAATCAGAGAGGGATCTCATATCTTGCACTTGTGCATTAATTGAGTTCACAATCTTACAACATTAAATCCCAAATTGTTGGTGAAAAACTGTCCAAACGTGAATAACAAAAGAATATAATAGAATTTATTATCACAATTCCTACCTGATGTACTTGTGCTTAATTCACTATTAGTGTTTTCCACCGCTGACTCTTGCACACCCACTTTAGGAGCTGTGGTGCAAAGAACACAAAAAGTAGTTAATACAGCATCAGACCTCATGGTCAAGAAATGGCAGATTTAAACAGCACTGAAGAAGCAAGAGAGACTCTTATTAACAACACTGGCATTCTGCAAAAGGGTCAGGGCTCGAAAAATCAACTCGCCCGCTCGCATTTGCGAGCCAGATTTAATTAGGACAAGCTAATTTTAGGTCCTACTTGTCCTTTCTGGTGAGTAGGAAGACAAACTGACTTTTGACCTATGTCTCTGAAAGCAGAGCAAATGTGACAAGATATTAAGATTTAAAGGCATCCTTATTGTTCACGAAGTGCATGAGCAATAAAAATGGCTTTCAATCTTGTTAACTTGTCACATTTGCTCGGCTTTCAGAGACAGAGGTCAAGTGCATTACAATTAGGTCGAGTAGATTTTTTAAGTTACTAGACCTGCAGGTCTAGTAACAATTTTTAGATTTTTGAGCCCTGAGGATGTTCTGCTATAGACAAAAGGTCAACATCAATGATATAAAAATAACTAGCGTAAGGCCTGCAAAGACGCATAACCAATAAAAGTATATTGATGCCCGGTGTAAAGTTACTTTGGTATTTGGACAAACTATTGAGTCAAAAAATATCAAGTTACACAAATATGAAGTCTTTAATACTGTGATACAGAAATATCATAATGCAGAAATATTGTTTACAAAAATATAAATTTTTAAGTTAAGTAATATATATTATTGTCAAAAATATCTGTGTTGTTAATATCGTTTACAAAAATTTAGTTGGTAAAAATATTGTTTTTTAATTATCTTTATATATTTTAGTTTACACTTTAACTGGATATATTATAAATTGTTTGCATAATTGTTGCTAATGTTTTTAAATATAGTTTGTAATTTTTTGTTATTTTAAAATTTAATGAAATTGTAATTTATAGTGTTGTAGCGGGTTGTGAGGTTTGTAGGGGTAAAGGGTGGGAAGTTAATTATAAGTCATTAAAAAAAATCTTTTTATTAATATTATTTAATTTATAATTCTAATTATGTGAATTGTGTATTTAATATATTTTGTAAGCTATATTTTAAGTGCGGGTTGTAGAGGTAAAGAGTAGGAAGTTAATTAAGTATAATTAATTAATAATCATTGATTCATTATTGTTTAATTGATAAATAATTATGTAAATAGTGTGATTGTTACATTTTTCAAGATATATTTTAGGTGCAGATTGTTGGGTTTGTAGGGGTAAAGGGTGGAAAGTTAATTAAGTATAATTAATAATTAATTATTGATTTAATATTAATTGATAATTATGTAAATTGTGTAATTATATTTTTAAGATATATTTTAGGTGTGGGTTGTTTAGTTTGTAGGGGAATAGGGTGGGAAGTTAATTAATTATTACTTTTTATTGAAATATTTAATTTATTGATAACTTTGCAAATTATTTAATTTATGTTATATATTAGATGCGTTTTGTTTTGTTTGTAGGAGAATAGGGTGGCAAGTTATTAAAGTTTTAATAAATGAAAAAATATTTATTCATTTATTAATAATTGTTTTATTACTTAATATGTTAATTGTGTTATACTTTTTTCATTTTAATTGGTGGCTTTATGTTCGTGGGAATATAGTGTGGCATTTTAATTAAATTAATAATATTTGCTTTAATTGATAATTATTAAAAATTGTAATAATGTAATTTTTTTTAAATGTAGACAATTTTTATATTAACAATTTTATATTTTTGGTTAATTGAATTGTTAAAATATGTTATTTGTCCGAAGTGAACTACTCTCGCTACTGTTGCACAGACTGCTGTGGGAATAGGAAATATTTCTCTTCCGGTGTCCAAAGCTTGCCTTAATGTTGCACAGACTGGAGTGGGAATAGTAAATTGTACTCCTCCGGTGTCCAACACTTTACCTACTGTTGCACAGACTGCAGTGGGAATAGTAAATTTTAGCTCTCCGGTGTCCAACGCCTTCCCTACTGTTGCACAGATTGGAGTGTGAATAGTACATTTTACCCCTACGGAGTCCAAAGCTTTCCCTACTGTTGCACAGACTGGAGTGGAAATAGTAAATTTTACCCGTTTGGAATCCAACGCTTTCCCTACTGTTGCACATATTAGAGTGGGAATAGAAAATGTTACCCCTCAGGAATCCAACACTTTCCCTACTGTTGTATACATTGCAGTAGAAATAGTATAACTATTTTTCACAGTTGTTACTACTCTTAATATTGTTTAAATGTATGTAATAATATTGGTTTAATTTTATATTTGGCAATTATTTGTATAAACATAATGTTTTATATATTTCTTAAATATTTTTGGTAAATGTTTTTTTCCGTTTAATTTGTTAGTCATTTTATGTATATATATATATATATATATATATATATATATATATATATATATATATATATATATATATATATATATATATATATATATATATATATATATATATATATATATATATATATCCCTGTGAAGAAAAGGATTTTGGAGCACTGGCGAGCTATCACAAACAAAGATCTCAGTTATAGCACCGCTAGACACTTCAGCCAGGTACACAACAGTGATTGGACCACTGCTAAATACTTCGCACTTGATACCATACCTAAGAATCCATAGGGGGGTAATCGAATCCAATCCCTACGCAGGTCAGAATCAAGGTTTATTCTACAAGCGGAGAGTGTCTTTCCGATTGGAATGAATAATGATGAAGAAATGTATGTACATCTATAATTTGATTGTCTCCTGGGTTCCTTTCAAGAACTAGAGTTTTCAGTAAGATTTTTTAACCATCTATGTTTTATGTATGCAAAATTCATTACCCATCCCTTAATTTTCTTTTGTACCCCTCCATTATTGAGAATTGAGTGTACACTGTTTTTGATCAACTTATAGGGTGGCAGAATGTAATTTGATAACAGTCTTTTCCTGTGCAAACTTCGTGGAGCCTGACCTTTAAAGTCTCAATTTCAGACCATATGAATGGTGCTAAATCTTATGCCTCTTTTACTATTATGAACCCTGTTTTCACATCAGTAATGTTTTTTGTGTCTTTGTTCTTTTTGCAGATTTACCACGTTGAACCTTGGGGTGCCTTCACTACGGTTAAACTATTAGAATGTTATGAGCACGGAGATCCGGATGCTTTTACACGACAACCGTCCTCTCCTTATTAGTTTCACCTGGGTACTATACCCATAAGGTACACCTCATGTTGGTTGGATTATATGTCCCCCATCATTGGATCTCACCCTGTAGATCATTGGATTAACCGGGTACTATACCCATGATAGTAACCGATAGACCCTTCGGGTCTAGCAGAAGACCATAGTGCAAACAGCGGTTATGGGGGTATTTTATTCTGTGAAACTGTAGCAACATTATTGCACCCAGCACTTAGTTTGACACGAGCGAATCAGAGTCATGGTCTGACTCCTTTATGTTGTTTAAAGAGTGGGTACTGTACCCTAGATTGCAACATAGGAACAACGATTATGAATACTGTGGGGACTTCGCAACTGCAGTCTCTTCTCTATTGCCATAAGAATACCCTGTATTGACATATATATTTCTTGGATATCAATGAGTTATATTTTGATTAGCCACAATCCTAAACATGTACAGCACGAGATTTATTATTTATTGTATGTCTATTTTTGAAGTATGCACTGTCTTTATCTATATTTCACTGGATGATGGTAGTAACTAACAGTCTTTCTTTTATGTTGCGCGTCGTGTGTGACGCGATCTGTATAAAAAATGTAAACTTGGAACAAAGGTCATGTGACCAAGAGCTGTTTAGCTCGAAGCTCGTAGTTTGTGCCCGAAAATAAATCTATTTTGAAACTTGGAGTGGCTCGTGCTTACTGCAACATGTAAGCTTGGTGGTGGATATATATATATATATATATATGCATTTTATATTAGCAAATAAGAAATGAATATAATGTGAAATATATTTTTTTAATAATAGTGTTGTTATATATGTATATAGAAACAAATATATTTATGTGATTATGTTTATATAAGTATATATTTATATATAGTAGAATATGTTACTTAAATATATTTACTGTACATTATAGTTATGTTATATATTAAAATATTTAGGACCCGATTACGACTTTGGTGGCGTGGGAGCGGGCCGCCACACCACCGCCCCGCTCCCACACCGTCAAAGTCGTCCGCTCACCACCTGCCAGATTAAGAGTTTCATCCTGGTCTGGCGGGCGGTACTTTGGCAGTCCTAAGACAGTGCCATGCTAAAGGTCATTTATGAACCTTAGCAAGGCAGAACTGTGGGAGGGCCAAAGCCTGTTCCTGCACGGACTGGTGCATGCCATGCAGGAACTTGGGTGCATGCACACAGGGGGGCACAACATGTGCCCCCCTATATGCACCCCATGGCCCTGAGGCAACACGGGGCCCTGTAGGGCCACTTTAGTTTCTGCACCACCACAGTTTTCATGGGGGTTCACTGCCATGAAAACTGTGGCTGTAAGGAAACTCAGAATATGCTTGGCAGTGCCACAGCGGCACTGCCAGCACATTGCTGGGTCAGACCGCCGTGCCACCGCCGAGGGGTCAGGGATCCCCGGCGGTTGCGCTGGTCCTGTGGTGGTGGGACACCCCGCACTCGCAATGCGGTGGCCGGACTTCCAGTGCGGCAGTTCCTGCCATGCCACCGTGGGTTTGCTGGTCCAATGGACCGCCATACAGGTAATCAGTCCCTTAATATTTACTATGTTATCCTATATATTTCTGTTAAAAATCAATATTTTTGTCTTTTTTACCGATATTATTGTGAAACGATATTTTTTTCCGATATTTTTGTACTTACCTTTATATGTTTAGGAAAACTATATTTTTGTGATAAATATTTTTGACACGTTATTTCTGTATCACGATATTTGCGTTTTTGATATTATGTCACTGAACCATTACTTTTTCATTCAAGCACCATGCCAGGCAGTGTAGACGTAAAGGGAATTGCATTTACTAGTAACAACTTCTTCAAAGTGGAGATCTTGATCAGATTAATTGAAATATGAAGACACATTCTCTGCAACCAAGTTACCAAAATAGGAACCGTTCAAAATGTGACATAGTGTCTAATTTTGAGGTAGGCAGATGGGCACTCTGTCACAAATGCATTTATAATAAGGCGGACAGAATATCTGTCAGACTTTTAATGGAGTACCTGTCTGCCAAACTTGAAATCAGGCCCAATTTATTTAAAATAAACATCTTTCAATATAAAAAATAGCTCTACAGCCTTGAAATATGTTTTGGTCCACATGAGCTAATATAGTTCATTTTAAAAGCATACAGGGATGCAACGCCTCAATACTAAAAATAATTATGGAATAATGACAAGTCTGAATTTAAGGAAGACATCCATTTAGAACAACCAGTGTGAAAGCGTAGTTTGGGACTAAGCACAGAAACCCTGATTAATTAGGTCTCAGAGGAAAAAATATTGTTAGGGAGAAAGCCATCTGCATATATTGGTAAAGCAATTCCACCTTGCTCTTGTACATTTAAACTCTAGCTCAGTGCGTTTTTTCCCCTAGTGAGCTTGACAATCATACAAGTCCACTGAGGGTTCTTCTGTTTTACCAGCTGTTGGACATCGGAGTATCCTTCAATAAGAGTGACTATTGTTGCCACTACCTAGGAGGCTATGAGTGGTGACAGTGGTGGTAGCATCAGATTCCAATAGGAAGCACATGCCTTTTTACCTGTTCTCCTGTCAGTGGATGGACTACTGCCCACTTCCTGGACAAGGTTCTGTTCAGTCCACTAGAAGTGCAGTTCCCAGTCTTCTGGAACATGCATTAGGGGCCTCCTTGTGTGTAAGTGAGTGTGTGGATCAGCTACATGTGTGGCTGGACATCCATTAAATGCCACATGTGTATATTAAGTGTGTGGGTACAGTTTCAAATGCCTAGACATCCATTAGACGCCACATGTGTGCGCTGCATAACAGGATGGCTTTTGTGCTGGCTACTAATGTCCTACTCTACACCACTGGGGTATGCATGTACGCATCACCCCCTGTTGTCTCTTTCAGGTGGAGTGTGATAGCCGAACAAATTATTTGAAGCATCGACAGCTTGTCTGCCAGAACAAAACCTATCCATTCTCATCTCCTGTCCGAGATCAGCATCCTTTAAAGAATGGCCTTCTTGTCTGGAGAAATTCTTTATTTCAGCCAAGCCAACATATCCATCCTCAGGATGGTCTGCAAGGTTGCTTGACCTGGAAATGAGAGTATCTGATTTTAATTAGTTTAACTTCTATTAATACTGTACTGCACGTAAATACCACTAGTGGTTCTATTCTGGTACCGAAATTACTTTCAAGGAATACCCAAACAGCTGCCAAGACCACTGGCTTCTCATTAAATCAAAAGTCATCTTCAAGGTGCTATGCCTCTCTAAATACATTCTCCAAAAGAGATTTTCTGCACTCCACCCCATGAAACTCTATCCATTACTTTTTGAAAAATTTGTCTTTTCTCATTTAAAAAGTCTCCAGCCACGAGGCGATATAGTTATTTTGAGTCATGGCAGTGCTATGCCCATTTCACTTCTTTGCAACAAGAAACACTATGGGCAAGCTTGTCGTAACCTCCTTCAAAAAAGCCTCCCAATTACCTCAAATTAAAATGAGTTTTGATGGCCTTTAGAAGGAAGAGGAAAAGATCAAGAAGAATATATTTTAATGGTCTACTCAATATCCTGAGGGCACACTTAAAGCTATTATGTGCGTTAAAGATTTAAATTGAGACATGGCTAACTTCTGTTCTCAGGCGAGCAAGTGGCAAAACATTCTCTCATGTCAATGTGTGAGACCTTTGCAACTGGACAAAGGATTAGAATTCTTTTACTTTAGATCATCCCTAAGCAGTGCAGTTAATTGAACACCATCTTCGTTAAGTTGGCAAGTAGACTGGTAGCATTATGAGCGTGTCCAAAATGAATTCCAATGATTTGCCACATCGGACATGTATGGCTGGGATGCCCACCGGTGAATAAACATCTGTTGTTTGCCGGTAAAAAAAACGAATAGGTGAAAACATGCTTTACTAATACATATGTGTTATTGCAAGAGTTTATTTTAACAGGAAAAAAAGCTCATCATCAGCAAAGCAAGAATTTATTTTTAGAAACATTTTGCTACGTAGTAAGAGAGGCTGCCCAGCTTAATAGGCAAAAATTGTTCCCTCATACAGAGGTTATCCAGAAAGGACACTTTGAGGTTGGGTGGTTAGACAATGGTAGGTATCTGTTCATGAGGAGAAACCTTAAGTGCAGAAATTTTCTTTGATTGCAAGTCATAGACAATCCAATTCTTTCCACTGTGCTTGTTCGCTGACATGTTTCAATCTTGTAGCTTGTTTTGTCCTCTCTCTATTAAGACAATTGGGTGATGCAATAGGCTGAGATTTGTGGTACGATTGAATGGCTTCTCTTCTCTGGTGGTAGCAGGGAAGATTCATCTTTCTATTGCCATTGGTTACAAGTAAGAAAAAAACCAGGTCTTTACCCTTCTCCCAAAATGCGGTTGCTTGTCAATGGTTCTTATCTATTCTAGGAGTGAGTTCCATAATTATTCGGCCTGTTCACAAAAGGATCGATTTGTTTTTATAGTGCGTATGATTAGGAGAGGTGCTAATCGGGATCACAGTGTAATTTTTAATGAGTACTTTGTAACCTTGGTTTGTAAAAAGCTGGTCTATTTTCATGTATGCTTTGTATGTAATACACAGTACCTTGAAAGTAGATTTTCTGCCAAAAGGGAGCCAGTGAAAGGCGTTTAAGATAGGGGAGATGTTATTGAGTAGGTTTACATGTAAGAGGTGTCTTCACACTACATTCTGAATTATTTGAAGGTGTTGTATAGCTAAGAGTGAGATTTCTATGATAGAGCCTATTTGCTGAATGCAGCCAAGAGCGGTAGTTGCCTTGCAGTATTCCTACAGTGATGTTGTATGTTCCAGAGGAAAATGATGATATTGAGGTAATGCTTTGATCCGTCTGTAAGGGAAGAATAGAATCAGACAAGGATGCTTCTTTCAAAGCTGATTAATTTTGATCTATTTAGTAGTGTCTTGTGAAGCCCAATGTCAAAAGCCGCAGATAGAGAAATTATGAGAGCAGTTACCTGGATAGGAGGTCAGATAGTAGGATGTTATCTTATTTAATGTTTGAGATCTGAAAGAAAGCTGCTATTATCAGTTGTTCATGAAATGGCCATTTCAGATCGGCCTGTAGTTCTTTGGGTCTATCTGGATCCAGGTTATGTTTCTTATTTTGTGATCATATGTAAAATGTCTTGAATTCTTCTGGAAACAGTCCTGTTAGTGAGTTATTATGTCCATAGCAGATAGTGTGACTAATGCAGATAGGATTGTCTTCCAAATTGATGGGGGCAAGGGTCTAAAGGTGAAGTTGCTTGCCCACTAACTTTTATTAAGTCCTTGGGTTATTGAAGCAACAGTTTCTTGAAGGACATTCTCTATGGAATAGTTCTTCCTGGCATGGCTTTTCTTTTCGCTAACACATTTTATTGATTTTTGAGGTAAATATACAAGACCCCTTGCTCCCACCTCCCAAGGCATTATATATAGATATGCACATCAGTCATGGATTGCAGACCCAGATGCATCTTTGTTCGGACTCCATTATCTGTTCGTAGGATGGTAGCTTTTCCTCGTGATGGTGCTGTCTCTATAGTCCGCTCATGTTTCCCATACTTTTGTGGACTTCTGGGGCACCCTCTAGCCTCAAAGACTGGTTGTTCCTTGGTCATGCAGCGGCGGCTCCTCCGCAATGGCGGAGGAGCGTCACCCAACTGGCTCAGAGCCAGCAGCTGAAAAATAAAACTATATCTTCCTATCGTTTATTTTTTAGCTGCTGGCTCTGAGCCTGCGTGTGCAAGGAGGGGTGGGTCCGGGCCATGGGGGTGAGGGGGGAGGAGTGGTATGTGCATTTGTAACTGTGCATATCAGTTTGGCCGGCCGTCTTAGGCCGGCCAAACTGACATGCGCACTTTGCTTTCCCCAACACGGCTGTATCGTACAGCCAGGTTGAAGAAACAACACAGATGTCCTGTGCCTGAGTGAGTGTCTTTTCAGCCCGCTTGGGCCAATCCCCACACTGCTCTCATGCTTAAAAGCAGTGCGGTGATTGGATGGAGAGTCTGATGCTGCCCCAGGGACTGCTGGTAGCAGCAGAGCAGAGAAGCAGCGAGAGGCAAGGCGGCCGTCATCATGAGGTAAGTTTTTATTTTTCATTTAATAATCCCCTGCGTTCTTTCTACGCTCCCCACCCTCTCCCGCACTCACTCTACCCGCCCTCCCACTTTTAAATGATATCAGCCGCCACTGTGCACCAGTTTATTCCCCACTTAAGTTTTGCAAGTAAGGGTGGGGCCTTTGATTTCTATCATCATGTGATATCCCTTTTCGTCACCGTCCAACCCAGCCAAAGCAGCACTAATCCATAGTGATCCATATCAAGATCAGTGGGGATGTGGAGGGGGGTCAGCTTAAGGTCCTGAGGTATTGGTTGTTCCAGTACATGATCTAGGCAGGAAAGGACCGGCACCAAGTACGGGTGTAGCATCATGCACCCCCAACATGGGACTTTTCTTAACTTGGGTTTGGGTTGACAGCTAGAAATCTTGTGAAATAAGTGTAGTTCTAGTGTTTTAGCTTTGCTGATGAAGTGATCTGCCATCCGGTTGTAGTAATCTTGTGACTGAGGCATTGTTACTGAAGTGCATGGAGGGTTGTGGAATGCTGATATTTTGTGGAGTTATTCTGTGGGGCATTTGGCATCTGAGATCCTGTTTGAGTAGTGTGCTTTCTTGAGGATTGATTTATTGATCCTGTTGTGTCTTTTGAGGCATACTTTGTGAGGGGACATTTTTCTATTTGTGCCATTGTCAATGGAGAATGAGGAGTGGATACATTTTTTATCTTCTTTATTTAATCATTTATCCATGATGTCTTCGGTTTCCTTCCAGGGTGTAAAGATGTTCTGAGGGGGATTATCTTGATCAATACTTTGTTCATCCACTCGTACAATTTGTTTATGGAAGTAACTTGCATCAGGTTTGATAAGAGTAGTCCGGTGAGTAACAAGCCTTAACATGTTAACTTTTTTCCATTGTCTCTAGGTAGCAACATGCGAAGGAGCATTGATCGTTGGTTTTAATGGAATGAGATCAATGAAATGAGGTGCAGAGCTAGGGCATAATTCCTCTGATCTTGACTGATTCCGAGTTACTTGAGAACAGCGTCATTGTATATCCAGCTTTGTGGGTAAGCCCTGAGATGAGCTGATGGAGGTTGGGGGCTTCCAGATCAGTTATGCCTTTTAGTGGAGGCATTTCTGGTTTGTCAAACCAGTTATTTAGGAAACTGAGAATGCATAGGTTAGGATGTTTCATAGATGTGTTTGATAAAGAGCAAGTGAAGCCAACATTACCCAGAGGAAGGTCTATACAGTAGAAGAAAGTAGGGGTAGGATTGCATTTTATTAGCAATAACTCGCAGTCTGAAATTTGTATTTGTTTCCATTCAGTTTCTGCAATCAAGCCCTTGAATATTATTGATAAGCATACTCCAGTTTTTCCTTGCTGATTCTGTGTATGGCTTTAATATCCTGATGGAACTGGTTAATGGAACGCTGATACCATGCAAATTCCTAATCATTTTTCTGTAATAAAGAACAGGTCAGGTCTTGTATCAGTTATTAGGGTAAAGATATATTTTTTCTTTTCTTGCTCAATGACTGAGCATTAAGCAGTAGACAGTTTAGGTTGGGAGAATAGTATGTGAAAGAGGGATGATTAAGGTAGGTTCAGAGTCCAACTATGATGGGTGAGAGAAGACTATGAAACTCATTAGGTGGGGTGATGTGTACTGGGGTTTTATCTAGCGGTTGCGAATGTAGAGGCAATAAATGTGGTACATAGAATAGTGTCATTTTCCTGCTCATGAAGACTTATTAGAGATTTAATAGGGTTAGTCTGGAGAGTGGAGAGAGGCATTTTCATGTCGAGTGTGAGTGGCTTTTGCATGGTCTTTTTATGTAGCGGCTGAGTATACTTATGATTTGTGGTGCTATTATTGCAGGGGTGAAGGGAAGGACTGGATTGTACAGGGTAGTTTTATTTTTTTAATCCTATTTCCTGATGGTGGTAGATGGTGTGTGCTAATGGTCATAGTAGGAGGTTAAGATGTAATTTTCTGTAGCTCACTACTGATGCTGTGCATTTAAATCACTGTCCTATGACGGTATTAGAAAGAGTGTTGCGTAGGGTGTAATTGGTAGGTAAAGGGCAGTTGAGTATTTCGTGGTCAGGATTTGAAGTGTTTGTAATAACGTGACTGAAGGAGGTACACGGTGGTGTCAGATGTTTGGTGAAGTTGCACTGGTAGATGATGGATGGCAGACAATCTTGGAATTCTTCCTTTTACTATCTGTTTAAGATCTTGCGTCCTTTTTGGAGAATGTGCAAAAAAATGCTGTAATGTCACCTATCTTTTTTTTTTTTACGGAGTTTTATATAGCGCGAACTTACCTGAAGGTATTGGTTATCAGAGCGCTTTACACGAGCACCAGTTGCGTTACATGAGGACACATTCATTATTTGTAGGCACGGGGAGATTAAGTGATTTGCCCAGAATCACAGGATGTTCAGCGTCATTGCCGAGACTCGAACCCGGTTCCCCAGATTCGAGGTCGACTGCCCTAGCCGTTAGGCCAACTCCTCTCCCTTAGAAAAGAAAATTTGATGCAGCCTATTCCATCATTAGGTTTAGTTGGTAGGGAATAGCAATGAACATAGTGTGCTTCTGAGTACACATCTGACTTTGTTTTTGACACCACCTGATGCACCAATCAACATGATGCCACCATCGCAGTTTTGAGTAATTAATTTTGCCTTAGCCCTGGGAAAACAAAGTTTACTTATTTCATTTGGTATAGCGGTGGCAAGGGCCGATAGGGAGTGGGCCCAAAGTGCCACAAGATGCTCTTTGCTGAGCTATGTGGCTCTACCATGCTGATTTATCAATAGACAAATAAAAAAAAGTATGTTTTAGCTAACATGAAGTGCTTTTAGGTGGAGATGCTGGAGGAGCTACATAACCGAATCAATCAACAAGGCAAATGCAATGGGGTCTCAGGACTATGAGATCCAGCAAACTGTAAACAAGTCAGCACAGGTGGGTGTATGTGCTGCCTTCTGCATGGTGTCCCCTTTTGTCTGGTAGTAAACCACATACAAAAGCACACAGAACACAGTGGTATGAGGTGTTTAGTATGGGAATCAACTAGAGGTGCTATGGTCCACTTTGAGAGAGAGGGAAACCATGACAACTGAAATGTAAGCCGCACGGAAATTGGCGACTGCAGCTGGCTGCTGAGAACAGCAAAGATAACATTGCAGAATGCTGAGGGGGGCAAATGCAATGAGAGGTGAGCTGAAAGTGAGAGAACAGTGGTCACCTAGCGTGAAGGAGGTTGCTATTGAATGCACGGCTCTGCAGCAGTTTGTTCAAAGCACTCAAATGTACAAAGGCAAAGACTGCACAACTCTAGTCACCATTTCAGAACTATGACCATCCCAATTACAAGGGGGGAGGGGACTAGGAGTGAAACACCGCCTATCTAAGAGTGGTCCCACGTCATCCCATCGAGGCAGTAGAAGAGACAGTGCTGCAGATGATATAGATTCCTGAGGAATATCATGGATCCTCAGACTTTATCTCTAGTGCTACATGCAAATGGGTGAAGGCGATAATAACCGTTTCCTGTATTGATATTGCTCTATTGATCTTGCTCAGGTGGCATTATTGTAAACTTTTAAACTTTATGACTGTTTCATGTATTGCAGTATGAATGTTAAAGTATTGGTACCACTTCATAAGTTGCACCTGCAATGGTAAGATTGGTTGTGTGGTATCGAATACAACAAAAAGTGACAGTATGGTTCGCGGTTTAGGCATCTATTTGTGCTAACATTATCCTATACATTAATACACAACAAAAAGCTGAAACGTAGACCATGATAGATTCCAGAATAATATCACTTTTATAGAGACGGAGAGTTTTTAAGCAAACCTTTTTTACTCCTTTGAGCACGACGTCGCCGCCTGTGGTTAAACTGTTTTCTTACTCGGAGGTGCATTCCCCGTGAAGACAAGACCTGCTCTTCTGGGAGATAGAAGTAGATGGACATCAGTGTCTAGGCATCAGAAGAATGTTGCACTTCTCAGACTGCAATCCTACTGATGGCCATTTTTGCTCTAAAATCAACATCTGGAAAAAATGACTCCTCAACTCCCAAAACTTTTTACACTACTAAGATAGATGTACATGCTGGATCCTAAGTCACAGGATCATGAAAAGTGGATACTAGAGCCTGCAGATGGATCTTCCGAATGTGGAAGGTTCTGCAATTACGGTGGGTGGGAACACACCAGTGGAGAAGGATGGGGAAGTGGATACTGGAAAGTAAGCCAGTATTCACCAAGCTGCTATAATATCCACTAAGCTGCTAAACTCTACAAAACTTCACACTCTTTCTCGATGGGCTATACTATGCAATTTGTAATCCTACTCTCAGAGGCATAAGGGGCTGAACAAATGAGAAAATGTAGTGGGAAAAACATCCAAACCCCTCTAAACACTATGATGGTGTAAAAGAAGGGATTTCAACAGCTCAAATATTTTTTATGTTTAAATCGTTTTATTGTTTTGTTGTGGATATAGAAAATAGCGTACAATACAGACACACTCGCCTACAACCATTGGCCGGTGAGGCGGAAAAAGGAGAAAAGGAAAAAGAAAAGGCTAGTATAATTGTGTTTCAGGGGACAGTAATAGAGAAGGATAGAAGAATAAAGAGGGGAGTGACTGCCGGTTGGGCTATCTGGTGGTCGTTATAAGGTACAAATCACGGAAACTCTTCTGACTAGTGATGGTATGGATTATTTCTGGTATTTTAAGTGTCTGAGGCCGAGTTCGTCTCTTCTGGTATCAGGCGGAGTATGCGAAGGTAGATCAGGCACGTCAGTTCCCTGAACTCCCTACTGAGATAGCCAATGCATGGACCCCACATCTTATCAAATCTTGGTAGTTGGTTTTCCGCTACCGCTGTGAGTTTTTCCATCCCCAATAGACCCTTACACCCTGTGAAGCCAGTCTGTATGTCTCGGTATCATATCCGTGCCCCATTGACCCAACAAGACTTGTTTAGCTGCGCACAAAGCCAATGTGATTGCACGTCCTTTCAGTGAACCGAGAGGGTATGTTAGTGGGTTAGGGAGACCTAGGAGAACGTAGCTTGGGAACCTGGGGAGTTCGGTATCAAACATATCATCTATAGCGTCTAATATCTCCTGCCAATATTTCTGAATCTTAGAGCACTGCCACAAGAGATGTGTCAATGTCCCGGTGTCCCCGCATCCGCTCCAGCATTTGGGGTCTCCTTATCTTTTCCAGTGTGCTGTGTGTTCAGGCGTGTAGTACCAGTAATGGGCTTTCTGTAATAGTGTCCCTTTGCCTGTGGCGGAGTGTACCGCTGTATTTGCCCGCTTCTGTATGTCTGCCCATTCCTTCTGTGTGAATTGTCTGCCACACTCCTTCTCCCATCTCTCCTGTGCTTTTGTTTTGGCTTGTGATTTGGACGTGTTTAGGAAAGTGTAAATATCTGACATTAGCTTTTTATCTGTGCGTCTAGTGATAAGCCATTTTTCAAATGGTAGGAGGGGCCTGCTCGCATAGGGTTTCATCGATGGGTAAGTGCCCCAGTGACGAATAGTGATGTATTGCCATTGTGCTGAGGAGGGCAACCCATATCCTTTTTGGAGTTACTGAAAGGTCATAACACCCATGTGATCGAAGAGGTCGCCCGCCCTCTTACAGTTCACCTGTTGCTATGGCATGTATGCTGTACCGTGTAGTGCCGGTGGAAAGTCAGGGTTTCCCAGAATGGGGGGTCATGGGGGACATTCTTGTGGTTAATTTCTTGAAGGTCGCTACCACGTCCCAAACACCAACTGCGGCTCGGAGAGATATATACTCCCTGTGGCCGGTGGGGTTTAGGGAGCCAAGGGATCTTCCATATGTGGATGCCTGTGATAAGCACCAGTGTTTCTCCGTAGTGGGTCTGTTCCACTACACCATAATGACGCTTGGTAGTAGTGTTTAAGGTTAGGGAGTCCTAGTCCTCCACACGTGGGTGACAGGTACGTCAGGCATTTAGCGATACATGCTCTTTTCCTAGTCCATATGAAATGTTCTATCAAATGTTGTAGTTTGGGTAACAACTGCGGAGGGGGGAGGAAGGGTAGGGTCTGCATTACATATAGTATCTTGGGGAGAAGCGTCATTTTTATTGCCGCCAGTCTCCCAAGTCAGGACAGCGTATGATCCTTCCATTTCTCCAAGTCTGCGCATGCGTCAGCTTCCAAGCGGCCATAATTGCGCTCTGCCGTTTGCCTAACCGTGGGATGTATGTGGCGGCCCAGGTATGTCACCCCTTGTTTGGCTTATGGATATGGGTAGAGACTCCATATAACCTCTGCATCAGGTGCCGGTATCAAGAGGTTCAGGAGTTGCGATTTCGTTGCATTGATCTTAAAGCCGGATACTGCTCCAAATGTCTCCATCTCCAGGGCGAGCTTTGGTAGAGAGCAGAGGGGGTTCGATAATTTCACCATGACATCATCCGCATACAATGCTAACTTATTGTCTCTACCTCCCATCCTCACCCCCGTTATCTCCGCGTTTGCCCTCACTCGTTCCGCGAACGGCTCCATATATAGTGCAAACAGGAGCAGGGACAGAGGGCAGCAGTTGGGATATTGTCCCGTTGACTCCAACCATTGCCTGCGGCCTTGCGTACCTGACCAGAATCCATCCTATAAATCGGGGTCCCAGGCAAATAAATCGTAGGACCGCTTGTAGGTATGGCCAATGCACTCAGTCGAACACCTTTTCGGCATCCATGGATAATAGGAGTGTTGGTGTCTTGGTTCGTTGGACCTTATCCAAGAGGTGGCATATTCGATTTGTATTATCGCTACAATCGCGCTCCGGGAAAAAGCCAGCCTGATCCGGGTCTATGAGACGCTGCATCATTGGGGCCAGGCGCGAAGCGAGAATCTTGGTAAAAAAAATTGCATCTACATTAAGTAGTGAAATGGGTCTATATGCTGCGCATTGAGTCGGATCTTTGCCCTGTTTGCGTATAACCGTAATGGTAGCTAGTCTCATTGTGTCTGTCAGGGTGCCCGTTTCGCTAAAAGAGTTATATAGCCAAGTAAGAATAGGGGCTAGGACAGAGGCAAATAATTTGTGAAATTCTGGGGGTTAGCCATCATGTCCGGGAGCCTTCCCAGCTGGAAGGCGGGTAATTGCAGTGAGTACCTCATTAATATGAAAGTCTTCCTCTAGGGCAGAGGCGTTTTGGTGATCCAACCTATCAATTGGTGCGCAGCTCAAATAGGATTCTATGTTAGTGTTGGAATGGTCTTCTGCCGTATATAGTTCACTTTAAAAGTGTTGGAATTCTTGTGCTATCAGGTCATCCTGCTCAAGCATATCCCCCTGCGCATTCGTGATTGCGGTCAGCCTCTGACCATTCGTCTGTGCTCGGAGTCTCTGGGCTAGAAGGCGGTCAGCCTTGGTCCCCCCATATAGTATTTCTGCTTGATCTGCAATAAGGCATATTCTGCTATATCCATGTCAAGAGCTTTAAGTTCCTTTCGGGTTATAGTAAGCTTGCGAAGCGCTTGATGTTTCCCTGTTCTTCTCTACAGGCCCTCCAATTCTTTGACTCTCCCCTCTAGTGTGTTCTGTTTCGCTCGCCTCTCCTTGTTGAAACAGGCTACAATGCTGATAATATGCCCCCGCATGACCGCTTTTAGGGTGTCTCACAAAAGGGCAATTGGGGTGTCGGGTGTGTCGTTTACTTCCAAGAAGGCCTTTAAGGCTTCTGTAAGTTCAAAGATTACGATCTTATATGTAAGTATTTTAAGATTCAGACGCCAGGTACGGTGCCTATGAGTGGAAGTAGGTATTCTCAATTGGACATAGACGGGGAGAATGGTCCGACAGTGCCGCCACTCCAATGTCCACCTCCTGAATATAGGAGTCTAAGGAGCTAGTGGTAAAAAAAAGGCCCATTCGGGCATGTGTTTGGTGCACTGCCGAGTAGTGGGAGTAAGATCTCTCTGTCGCGTGGTGTTTGTGCCAAGTATCTATAAGATTGTGTAAAGTTAGTTGGCGGTGCCCCTGTAGTGAAAGTGCGCCTGTATGTGCCAATCGGTCCATCACTGCATCCATCACCAGATTAAAGTCCCCACCTCCTCCAGCGACTCCAGGTGGTGCAAAACTCAGCGGCCAGGGCGATTCTTATGCTGAAACCCAGGTCTCATATGGGCCCCCATCTCAAGGCCTTACACTGGCTTCCAGTGCAAGAAAGGATAAAGTTCAAGGCCATGGTAATATTCTTTAAAGCCCTTCACGATAAGGGCGCAGGATTCCTCAGAAGGCGTGCTAGCCGCTATGCACCCATCAGATCACTAAGATCATCCTCCTCTGACCTCGCCCGCATCCCCAAAGTGCGCTTGACGCGCAGGGGTGGTAAATCTTTCGGCTTCCTGGGCGCCCAAGCATGGAACGAAATACCGGCCACATTGAGAGCAACAACTGATTTTACATCCTTTAAGAAACAGCTGAAAACCTGGCTCTTTAAGAGCTAAGTCGGCCTCTCTGTGCAGTCTTGCATGAACCTCTAGCGCCGGGACACTCCAGCTGGAGTAGCTGTGCACTTTATAAGCTCCGTTCATTCATTCATTCACCTATGAGTACATGTCTGTCTGTGGTTTTCATCACCTGCCCTATAGCATCTAATATAAATAATTCTTATCATTCATTGGGAGTGTAGATGTTAGCAATGGTTATGGACTGGGTCCCGTATGTAATACAAAGTGAGAGGAGACGTCCCGGGATCTCAGCTTGTGTATGTGCAACTTTACCCTTAAAGTGTGTGGCCAATAGGATCACCACTCCTGCCTTCCCCTCCCTCCCCGCAAGAAAAGTACTGGCGGTCGAAACTGCGAGATCTCATTCGTCGCAAGTCCGCTGAAATCAGATGCGTCTCTTGCAATAAACAGATGTTGCATTTAGATTCTCGTAATATGGACAGGAGCGCTATCCGCATTGCTGGTGCATTAAGCCCCCTCACATTATAACTAATTATTCTGACCATCTCTTAACTAAGTGAGTTGTGTTTGTGGTGAGTCCGTGTATAACCGTTTTAAGCCCTCCCATTTGGCGTTGAACCGTAGGAAGCCCAAAGTGAGCAACAACAGGGAATGTTGAGAAGTGCCAATAAAGAGACAGAAAAAGATATAAGATAAAGGATAAACAATACTCATCAGAAATTGGACATCGATTCCCCATCCAAATTGTCCAATACGTGAGAAGAAGGCTCTTTGGTATCAGCGGTGAACCATAGGATTTATCCAGGTCCTTGGTCTTTGCACCCCACCGTCCTGCCAGCCATCCGATGTGATCAGGTAAGGGTACGCCCTAGGTTCTGCGCACTGTCTCGGGGAGGTCGATGAGTATATTGACTCTGTGCCATCGCCATCTTTGCCACTCTCCAACCCCTTCCCCCTCCAGTAGCTATCCAGTTCCCCCGACGCCTCCCGGATCTTCAACTGTGTCAGCAGTGCTTCCCTTTCTGTTCGGCTTTCTGTGTCCGATGGTTTAGTCACTTTTTCCCCCCCTCTTGATCGGAAGAATCGCTGATTCCGGTTTCTGGCCTGTTTTGGTGAGCCATTGTCTTTTACCGGTATGTCACTGGATGTAGGGTTGTCCATTTCTATCAAGTCCTTCGCTTCCTCCAGGTTGCGGACAGATAGGGTCTCATTGGCCCACACAAAGGTGAGGCGGAAATGGTGGCCCCATTTATACCGAATTCCCTTCCATTGCAGCAGCTCCGTGAGGGGTTTCAGTTGGCGTCTTCTCTATAGTGTGATGGGGGATAGATCCTGGTATAGCCATACCTTAATGCCCTCAAATTCGATGGCGGTGCGGTATCTGGCAGCCGTCATAATTGTTTCTTTTTGGGTGTAATAATATAGGCATGTAAGAATATCTTGTGGCATCCCAGGCGATTTTGTGGGATGACCAGCTCTATGTGTGCGGTCCAGGATGATGTCTTGCGGTGCCAGGGTGGGGGCCACGTGGTGGATGAGCAGACGAACATACATCCCCAGCCCAGCCGCAGTTGCTTGCAATGGGACCCCTTTGATACGTATGTTACCTCTTCTGGATCTGTTTTCAAGGTCTTCCATCTGGTACTGAAGCTCAGTGTTCTTTTCTTGAAGGTCCAGGAGTTCTTTACGGCGGGCATCCAGTTCTTCTTCTCTTGCGTCCCCCATTTGTTCCAGGGAGTCTACTCTCTGGCCTATGTCGCCCACTTCTCCGGATCTCTTTCACCTCAGTTGCTATATCCTATTTTAGCTCTGCAAAGTCAGACCACAGTGCTCCGAAGGGGGTCTCCAGGAAGGTTTTTGTCACTGGGGCCTCTTCCTCATCTCGGTCTCCCATTGTCTTCTCGGGGCTAGTGTCGCATCCCGTTAGTTTTTTGGGAGTAGGCTCGGTGAGTAAGTCCTTTATGCTGCCATCTTTCTTAGTGGGGGGTTTTGAGGCTGCCATTTCCTACCCCAGAGATGCAACAGATCAGTGGTCCTCGCCGCCACTTCCTGCTTCTAGGCTGCTCCGGTAGCCGGGATTACTCTTTATATGATTCCTTTCTCCGACCCACCGCGCGGTGCAACGGCGTGTCCGATGAGACCTCTTCCCGGGTTCGCGATAGCTTCTGTTGCTGGCTACTCCCCTTTCGGGTATGCCGGTGTGTCCGTCGGTCCCGACAAGACATCACCCACTCTCCCGCTCAGTCTGCCACATACGCGGGTTGCCCAGCCTTGTTCACCCCTCAGTGTTCTGGGATTTGCTGCTGTTTTAATGTAAGCCCATTATCAGTTGTGGGGCCTTCCTTACATGTCGTTGCTGGCCATTCAGGGCTCCTGAATTCTTCCTTCCAGGGCCCACAACCTTCCCTCATCCACCCCAGGTTTGGGGTTTCCCTGTGTTAAGCTACCTGTGTTAGCTGGAGGGTCTCCGCTTCCTCAGCGGTGATGGCGGGAGGGAGACCTCGCTCACACCGCTCAGGCGGGTCTGACGGAGGCCCTCTTCTGGGCCTCGCAGCAGCACTCCGCCAGTCCGGAGCCCCGGTTCGCACCGGGCGTGCGTCAGTCACCCGCACCCGCTGCATCCGCTGTCACCGCTGTTTTTTTGGGCTTATTGCCGGGTAACGTCCTACTGTTTGAGGCCCCCCGTCTGTTTGATGTCACAGACCCGCGCCATCTTATTGCTCAGCCTCCGGCTGCGTCCAGGGCTCCTCAACGCCTCCGCACCGGCTCTACCTTCAGGTACGTCCGTCGAGTGCTTCGGCGGTTCTCTGCCGCGCTACGGTTTCTTTGCGGGCGTTGGGGGGTCCGAGGATGGCTCCCAGTTGCGTTGTATTGGTGGCGGGCGGCAGAGTTCCGACAGATCACTACCGCTCAGCCGCCATCTTGCCACACCCCCTAAAATATTTTTTAAAGGTGAAGAAGTAGCAGAAAAGGGTTGAGTTGAATTGCACCTTTACTTCAACCGTGAACTGCCAGCATTTCCACAGTCATAAAAATCACCGGTTTAAGGTTAGATGTATTTTTGAAAACCCAAGAGCTTTGTTTCTAATTTCTGGGCTCATGTGGGTATGGAATTGTCATGTATTCGAAGAAGGGGGCAAAGATATGAAAATCCTAGGTGTTGTATATTCACCTTTTTATGTAAACATTGTTTAAAACACATTTCCGATAAATAAACCAGGCAACTGAATCTCTTCAGGAAAGTGTGAAAAAAACTCTGCACATGTGATTGAACTCTCTAGTGTGTACCATCCTAACTAGGAGTTTGCTTCCCACAATCGTGATCCTCCTGCACAAAAGCTATGGATTGGACAGCCACCATGTGCAAAATCAGTTTTTCAACATTAATACCTGCTCTCTGTAGCTGGATGAGACAACTGTTATGCTCCCAACAAAAATTGTTACCACTATGGTGGTTACCAACTAATTTCACACTTATATGGTGACTTTGCCAAATGTTTCTTTCCAACGATCATCTGGTTAGAACCCCTTACTTCTCTAGCCAGCAGCAAAACACTAGAAAATACACTGAATGCAAAGCAGCAGAGACACTATCAGGATAACAGTCATTTGTACTTTTCAACAATAATGAACAACCAAAATGTTTTATTTAAGCATGGAGTGCTACCTATAAGCATATAGGGTACACAAAAGGCAACAAAGCTCTCATATGTGGCATCAACATCTATGGCAGGTTGGAATCCAGCTTTCAGGAGTGGTGCACAGAAAGCACCTGACATGCCGGTAAGTATCTAGTGCACGTTACAAAGGACATTAAGTGCAGCACAGAAGGAGAACATGAAGGGTGATCTCTCTTACATTTCAGTCAAACAATACCAATGATGAAATAGGTTGAAGAATGAAATGTGGGTGAGATAAGCACACAAATATAGAAAAGTCTCCAAACTAGGATTTGTTCATTCTACAGTTGAGTGGCGGACTAAATAGCTACGGTCCTGCAACTAAGCACAAGGAGAAATATAATGTCAGGGTTTTGACATCTACTGTGCGATCTAGATGTTCAAAGAAGTATATTTAGTGACAAACAGTCAAGCCACAAGCAACAAAATAAACTGTACAGTAATGTACCATCAGAGCATTATCACAATGGCTCACTGACTGTAATAAAATCACAACGTACCTGCATTTCGATTGCTTATCACCACCTTATATCGCCACTGAGCCTCAGATAGGATTTTGGAAAACTGGAGCACACGGCTCTCAAAAGTCTCTCTGGTGACCGAGCAACTTAGGCACTCCAGTAGCTGGAGCTTCTCCAAGGAGCCATCACTCGGGTCCCATGGTGTGCTGTTTTTAATTTCTTCCAACTGATCTATCAGCATTTGTAAGAACATCTCTGCAGCTATTTCATCCACTAAAAACCCAGTCATGCCACTTGTAAAGTGCTTCAAGTTCAGGTAGCCCCAGTTGTTGGAATGGCAGTGTTCTGCCTTGCTTATGAATTCAGGCACAGCAAGGTTTTCCTGAGAAAGAGTTTGCATATCTTTTGGCAACCATTTCTCTTCAACTTGTGCTCCAATCTGAGGACTTCCTGGCATTGGTGAGTGAGTCCGAGAGTCACCCTTGTCAGCGCTGCTGTCTAAGCTCTTTAATCCATCGCTTCTTTTATCCTGATCCTCATAGTCCTCATCAAAAGCATAATCCTCAGGAAGAGAGAACTCAGTACAGAGATCACTGTAGGAAATGAACAGCAAGGAAAATATGTTCTCCAGAACCTCGAGGCAAAGAGGGGCAGGGATAAGATGCAAGTAATGCTGGCACTTAGTTAAGTATTGCTTGAAGAGAGAAGAATAATCTGCATTGAAAAAGTAAAAACATTAAAACCATTACTATAAAACATTATCTTTAATCTATATTTCATGTTTAATTAGAAACTCTTGGGAAGTTAAGCACCTTGGTGAACTCCAGCACGAGGCTAAGCAAAGTTCTCCATGTTGGGTATATTATGCGGTTGACAGGTTTGCATGAGGCAAAGACTAAATACATTGGTTCAACTGAAGCACACCAAGACTACAACTGCCCGAATCCAGAACTAAAACCATAATGTGTCCGTGACATGCAGTCATATGGTCACTGCATCTATGCTGTCATTATGAGTGGCCAGGAATTCCCAATCCTGCAGGTAAAAGTAGATATCAGCGAGATCGGGAATCTTAATTGATACAGGACTACTGCAACCAATATTTTGCGGGTCCAATAGTCTTGAATTCATTTTTATAAACCAGTGTCAAATAGCCTGAAAAGACTGCATTGATACAAAGAGTGCTTTTACAGGATTGTATGTGGGTAACAATGCAGAAACATATTATTCCCTATTCCACGAGGGGTTAAAGAGAATAAACTTGTGTTACCACAACCTGTGACACTTTCCTCCAAATAAACAAACAAAACTGCTTGGTTGCTTTTTAAGTGTAGGATTTTCACTAGGTTTGTTTTAACTTCCTCTTACGGCCAACACAGTCTGCAGCGAAGCACGATAATAATTCATCTGTGTCCACTGCTATTTATCCACCCACTCCCTTTATGTGTGCAACTCATTTTTGGCTACTGGGAATTAGAGTTGATGGTACCCTCACACAGGGAGCCATAATTATCCATAATCATGAGTCACACTTTCACAATTGCTACAATATGCAACCAGATTCCCTATCCACACAGCTGTAGTTACTGAGTACAGGCCACAGATGGACTCCGTTACCTATCCCAAACTGTAAGCATCTTACGATTTCATGCTTTGTGGTGCCCAACTCAACAAGAAACTTTTTCTGAATATAAATGCAGCTCTAAAACCCACATGTTTTTCTAACTCTCAGAACTCATGGCAGAAATAAATGTCAGACCTACTAATGTACTGTGGTGTCTTTGCATACATAACTCTGGGTTTAAAAATGTTCAGTGCCAATACCTACACTTTGCCACAGAATTACCTAATTAGTTTGTGCAAAATATTTAATTTGTCTGGAAAGATCACTGGGCAATCCGGCCTGTTGTGGGCTTGAGCATGGGTGCAATTTACAAAACATGAAGGGGTGCAACAAGCTTTCTTTACACCTGGGTTAGTGGACATGTGATTGGAAAGACAGGTTTCATTCCCAGTAAAAGACTAATTTCCCAAATAGTTCAATCCCCATCTTCCAAACCATAAAACAATATAGCTATGAGGCTGATATGTTTCCGGTCACTACCTTGACAATGACGCTGATTATTTCCAGGATCTGCATAAAGTTCTGGTTCTCCTGAGGATTCACTCAAGACATCGTCGGCACAGTCCTTGCACATAGAATGCTTATGTGCATTCAGGCACAGAGCATAGATTGCATATTTCATGGCACAAAATGCTTCAAAAAGCAGAACACTTCGCTGCTGAACCAAACTGTTTGGTGCTCGCTTGGAAAATTGACCTAAGCATAGAGGAAAAACAATTTAAAGAAAGCAATTTTTATATAAACTCTTTTTATTGAATTTTAACATGTGGCATATAATACCTAACTTACATTTCAGCCATATAAAGACATTTAAAGCACAAAACATAAAACTAATGAATCCAAAGACTATCCCAAGATTTTAGCAAGTGCATAATATGGTTAGAAAGTAGAAATATGGAAATGATCCCACCATGGCACTCAATTTTTCGTACGTTTACACAGACATCCTTGGGAACAGTATATTTCTTCAATTTGAGAAAGTCTGTCCATGCTCCTCAGCCATTATTCCATCAGTGGGGTACTTCTGATCGCCAATACTTAGCAATGCCTCTTTTAGAAACAAGAGCATCTTAACCCAACAGAGCACTCATCTCCCATTATCCATAAGTATTTCCATCACCCCTAGAAGCACCAGTTTAACAGAATGATTAATGGGCCTTTATCAATTTGGAAAACATCTGGATGATATTGTGCCAATACTCCTGGATTAATTAAGATTCCCAAATCACGTCATTGAATTCTTCAGTTTCTGAATGGCACCCAAGATACTAAGGAGAAATGTTTTGTGAGACATAAGACAGAAGAATCTTTCTATAATTGTGTGCCCTGGCTGAGGGAACCCCAATCCTTCTGAAACATGATTCTTGCTGCAACCAGAGTTTGCAGTTCATGGAAAAGTGTTACTTACAATGAAAAAGTAAGCTACAGTGCTCCCACCAAGGCTTCCCCGCATGAAGGTGTCTGTGGCGGCCGACATAGAATCCTTCCCACATCCCTCGTACCTCTCCACCCCGCCCATCAGTGACGTCAGCACACTGCATGGCACAAGTTGCACTTCTTACTAAGATGTTTCTATTGGCATCGGGACAAATTTGGCATAATGTGCTTTTGCCATCTTGAGTGTGTTGCAACATGAACTAATTGTTTTTCTTTTTCTTCCTCTTAGCTTTTTGAAAACATTTTTTACAGAGTTGGATCTATGAAGAAGTTCTTTGAGGCAAGTATGTGTGAGTTTTGAGACTGTTGCTATGATCACACTTTACTTTACTCTCACAGCAATATATTACATTCTTTCAGTTCATAGGGTACTCACCCCCACAAAGATACACTGCATTCATTTGTATGAGTACCTCTGTACTCTACCTAGGCTAGAAAGATTTAGTTAGAAAACATAGATGGTGCCTTGTTAGATGACTGCTTGCGAGGCTCTAACTTGAATAATAGAAGCGATCTCCGAGGAAGGTCTGATACTGGGGCAACATCAGACAGTGTGTCATGGAGCAGGAGCTGGGAGTGATTTTTCAGTTGTTCCTTCCAATGCAGACTCCTCTTCTAGTGATTAAAAGTAACATGGCCCTGGTAGTCGTGATGTCCCTTCACAAGCACTAACTGAGCAGACCAATGTAGAATGCCGCAGATATGGTGCCGAGCACAAAGAGAGGGGTCACTTGGCATACTTCTAATTTAGTTCAGCCAGTAATTCCCCTATTCATTAGAGATGCTGGGTGTAAGGTCAACACAGCAATTGTTTGCCTATTGACTACTTCTATCTTTTTCTGGATGGAGACTTCTTTCAGGAAAGTATGCAGCAAACAAATGTGCATGCTAAATAGTTTCTGGGGGAGCATAGACGGATACTGGCACTTCACTCTAGGGAACACCTGTAAACTCCCACTTCACTTGGAGAGTTGAAAAAGTTTCTGAGCCTAACTCTGAACAAATAAATAGTTCACAGACCAACCGTACAGTCTTACTGGTCTACTCCCAGTAGACAACACCAAGTTTTGCACCGGTCACGAGCAGAGACAGGTGCTTGGTTTTGCAGATTATGCTACATTTTAATGACAATTCTTCCGCATTGCCCTGGGACCAGACAGACCATGACAGGCTGTTCAAAATTCAGCCTGTCGTGAAGCATTTGTCTGCCAAGTTTCTAGATTTATACTCCTGGAAAGAATATAGCAGTTGGCGAGTCCTTGATCTGGCACACAGGGCGAGTACTGTTCAGGCAATCCATACCATGCAAAAGAGCTTGTTACGTCATCAAGATGTACATGTTGTGCGCAAGCTCTTTTGGTTATGTGTACAGCCTGAGAGTATATATATATATAGGTAAGGACGCTGCAATAAATCCTGCAGGTTGTCCTTCCACATTAGGAGTTAGTGAGAAGATCGTATGGGAGCTTGCCCAATATCTCCTTCATGAAGTTCATAACCTTTATGTAGATAACTTCTACACAGGAGACCAGCTGTTAAGTGAACTGGTCAAAGCTCGCATTGTAGCTTGTGGTACCATTAGAAAGCACCGCAAAGGATTTCCTCCATAGCTTGTATGCAAGAAGCTCCAAAAATCCATAACAGTGTGTTGTAACAAATTGCCTGCTATCACATTCTCAGACAAGAAAAAGTATATGTGCGCACAACACTTCACTATGAGAGCACTTTTCCTGTCACGGTTTGGGGATAGTTGGGGACGGCTGGCAGAAGTCCACAAGCCCACCTGTATACTTGATAACAACAAGTACATGGGTGGAGTGGATAAAAATGATCAGGTTCTTCAACCATATAATGTGAGTCGTAAAACTTACACCTGGTATAAGAAGTTGGCTACTCACCTGATTCAGATGGCAACATACAAAGCGTATTTTGTCTATTGGGAAACCACCACAGGAAGACTGATGTCCTTCCTTCAGTGGCAGCTACTGAATGCCTACTGCTATAGAAGCAGTAGCCTCTATTAAGGGCTCTATTAAGAGTCTGGCGGTCCACAGACCGCCAGACTCGCAGGGACGTGGCGTCTTCCGACTGCCCTATTACAATTTGGGCGGTCAGACCACCATTGCCCGCTGCAGCTGCCAGGGAAGGGCAGTCAAGGAGGTCGCAATATGCTTGGCAGGACGGCCGCAGTCCCTCCAAGCATATTACGAGTTTCCTCGTCGCCATGCTTTTTGTGGTTCCACCACCATGAAAACCATGGAAGAGAGGAAACAAAGGGGCCCTACAGAGCCCCATGGGGCCTCACGCCATGTGGATGCATGCAGGGAGGCACAACATGTGCCCCCCTGTATGCATGCACCCCAGTTCCTGCACAGCATGGACTTTACAGTCCATGCCGTGCAGGAACGGTTTTGGCGTTCCCATTCATGTGCCTATTTTAAGGGCATTGCCGTGGGAACGTCCCCAAAAAAATGCCCGCCAGACACGAGAAATACTCGTATCTGGCGGGCAGCCCAACCACAGGTTTGGCGGTGCGGCAGCGGGGCGGACCCGGCGCGGCAACGCCAAACTCGTGCTCAGGCCCTTAGTCTGTTGAGACAGACTTTGCAAGGCAGCAGGATCGGCACTTTGCCGACCAGATTCCTGGAACAGAGCAAAAAAGTCACTGATAGCGAGAGTTTTTGCTCAACAAGGAAAGAGGAAGAAAAGTAGATTCTACTGTGCCCAGTGCCCAGCTCAGCCTGGCTTGCGTTTTCTAACTTGCTTCATTTAGTACCACACAAAAGTGAAGTTCTGGGAAACTGACTGAAGTGGAGCACATAGATTAGGAGTTACTATCTTCCCCGAATGACTGGGATACATAACCTTCCGTGGGCCATTACTACAGTAGTTGTGTAGCTTTTTTCAATTCTTTCAAAATTAGATGGACAAAGCACTCTAATCCATGATTTTTTCCTTCTAAAAAAGATGTGAGTCACTGTGTCTTTACTGACTCCAGAAAAGAGGCACACATTGGTCTTGCTTTTGGCTGCTTGTCACCTTCAGATTGTGAAAGCCAAAAGAGAAACATACAGAGCTGCACCACTGTTCAAACATTAGCAATTGATTCCCCATTTTGAACTGTGCTTCTAGAATGTTTTTTAAACATGCTCATGTTTCAGGGAGGTGACCACTTGAGGTAAACGTGAAGTTTGCGTTTCTTGCTTAATAATTATAAAATGCAGCTGCAGGAACACAGACATGCACGGCTGCCTTATCTCAGTTCATTTAAAGTTCAAGGTTTGAAGCCTTGAACTTTAAAATAACTGAGAGAAATAATTAGTTGTCTGCAATAGATTTGCTGCCAAAATGCTTGACTGCGAAAACTGTGCTTTTAAGTTTGATGAAAGTGGCATGTGCTTAAAACTGTAACTCTTACAAATATGTAACCATGAGGCAACCTTTGGGGGCAGCTAGGCTGCTGGAAATGGAAGGTTGTTTGCATTAGCCAAGGACCTTAGGACTGAGATAAAAGACTAGCACAGGCCCCCGAATGCCCTTATTGTAAATTCACTTTGCTGACAGACTTACCTTTCCTTTTGAAGTAGAACTACCTTCCCATTGAAGTTTGAACTTTGCAGCTGCACATGGATAATGGGTTAGCATTCCTAATGTAAAGCAACGAGTGTTCAAACACATATAAGGGACATCACAACCCAAGCAAGTTGAAACACTTGACAGATTGGACTCTGTGTGTTTCCGTCCCAGGGCATGAGCAAATAAAACTTTGCTTCTTTTTAATCACCATGACTGTGTATAGACTGTTCATTTCCTTTCAGATAAATTATGCTTTTACAATACTCCATCCATTTCAGCCAGTGCACTGCACATAATAGTAGACAGAATATGCACCATGTTTTGACTGAGTGCTCTGTCGAGAAAGCCTTTCTAGAAGTGCTCTTTAGGCAACTTAGCAGATTCTACCCCAGTATGCGCAACCCAGTTTTAGATTTGTTCACGCTGACAGAAATGGGTCAAACCAGGGACAAAGAAGGGGTTGATCTATTCCTGTCGCGGGCACTATGCCCAGCCACACAAGCGAGATAGCAGTTTTATCAGGACCAGTGGGGGAATGATGGGTGATAGGAATTTTGTGGATCCCTGCAGATTTCAGAACTTCATGTTACACAAATGCAAGGAAAATGCAAAATTTTAGGTTAAGTATGAGATTTGAAGGGAATTGTGGGTAAAAAACCTCATGGGATCCATCAGAGTCGCACCACCCTGGATTCCCTGGGTGTGTAGTTTTCAGAAATGTTTGGCTTTGGTAGGTTTCTAGGGAGGCCACAAGCGCAGGCCCAAATACAGCAGCTACCTCCCGAGAGGAGACGGACGTTTTGCAGGTTTCACCCCCACTTTTTGCCCTATTTTGACTCTTAGGTAATGGCTCTGAAATGCACTGAACCGCTCATCAGGACTCAGTGCATGTGCTCTGATCCATATAAAGGCACATGGTTGACTAGCTTATACCCAATTGGCATAGCCTAACTTACTTGTAAGCACCTAGTGGTACTAGGGGTATCCAGGGCCTTTACGTTCGAGTGCCCCTTCAGGGACGGCAGTACTTGTTGTGCCACCCTGAGTAGGATATGGTAAAACATGGCTCCCAGTCAGCCACTACAGACTGGAAGGGCAGTTTAAAACTGCTAAATCGACTTTGCCATTTAATGTAATGGCAAAGCCTAGTCTTCCCTTTGAAATATATATACGTCACCCCTAAGTTAGGCCTGTTGAGCCTGAAGGGAGGGTGCTGTATATTAAAAGGTGGAACATGTACTTTAACATGCTTCAACAGAAAAAAAATCCTAAATTGTCGTTTTTACTGTGCTGATAGCTCCCTTGGCAAGTGCAGAGTTACACGTTGATCCCTCAGTTCTGTTTACTTCTGACTGGGTCTACCAAAGTTGGTACTGAAAGGTATAAAAAAAAAAAAAAGTGCATTAAATCCGATCTAACGGTTAAATCGAATTTAATGTTCTGGTGGGCAAAGTGTAACTTCAGAAGTTGCCACTTTAGTTACCCAATTTATCAAGTGCCCGTATACAGATGCATTCTGCCCTCCTGGCGAGACGTGTGAACGACTCCCAGGAAAAGACACAATAGAAGTCTACGTGGGGGAGAGGTGTTTCCTAGGAAGCCACATGAGTGTTAGCCCAAAAGGAGAACTTCAAAGGAGAAGACACTTTTGATGGACAAATGGGAAATACGAGAGGGGGACTGCTCTAATGTTTAGGCCGGCACTGGGGACAGAGAGGGAAAGCCAATTGTCAAACTAGTTTTTCAGGGGCGTGTAGCCCCCTTGGTAGCCAACCTCTGGGTTGGGCCAGGGAGCTTTGCACAGCAAGAGAAGGGTTCTGTCATGTTGGGAGTGGGTGGGCTAGACTTCTGGATAGCTAAATGCTACACATCACAGGAATTTGTCATCAGGAGGGGGGGAACCTGGTAGCCCATTGGTCAGTGACATCCCCTAAGGGCATTTTATGGCCATACAAAGGGCACCCCTGGCACCCAGAGGATATATCTTATTGGCCTGGAGAAAAGGACTGATGAAGAATTGCCCGGCTGCACCAAGGACCGGGCGAAGAGAGGATGCACAGATATGGACTGTATCTGCTGTAACTGGTGGTTAGGACAGGAGAAGGGACTGTGCCTGTTGTGTCCAGCTCATTGAGAAGTCGACTCCTAAGCCCAGCGGAAGCAAGAAACTCCAAGGGTCAGTTGGCTGACATTCTGTTTGTAGCACGCCCCGTGCAGCTGAAGAAGCCTGCCGGGGCGAGCTGGAAGCCCAGATTCCCGAATCGCCGCTCCTCACTGCCATGCAGCACCAGTGACCAAGGCCCAACTCTCAAATGTTGCTCCCAAGTCTGCTGGACCCAGGAGAGTCATCGGAGTGCAGCTAGGTCGCCCAGAAGACAAGTTGCTGCTGGAAGAAAGAAGCCGCTGAAAACCGCTGTACCGGACTACTGGTAGCCCAGTGGCGACTGGACTTCTACCCAGCTCGTGAAATCTTCAAGAGACATCAACCCCTGCGGCTTGCTGGTCCCTCTGTCAGGCTCCCTAAAAGAGTTGGTTGCCTAAAATAAATCTAAGTAACCGCATTGATACTTACCCAAGTTTTTCTTTAAAGTGTCAAAATCGTTGCATTTTCCAACGCTTGTTCGCAGTTAAGTGTAAAGCTGTGATTTACTATACCTTGTATCCGATGGATCTTTTTCATTTTGGTGTCACAAATTATATAAACATCTAATCTATTTTTAAAAATTGATGTCAGATTTTTGGAGTGTCTTGTTTCTTTCTACTGCAATTGTTTTTGGTGCAGTTTAAATGTCTTACACTGGTTCCCTTGTAAAAGCCTGACTGCTCAGAGCCACAGCTACCCAGGGTTGCACTAACGGTTTAACAAACAAAACCTACTAGTCCTAAAGCGGCTGGTAAGTGTATTACACAGTGAGCTCAGGCACCCACATCATATACTATACCCCATTTCCTCACACTTTCATCAAGTCATTTTTGGACAAGAAATGTTGATATCTCCACTTTGTATTTTGGACCCCATTCTACTGCAGGCGCTAGGCCCACCTGCACAAGTGGGGTACCCCTTTTTCATCTTGAGATTTTAAGATTTCTGGGTGTTAGGAAATTTGTATATACCCACTGTTTCTGGAGTTTTTCCTCACATACGTGTGAGTAAAATGGGTGTTTTATCCAAATGTTGAGGCTTGCAAGGGCTTCTGGGTAAGAAAACCTCATGAAATCCACATATGTGATCCCATCCTGGACTCCCCAAGGTGTCTAGTTTTCAGAAATGGGCCCGTTTGGTAGATTTCCCTGGATGCTGTCTGAGTTAGGATCTCAATTCCACCAACACTGTAAAAAAGGGTTGGTTTAGAGTGGAGACAATTGATCTGTCTATGCTGCTGTTTGGGCCCTTCCCTGTCGCCGGCGCTAGGCCCACCCACACCAGTGGAGAACCGTTTATATCGGGAGACGTGGGGAAATGCTGGGTGCTAGGAACTTTGGGGCTTCCTGCACATTCCAGCACTTTCCCCCACAGAAATATAAGGAAAATGTTTGTTTTTAGCCAAAGTTAGATAAGGGCTTCTGAGTGAGAAAACCTCACGACAATCATACACATCACACCCCCGGGTGTCTGGTTTTCAGAAGGGTCTGGGTATGGCAGGTGGTGGCTGAGCTAGGGCCCAAAATCTGAAGCTACCCACAGTAGATTCTGCTGGGTGAAATATGTCTTTGGGTCAAGTTTTGGGGTGCTTTGTGGCCCTGGCGCAAAGCTCAGCCACACAAGTGGGGTACCGGTTTAATCAGGAGACATATGGGAATCTACAATAGTAGAACATCTATTAGCACCAATTGGATTTCTCTGCATTTGTGTCTTCCATATATAAGCCAATGTGCAAGAATAACATTTTGCAAAATGCCCTCTGAATCACATGGTATTATGGGTAACTACAAATTCAGAAGTTTTCTAATAACCACTGTTCCTAAACTCAGTATCTTATGTACATTTCAGAGGTTTCCTTTATAACCACTTTCTTTATATTTTACCATACAAATTCCTGTTTAGTCCGTAGACAAGGAAAAATCATTGTAAGGTGCAGCTCAGTTGTTAGCTCCGGTTATTGAGTGTTTTGGAGAACGTACAATCGCTATATATTGCTGTGATCAGAAGGGACTGACAGACGTAACACTGTATTGGTTTTGTAAAAATCGTCAAAAATCGTCCCTCAGCGACAAGAAGTTACCGATAAATATGTTGTTGCAAATGTCTGGTTTTCATACTCATTTTCATTACATTTTTTTAATAAATGTTTCTTTGGGAAAACATTGAGGTATACACATAAATGACCTCTCTGTGATTTTAGAATTTGGTGTACTTTTCAGAAATGCATAGCTTTCTGGGATCACCCTTGGGTTTCGTTCCTGGTTTCCACCACTACACCTGCAAGTAGGCTGAACCCACAAAAATTGGGAAAGATGGACTGCTGCTTCGAAAACTGTGGTAAAAAATAGTTTTTTTTGTACAGCTTTGGTTTTGCTTCAAAGCTGGGAAGATGGGGATCCTAGCACAGCAAACCTTTCGTTGATGCCATTTTTAGGGGAAAAAAACCTTTTTGCACATCACTTTTCCCCCCCCAAAAAAACAAAATGTACCTATATTTTGGGCTTTTTGTCTCCTAATATCTGCATTCTGGGATTCCCACTAGTGGCTGCTGACATGCCAGTTACTGATGTTACACATCCCTTCTTCCGTACTACCTAACCCCTGCTCGAGAAGGAGATGGAGATGTCATGAAAAATATATATATGACTCCATATACAGCCTTGAAAAGAGGTGTATCCTCAGACATTAACACAGAGCTTTCCAAACTCTGTGTCGCGACACGGTACTGTGTCGCCTGCAAATAGTGGGTGTGTCGCGGGATGACGCCGGTACGGCGCAGTTCGTACGCCAGACGTACGTGTAGAAAGGAGAGGGAGACCTTTAGCCGAACACCGGCAGGACACGGCCCACTTAAAGCTCTCTGTAAGAGTGATGCATCTCCTTGAGCGCCTGTGTGTGGGGGGGGGGGGTGGGTGGAGATTGGGAGGGAGATGCAACACCAGCGCCTGTGAGAACTGTAGTGGCTGCCCAGCTCTTTAGGCACCTGTACGGATAATGCAGCTCCGTGAGGACGTGTAAGGACAGGTCCGTAAGAGGAATGCAGCTTGTGCTTATAAGAACCTCGGAAGCGTCGAAGGCCTCTGTAGATCACCGCTTGCGATAGTGACCAGTGTCTAACTCGCTGAGCCATTCCTCCCTCTCGTTCACAGTGAGTCTGGCATGCGCCCCTCAGACTCGACATACTGAACACAGCCGGCTCAGCCTGTGCTCGTCTCGTGTGTGATCTGTTGTGTTCCTCTTGGGTGTGAGACATAAAATGTAGCCCCGCCTTTGCTGCTCTGAGGTGTGAGATATTACAGTGACTCAGCTCGCGCTCTGCTCCTCTCAGGTGCGAGTTAATAAACACAACCCATCTTTTACTCATCTCAGGTGTGTGACTGTTGACACAGACCACCCTATCTCCTCTGACAGGACACACTCACCTCCCCGTGCCCTGTGGTGCCCCAGACGGCCTCCTGTGATTCCGGGCACCCGCTGTCCCAGCCCAGCCTTCCGGCGCATGGGCGTGCACTGCCGCATCCCGTCCTTCCGGCGCCCTGGGCGTGCGCTGCCGCATCCCGTCCTTACGCCTCAGACTGCCCTGTTGATTATTTGAACTTACTCTGGTTTATTTACATCCGTCCCGGAAATGTGGCTGCAGGTGCGTGCTGTGTGCACTGCTGGCGCTGCCCATGGTCCGCTTCGTGCTCTCTTTGGAGACAGGCAGACCGAAGCACCCTCTGCAGCTGCTCCTCAAACTCTGTCCTTCTCGGTCCCCGGCAGGTGCCCTTATCTGTCCCCAGCTGTAGTGCACTCTTTCTGCTGCAGTCAGCCCGTGTACACTGTCATTTAAGTTTCAACCAGTCCTGGTACAGACTGTTACTTCTGGTGCGCTCTGTCCTCATCTGCTGTCAGCCCTTGTACACTCCTTTTAGCTGCAGTTATATATATATATATATATATATATGTATATATATATCTGCAGACATATATATAACTGCAGCTTAAAAGACAGTGTACAAGGGCTGACAGCAGATAAGGACAGATATATACATATGTCTTTATTTGCTGTCATCCCTTGTACACCGTCTTTTTAGCTGCAGCTAGTCCTGGTGCCCTCTTTTTATCTGCAGTTAGTTCTGATGCACCCCGTCCTTATATGTTAGTGTACTGTAGTTAGTCACTGTGCGCTCTCCTTATCTTCCCCCAGTCATACTGCACTTCCTCCTTCTGTGGTGTTCCCTTGTGTGCTCTGTCCTTATCTGCGGTCAGCTCTTGCACAATGTCTGCTTAGCTGCAGCCAGTGCAGCTTGGTGCACTCTCTCCTTATCTGCAGCCTGGTGCACTCTCTCCTCATCTGCAGCCTGGTGCACTCTCTCCTCATCTGCAGCCTGGTGCACTCTCTCCTCATCTGCAGCCTGGTGCACTCTCTCCTCATCTGCAGCCTGGTGCACTCTCTCCTCATCTGCAGCCTGGTGCACTCTCTCCTCATCTGCAGCCTGGTGCACTCTCTCCTCATCTGCAGCCTGGTGCACTCTCTCCTCATCTGCAGCCTGGTGCACTCTCTCCTCATCTGCAGCCTGGTGCACTCTCTCCTCATCTGCAGCCTGGTGCACTCTCTGGTGCACATCAAATGTCAGACTGTCTTCCCACAATTGCTGCTTGTTTGGAAATTGGTGTTTACTTTTATTTCTCTGACTGCAAAGTGAGAGTATTTTGTAAAAGATTAAGTGAAGTGTACAAATCTATAACTTCACCGTTAACAATGTCGCCGCTGGTGGGGGTTTCTGTGATGGAAAACAAAAATAAACGCAGCTTTTTGCTGGCATACTCTACCACAGATGTGCTCTACCAAATGTTAAATGTAAAAGGTCAAGTTGAAAGTGTCCCGAAAATAAATGACTGTTTTATTGTTGTAGTGTTCTTTGATTATCACACTTGGTTGGCGTCTGTGATGCCAAAGTAGGCATGGTTTATTATAGTGTGCAGAAGTCTGTAAAAATGACACTTGGTGATGTTCTGTGACCTCACGTTGATGGGTTCCACGTCTTCACAGTTGTCTCGGTCCCGTTACTAATGACATGACAGTTCATTGTGTCGGTCTTCATAGTTGGCTTTGTCCTGTAATTCACCAAATTACACTTGATGGGGTTCCATGTCTTCACAATTGTCTCAGTTCATGACATCACAGTTGATGGGTTCCATATCTTCACAGTTTTTCGTCCCTTGATTTATGGCATAACACTTTTTATATCTATTTTATCAATTTCCGAGCAAATGACCATTTTTTGTTCTCAACATATAGCACCCCAAATTTTACCATGTTACAACGCCTTGTACAGTTCAACATAAGATTTTACCTCAAAGTGCTAAATGGAAAAACATATGACTCGTCTTATTTTCTGTTGGCTTTTGGCGCGCTGCGCTGAGGAGAGCGGTCCCACCTGAGTTCAATGCGCAGAGACCGGCTGATAAGTTGCATGATTGTTTTACCACTCACTTTGTGCCTGAAACAAGAATATAATCATGCACACATTGACACATGCCCCAGTGATTTACAGCACAAAAAGGGCGGGTGCACGCACTGCCAACCCTTTCAACCATGCACAAAGTCCGCCTGCTGCCTTGCTGAATATGAGTTATACAAAAATCCGTTCAGGAAGGGGGAATGTGTGCATGATTATATTCTTGTTTCAGGCACAAACCTAACCTTACAACCAGTTTTGCCACTCACTGTCTTTGTTAGAACAGATTCACAATTGCTTTATTAACCTTCCTGCTTTCTCAAATTTGCTTGAAAATGCACCATTTGCCTACTTTTTCCCCAAAATTTTCTCAGGGGGAATACCCCCCCGAACCCACCTTAGGTGGTTCGGGCTTGCTCGCTGCGCTCGCTATACTGGATTACCGTGTCGCAAAATGATGCATGTCTAAAAAGTGGGTCACCAACATGAAAAGTTTGGAAACCTGTGCATTAACACTATACTGCTTGTGCTCTGGGAGCCATCCTGTGTGTGGTGGCTTCACTGAAGAGATCTCTGCAGAAGGGTGCTACTGTTCTCAGATTTTGGACAACTAACACAACAGAAAAGCAGTCACATTCAGAAGCTTATCAAGGATCTTTTAGACATGAACATTAAGGAGTGACACCCAGCGAGGATGAAGGTCTGACTTGATGGAAAGGAGTACAATTTTTGAGCTGAAGCAGTTCAGCCATTGAAAGCTGGAATTACACTAGCCACATGATGTACAATATCCATATTTTAGAGTTTCTTGTTATTTTACACTTTAAATTCTCTGCCGCCTGACTTACCCCAATTGTAGCATTTTGAGCCTCATCGTTCTGGAAGGGGCTATTTCCTTTTGAGACTGGTTGCATATTGCTTAATATTTGAGTGTGTTTTTCCCCTCCACCCCCGATTTCTTCCCAGAATCCTTCCCATTCTTGTCCCCCTTCTTTATCCCGCCCTTTACTTCCATTAGCAGGCGATACCCTAATCGGGAGAATCCTGTAGTGAGTGTTGTTTCACTAAAGCGGTCGGTGTGTGACATCTGCTAGTTTCATTGACCTATATAAATAATCTCTTTTCAGTAAGGAATGTTGCAATGAAAGTTCACACCAACAACAAGATTTAAACTTTAAATGTTTCTAAAGTAAAACAATATCCCGATCGAATCACCAACCGTTGCCTTGTTGCGATCAGCTGCAAAGGGTGCCTATATCCGGATCCAGATTAACAGTGCATTTTAAATTTCTTATTATTTTCAATGGAATTTCTATGTTTTTGCCTCCACTTTTAATCCTAACAACCGATTTGCTTAATTTCTGTAGCATTTACATATTCATTTTTGCAGCTCATATCAAGATTGTGGCCTCTCTTCCCCATAACTTGCACAATTAAATGTTCTCCAGACATGCGCCAACTCGCTTTACATTAACGCTTTGGCCTTTCTGTATGAGAAGAGATAACAAGGACTCTGACAAAAGCAACACTTCAGCTGGAACCTGGCCTTACCCACAGTGAGGAAGAAAAGGGGAAAGAATACTTGTGTTTTAGCTCTTGGTGACACTCGCTAAGGCAGCAAATGGGTTTTATCCTCAGTAACCTGCAGTAGAGAGTCTGAGGGGCATATTCACAAGGACATATCGCCGAGTTAGCGGCACTTTATCGCAGCCAAAGTGGTGATAAATTCATCGCACCATTCACAAGCTGGTGCCAACAGCCGATATCACCAGTTTTCATGCGATAGCAGTCGCAAAAAACATCGCCACGGATGACACCGGCAACTAACGCTAATGAGATGAGGAGTAGGCGTTCCCGTGCAAAAACCCGCGGAAACACCACTACGCAACATTCCCAACGACCAGCCAGATCGGCGACAAGAATCAAAAACATGTGATAAGGCGCGTTAGCAGCAGGGATTTAACACCTGCTCCTACCTGGTGTTAAGTCGGACGACAACCTGCACTATGAAAGGGAGCCCAGCCCAGAGCCACACCTGAAGAACAACAGATGCCATGGAGCTACTGATCATGCAGCCCGGAGCCCCAAGAGGGCCACAACACCCACCGCCACCACACCCAGGACCCCCACCCCCCCAGGACCCCCACCCCCCGGACTACCACACCGGCAGTGGGGTATGTGACGTGCCAGGCCCCTTAGATTGGCAGGGTCACATGTCCCGTGACGCCTGTTCTGGATGGGTGTGGTGTGGGTCTGAACGAGCCCTCAGGGAGTGGCTGTGGCATGCGGACGACTAGACCAGTGATCAGTAGATAACTACAGGGACGACCTGGGACATTTAGCGTCGTCGCCCCCCCTGTATGCGTAAGCGGAGTGGACTGGCCTGGCGTACGGCAGGCCAGCGTAGGGGTGGGAACAATGAACCCGGGGCTCTGGGCGTGCTCCAGTTCTGGGCTGGACATGGAAGTTACTGATGCGTGTGTCCCTGTTGTAGTGATTACGCCAACCGGAACGCAATCGGCACTGTTGCACCCTGTCACACAAGTTCCACGACATGAGCAACATGGACGTTAGGGGGAATCTCCCACCCTACATTCAACCATTCGCACATACGTGAATGATCAAAGGCATGACACATCTGTGCGATTCTGAATGTTTATTTCACATCCAGTGGAGTGTTGCAGCTGGAGCAGTACAGGGCCATGCAAACCCCACTTCACATTATTGGCCCGTGGAGGGCCAGCCAGAGTCCCACAGGGAATGGGTGGGATTCTGGGAGGGATTATCCTTTTAAGGCCTTCCATGAATGCTTTAATAGCAGGTACTCTAAACAATGACAAATGTGGTCTGTTTTGTAAGTAAGCGGCAAGGGACGCAAGATGTAATCTTATGGACGTGTATGCTAGATTACATCTTTGTAGATGCAGTAAGTAGCAAATGATATTTTGAATTGAAGCATCTAGTGGGTCAATTTTGTTGTTATTGCAGTAAATGACAAATCTTTTCCATTTGGCTGAGTAGCAAGCTCTAGTAGTAGGGCGTCTAGCTTCTTTAATAATGTTCATACAGTCCGGTGGGAGGTTGAGGTAACCAAACTCTAGGAATTCAGGAGCCAGATTGCCAGGTTCAGTTGAGCTGGATCTGGATGCCTTATCTCTCCATGGTTCTGTGTAAGAAGCTTTGGGGAGAGGTGTAGTTTTTGGTGTGGAACGACTGAGAGTTCCAGAAGTGTTGTGAACCATGTTGGAGCAACTAGGATCATCTTGAGAGACTGTTGTTTGAGCTTGCGCACTACTAATGGAATGAGTGGGAGTGGCGGAAAAGCGTACGCAAATCTGCCTGACCAATTCATCCATATCGCATTGCCCTTGGACAATGGGTGTGGATACCTGGCGGCGAAGGTTGGGCATTTTGCGTTTGCCTGTGTGGCGAACAGATCTATGTCTGGATGGCCCCACATGTGAAAGAATGGATGAAGAACTTGAGGATGAAGTTCCCATTCGTGTATCTGCTCTGTCTGACGACTGAGCAGATCCGCAATCTGATTGTGTACCCCTGGAAGATGTTCTGCTAGAAGGTATATCTTTTGTGGGATGTCCCATCTCCATATGTTTTGCGCTAGTTGAGAAAGCTGCAAAGAATGTGTTCCTCCTTGTTTTTGTATGTAATACATTGCTGTCATATTGTCCGTGCGGACTAGGACAGTTTTGTTGGTGAGATGTGGCTGGAATGATTTTAATGCGAGAAAGATTGCTAGTAACTCCAGGTGGTTGATGTGGAGCACTTTTTGTTGAGGGGTCCACCTGCCCTGAATGGTGTGGTTTAGGAGATGGGCTCCCCAGCCGGTGAGTGATGCGCCCGCTGTTAGCACTATTTGTGGAACTGGGTCTAGGAACGGCCGCCCTTTGGAAAGGTTTTGTGTGTTCCACCACTGCAGAGAGCAATGTGTGCGGCTGTCCACCAACACCAGATCTGAAAGTTGACCTTGAGCCTGGTTCCACTGACGTGCTAAGCATTCCTGTAAAGGGCGCATCTGAAGTCTTGCATGGGGTACTATGAAAATGCAAGAGGCCATCATTCCTATGAGCTGCATAAACACTCGAGCTGGTAGTGAGTGTTGGGGTTTAAATTTTGTGATGAGGGTTTGCATACTGGCTATCCTGACTGGATTGGGGTATGCTAGAGCTTTGGAAGTGTCTATTGTGGCCCCTAGATACTGATGTATGTGGGAGGGCTGGAGATGTGATTTGATGAGGTTTATGGTGAATCCCAAGTTGTGGAGTAGATGAATTGTTTGGTGAGTGTGATGAACACACTGGTTGTATGACTTGGCTTTTATCAGCCAGTCGTCTAGGTATGGAAACACATGAATTTGTTGTCTCCGCAAGTGGGCGGCTACCACCGCTAGACACTTTGTGAAGGCTCTGGGTGCTGTGGTTACTCCAAATGGGAGAACCTTGAACTGATAGTGTTGACCGTCCACTGTAAACCTTAGATATTTCCTGTGAGCAGGGTGTATAGGAATATGGAAGTAGGCGTCCTTGAGATCTAGAGTGGCAAGGAAGTCGCCTTGTTGAAGCAGTGGAAGGACCTGTTGAAGAGTGACCATGTGAAAGTGGTCAGACTGTATGTAGCTATTGAGAGGTCTGAGGTCCAGTATTGGTCTGAGAGTACTGTCTTTTTTGGGGATGAGAAAGTAAAGGGAGTAAACCCCTGTACCTTGATGCTGGAGGGGAACTGGTTCTATTGCATGCTTTTGAAGCAGAGGGAGAACTTCCTGCTTGAGGAGTATTAGATGTTCCGTGGACATTGGACGTTGTTTGGGCGGTATGTTTGGGGGATTTTTGGTAAGTTCCAGGCAGTAACCATACTGGATAATTTGTCTTACCCACCTGTCTGTAGTGATGGAGTTCCAGACAGGTAGGAACTGTGAGAGTCTTCCTCCGACCGGAGAGGAATGGTCTGGAGGGAGCGGAGGGAAGTCATTGTTTGGTAGTGAGGGAGGTTCGATTGTTACCTCGGCCCCTCCCTTTATTATTATTTCCCCTGTACCCACCTCTAAAATATCCCTTGTTGGGGGATGTTTGTGTGGGGCTTTTGTAGGAGGAGGAAGTATGGTCTGTACTAATGTTTTTGGATCCGCCCCTATAAAAGGAGCGACGAAAGGAGCCTCGTGTTGTTTGAGACTGTAACGCTCCCATAGATTTTGCAGTGTCTGTATCTTTTTTCATTTTTTCTAAAGCTGCATCTACAGCTGGGCCAAACAGGTGTTCTTGATCGAACGGCTGATTTAATATCGTTGTTTGCACTTCCTGCTTAAAACCAGACATGCGCAACCATGCATGTCTCCGTAGTAAGACACTGGTGTTGATAGATCTAGAAGCGGTGTCTGCTGCATCGAGGGCACATTTGATGGATGCATTTGTAATTAACTTGCCCTCCTGGACCAGATCATTGGCTTTGGCCTTGTATTGGTCAGGCAAATGTTGAATTAGGTCTTCAAGCTCATCGTTGTGAGCCCTGTCATACCTGGCAAGTAGTGCCTGTGCATTAGCTATCCTCCAGTGATTGGCTGCTTGGGAGGTAACTCGTTTGCCTGATGCGTCTATCAGTTTAGACTCTTTGTCTGGAGGTGGAGCATCACCAGAGGTTTGTGAATTAGCCCGTTTCCTTGCATTGGACACTACCAGAGAATCTAAAGGGAGTTGTCCTTTAATGTAGGCGGGATCGTTGGGGGCAGGTTTATATTTTTTATCAGTTCTAGGATTGAGAATCCTGGTCCTGACAGGGTCTTTAAATATGTCAGGTGCATGTTTAATGACACCTTTGAGCATAGGCAATGTATGTATTGTCTTTTGTGACTGGGCGAAAGTATCTAGTAGGAAGTCCTCTTCCATGGGGTCTGAATGTAGTTGAACACCATGATATTGCGCAGCCCTATTAATAAGCTGACTAAACCCTATATTGTCATCTGGTGGAGATGGTCTTGTTGGGTATGCATCTGGATCAGGAAGGTCTGGAGGATCTGAAGGATCGTTATAATCTTCCCATGTATCCTGCGGTATAGGAGTGTCATCATCAGGGTCATCTAAAGGGTCAATATGGTGTGCACCTCCGCCCCCTAAATCATCCTCATCCTATGGTGGTAAGGGTGAGCATGGAGAGAGTCTAGGAGAGTGTATGGGAGAGTTTGTAGGAGACAAAGGTTTAGTAGGAAGAACAGGAGAAGAGGGTCTTAAGGGGGAAGTTGCAAAGTCTCTTTTCTTGACAGGTACCTCAGGAGAGTGTGAGGTATCTAATTTCCTCTTCTTTGTTGGGAGGCTGACAATATGGCCTGTTTTAGGGTCCACATGCAATGTCTTTTGTTTCGGATCGATAGGATCTGGATGAAACAGTTCTTCCTCCGTGTTGTCTCCTTTCGGTGCCGATTTTTTCGGTTCCGAACGAGGTTTCGATTTGTGCTGTGAAGCCGTAGGAGAGGTTTTGTGCTCCTTTGGCTTCGATGTCGAGTCGGAAATCTTTTTCGGATCCGAAGGTTGTCGATGTTTGTTCGGATCCGAGGCCTTTTGGTCTTTCGGTGCCGAAGAGCTCGATGCCAAGGCCTTTTTGGGCGTAACGGGAGTAGGATGTATTCCCGATTTCGGTACCGACGGTGTTTTTTGGGTACTGATATGCGGCTTGCTCGGTCCCGAGCTACCGGAAGGCTTTTCCTTTGTCTTCGGAGCCGGGCCTGGAGGCGGGGCTTCTGAAGTTTTCCCTCGGTCTCGACTAAGGCCTTCAGGCGAAGTTTTGACCGGAGCCTTCTTCTTTTCTAAGGGGGCCAGGGTAGGGGCATTTGTACTCACTCGTTGACCTGGAGTGATGTGATCGGAGTCCGAGTCATCGGCTTCGGAGACGATGTCGAGATCCTCCGAGTCTTCTGCCTCTGGAACATCGGGACCCTCGTCGAAGATGTCGTGTGGCATCTGTGAAGCCTGTTGAGCCATAACGTGTCGTCGAGCCCGGCGATCACGGATAGTCTTTTTAGATCGAAAAGAGGCGCAGGCTTGGCAATCCTTTTCTTCGTGCTGTGGCGAGAGGCAAAGGTTGCAGACCTTGTGGTGGTCACTGTGTGGAAATTTAGCTCCACACTGGGGGCATTTTTTAAATGGAGTCCTTTCCATTAGCCGTAGGCCCGAATGGCGCCGATAGGCCCAGTGGCCCGCGTTGACGACCAGAATCGAGGAGTTTGTGGGGTAGCGCGACGAAGTCACGCGATCTAAACAATACCGCCGAGTAGTGATGGTTTGCGCGTCGAAAAGGTTTGGAAACCTGGTATGGAACCGGAGCGCCGAAAGTTACATCCGAACCCGATGGCGGAAAAAAACAATCTAAAGATGGAGTCGATGCCCATGCGCACTATCGTCCAAGGGAGGAGTCACCTATCTCGTGACTACAAAGACTTCTTCCAAGACAACAAACTGCAATCATCCGAGCCCAACACCAGATGGCGATCTATGCACAAGTATGTATTCTGCAGCTCATATGCCTCGAACACAATGTTTAATTTGATTCAGACACCACAAGACCACAAGATCTACATTTGACCACTAAACTCATACTTAAAGTAAATCATCCTTTTGATGATGGCATGCTTCAGAGCTTTCCATTGTACTTCTGGAAGCCAAATAAATGATGTCCTTCATTAAGCGCATGTATAACCACATCAACTGCTTTGATGCAGGGTAATGGAGCCAACCTTGATGATAAATGGTTGCAGACAGGCAGCATCATGAGAAATCACATGCACAAGTTATTAGCATGGAACTCTGGACTGTATTAGGATTTTCGGTACTTGTTCAAATCATACAGGGCAACGACCACATACACAGGAACACTGAAACATCCCAGTTGCGGGCAACAGGCAGACTGCAGATCTGGGGGAGAACAGAACATGTGATCAGCGTAATGAAAGAGTACACACGCTGGTACTTTGAGCAGCTCAGCCAGCTCACTGGCAGCAGATGGTTTTGTCTTACACAAGAGTATGAATCACTGCTACCGCTAAGAGTCCCACTTCCCATTTTTGGAGAATTGCACGCCAACAAGAGGCACGTGCACACTCTATAAGCTTTACAATGAGAAGTGGTATTTGGGTACATTTACTCAATCACAAATGAGGTGGATGCTTGTTAAAGAAACCTCAAAATATGCTCATTGAACTCAAATATGACTTGGGGCCTGATTTAGAGTTCGAAGGACGGGTTACTCCGTCACAAAGGTGACAGATACCCTTTCCTCTGTATTACAAGTGCATTAAATCCAAGGGCCCTTGTAATGCGGTGGATGGGATATTCGTCACGTTTGTGACCGAGTTACCCGTCCACCAAACTCTTAATAAGGCCCTTAGGGAGCATGCTTAGAAAAACAACGTTCAAAAGCTTTTTTTTTTTTTTTTTTTTTTTTTACACATTATTGAATCCAAATTCTGAAGACTGACACTTTAGAGAACTGAAATAGAAACCAGTCATCCATTAAAGCACAGAGCCAGCTTATCCCGCCAAAATATGGTGAATTCTCATGATCCTAGGTCAGAATGTATGGTCAACTAGATTGAACAGCGGCAGCTTGGCGTGATCACCATAATTAGAGAACTGGAACATGTCAGAAGTGAGAATTAAAACAGATCTATTAGTCAGCAAAACACTCTGGACTACAGGAGGCTTTTCAACCTCTTTATTTCTTCATGAATAGATTATAAAACTACCAGCGAATAAAATATTTTCATTGCATGCTATTTAATTCCGTAACTGCTTTTGTCATCAGTAACAGTGAGATGATGATTACACTACGTCTATGCAAATCTTTGTGTGTGTGCACTTTTTTATGCCTCATTACAGACCGCTTTAGCGGTCTGTGAGTTCGCATGTTACCAATACTGAAACCACCATTGGCGAAGTCAATAAGTCTGGCTTTTTAAAAAAAAAAAAACTACTTAGCAATGCAAGCTGCAGTACCTTATATGATTAGCAGAGGTACAATGTCATTATCACGTGCCCTGAGTGTAAAGGTTCAGTTGTATAATATACGATGTTCCAGAGCTGTTTGGGGGTTCAAGTTATGTGCTACATTTAGTTTTGTGAAATGCTATAAGGAGATAACTCATAGAAAAACATGCAAGTCTTGCAGTATGATATTACATGAAGTCTTGTGATGACTTGCATTATGAACTCTTGGTGGCCATTCTGGTTGAATGCGCTATTTAAGGGAGCCAGGCCCCAACTGCTCTGCATGTTATTCTCAGTATCAGCAGAGACGGGTGGGGAAGTCCAGGCTGCAGCATTTCTGGGATCAGATTCAAAACGCTGAACAGAACAAATCTTGTATACAGTGGAAAACAGTCAAGTAGAAGAAATTAACTCTACGAAAGAAACAGATAAGTGCTGAAATCTATGTGTATACTTGTGTTGGACAAAGGGCATGGTGAATTTTTTGTGTGATCGAATTTTGGTTACAGATATACTCTGCACACAAAACGTATCATTGTATTAATGAGTTCACTTGATAAACCCTTTTGGCAAAATTCCTTGGAAAGATTTTGCATGAGAAAACAGACGTTGAAAATGTTTTAGAGATTGACTAGGATGAGTAAGAAAGGCCCCCTAAAAGAGACTATGACACTGACGGTTGATTGTGGACATAGCAGGCACAGATCATGAACTACAAGAAAAGCTGTAATTGTCAACAAAAACAAGCACAGTTTATTAGCAGTCAGTAATACTGTGTTAAATAAAACTTTTAAGTGTGCATTTTAATAGGTCTTTTCTACTGTGAAGCCTGGTTGCTAATACATGGGACTGAGAATGACTATAACTCAATTTGACAGTCCTACTGACTAATTTGTTTAAAGATCTTTCCAACTAGACTTTACTGGCAATTTCTATTTAGCGTACAGTGATACTTTCAAAAATTATTTTTATTTCCCCACTTGCTATATTTCCTACAGAACTACCCATTCAACATCCCCATGTGTTTTTTTCTAAGTTATGCAAATGTGCTGTACCTTCATTAGGGCTCATGGTGCATAGTGGGTATCATTTCACAGATCTGCCCAGTCTGTGTTGGATAGGGGACTGGCCATGCCAGATATTCAATTCTACTACCTGGCATCTCAACTAGCAGTGATCAATGACTGGTTCTTTCGCCAGCAGGATGACCCTTCCTAAAGACTGGAACTTACTAATCCACAGTGGATAAACCTAATGCCCATGTTGTATGGTGGGTCCCACAAAAGTAGTAATGAATTTAAGTAAATAAAGTCTTCGTTGGATGGGGTGATGCCCTTGTGGACAGGAACCTGCCTGATCCGAACTATCCAGTCTCCTGGCTTTTAACAGAGGATTATATAGGTATTTCTATATACGACCATTTTTAAACCTCCCAAGCCTTAAGTGAAGAGTTTTTATTTCACAAATCCCACTTCTACAAATACCCTCTGATGTGACATGCGTGGAGACACACAGATTAGTCTTAGATTCTCTTCTTGAGTTTAACCCTCAAGAACCTAAACCAAGCAAAAGCAGGTGAGAAGCTGTATAGCACAGGTCTATTGTACCCTAGTCATTAATGCACCTGATAAATTCATGGCTCTCTGATTTAGAAGTAAGAAGGAACTTGCTACCTTAGACAATGATGACTGGAAGGAAGCCCAAACGGCTGCCCATCTCAGCTAAATTGTGTCTAATCAAAGTATTTCAATTGAGTTTACTATTAGTGTGACCGCTTCTGGAAGGTAGGCAGAGGTTCATCAGGCATTGAGAGGGAGAGACTGTTAAGTTCTTTATCATTTGGCAACCAATGAGACAGGAAGTCTTGGTACTGCAACAATTAACAATATGCACCTCTTACAACGGCAGCTTTGGAACTGCATGTTTAGCTCTCGTCTGAAACAACTTAAAATCAGCCACCTACATGGTGAGGGTGCTTAGGGACGGGGTATTAGACTGCTGAAATTACACATGTCCTTACAATGGGCTGTTTACAAAGAATTGCACAGTAAGAACAGTTCTGTCAAGGAAAATTGCACAACAGTGACAGCAACACCAAGCTAAAAATTACACTACTGGGTTTTCTCAAAATTCACTTGCATTTATAATGAGAATTTCTCATTTTAAGTTCCTGAAACTGAAATCTTCAAACGATTCTGTTAACTGAGTTTCATGTAATGCAAAATACCATGCAAGTATTATTCAAAGCCTGAACAAAGTGGAGTTATAACATACAACATAAAATAACATAGAACATTCCATAATATAGAACATAACATAACAATGTATTTGTAAAGTACACATTCGCCTATGGAGCATTCTAGCACTGAATAAATGTATTCATTGTTACCAATTCAATGGTACTCATTTATCAACCGCAGAAGGATGAAAGACAGAGTAAATCTTCTAGGATTCAAACCTGTGACCATGGGGTTAAACACAAATTCCTACAGTGGATGCATTAGTCCACTGAGCCACTAGACCCAGCTCATGTGTTACAGAGGGCAAACATTAACAGACATCCTATCTGCCTTTTTACAAGTGCATTATAACTTATGGCACATGAAATAAAGCAGACAGAATATCTGTCACGTTTCTGACGGAGTAACTCTCCGTCGAACTCTAAATTAGACCCTTATACCAGTAATATCAGACAAATATGGATGGAGCGACTGTAAAGACAGGACAGTAGTATTAGACTGGAGTACAGCACTGGATAAACAGTTCTTGTTTGAGCATAAGCATTCTACAATGACCCAAATAAGCAAAACTATGAATGGCATAATTTAGGTTTCCGATAGCTCTGGTGGGTAATTCAATTGAAAAAAAAATCAATCACCATAACAATTAAACCTTTTGGGAACTACAACAATAAAACCTCAGCTGGTACTTACTAGCTCCATCATTCCCTATTGGAAGACCCTTCTGCAGCAGAGCAAGAACAATATCCTCATCCAGAGCCGGCAGGTTGGTCAGGTGATGCAGAACGTATAGGGATGAATGGCAGTCCAGACTGTGAAGGTGTTGCAGAAGATCCCTCTTGGTAATACTGCCGCTGTTACAAACAAGGAAATGCAGAGGAATGTGTCTGGTTAGCAAATTGTTTTATAAAACGCAATTATTTGCAAATCCTAGATAGTACAAAATGTGCCTAATAGACACACTACACTATGCCAAATACAGCACAGATACACTATTAATCAACCTACCTAAATCCCTTTCCTACAACAGAATATGTCAAGACATACCATACACACAGCACTGCCCAAATATGTAATTAACAAGTGACCAGAGCCCCCAACACCATATCTATCCTTTTAAGTTGTGCATTTATGTTACTTTAGTTGGGGGACCTGGGGCTTTTTCATTTAAAAAAAATATATATATATATATATATATATATATATATATATATATATATATTCACAGAGGAAGCGAGGAGCACATGTTAAGTGCCCGCTTGTAGTAAACTAGCTGCCATCGTTGTGTGCTGCTGTTCCGCTTGAGTTAGCGTTCTAGTCCTCTCGTGCACGCCCTACTTAAAGCGCCCATGGCACGGGCCTGACATGCAACGGTAGGGTGACACCCTGAGGCACCACTATGCTGCGTGTTGTTGCGCTGTTTTAAAGAATCTTTTAAGTTGTGCATTTATGTTACTTTAGTTAGGGTACATGGGGCTTTTTCATTTTTTTAAAAACCTATTGACTGAGGAAGGGATGAGCACGTGTTAAGTGCCCGCTTCTAGGACACTAGCGGCCATCGTGTTGTACCGGTCTTCCGCTTGAGTTAGCAGCCTAGTCCTCCCGCGCACGGCCCTACTCGGAACGACCATTGCGCAGACGCGCGTGCCGCTGGGACACCTAAGGCAAGCTCGCCTGCGCCCCAACAAACCCTGCACATTTCCAGCCAGAAAGGCAGGTGTTCGCACCTAACCTATTTAAGGCACTTCGACAGTTTTGATCCGAGGTCTGCCTGGCCTCCTTAGATCTGCAGGTGAGCCCGCTAAGATGTACTACCTGCAACTTTTTATCCAAGCCTCATGATATTAGCCACAATGCTACCCTAGGAAGTGTTGCCTGAACCCAGAGCTCTCCAAGCATTAAAGCGAGCACTTCCGGGGGCATATCAGGAAGCAAATTTAGCTTCTTTAACATCAACTGCTGCTCTCTCCCTAGGGAATAGCAGCATACATTTAACTATTTGTGGGACAATGTCCCAGACGCCCTGTTCCAGACTGAGATGTGGCTTCATGAGGTGTCGCTGCCAGATGTTATTGCCGCACTCCCACCAAACTATGCCATCGCTAGTAGGGATCGGCAGGATAGGGCAGTAGGCGGAATTGCCATTATTTTCGAGAACAAATACAAATGTACAGTACAAGAGCTACCCATTCCCAATTGTGAAGCTTAGTTTTTCTCACTATGTCTCACACACTAACTCACAATATCCACGGCCCTGATCTATCGGCCTCCGGGATAAGATGGGAAATGGTGCTCATTGGTTCCAGGACTACTCTCCCCACACATTCTTAAGTGTGCCAGTTTCACACTCCTAGGAGATCTCAATATCCATCTTGAAGTTCCCACGTGCCAGTCTGGGTGCGACACTTATAGAGGATCTGAGTGTGCTGAATTTAGCTCTCATCAATTCAGCACCAACACACGAGGCTGGCCACCTCTTAGATCCCATCTTCTCCAATATCAAGCAGCTCACCACAGATCCACCCTTGCCGCTATTCTGGTCGGACCATATGGCAGTGCCTTTTGCCATCAGGACTCAGGCCACCCCCTCTACAGGGGTGGCAAAACCTTTAGTCAAGTCTAGCAACTGGGCTAAAGTAGACATTCTTGCTTTGACTGTACAACATCGAAGCACTGTACCAGACCTGGAACAGACTTAGATCAGCCAATAATCTTGAAGGCAACTCCTAGGTCCTCAATGAGACTCCACCCCCCTGCCCTATGGTTTAGCGAAGCCCTGCGCTTGGAGAAACAAGCATTGGCATAGCCAATAGGTCTCGCTTTTGGGATCTTATAATTATTTAGTTATGCAGCACAATATCCTTGGTGCAACAACATCAACTGTTGCATGGGTAAACACTGATAAGGTCCCAAAAGCGAGACCTATTGGCTATGCCAATGCTTGTTTGCTCCAGTTATTGGGGCTCCCTGATAGTACACCATTACTCCCACTTAGGCTGACCTGGGTCTCAAGCCAATCGCAGAGGGGGTGGGGTTTAGGCCTATTCTTTACTGGAGACAGATTTGGCGATTAGGTGTCAGGGAACATCAAACTGCCCTTCCTATCTTAAAGACTGATGCCAGACAATGCTTGGCCTTTGCTGTATTCCGCTTTTTTGGTAGCTAGGTGGAGGACTAGACAAAAGCACAAAGGGCGTGTCCATAAATGCCTGTTTTGATATTTTAGCAGTCTAGGTTTTAGCAATGTTTAACCTAACACTGTTTTGTGAGGGAGTGTGTTTAGGTACATCTATCTGCCATTGGAATTCTATTTTTAGTAACTGGAATTTGTACTGTATTTTATTGATATTTAAACTATGTTATTTAATATTTAATACTTTATGTGCAGTATTTGTACGCATCAAGTGATTTTATTTCTTTGCTTGCACTTTTATGGCATATTGCTGAAATACAGTATTGAAATTGAAACTAGAAATAAATAACACATTAAACCTGCATATAAAGCAAACCGGGTCGTTTCTCTGTGGGAAAACGAATGACCAGGATGAATTTAACGCAGTGCTCGAGAGAGGCCAACAGAGGTCGCTACTTGCAACAACTGCTATCGCCGCTGAGGGATCGTAAAGCATGGTTAGCTGCAACCTCCCTGCTCCTGCGTATTCTGCCTAGCAGCGAGCAGTCATTAAGGATCGGGTTTCTTGTAGCATGAAGCCGCCAGTCACTGCTGGACTTGGTTAACTATTGTGAGTCCTACTAAGATACGCAGAAGTAGACGCTGAACAATATTCGCCGACTTTTAGCACTTAGAAAAATGCAATTCGGCCAATCGTCTGGTTGAAAACTTAAATCTAACATTCAGCCTTATTTCCGTTTTTGCATTTTGCTATATACCCGGGACAAGGCAGCTGAAAGTACTGCCTGAGCCCGCGAACTGCCAGGGTGTGAGCCCGTACGTTCCTGGTGCTGCACCGCCAAGAACGTGGGCTGTCTCCCCCGTCCCGGCGCGAGATGACAACACCTCCTGCAGTTAAAGAGCACCGGAGTAAGAACAAGGGTGAAGAGCTAAGAGGAGCATCCCGATTGGTCTGTGGCATGGGGGTGCCAAATAGGGAGCTGGGTGGGGAGAGCTGTTTTACAAACTCTTGGCCAATGTTATTGCCTTGTACTTTGGCCTGAAATGTCATGCCTGCAGCGGCGAGGGAGAGATTAGCTTGAATACTATGCTGCGTTTACCTTCTGTGACGAGTGCGGCGATGCAGATACAGGCAGAAAGGAGGTCGAGTCAGGCAGGGCGCAGTCACTGACAATCAACCTATTGTCTGCCCATATATGCGCGTTATTTTTACCATCTTTAGCCCCCGGACAAAGTGACAAGGAGAAATGCGCCAGTAAAACCGTTCTAGCTTTCTACATTGATGTGAAAAATACTGCATTTTATGATCGCTCAACAGGTAAAAAAACAAGCGCGCGCACCTCGCACGGCAGCAGGGGGGAGGGGAGAGAGGAGGGGGGCCTGCGCGATTCCCTTGCGGGAGCGAGCAGCAAGGCGCGATAATGGCTACCATATGGCGCCAGCTGCTCGCTCCCGCAAGGGAATCGCCAAACGTGCACGCGTTGCCATTGAAGGCAATGGAACGCGTGCACGTTTTTGGCTGAAAAGCCGAATCTATTGCAAAAGGTCTTTTTGCCTATGCAGCGCATGCGCACTGTGTAGGCGAGACCTAAAAAACGTGCAAGGGCTTGGAGAAAGTCCCATGACAAGCATAAAACAGCTTTGCAGAACTATCATGGGCTCTGCAAAACTGCTTAGGCGTCATTCTACTCGAACAAAATCTCCAAAACTGCCCTAAGACACTCTTTAATGTGGTCATGGCACTCTCTTACCCTAGTAAAACATCTCCAGCGCCTTCGCTGTCTCAGTCACAATGCAAAGAGCTGGCACACTTTTTCGTTAAAAAGGTGGCTGATATGGGAGCTTGCCCCAAGAGGTGATGAAAATACCACGAATATGCCAATAGCCGCTCCTAAAATGATGTCGTTTTCTCTGCTGGACACCCTTGGTTTCTGGCTTTTCTACAGTTGACTAAATCAAATTCTCCGCGAGATCCCCTCCCACCGAGTAAGATTAACCTCTTGGACCGGACCGGTTACAAATTGTGGTTGGGCTGCTCAGCTCCTCATTGCAAGTGGGATACACCCCTCAGGCATGGAAGCATGCCATGGTCTTTCCGTTTTAAGAAAAGCCCAATCTGGATCCCACTTGGTCTAACCCCTTCCGTGCGCCCGTCGGCCAACGGCCGTCGCGAGCACTACCTCCGTAGTGCTGCGCACGTCCGTTGGCCGACGCGGCCCCGCCCACTCAATAAAGCCGCCGCGGTTAAGCGGCTAACTTCAGACCGATATCATTGCTGCCCATCTTCTGCAAACTTTTGGAGAAACATGTGAACTCGCTGCTTATCACCTTTGTGGAAGCACAAAACTTTCGCCACTCATCACAGTCAGGTTTCAGGGCTGGGCAAAGTACCAAATCCGCCCTCCTAGGAGTCACAGAACACCTAAGACGACTCCTGGACGAGTGTAGTACAGCCACGCTAATTCTATTAGACTTTAGCGCAGCGTTTGACACTGCCACATTCCACTCTCCTGGAAAGGTTGGCGAAGTTAGGTCTCCGGGGAACAGAATTAGCCTGGATGACCTTGTTCCTTAAAGACCGCACATTCCAGGTTTTCTCAACCAGTGCTAGGTCAGAGTCGTGTGCTCTTACTTCTAGAGTTCTGCGGACTAACCCTGTTCTCCTATGCAGCCAACACTCAAATCATGTTCTCCTTGACATATGCACAGGGACATAACATAGGAACCCTGAACTTGCGTTTGGGTTGGATTTCCACTTCGATGAATCGCAATTTACTCAAGCTCAACGGCGATAAGACCGGAGGTAATGGTCTTGGCAAGAACTCATTGCTCTGGGGCCCATAGCATTGGCCAGAGTCTCTCAGGCCCCTTCCTGAGCAGTCTTCCAAGGTAAAGAACCCTGACTTCTGGCTTGACGAGAGTCTTTCAATGAAACCACAGGTAGCCAAGGTGGCCTCCACATGCTTTTTAGTGCTGAAGTGGATAAGAAAAAAAAAAAGAATTGGGATGATTCCACCGTCAACCTAAAGGACAGTGATTCAGGCTCTGATTCTTTCTAAAATGGACTACAGCAACATTTTGTATCTAGGAGTGGATAAGGCATCCATCCGTCACCCAGAAGTAGTCCAAAACTCTGCGGCTAGACTCCTATATCACCTTCCGAAGCATTCCTCTGTATCAAACCTCCTCCGCAAGCTCTATTGGCTCACTGTGGAAAAACGAATACAGTTTAAAGCCTTGATCTATATGCACAAGGCTTGATTTGGCACAGGCCCGCAATACTTTCAAGACCAGTTGGTGCCTCACCAGCACGCGTGCACGCTTCGCTCGCTCAACCAGTCTCTTTGCACAGTGGCCAAAATCTGCTTGGCTCACATGAGAGGTTGGTCCGAAGCAAACCTGGGCCCGAAGCTGTGGAATTCCCTACCTGAATCTCTGAGAAGCTGTACCTCTGATCGTATTCTGCAAGAACCTGGGAACCTGGATGTACTAAACCTGATGGCTCGATCTACTCTACCTTGCATAGGTCCAGGAAACCCTTTTGGGTAGCTGAGAACTTTACAAGACGCAATAGCAATAATAATATATCCACCAGCTGCTTTCCACACTCATACGTTCACAAGACAGTGGGCAAGCAAGAGATAATACGCAAAGATCTCTGGTACAGCTCTCTGGCGTCACCCATCAAACGTACAACCCTCTAGCTTGGACACACTTACCTAACAAAGAAACATTCCTTCACCTTCACTCGCTGGACATCTCTACAACCATAATCAGACTCCTGGACTGCGATGCAAAGTCATCCCTGGACTAACAAAAGCGCTGCACAACTTTACTAATGGCAGAATGAGAGCCACATAAATACCTAATAACCATGTCAACAGACATCAGTGAGAATTTTCAACACACAAGCAGAGGCAGTAAGTATCTGCATTTACATATGTCCTGAATAATACCTACCACTAAATGCTAAAGATTGCAAAGAAGAAAAAAAAAAGAGAGTACAGTGATCCAAAAGGCTAGGCACGAAAATGTCAAAAGCCGGATTGCTTTCTGTGGTTCAGTTACGTATTCTTGCATTTTATAGCATGATTGTTTTTTTTGCCTTCCTTTCTGATTTCTTGCCTTTAACAGTTCAGTTGATAGGAGCAATCATGCTGTCAAAGTTTGACAGACATATTTCCTATTAACATTTATACTGGAAATAGTGTACCTTCAAATCTTGCTTACTAAGCTCTTTTAAAAAAAAATCTTTTTATTGATTTTCTTCAACGATATAATACATTAACGGTAAAATCGTGCAGAGACAGACACAGTATTACAAAGTCACAAATGATGTCCTTTCCTCTCAGAGGCAGTTCATGGTGTGAGGAGGTGGTAGGCTAATCTAGGATGTCAATGTTTTTCGCCTCCTGCTCTCAGAACAATAAGACAGACCTTACAGCAGAATTAACATTGATTAGGGCTGTGACAACACATGTGTTGAAGAAGCAAGCTGTATTACAGTACCTAATATCGACTTCTCAGTGCCAGTGTATAGACAGCGCATCACGTTACTTGGCGTATTAGAAAGGGGAGAGGTTGAGTTGGTGGCCCGACATGTGCCCAGTGCGTTCCCCATGTACTCTTTGTGTTAATACCTCTATGGCGCCGCTGCTTCTGTTCCCATGAGGCACAGGGTCAGACTGATTTGCATATGGCCATGTCTGAACTGGGGTGGCGGAGTGAGCTAAAGAATGATGATGGATTAAACCCAGATCAGTTGACTGGGGGTGAGTGCTTGCAATGTTCAACACTCCGTCCATCATCCCCTTTGGTTTTGCTATGTTCGCCCTAAGTTGGCAGGGTATGCCCAGACGTGGGTCCCTTGCTCACTTTGCCACTGGATTTAAGATAGCCTGGCTGATGACGGATGTAAGCCAGAAACCGGTCCCAGGATGCTTGTTTCCGTTCCAGGGAAGACATGGCTTGGCAGTTCGGGCTGGACTGTTCCCATGAGGCACAGGGTCAGACTGATTTGCATATGGCCATGTCTGAACTGGGGTGGCGGAGTGAGCTAAAGAATGATGATGGATTAAACCCAGATCAGTTGACTGGGGGTGAGTGCTTGCAATGTTCAACACTCCGTCCATCATCTCCTTTGGTTTTGCTTCTGGAGCGGTAGCAGGAGTATCTAGTGGGTGCATTATAAGGTAGCTTTTAAGGGGGTTCCAAATATCTTTAGGCCGTGAAGCCAGAGGAAGTAATTCTGCATAGTTAGTCAATTGTTCCTGACAGTACATTAAGTCAGTGAGCCAGTCTTTGAACTTCGGCGCTCTTCCTCTACCCCATCTACAGGCCACACGGCGTTTACCCATCAACAAAGCAGTAGCGAGATAGCGGCGGTGTGGTTTAGGGATGAGTTCGGTGTAGCCTAGCAAGGCAACTAGTGGAGTGCGTTCTAAGGAGAGTGTTGTCATCTGTTCCAGGGCATCAAAGACCTGTCCCCAATACTCATTCACCATAGGACATTCCCAGGCTAAGTGGAGGAAATCAGCCCCTGGAGTGCTGCATCTATCGCAGCGATCTGAGTCTTTTAGCTTGTATTTATAAATTTTAACTGGGGTGTAGTATAGGCGATGTAAAAGTTTAAAGTGCGTGATGCGCAGTCTGCTGCTGGCTGAGATTTGCTCTGTTTGCAGACAACAATATGTCCAATGTTTATCCGGAAGCTCGTAGCCTAGCTCTGAGTTCCAATGCGCACGAGAAGGGCATGGGGACACCTCCTGCTGAGTGTGTATGGTGTGGTAAAGCGTAGAAACCATATGTCCCGGAGAAGTAACCTGTAGCATCAGTTGCAAAGGGGCCAAGGTGGGGGGTTCCTGAGGGAACTCCGGGGTAACGGAACGCATGCCTTGTCGGAGCCGTACATAGAGGAATACATCCAGAGGGGATGGCTGGACCTCATGAAATACTTGGTCTAGCGACCGGAACGTCCCGTTGCGGTAAAGGTCCCCCCATGTTGTGATTTTAGTCCGCTCTAGGAGCTTGAGAAATCCCGTCTCCTGAAGTAGTTGCATGCGGGGATATGACGGTGGGAGTGATGGTGCGTATAGCATGGGGCACTGTAGAAGAGTCAGAATACGCTTCCAGGCATCAACCGTGCATGTAATCGTGGTTGGTGCTTTGTCCCGCGGGTGAGAGACAGCGCAAATCATGCCATCTAGAGGTATGGGATCAGCCAGCCACTGTTCTGCTGCGACCTGTGGCATGTAACGGGGGGGGGAGGGTGGAACCAATAATAAGCGTAGTGGGCCTGCGCGCATGTGTAATAAAGTTCAAAGTTTGGAATATCGAAGCCCCCCAGTGAGTAAGGCCTGTTGAGTATGTTCCATTGTAGGCGCGGCTGTTTGCCTCCCCATACTAGTCTGATCATTTCCGATCGCAGTGCCTTAAAAAAATGTCTCCCAGGGTGGTACGGGATATTGAGGAATAGGTACAATAGCTGTGGGAGAACTACCATTTTGATCAAGGAGGCTCGACCTGCAAGGGAGAGCGGCAGTGAAATCCAGCGGGTAACGCACCCCGTAATGCGATCTAGAGTGGTGCCATAGTTGAGGCGCATTAGTTCCTCCCTGTCTCTGGAGACGCGGATCCCGAGATAGTGCATGTCTGAATCGCAGCATTCCAGTGGGAAATCTAGTGGGAATTGGGTGGCTGCAGAGGTAAGAGGGAATATTTGTGACTTCCCCCAATTGATATGGATCCCAGATAGTTTCCCAAAGACGATAAATTCCCGTAGAAGTGGATTTGTTATGTTATGTTGTGGGTCTCTAACATAGAGGGTAATGTCGTCCGCGTAAAGAGATACGAGTATCTGGCGCAGGTTGCGGCGTAGCGCTTTGTCCTGGTGGTGTTGTCTCAGTTTAGCTGCCAATGGTTCAACTGCCAGGGCAAAGAGCAGGGGGGACAGTGGGCACCCCTGCCTGGTACCCCTAGTGATGGGGAAGGCTGAAGATAAGTGACCATTAATTAGGACTTTGGCTGTTGGAAGTCGATATAGCAGCCCTATCCATGAGATGGGGGGAAGCCCATCCTTTGTAACACCCCAAGGAGGTAATCCCATTCGACAGAGTCGAACGCCTTGGTGGCGTCCAAAAAAACTGCCACCAGCGCCGGATCGGGATCGACGTTATGTAGGATTGAAAAGAAGGTGCGAAGGTTATGCGTAGTTGCTCGCCCAGGAACGAAGCCCGCCTGATCAGGAAGGACCAGCTTCTCCATAAGCAGACTCAGTCTATTGGCTATGACTTTGGCCAAAATTTTAGTATCACAAGTAATGAGGGATAATGGTCTATAAGAGTCACAGTGAAACGCTGGTTTCCCGGGTTTAAGAAGGGAAGTGATGAGCGCTTCTCTCATAGAGGGGGGGGAAGTGTGCCAGTCTCAAGGGCGTCCTCATATACCTCTCTAAGGATAGGGGCTAGTTGATCTACGTACGTTTTGTAGAATTCAATGGGAAGGCCGTCTAGGCCAGGGGCTTCGCCGGACTTCATGTGCATTATAGCTTCCCGTATCTCGTCTAATTCAAATGGGGCGCATAGGAACTCCCTTTGTGAGTCACCCAGCCATCCCAGCGCCACGTCCCCCAGGAAGTCGTCTAGCTCAAGGTGGTCCCGCCTGCTTGATGTGTACAGCGAGGAGTAGTGCGTGGTGAATGTATTGAGTATGTCCGTGGTGTCACGATAGAGCACGTCCCCGGGACCAGCAATCTCCAAGACATAATTAGAAAAGCGGGGCCTCCGTATTGTCTCAGCCAAGGCCTTCCCAGGGCGCTCACACCCTCCTCATATCTTCGGGCCACCCAGTATTTGCCCCTAAACTTTGTCTCACGGTCAGCAGTGGCAGTGTACTCCGTGAGTTTGTCGCGGAACTCGCGTTGGGCCTGTCCGTCAGTACCTGTAGAGAGCCGAGTTTCTAGCGCCTTGAGCTCAGTCTCCAGTCTTTTCAGTGTTCCCTGTATATCTCGTAGAGCCCCTGAGCTTTTCGAGATGCAAAATCCCCGGATTGTGACCTTGAAGGCCTCCCAAATTGTTTTGACGCTGTCCACGGAACCCTTGTTTCTCTGAAAAAATCCTGGATTTCTTGTCCTAACTCACTATGGAACACTGTGTCAAGCAGTGCTAAGGGCAGCAATCTCCAGCTGCTGCGTGGAATGCCATACCCCGGGGAGATAAGTGTTCGTTTTACGGGAGAATGATCTGAATATGTTCTCGCTAAATGCGTGGTGTCAGTTATCGATGGGCCAAGGCCGCGGGATAGGAGGCAATAGTCTAATCGGGACCAAGTCGCAGACTGCGTAGTGAAGTGTGTACCTTCGGTGGTATGAGGATGGAGATGGCGCCAAGCGTCTAACAATCGGTTGTCTGTCACTATGCCCTGCAGTACCTTGTGTGATCTGCTATAGTGATGCGGTGCAGGGTTAGACCTGTCTACGGCAGGATTGAGGGCGACATTTAAATCCCCCCCCGCAGATTATGCGAGTAGAGCCAATCTCCACAATCTTTCCCCAGAGCGTGGTAAAAAAATCAGGGGAATCGATGTTAGGGCCATAGCAACATGCCAAGGTAACCGACTCCGTACCCAACCTTCCCCATGCGAGACAATATCGCCCGTGTTGATCTTGTATTGACCCAGCCAGGGCAAAAGGAGTTCGCTTTTTGATAAGTATGGCCGTTCCTCTAGAGTATGAGGAGTAGGAGGAGAATATCCTGTGGTCAGCCCATTTATGTGCGAAAGTATTAGTGTGCCTGGGATTAATGTGGGTTTCTTGGAGCATTGCGACATGGATCTGGTGTCGGTCTAAGTATGCCAGTATCTGGCGGCGTTTCCTCGGGTCACCTAACCCCCTGACATTCCAAGTAATGATCTGTAGTTTCTGATGAGGTGCTGGGTTAGCCATATGCCTTGGTAGTACATGGTAGGCGGCGCTGGGGCCCTACGATGTCTGTGGAGAGGATAGAAGTACAACAACGATTCTGTCTGTCATGCTGTGTCTCGTATGATGTAAAGAACTCCGAAAAATGTCCCGTTCCCCACCCACCCACTGAAGCATCCCAAACATGCCAGAAATACCTTCCCCACCCCCCTCCCAAAACCCCAAAAACTTCAAGAACAAGCTGCGTACAGATGTGCAGCAAAGAACAAAGGGGGAGCACCCTCGGGGGGGATCTCCGAGGTTCATGCACGTTCACTCCTTGCCCTCAGAGAGTCAGAGCGGTGGTGTGGGCGATCTCTGAGAGGGCTAAGGGTGCTCGGTGCTGATTGTCTCAAAGTCCCAGTGCGTCACTTATCTGGTTTACGGTGACAGGTGTCCCAAGCTGGAAGATGCATGTTTCAAAGTTCATGAGACGCCGTGCCTTCGCGGTGTCCCAACTGCCGCCGGGGATGACTATGGCATGTTTCAGGTGTCGATTACTCTGCGGTCGGGGATGTCGATCTGAATGAAGAGACAGGTGAGGCAGAGGATGTATTTTGGCGTTTGAGGCATTTCAAAAAGTCATCCACTTGATGCGGTTTAGTAAAGAAAGTTTGTTTGCCTTGATGGGTGACTCGCAGGCGGGCCGGGTAGAACAGCGCGTAGTCTATTTGGGCCTGGCGAAGCTTTTGTTTGGCGGGCAAGAATTTGCGCCTCTCCTCCTGCACAGCCACTGTAAAGTCCGGGTAGATAGTGAACATGTTTCCTTCAAAATTAAGTTGGCGTTTCACCCGAGCTGCCCGGAGGGCAACATCTCGGTCCCGGTAATTTAGGAGCCGAGCGATGATGGGCCGTGGCGTGCTTCCTGGTGGTGGCCTGGGCCCAAGTGACCGGTGCGCCCTTTCGACGATGAATTGGAAAGAGAAGGATTCAGCGCCAATTGTTTCCAGCAACAGTCTCTCTATATATTCTTCCATCTTCCCAGTGTTGGTACTCTCCGGGATGCCAAGGACGCATATGTTATTTCTTCTGCTTCTCGCCTCGAGGTCTTCGTTTTTCGCTGCGATGATCTTCAGCAGTTTATCCATTTGCGCCACATTTGTCTGGATATGGGACGTGGTGTCCTCGGCATCAGAGATGCGGCGCTCCGTTTCTTTAATGCGCTCTTCATGGCCATCTAGCTTGTGTACAATGGCGTCCATCCGAGTGGTCATGGCATCCATTTTGTCTGCAATGGAAGTGAGACTTTGCCGCACCTCTAGAAGAATAGATTTCATATCGTCGTCTGGTGTGGGTATGGCCTCTGTGCGGGTTCGCTTCTGGCCGTGTCAGTATCTTTTTGATGCAGGCGGCTGCTTTTCTTAGTTTCGAACGTCAGCCGTGGCTGTCTTACGTCTGCCTTTCCCATGTTCGGGATGCTGCAGCTATGAAGGCGATGTCAGTCAGGGAGCTTGCGGCGTCCGGCCCTCCCCTGCGGAGCCCAAGAAGCGCAGACAGCCCCGGGTTTCCCTAGGCAGTAGAGGCAGATGAGGATGTAAAGCACCGCTAATGTTACTGTGCAAGCCGGCCAACTGTGTACACGCCGCTAGCGGGGCCCCCGCGACTCACAGACCCACCAATACAAGAGTCTCGGAGGCCCGTGATCAAAAGTGGTCAGCAGCGTCCGGGGGGGAAGACACTCCAGCAGGGAAGCCAAGGACAAATCCACTGGCGAGGCGTCAGCAGGGGCAGCCTCAAAATGATTCCGCCGTCAGTGCTGGTGATGAAATAGCCCGCGCAGACAGGCCCGTCGTATCCGCGTGGGGTTCCCAGCAAAAGGCAAATGTGAGGAGGGAGCGCCCTCAAGATGGGAGGAAGTTCCACTGCGCCGCGGGCATTAGGTTGTGAGGTGGTCTCACCTGGCCTCAGGTGTGGGCACTGATTTAGAGGATGAAGGCAGCGCGTGTTGCGGGTACCCTTCGGCTTACCGTGGTAGGGTAACGGCGACAACGTTCAGGAGCCGCAGGGCTGCGGCATTTCGTACAGCAGGCAAATGGGGCCCTCAGTGCATATCCGCTGCCAGGTCACCGGGAACGACGACGGCGGCACCACGCGCGCCGCGGGAGCAGGACAGACGCTGCGGCAGTAGAATAATTAGTGTTTACAGCTCCCGCCTCGTCAGGTAAGCGGGGAGGCGGGTCTGCTAGTCTTCGCTTGTAGTTGAACCCGCCGTCGGGTCGCCGGGATCAATGGCGGCACACTGCGCACCGCGGGAGCAGGAGAAGAGCTGCGTAGGCAAGTTAGTGGGCAGTCACGGCTCTTGCCTTGGCATGTAAGCGGGGAGGCGGGCCTGCTGGTCCTCGCCAGGAGCGGGACGCCGCGCACTCACCCTGCTTTCTCTAGTCGCTGGGATCGCTGACTGTGCCGGACGCAAGGCCTAGTCGCCTCGTGGGCGCCGCGGTGGTCCCGTGGCGCACTCCGCCCGACAGCGGTTCCAGGCGTGTCTGACTGTCTCAGCGGTGGTTACAGGATGTGGTCGTAGCAGCAGTTTGGAACACGCTACTCGCTTCAAGTTCCCAGCGTCAGTGCATGGGGTTGTAGTCACCTCGTCGCTGTGGTTAGTGAAAGGTTAGGACCCTCTGGGCAGGATAAATGGGCGGATGATTGTGCCGAGCTGCAGGAGCCTCACTCCAGTGCGGCCATCTTGCTCGTGCGCCACCTAGCGCCCCCTTGCTTAGTAAGCTCTTTGTTTAATAAAACATGTACTTGATTTTTTAATTGCAATAATAATAACAATAATAATTTTACTTATGGCAAACAACACTATCTCTAAATATCATTAAGTTAAGAGCCGAGTTATAATCGTTATGCCCTTTAGACAGTAACACCTGTCAAATAGGTGTCCCCAGTTCTTTTTACTAATGGCGTTGAAATCTTAAGCGTCAACCTTATTTTCCAGTAAGTTTGCATTTTTGGGTGGATGTCGCTAGAGCTGTCCCTTCTAAAGTTGATAACTAATAGTGCTGCAATATGTTCAAGTTCTCTACACACTCTATCTCGAGACATATCAATGCAAATATATGAAGTCACTCGATGACTTTGGCAGGTAGGTAAGATGGCGGTAGGAATGTGCTGCATAAAGCATTTCTAGTCCCCCCTCCTCCCCCTCCAGCAGAGTCACTCTATCTGAATTGCCATCACTAAAGATCAGAGAGAAGTGGCCATATGGCACAGTTACAGCTGACGTCATAGGTGAGAACTCTTGCTGGGACATTAGAGTCACTGAAAGATGTGCAGGCAGGCATTTTCTAATTCAGTGGGAGTTCACTTTTATAAGTTAATTAGTTATGTTCAGAACTCCTCCTTAAAAGTCACTTTCTGTTGTTTTTTTAGGGTTGTCAGTCTATAGATATGTAGAATCACACATAAGGTCAAAATAGCTTATTCTGAAGGTCACCAACTCATTAATCATCCTATAAGATATACCACACTGTGGAAAATCACGGAAATGATCCTACCCTTTGTGCTATAGAAAACTATAGCTGTTCCTGATCTCATCTACCTAGAAAGTGACAAAAAATGCTTCCAAGACAGCTCTTAAACAGTTCCTAATTTGAACTGGTAGTTGCAGGTGGGGCCTACCTACCAGTACTCATTTTTGGGTACTGGACATACTTTTCATCATTAGTCATTGACCCAGAACAGAAAAGAAAAAGGTAGAAAAGGGGGAAAGAAGAGAGACGAAAAAGTAAAAATAGTGATGGATGGAGAAAAGAGAGATAAAAAAGATCCTGCATGAGAGATAATGGGGCAGGGTATGGAGGATTGTGAATTAAAGGGTTATAAATGTGAATCAAGACTAATCAGCCTTGGTACTCTGCAACCTCAACAATCAGCAGCAAGCTTCTGAGAGAAATTCTGGCCACCAGCAATTATTCTTTTAAAAATTAAGCACTGATCGTAACTATCTCCATGCACTAGAAGGAATCTCTTGCATGCTTTTTTTGGAAGATCAGGATATAACTTGTTCCGTTCAACAACCAAATGCACTGTGTTTTAGCTTTCCACAACTATCCTGTCATTTACGTGACTTACTTTACCTGCTTGCTAAAGAAGACAAACAAGATGCAGTCCCAGAATAAAACTACTTGCAGAATTGTGTAATCAGAGATGAAAGGAATGCCTTGTGTGTCTGGATGCAATGATTTGTGGGTCATCCAGAAAGGCATTCAATTAGGTTAGAGGAGCAATCTCTATGTAGGAATGTGGGTCTAGTGCTAAGTGGGCATATATATTCACTGCATGGATCTGAGTTTCACCTCATGGTGATCAGTCCAGATCTCTGTATTCCAAGGTTGATCAATTTTATAACAGTGTGTTTGGTACCAATACACATCTGTTACTCAGCACCAAGATACCTCTCAGAGTGAATTGGTGCTTTACAAATACATATTCTGATAGGTTATATGGGCTTTTATCTGAAGCAGAGGGGGGAAAAAAGGGAAAATTTATCAAGAGCAGCCCAGCAGTATGGAAAGAATGGCAAAAGTCGGTTTGTGTTGTCCCAAACGAAGGCAGTGCTCATGTCCTTAAGCATGGAAAGACAGTTGTTAATCAACCTTTCCAGAAGCAAACCTGCAAGTCAAAGATTGCACAGTTACTAATTCCAGCACCTTAGCTAAACAGGTTATGTTACCAGTTAAGGAATGCAGGGATGACAAAGGCATTTCTGCTTCCAAACATTAAAAATGTGCACTGCACATCCATGCACATTCTGAAGTACATTTTACTGTACCTGCTTTGATGTATACACCATTCAAGAACCTCCAACTGAGCCCAAAGTCCATCACAAAATTCCTTCAAGACAAAATCCTTGCACAAATCCTAAATACAAATTTACATAAGTAAAAATTAATGTATGTGTCCAGCCAAACAAGTGATTTACAAACTTGACATTTATATTCAACATCTCACACAAAAACATTAATAGTTATAATTTAAAAGGAAATAAAAAGAGCCTGCGAGTTTCGACCTCCAATGTCCTTAGAGAGGGAAATGCAGTTAGGATACCCGGTGCCCTAAGCATTAAGAAAGTCACTGACTCACAGATTTTGACAGATACAATTAAATTGTGAAAATAGTCAAATCAATTGCTTACTCTATGTCAGTGGTTCTTATCCTTTTGGCTTCTGAGGTCCCCCACTTGATCTCTACTGGAATCGGGGGACCCCCAAAGAATCATTATTGGAATCCTGGGAACCGGGCAATACACAAATTACAGAATCAAGCATCCATCAAACAAATACACATGATGAAATATTTAATTTAATTCACAAACAAATATAAAACAAAATCTAAATTTTAAGGGGAAGGGTGGAGTATTTCTAAATTGAATTGAGGCCGCTCATCGTCCATACTGTATTCTGTTTGATGCACTTGCACTACTCCCACCAATCAATCTCAGGATGTCAACTTAATTTTTAGTCTCCAATTTATGTCTTCACATTTACAGAACATTTAAAAAAATTTCAGTTTTGCATTTTGCTTCTTCATTTATATAATGTTATTTATCTTTTAATATCATTTAATTTTTCTAAGCAGTTCAGGTTCACTGACTCAGGTTAAGAACCACTGCAATACTTTACTCTGATAATTATGACTAAGGGTGGATGAAATAGAGCGCCTCTTGTCGCAAGGAACAGCAGAAATGGGCACCACTCTTCCTGATTTGGTTATCCACTCATACCTCTCATGAAGACTGGACTGCTAGCATTAATGAAAGGCAAAAACAGGCATAGGAAAGAACATCCGAGGTGTTCTATGTTTGGTGTGGTTTTCAGCTAATCAAATGGCCTTGAACAGTCTTTGTCTGGAGGCTGGAATGGAAGAGAGAGTCTGAGATCCTTGTGGGGTCCTTTGGGTATCCCTCTCGAGACCAATTTGTTACATACTTATGTATACCCTCTTCTGAATAAGGTTCCTGCTACTAGGTTGAAATGTGCTTCATATATGGATAATTCCGCCACACGACACATGCAAAGGGCCATTGGGCAGAATATACAACTGACACCGAGATTGTGGCTCCTAAATATATGGGATGCAACCAACCTCACTGGTGTGGAGCAGCAGTGGGTCACCATGGGCTTCACATTGACAAAATGCTCTATAACAATGCATTGGGGTGTAACCGAGGTACAGACTACCGGGGGATGGGCTAAGGAGTTGGGTAAATGCATGATCACTGAAAAAGAAGTATTTAAATCCAGAGGGTGCCCCAAGAAGTGGGACAGAAAGTGGGGCAAATGGAACACTTATCGGGGGAGATATGTACCTCTCCCACCTCGGAGATGGAGCTACGAGAACAGCAACGGAACGGACATATATAAGCAGGTGTGGGGGGGTGCAACTATACGAAAATTGTACTATACCTTATATGCTGATGTGTATTATTTGTAATGATAATGCAATCACTGTAAGTGCTAAAGTTCTATTAAATAATAAAAAAATCTTTAAAAAAAAATAAAAAAATATATGGATAATTCCAGAGTTCACATTAAAGAAGATGGTGACTGATTCTGGCCAGTGTGAAAGTAAGTCTCTCAAAGTGCTTAGTCCAAATAGGTGAGGAAACACTGGTTTCAATTTAGTTAAATAACTACAAAACTGTGGAATGGTCTTGAAAGAGGCTCTAATTAAAGCCTAACACGAGCGTCAATCGCTGTGTTTATTAGGAAAAGTTACACAAGATAAAGAAGTAAAACGTTAGTACATTTGGCAGGAAATGTTAATCAGTTTTACAAACCCTAAATGCAGCTATATAAATGTTTTTTTCCATCACCTTCACTACTGAAAACAGCTCAAACTTTAAAGAAATCACTACTTAAAGTAGATTTATTGGGTGCCAGCTCAAAGTTCTGGACTTGCATGGGACGTTATGGGTAAACAACGTTTACCACGAAAAGTTTTCCCTGCAGGGAATTACAACACGGTCGTTACAACGACCGCGTTGTAACCACGCATACCATTACTCCGCAAGTCGGAACAACGACTTGCGGAGAGGGGAGAAGGTGTTGGATTTAAAATCCAACACCTTCCCTACTGTCCGCACACACTGGAGTTGGAATAGTAAATTATACTATTCCAACATCCAGCGCCCCCCCTCCGCAAGTCGTTGTTACGACTTGCGGGGTAATGGTATGCGTGGTTACAACGCGGTCGTTGTAACCACCGCGTTGTAATTCCTTGCGGGGAAAAATAATGCGTGAAAATGAGGTATATTCGACGTTATGCCATTAGTCTATTTCATACTGTACTTGATGCTGATAAAGGCAAAGTGTGTGCCTAGTTTCATATCCCCAGGTGTAATGATTAAGGTAGTGAAGGAACTGGAAAAATTAACTCCTGGTGATTTTCCTACTCTTAATCTTAGACATAGGTGCAAAACTGACTGCAGAAAAGAATGCTGGTTCTCAAGACTAAGGACAGATATCACAAGAAGCCTTTGAGTGAAATGATTTATGCACTGAAGGAGGGAAAAACAAATTAAGATACCACTGAAGAGCAGGGATGCTGACTGGTTGTTGAAGATTTAAATGGCCATCAAAGTGCTTCCAACTGCCTCATTAGGTGTGACAAAACTTGGGACTTCATCATGAGATGGCTTCAAATATCGGAGGGTACTATTAAGAGTCCAATGAGAAAATCCAAGTCACTAGCTACTACAACAGTGCCTAGTGGAGTCCTTATTTGCTGCACTTGACAGTAATGCTGGTTTCCAATTCAACTGTGTGTACATTTGTACGTTTGTCAGGGCCCAGGCACTCAGGTTCAACAATGGCAGGGTGGGATGGAGAAGCATTCTATCCTTCTGAACTGAGGGATCTGGAAGTAGAGGAAGCTTTAGGATTCACCTACTGGAGATTAAGATCAAATCAGACTCAGCCAAAACAGATTGTTGGCGGTTTTCACCTTCCAGAAGGTAAGTGGACATGGAATAGAGGAATTTGTCCAACTAACCAAAGAGAAGAGCATCCGCTAGTGAGTACTTTCTCAATCGCAGGAGAAGCTAGGGACATTTGTGATTTTCCTCTGACACAAAACAGATTGATCAGCAAAATTCCCATCGAGTGAAATTGAAAATCTTTCTGCCTTATTTATTTGCATAATCTGCACAACTTGTGCCATTCTCCTCATAAGGTGAAAAGTCTTGAACGTGTTATTCTGCATTACCCTGTTCCATGGCTGAACTACCAAACAAACACATGGAATGAACTTATGTTCCATTCCCTTTCGGTGAGGACTGCTTTCCCGTGTAGCAGTGGCAAAGCAGATCTCAATCACAGAAAATGGCTTTAAACTAGAGATGGTTTAAGAGGAGTAATTGTTTATCAATCACACCTATTCGTTTTTAGTACAGGACTACAATAAATGCCCTGCAATATTTGAGTTGTTTTTTTTATTTATATTCATTTCAATTACAGGTCTGTACTTGTTGTATGTATTGACATAACATTTTCAAGTAAGAGAAAGTGTTCAATGAAATTTAAGCTAAAAGTAAACTTGAGTTGTGGTCTCTGTGATGACTCAGACCATTTTTCCTTGCAGCAGCGGAGAACTTCAGTCCCAGAAATACAGCTTTCAACTCCACGTGGTTCATGGAATAATTATGTTTAGGTAGTACATTGATTTAATGGACATAATATTCTATTTTGAGTGAAGAGATGAACACATGACGAAAGGAGAGAAGAAAGGCAAAATTGCCAGATTCATAAAAAAATGTTTGATTCATAAATTCAAGTATTGTTTGATACTCATTATGCTGACACATCTTTCTCCACTATAGCTATCGGCCTGCGTGTTTTAATGACTGTTAAATAATAAGTCCAAAGCAAAACAGGATCTCTTAGTTGTAATTCATTATCCCAAAATGCACATAAAAACCTACATGCTCGAAACTCACAGTGAGAGGTGTTATTCACTGCAAACTGGTGAGGGGAATCCTCATCAATAGACCAATATAACCTTACCAGGTTTGAAAAACAATTTGACGACATTGGTGTTAACAAAATTTGAACAGTACACCTCTATAGCAAAAAACTATATACTTCACCTTGAATGAACCATCAGCATGAATGGTACTGAAATGGAATTGCCCCATTTCTACATCCTTGTGAGCTCATAATCTTTTTTTTTTTTAAACTTCTTTTTATTAAACATTCGTCAGTATCAATATACAGCATCCTAATAGGCAATATTCGTTAATACATCGTTCTCTCTGTAGTACACATTCTGTGACATATAAGCGTTTACAACATATTCAACTGTGCAGCCCACCGCCCCCTCCCGTTCTGAGCATTCAGGTATCTCCCAGTTGTTCCGGTATATTTCCCATTGTTGCAACACTTTTTCCCATTTCTTGTGGCACCCCCTGCCTTCATATACTGTTTATTCAGCCGCACAGCACCAGTCCATATCCCTCTTCCATCGTTTCACTGTCAGTGGTTGTTTGGCTCCCCAAGCCCCGGCAATATTTCTTTTGGCCACCATTGCAGCCACAAGCAGCCAGATTTGGTGAGCTCATAATCTTATATTATTATTTTATTTTTTTAATCTTATATTATTATTTTATTTTTTTGATCTTGAAAGCAACAAGAGGAACCTCTCCAAGGCATACACATTACAAAGAGCATCACAGACAAACCACATCATACTTAGGTATGCCACATCGTGGTCGGGTGCTCATAATCTTATATTTATTCTATATAACACACTGGCTATGGCAGACTGATACCTGCAGTTCATTAAAATCTGATAGAAAGAACAACTCTCGAAGGGAAAGTCTATTTGAATGTAAAAACAGTTAAGAGGAAAAGATGAAAAAACAACATATAATCATGTCCACGTTCATTTGGCAAATGCGAGAAAGAAACGGATCCAAATGCAGTCCGTGTCATCTGCAGTCTGTATCTCAAAGTCAGCCTTGACATTACAGTATTCTGGGAGACCAGGTGGAATGGCACAGGTGATTTTGAGAAAGGTCAAGAGATGTAGCTGTGCAGGTACAGTGTAGTTGAAATGTGGAGTTCCATTTCCAAACTGACCATAATCCGTAGGATTGTACTCCAAAGCCTTACGGTGAGGACTGAGAGGTCATCGTTATCTGAGCTTCGGTGGCTGCAAGTGTTGATCTTTTATCGGATTTCCCCCTGAAGCCAGCACAACAGAGCCTCAAGAATATTACTTGAAATAATGATTCACTTAGTCATTCCCAATTGTCTGCTAGATGAAGTTGCACAGCTCTAACTTTGTGGACTCTGACAATAAATCAAAAGGAATGTCTTGATATTTCTGGAAAACCACATATTGCGTAGGATTTTGCATTCTATTATAAGATTCTGATTGCATGCTCTGGACTCCACAGGGGCTTCCAAGCTTTTGTTTAGTGAGAGCAAAGTCTGATCAGTGAAAATAGTCGTGAACTACTAAAGGCCAAGCAACTTGTGTATTGTTCGCAGAGAGCAGCAATGTGGGCTGAAGTCTGGCTGGAGGAGTGCCAACTCTGCACCACAATGTGCACTGCTCTGTGCAGGGGACTGCTTTTTAAAGTGTGCCACAATTTGGATGGCACAGTTACAAACCTTTGGCATAAAGCGCACCAGAATCTGGCACTGTGGTATGATGCACCCTGTTATTTGGTGGCAGAGCCACAACAGCATGGTACAATGTGCATCACGGTCCAGGAAGAGATGTTGCCGGCTGTTTGCATACAGTGCCTTCAAGGCAGGGCTGCACTAAGCTTTCTCTCTGGTCCTGGAAGGAAGCTGCCGCTGCCCTCTGACTGACATGCTTCATATATCCGGCCACTGAGAGCCGCCTTAAACGCCCCGCTCTCACAGAGATTATACAGAGAGAGTGACACACTGCGATTCATCAAATGAAACCAACCACATTCTAAAACAGAGACAGATTCCCAAATGCCACACCTTCCGAAAACTTAGAGGATGTTAGAACAAAAAACTCTCAGAATACATGTAGTTTAAATGTGTAACAGCATGTCATTACATTTGGTCGACTGAATAAACAGACCGCCTCCAAGCGCTTGAATGACAGGTGTTATGGTTACAGGATAGAACACAGGTTATAGACCTAGCAAGGATGACAGGCAATGTAGGCCCTGTTGTAATTCCAACCAGTTACTGTAGATCTCGGGGTGGGACTTAAGACAACTGAGGCATCCTACCAGCCTATAAACTAAGGGCACGCTACATCGCACAGCGTTATTTGTAATAGAAACATTTTAAACCTTGGGTGCGTATTGTGCACTTTAAAGTGCTGGAGGAGGGAAGCAGTTCGATGGAGAATGGAGACATGCAGTTGAGTACTACACAACAGCCTGCAAATTCGTTTATCATGTACATTTCTTTACATGAGGGCCTGCTGTACATTAATTTGTATTTAATGATTAAATTAAAGCAGCGATTCACATGTTTTTTTTTTTTTTTTTTTAAGTAAGTTAAGTACCTCTCGCATTTTACACTTCTCCCATTTCACCACTAAAAAAGTGTTCCAAAACAAGAAAAGACACAAAATTTGGCTTACCCTCCAATATAATTATACATGTAAATGTAGCAATTCTACTTTACTTCACGAACATAGCAGCAGTAACTGTGTTATTTTGTTTAAGGACACTTCATCCAAGGTAATGAATGGCACACCAAACGACTGCAATAGCATTGTTACTGCATCCTAATATTAATCCAAGAATTGCTGTCCACCTTTAATTCATTATCACAATGTCAAATCCTTTTCCTGGCCCAGCTATCCACAGACATCTAGGAATACTGACCTTGTCTTTGTGAAGAGTGTGCAATAAGGATTTGGCAGAATCTAAACTCTGGCAGTGGGTCCATCCAAGAAGAACCAGAAGACGGCCGAGTGGCTTAAATTCACTGCTCAAAAGCCGACTCAAACCACAAAAATCTTCTCTTTTTAATAACCCCAAAGCTGTAACCTGCAAAACAAGAGAAAACATAATAACCAGCTTCAAGACGGATGTCGGCAAATCAGAGCAACAAACCCATTATTTTAACTCTGGCCCTTAGGCACACAAAAAAAGGCTAACAACAAGTTTTGAATATTCTCTCTGAGGCCCTCTGTCCAATCTTGTTTACATTTATTTAGTGTGATAAATGCAGCAAGACATTTTCAAGTGGTATATCCCAGAAAGCAGCACAAGTAAAGGGGTTGAACATTAGTGGAACTCAGCTACTGTTCAGATGTGAATACAAAAGAGCGGTTGCTGATGCTGTACGACTGAATAAAAGAAAAAGTTAAAATGGCCGGTTTTGGCACAATGACTTCTGTGTGCGCATTATTACCTCGTACATGCACAAACAGGTCATAAAACTGTGGCTGATTTTTTTACTTTATATTTATGTTCCAAGATGGCAGAGGTCCATCTAGGAGCTGTAAATTATAAATAAAAAGTGCACAGTCGGGAACATGAATTACACAGAAAAGATCAGTCTGGCAGCTAATTGCAGATGTCAGAGCCTAAAAAAGGGGAAAAACAATTAAAAGAGGGACAGGGAGGGGTGAAGGAGCAATAGAGGAAGGGATGGAGGAATGGGGCAAGCAACTCCATGGAAGGTGCCAGACAGCACAGCGCTTGGAAGGGGACGTTGAGGGGACAAATGGAAGAACTGGGGGGGAGGGGTAGAAATTAGAAAAAACAACTAGGAGGGTGGAAAGGCACAGGAGAGGCAAGAGACGAGCTAGGAGTGGGATGCAACAAACGACCTGGGGAAAGCAACACTGAAAGCACTGCGGGGTAGTTATGGGAGTAGCAGCACATGGGGAAGAGAGCAAGCAAACAAATGTACACCCATGGACTGCTGAAAGAGAAAGAAAAAAGCTGTTCTCAGAATATATGCAGTGGAAGATTACATTTGACCTAGTCAGAAACACTGCGAGGCAGCTATGCTCCCTCTGCAGGAAAACACAGGAAGAGGAAGAAAAGCCATTGAAGAAGAAAACGAGATAGACACGAGAGCCAACCAATCGTGAACCATGGGCTGACCGAAAGACCACTCTAAGCATTGGAATTGTAGACAATAGGTCTTATGACAACAGACAGCTAGCAGTCTGTAGGAGAGAATTAAATATGGGGAACATGAGTAATAACAGAAAAAACAGGTGCTGCAAAACGTAGGGTAAGTGGGACCACGATCCATTACATGCACACCAAAAAGACTTCAAATACACGGGCCTCATAGCTAACAAAGTTAAAAAACCATAAAAACGTGAACTTGAATCTGAAGTTAACGAGGAATAACCACAGAAGAAGCAAGATTTAAACTTCAGGTAAAAACACTCCTGTGAGCATTCGAGCCACCATGTACTGCAGCAGCTGGAGCTCATCATCAAACACAGGAGCTAAGCATATAGACTAATTCAGAAGAAGAAATGTGCCCCCTGAAATGAGTGGAAGAGTGATTTCGGGTCTAAGTCAGTGGAGTGGTACGATCAAGATTTAATAGTAGTAATGTTTCATTAATTAGTAGTGAACACTTGGATAGTGAAATTGTGCTTCCTTTGGGGAACTCCATTTCACATATGCGAAAAATCATGCTCTTCTGGAGCATGATATAGATAGTCCTTTCTATACCTTTAATCGCATTCTGTCCCTAGTACATTAATGATATATTTCAAGGAATATTTATTTCAACCTAGGAAATGGGTGACAGGTTAGGCTACTGGTGTAAGAGAATGTGGTTAAAAGACCAGAGAATCCTATCATACCCAATTTTTTGTGTATGCAGAAATTACAATTGTGGTGCAGGCAGGCTTAGACAATGAATAACAGTTCCTTTTGGGAATAAATGGAATAAAACTGCAATTATTAGCCAAACTATGGGCTTTATGGAAGTAAGGATCTATGACATTTACACTTTCTGCAGTACAGAAAGGAAACAGATATAACTCAAGCTGAGACCACTAGTAAACAATAAATTTCAATCTTATTTTTTTTAAGGAAGGGACTACCTAGCTAAGCTTGAGGAGCTCAGATTACCTTGGGCCATGAAGACTGAATGAAACAGGCAGCCAACCAAGCTATTAAGACTGCAGGATGCTCCCACTTTATGCCCATGTGGGGTAAAAACTGGACCACTGCTGATCTTAGAAAATGTTTAAAATTTGATCAGGCTCTCAAATTTTTATTTTCATACAGTACGAAAAGATGCATCTTTTACAGTCCTGCCCTCATGTAACTCACCTGGTAGTTTGTAAGATTCTATTAATTGAAAACTACCTTCTAATGAATTTTCTCTAGAAGAGGTTGAGCTCTAATATGTAAAGAGGGCTGCCTTCCTGTTTGGGTTGTTTGATTAGGGCTTGAGTCACAGTAAAGACACTGCGAACCTCACTCAAAACAGGCAACCTAAGGAGTATATTGTAAAACATTGTCTAACGCACTACTTGGAGGTCGAGGGGCCTGCTAAATCCAGCAGAAACTAGATAACACATGTTCACACAAAAACGTATACATTTCCAACTTACCAAAACCTGCTCCAAGAAATGCTTGTTGCTGCTAAGACAGTAAAAATAAGCTGGTTTCCAGGATGGCATCTGTCTCTGGTCAGAAAACAAGGCCAGAATTGCTCTCTCGGTATCCGACTGTTCAGAAGAAACTAAAATGGATAACAATGTACTTGTTACAGTATGTAAAATGAGGGTAAGGTACCATTACACAATAGGGCTTTCCAAATCAAATACTTATGCCATTAACGCTATCCCAGAGTACACGCACTCACTGTGAGGGGGATAAGTCCCAGTTTTTGTGTCTGTACTTATTGCAAGAAAAAGGCAAATAATTCCACAGCTACAGCCAAGAGGATGAAGGCATCTGCCATTTTAAAACTTGGCACATTCCACAAAAATCAAGATATTATTCAGATTGCCAAAATGCACGCGAAAATGGAAGCCACGTTTGCCAATAAAAGTAAAGAATGGAAACAATCTGAAAAGTCAGACCACATTTAATCTAGCACTCTGAAGTTTGCTTTTACAACTGGGTTATAAAATGGAGATGGGATTTCAAAAGTATGCTTTGTACTAAGTACAGCTCATGCGCATTGGGATTATCTAGAGAGGAAACGGGAAGAAGACGGAATATGAGCGGAGTATAATGAAAATTAACAGCGCTTCCAGAGCATGTGAGCAATATAGGGCACAGTTGTATTTCAGGTTCACTGGGCTGCTGCAAAAAGCTTAATCAGTTTGGTGACTGACAGGAGAGGACAAAAGACAAATGTATGACTAAAGAGAGGCCAGCGACCATCTGTAATTACTTTTCACCTCAATCACATGATGACTAAACAGACATTAAGAAAAACAAAATATTGTGAATACCTGCGAATGGATAGACGTGCCGTCTCAGAATGCTTGAAAGGGCGTACATTCAGATTACACAGTGTAAATGTAAAGAGAGAAAAATGCAAAGAGGATGATCCTAAATGTCAAATAGTATAAATGACAATTACAGTACAAATATCTCAAACGTTGGTGGGGTTTCAAATGTGCCGCACAACCTACATATAAACGTCCAGATAATGCATAAAACATTTTGTTTTATACTACATACATTGACTAAATGAAGTGCATACGTATTCGTTTTACTAAACATATTGTAGCAAACCTAATATTTAAGTAGTCTGTGCATTGAGAAAACACATTAGGCAGCGGGACTGTGTGACTATACCAAAATAACAAGCACTGGCAAAGCCAACTGGTCTGGCATTTCCCACCATTTTTTTTGCTTTGACAATACTTGTTTTGTCACAATGTTTGCAAAACTTTATTGTTCAGGAAGCTGCCAAGCACTAATCAATCTTAAAAACCATAAATAAATTTTAAAAATTGACCAAAACAATAATTATTGGCAAAGCCAATAGGTCTCGACTTTGGGACCTCTTCGACTTGCCAGTGCTGTACAAGATCGGTAAGATACTGTACAGCATGGACAAAAGTAAAAAAAGGTTAATGTACGCCTACAACATAACCGGGGAGCCATTTATTTCTCAGTAGGTAAAAAAAAAATTTTTTTTAAAGTATTGTAAAAGTACTATTTTTTGTGAGCAGAGGGGCCGGCAGCAGATTGGTACCCGATCCTTGCCCCTCCATGCCAAAATATATTAATATTACTATTCCAGAAAATGACTGAAAATGCATCCCATTCAGTCCCAACATTACTACAGACAATCGACGAGTATGTCGGAGTTGCAAATTACTAACTTAATAAGGATAAGTCTGAAATAATAGGTCTGAATAACCCATGTTTCAGCAACCTCTTCGAAAACACTGGCCTATCCTGGCAACCTAAAGTATTTGGGTCTTGAGTTTAACTCGGATTTACTAGAATCACAACAACATAACGAAGCCCTAACTCTGAGGAAATTAGAATCCCTATTAGAGGGTTGTAACCCTAAATTCCTCGCATGGCAGGTCGTATAGAGACCATCAAAGTGATGGTTACCCCTATAATTAACTATCTCGCAAATATGTTGCCGCTAGTTTTATCTGAAGACTTTCACGAGAAACTCGATAGACAACTAAACAAGTTCATTTGGCAAAACTCTGTCTGCCTGTTCATCTTGGGGGTGTTAATCTAGCGGGCTTTAAAAACTGCCTTTCTTGCAAGACAGGGCTCACTCTGGTTCTCCCAAACATCGGATTACATCCCCACTTGGTTACTAATTGAAAGAGAAATTTTAGGTGACCTCCACCCCATAGCCCCATTGACCGGCAAATCAAATTCCCCTTCATCCGGGAAATATATCTTTAGCAATACCAAAAGAGCCCTACTGAAGTTTGACAGGCTCTTGGAGACCCTGATCACACAATCCAACATAATTTCACTTTGGAATAATCCCAAAATCAAAATTCATGGGGTACCAGTTTTATGGACACATTGGGCCTCCAGGGGCATTCCATTTTTGACACCCAAAACACCCCTCATTCAGAGAACTACGACTTCAATTCAACCTGCTAGATCTAGACCTTTACGACTTTCTTAAAACTTTATGTTGGCTTATCCAAAATCAAACCCCCAGCTGGAGATTCCTCCCTCCTCAAAACCATACTGATCTTCAATAAGTCTGGCCACCAACCTTCCAAGTTCTATCACCTCTTAAAACCAAAATCTACTAACTTGGTCTCAAAACTTCAAACAAAATGGGTCCCTTCTGAGGCTGAGACTCTTGGCATCTAATCTGGAAATCAGTTGTCTCCCACAAAATCTCTCACTCCCTCTCCTAGACGAAATTCTGGCTTCTTCACAGGTCATTCTGGACTCCGGCCAGACTCCATAAATTGTCCCTCAGGGAGAGCCCATCTTGCTGGAACTGCAACAATGTGAAAGGAGACCTCCCCCACCTACTCTTCCATTGCAGTGCGGTCTCCCCATTTTGGGATTCCATATTCAATTTTATGCACACTCGGTGTGGCGCTCAGCTAGAAAGAAATCCCCTCTCCTTAATTCAAGGATTCCTAGACCCACAAATCAAATCACATAACGATAACCTTCTGATATATATTCTTCTAAGTGCTGCCTGTAAATCAGTGCTTGCTAACTGGAAAAACACAGTGGTCACCTCATTTTGTTCCTGGTTAAATTGGGTTTCCTAACCGAGAGGGGTGGACAACGCTTCCCTCCAAAACTCCCCATGGAAATCGTGTAGCACCTCTGAATGGAAGTCTCTTGATAACTATTTTGCCATCACCAAACCCCCACGAAACTTTTGTATACAACGTGTGGTTTGCATACTAAATGTGTGATGAATCATATCTGTAACTATGTAGTTTATTTGAACTTCACTGGTAACTGATACCAACTCTCAGGTCTCTGTATCCACTGGCTAATCTGCAAAATATATGTATGTAGTAATATATCTGTAACCGTGTTACTATGTATGCTAAAAGGAAAATGCTACTTACCACAGTATGCATCTGTTCTTGGCATGTAGAGCTGTAGAGTCACATGATGTGCATAGCCCGCCATCTGGTGTTGGGTCCGGATGTTTGCACTTTGTTTTTGTTCGAAGAAGTCTTTCCAGTCACGAGGTAGGTGACTCCTCCTTTCGGTGATAGTGCGCATGGGCATCGGCTCCATCGTTAGATTGTTTTGCCGCAAAGGGTGATGATGGAGTTAGTAAGAAAGATGTCCCTGTAGATTGTATCGAAGTAAGATATTACTGCAACAGGTACAGGTACCCGGGGAGGTGGGTGGGCGCATGTGACTCTACAGCTCTACATGCCAAGAACAGATGCATACTGTGGTAAGTAGCATTTTCCGTTCGAGGCATGTGAGCTGTAGATCACATGCTGTGCATAGACTATATAGCAGTAACTCCCAAAGCAGTGGCTAACCTGTAGCTGTTGCAGCCATCTGAAATATTATACGTAAAACTGCTTGGCCCACACTGGCTTGTTGTCTAGCTAATACATCTACACAGTAGTGTTTTGTGAATGTGTGTGGTGTAGACCATGTTGCAGCTTTGCAAATATCATCTATGGGTATGTTTCCTAAAAATGCCATAGAGGCCCCTAGTTTGCGAGTGGAGTGCGCTCCAGGGGGAATTGTCAATGTGCGTTTTGTTTTAATGAAACATGTTTGAATGCATTTGACTATCCATCGTGCAATGCCTGATTTTGATATAGGATTGCCTTTATGTGGTGGAGCAAAAGCAACAAAGAGTTGCTTGGTGTTACGGAAATGTTTTGTCCTTTCAATGTCGTTTAGTATTGCTTTTTTTACATCTAGAGTGTGAAGAGCGCGTTCTGCCACGGAATCTGGTTGAGGGAAGAACACAGGCAACTCAACAGATTGGTTGATATGAAAGGCAGAAATGACTTTAGGTAGGAATTTTGGGTTAGTCCTAAGAACCACTTTGTTTTGGTGTATTTGTAAAAGTGGTTCTTCTATGGTTAGTGCCTAAAGCTCACCCACTCTCCTCAGAGATATGATGGCTATGAGGAAAGCTACCTTCCAAGTGAGAAATTATAGTTCACATCTGTGCAATGGCTCAAAAGGTGGACCCATGAGTCTGGTAAGGACGATGTTGAGATTCCACATTGGAGCAGGTGGAAGCCTTGGGGAAATGACTCTTTTAAGTCCTTCCATAAATGCTTTAATAGCAGGCACCCTGAAAAGAGACAGATGTTGTCTGTTCTGCAGATATGCGGCTATTGCAGCAAGATGTAAGCATATGGATGTGTACACTAAATTGGAACGCTGTAGATGTAACAGATAGCAAATGATGTTTTGGATTGAAGCGTCCAGCGGATTGATTTGATTGTTATTACAGTATATCACAAACCGCTTCCATTTTGCTGCATAGCATGCTCTTGTAGTAGGGTGTCTAGCCTCTTTGATGATATTCATGCAATCTGGGGCAAGATTGAGGTAGCCAAACTCTAAGATTTCAGGTGCCAGATCGCAAGGTTGAGATGAGTGGGATCTGGATGCCTTATCCCTCCATGGTTCTGTGTGAGGAGATTGCGAGTAATGTGTAGTTTTTGGTGAGGAACTACTGATAACTCCAACAGGGTTGTGAACCAGGGTTGACGGGCCCATGTGAGAGCAACTAGGATTAGTGTCATGGACTGCTGTCTGAGCTTTCGAACCACTAATGGAATGAGTGGGAGAGGCGGAAAAGCGTAAGCAAATATCCCTGACCAGTTCATCCATAGTGCATTGCCTTTGGACAATGGGTGTGGATCCCTGGACGCGAAGCTTGGGCATTTTGCGTTTAGATGTGTTGCGAACAGATCCATCTCTGGGATTCCCCACATTTGAAAGAATGGGAGGAGAACTTGAGGGTGGAGTTCCCTTTCGTGGATCTGTTGCCGTTGACGACTGAGTAGATCTGCAATTTGGTTGTTTACTCCTGGAAGGTGTTCTGCAAGGAGATATATTTTGTGAGTTATGGCCCATCTCCAGATGTTCTGCATCGTTATGTGATTTGATTTGTGGGTCTAGGAATCCTTGAATTAAGGAGAGGGGATTTCTTTCTAGCTGAGCGCCACACAGAGTGTGCATAAAATTGAATATGGAATCCCAAAATGGGGAGACCGCACTGCAATGGAAGAGTAGGTGGGGGAGGTCTCCTTTCACATTGTTGCAGTTCCAGCAAGATGGAGAGAGTGTGTTCCCCCGTTTGTGTATGTAGTACATTGCTGTCATGTTGTCTGTGCGAATCAGGACCGCTTTGCCTACTAGATGAAGTTGAAATGCTTTGAGCGCTAGAAAAATAGCTAGCAGCTCGAGATGCTTTATGTGGAGTTGCTTTTGTTGCAGCGTCCATATGCCCTGAACAGTATGCTTTTGGAGGTGAGCTCCCCAGCCAGTGAGCGATGCGTCTGTTGTTAGCACTATCTGTGGAACCGGGTCGACGAAGGGCCTCCCTTTTGAAAGGTTTTGTGTATTCCACCACTGCAGAGAGCGATGGGTGCGGCCGTCCACCAACACCAGATCTGATAACTGACCCTGAGCCTGGTTCTACTGACGTGCTAAGCACTCTTGAAGGGGGCGCATTTGGAGTCTTGCGTATGGGGCGATTATGATGCAAGACGCCATCATTCCTAGCAATTGCATAAACACTCGAGCTGATAATGAGTGTTGGGGCTGAAACTCAGATTAGAGTCTGCATGTTGCAGATTCTGACTGGGTTGGGACACGCTATAGCTTTGTGAGTGTCTATTGTGGCTCCTAAATACACTTGTGTTTTAGACGGTTGGAGATGAGACTTGGTAAGGTTTACAGTGAACCCAAGGTGGTGAAGTAGTTGCACTGTTTTTTGAGTGTGTCGTAGGCAGCTTTGATGCGAGCTGGCTTTTATGAGCCAGTCGTCTAGATAAGGGAAGACATGAATGTGCTGTCTTCTTAGATGAGCCGCGACTACTGCCAGGCATTTTGTGAAAACCCTGGGTGCGGTAGTTACTCCAAATGGGAGGACTTTGAATTGATAACGTTGGCCGGAGGTATTTGTGGTGAGCAGGGTGAATGGGAATATGGAAATAGGCGTCCTTTAAGTCCAGAGTGGACAGAAAGTCGCCTTGCTGAAGGAGTGGAAGTACTTGTTGGAGTGTGTCCATGTGAAAGTGGTAAGACTGAATGTATAGATTTAGTTCTCTGAGGTCTAGTATAGGCCTGAGAGAGCCGTCCTTTTTGGGGATTAAGAAGTACAGGGAGTATACTCCGGTCCCTTGGTATTGAAATGGGACTGGATCTATAGCATGTTTTTCTAACAGAGAGAGAACCTCTTGCCTCAGAAGGGTAAGATGTTCTCGTAACATAGCATGTGATCTTGGAGGAATATTTGGGGGAGTGTCTGTAAGTTGCAGGCAGTAACCATACTGGATAATTTGTAGTACCCACTTGTCTGAGGTGATTGAATTCCAGAAAGGTAGGAATTGGGAGAGACGTCCCCCGACAGGAGTGGAATGATCAGGAGGTAACGGAAGGAAGCCATTGTTTGTTTGCGGGGGAAGTGCGGGTGGAGTTGCCTCTGCCTCTTCCCTTACCGTTGTTTCCTCTAAAACCTCCTGTGAAATAACCTCTTGATGAGGGGGATTGATTATTGCCCTTGTAAGAGGAGGAGGGATTTTCGGTGGATACATTTTTGGAACCACCCCTGTAAAAGGAGCGGCGAAAGGAACCCCTATTGGTATTTAATTGCAAAGCTCCCATGGACTTTGCGACCTCTGTGTCTTTCTTCATTTTCTCTAGCGAGGTATCAACCGCTGGGCCAAAGAGATGTTCCTTATCAAATGTTTGGTTGAGAATGGAGGTTTGCACCTCAGGCTTGAATCCTGAGATTCTCAACCAAGCATGCCTGCGTAGGAGTACGCTAGTATTTACTGCACGGGCTGCGGTGTCAGCTGCATCTAGGGCACACCTGATAGATGTATTGGTGATGAGTTTACCTTCTTGGATAAGATCATTAGCCCTATTCTTGTGTCCATCAGGCAGAAATTGCATGAGTTTTTCCAACTCATGGTAATGAGCCCTTTCGTAGTGAGCCAGCAAAGCTTGAGCATTGGCAATGCGCCAATGATTGGCTGCTTGTGAAGCCTCTCTTTTGCCAGAGGCATCAATGGGCTTAGAATCCTTATTGGGAGGAGGAGCCTCACCTGTGGTCTGTGAGTTAGCCCACTTGCGAGCGTTGGAAACCACAAGAGAGTCTAAGGGCAATTGACCTCTGCTATAAGCAGGGTCAGTAGGGGCAGGCTTATATTTTTTCTCCACCCTAGGTGTAATAATTCTTGCCCTCACAGGATCTTTAAATATGTCATCTGTGTGTTTTAACATGCCTTTAAGCATTGGCAATGTATGAGTGGCTCTTTGAGAGGAAGTAAGGGTCTCAAAGAGGAAATCCTCTTCTAAAGTCTCTTTATGGAGCTCCACCCCATGATATTGAGCAGCCCTGTTAAGAAGCTCAACATATCCAATGTTATCATCAGGTGTGGAGGGTCTAGACGGATACAGATCAGGGTCATTATCTGTAATGGGGTCAGTATGATAATCCTCCCAGGGGTCGATGTCTTGTGGCCTATTCTGATCCTCATCCCCATCCCCGTCATCCTGTGGGTCAGGTGATAGTGGTGGTGAATTTGAAGGTGTAATAAGTAGATTGGGATCAGTGGGAGAAATAGGTGGAATGTAAGGGGGAGAAGGGTTAGTACCCACACTTTTCCTTTTGAGATGAATGTGGTAATCCTCTGGCTGGTCTATTTTATGTTTCTTTGGAAGGGTGGCATGGATATGTCCTGTATCAGGGTGTATAACCAGTTTTTTCTGCTTCGGATCCGAGGGCGGAGCATCGGATCGAGGCTCTTAGACGGAGTGTCTTTTTCCTTACTCGCCGGTTTCGGCGTCAAAGGTTTCGGCTCCGAGCCTTTTAGGTGCAGAAGGTGGATTCTTCGGTAACAGTGGAATTGTTACCAGGAGATGTTTTCGATTTCGGTGCCGAAGGTGTCGGTTAGGCACAGATATGGGGGTGGCTCGAGCCAGAGCCGGAAGGCTAGTCTTTGTGTTTCGGAGCCGGGCCCGAGGGCGGGGCGTCGGAAACTTTCTGTCGGTGCCAACCTTGGCCCAAAGGCAGAGGAGGGACCGGAGCCCTTTTCTTTGTCTGTTGAGGGGGTCAATGGAGTATCTTTACTCACCGTACGCTGACCCGGAGTAACTTGCTCCTCCTCTTCTATGTCGGAGTCGCCTTCGAACACGGAGACATGTTGTTCTTGTTCTTCGGCTCCTTGAGCGCGATGTTCTGTGTCGGAATCTTCGCCTAAGATGTTCGGTGCAGAGCAGCTTTGGTGTTGCATCTCGTGACATCAAGCCCGACGGTCATGAAGCGTTTTCTTCGATCGAAACGATCGGCACGCGTCACAGTCTTTCTCGTCGTGTTCTGGGGACAGGCAGAGGTTGCACACTTCGTGCAAGTCAGTGCGTGGAAACTTAGCACGACATTCGGGGCAGAACTTGAAAGGAGTCCGTTCCATCGACTGCTGGCGCTGTCGGCGCGGTTAAGCCCGACAGCCCGCCACGAGTTTTCCGATCGAAGTTGGTTTGAGTTGAGGCGATACGCGAAGAATGGAGAGCCGCGATCGATAACAATACAGTCGAGGGTAGTGAATTGCGCGTCGAAGGGGTTCGAGAAACGGTGCCGAACCGGAGCGCAGCAATACACATCCGAACCTGATGGCGGAAAAAAACAAACGATGGAGCCGATGCCCATGCGCACTATCACCGAAAGGAGGAGTCACCTACCTCGTGACTGGAAAGAATTCTTCGAACAAAAACAAAGTGCAAACATCCGGACCCCTCACCAGATGGCGGGCTATGCACGGCATGTGATCTACAGCTCACATGCCTCGAACAGAGCTGTATTGGCAACTCACTCCAGAACTTCGGTCTATAGCGCTATAGGATGAGCCTCCATGAGCACATTTCCTGATCATTCATGCTGTCTTCTGTTTGTTTATTTTATATTTAAAATTAGTCCTGATGTGATATGACCCATCTTGGTTTGATGTCTGATTACTACTGCTTAGCATCCTCCAACCAAACCTTTACATGCATACTACTTCTTAGCTTTTCACTATGTACAAACCAGATTGTTTTTCACTTGTTCCTTTTGTTTAAAAAAGAAATTCTATATGTTTCTTTGAAATAAAAACGGGCGTGGTTGGTGCCAGAGCAATGGAGGAGCAGATGGGGGGAAGCAATGGGGAGCGGGTATGGGAAGAAGAAGAGCAATACAGGGGGCTTAGGAGCACACAAATGAAACAGCAACATGGAACGCAAGGGAGGCAAGACATTTGGTGGAGGCGAAGTACACGATATAGAGCTTGCAACTAGGGATGAGTGAAGAACTCTGCGAACTCCGCCGGAGGAGCAGAGTTTTGCCCACCCTTTCTCTGGGCGAGTCCTGAAAAACTCCGGGAAGTGGTGTGTTTTCGCTCACACTGCTTGCCAACATTACGTTGGCGAGCAAGATAAATCACGCGCTAGACCACCTCATAGCGAGATTTCTGAACATGGTCCCTATCACTCGCGTTGAGAAAGCTGACCCTCACGTTGAAGAAGATGCCGCTCGAGCAGAAAATCTACCTGAGCGGCAGAAAGAAGTAGCGCCCTTGGGCTTATTTTACAGCGCGGGAGAAACTCCTGGCACTGAAAATCAGCGTGAACAGCGCAACGTACCGGATTCCGCCACCTGTGGAACTCCGCGTAGCACGGCGGAGTCTTTTCGGCACTTTGTGGAAATACGCGGAGCGCAACTCTGCAAACTACGTCCAGGCCTACTTGCAACATGAGGGAGACAGCAACTGGGGGCAGGGTTTTAGCAGGGAAATTAAGCTCACAAGAGAGAAATCTGGAAAATACATGCCCTCACATGGAGTGCTTAAGCTAAAAGAGCAAATAGTTCCCGAAAAGTGATCAGTCAAAGAATAGAAATCTAATCGATTAGAGCAATGGTAAAGAGGCTATTCTCCAGGAGAGGGACAAACAAGAGGAGACAAGGAAAGCCATCAAAACAGAAGCAAGGAAATTAGAATGACAAAAAGCCAACTAATGGTAAGCAATGAAAGGGCTGTAAGCCGCAATAGGTCTTTTGGAACCAGAGAGCTTGTGTAGTCAAGTAGGCTTAACATATTAAGATTTTTTTGGTCTCAAAGAGCAACATTTTCATAGTAGTCCCTAGCACTTAAATGAACTATCTGATGTGTGGAAGAGCAGAATGCCATCAGTCACAGTGAGGTTAACCAGTGTTTGTAGCAGGTTGACCCATTGCCCCATGTGTAGTGGGCAATAGAAAAACATGTGAATGACAATAACAGACCAAGGGATGAAGAAGGCTGGCTGGGAGCCTCTATATGTAAGAATATCGTACATCTAATTTAGTAGAAGGTCAAGGCTAATGTCAAATCTAACAAGCATTGGCAAAGCCAATAGCTCTCGCCTATGCAAGAGCTATTGGCTTTGCCAATGTGTTTAGCCATGTTGTACACCAATGTGGCTGCTGTTTAGCATGCCTAAAGGTTAGTGGTGTAGAGGAGTGTGGCATAGAGTGGAGTGGATTAGAGTGGCAAAGAGTGGAGCAGAGTGTCATGGAATAGCGTGGAAGGGCGTAGATTGGAATAAAGTGGCATAGATTATATTAGAGTTTTAGAGTGGAGTGGCATGGCCTAGAGTGGAGTGGTGTAGAGTGGAGTGGCATATAGTGGCGTAGAGTAGAGTGTCATAGAGTGCAGTGGCATAGAGTGGTGTGGCGTAAGGTGGAGTAAAGTAGAGTATCAGAGTGGAGAGGTGTAAAATGTCATAGAGTGCAGTGGAGTAAAGTGGCATGGAGTATCATAGCGTTGAGTGGAATGTTGTAGAGTGGAATAGAGTGGCCTAGTGTGAAGTGGCATAGAGTGGATTGTGGTGTGGTGGAGTAGAGTGTTGTGTCATGGACTAGAGTATCGTAGAGTGGAGTGACTTAAAGCGGAGTGGTTTAGAGTGAAGGGGCACAGAGTGGAGTAGAGTGTTGGAGAGTGATGTGGAGTTGCATAGTGTGGAGTATGCTTGGTGAGGTAGCACACTGCCATTACAGACAACACATTTTCAAATGAAATGACAATTACATTTGCACATACAGTTTTACTGATAAAACCATACAGCGTACAAATGATAATGTGTGGGAATGGCATCACCTAGCGTAGTGATTTGTTTTGAGCGTATTAAAATATTTTTTTCCACCACACTTCCGAATTACAAAAAAAATTGCTTAATTTCGTAATTCTGATATATTCTGAAACGCTGCACAGTTCACTTACAGACATTTAAGTTTTGTTGTGTGCTAGAAAAAGAATCCTTTCTTTCCCAATACCCAACAAGATTGTCACATAAAACCTCTCACATTGAAGTCATAGAAAGAAAAGTAAACACCAAGCTCCCTCCGAAGACAGAGCCTGACGTTTGACCTTTGTCTTTGAAAGCACAGCAAATGTAACAAGATGAGAACAAAATTTAAAGGCTTGTTTACAGAAAGTGAGGACTCGTGGAGAAATACAAAGAGCAATGGTAAACAAGGTTTGCTTCACGGGACCGACAAAGACTTGCTGGACACCCTAAAAAAATTAAACCGACAAATTGAAAGCCAGAAAATGTGAGTTACAAACCACAAAGCCAATGGTGAGCAATGGCGAAATGTATTCCCATGGAAGCTTATAGAATGCCAACAAGAAATATTTTCGCAACCAGACAGCTGTCCTGTCTGGTAGGCTTTGATCTAAAAGGGGAAGTGGCATAGCAAAGAACATCATGCTAAAATACTTTAGGAGACAAACGCAACTGGTTGTTGTTAACTAATGCAGTACTGTGAAATGCATTAGAAAGAACAATAAAAGCAGGCTTCATGCATCCCGCAGTTCCCTAAGCACCTTTGGGTAATGTGTGCGCTATATAAAAATGTATAAATAAATATGGATATTTAAATCCCCATTCTCCTTAGCTCATATCGTACATCAAAAAAATCAAATAGCACCAGCTTGCGATCCACAAAGAGAACGTAACACACATTTTCCAGATAAAAAGCAGCCACGAGCACAGACTTTTTAGAGCAGCTTTTGGAATCCTAGAATGCCAAGCAATGGTGTAGCTTCATGCAGTAAAGCCCAGCCCCTACCGTTGCCACCACAGAATACATGGCGAATATTTGGCAGCACGGAAACAGTGCATTTGAAAAGTACACAGTGGAGTAAACCAGTTCAAGGAGAGAGTGTTAAATAAATAGTGAAGTTTGCAGACTACCCTTAAATGGGAGGGAATAGCACTCAAACACTCAGAAATAATGGAGTCCTATGGGACCAAAACTTTCTTACACTGTGGTTTAGAAAGCAGAAGCCAGACCTAGTAAGCATAAGAAATAAGCATTGGGACAATCTCAGAACGGGTGCCCAACCAGCGGGGATAGGAAAAGCTCGGAGGGAAGACTTGGTGGTTTTGCCATTATCAGATGGAGGTAATCGGATCCTGCTTCACTTTCTGAACATTGACTTTCTGAGTGTTTATTCCACAACTCCCATAGAAATCCATATGTTATGTAGATTTGTAGATCTATCGTCTAGGATGGTATCCTGCTACTGAGCAGGTGTGAGTTTATTCAAGCCTAAGGCCTACTCGGACTACTCGAAAAGCCAAGTCTTCAGCTTCTTGCGGAATTCAAACAGTGAGGAGGAGACTCTTATGTGTAGCGGCAGCTCGTTCCACACTTTAAGAGCGATGTAAGAGATGGCTCAACTGCCGGATCTGGTATTCCGTATGTGTGGTATTTGTGCAAGTGAAATTCCGGATGAGCGAAAGTGTCTGGAAGGTTTCTGTAAGCAGATTAGATTGTTGAGGTATGCTAGGCCAGTGTTATGTAGTTCACTGAAAGTGTGGGTGAGGATTTTGGATTTTGCTTGTCTGTGTAGAGGGAGCCAGTGGAGCACTTTTAGGTGTGGTGGGATAGGAGGGCGCGTGGTAGGTTGAGAATGTTCTGGCCACTAAGTTCTGAATGGTCTGCAGCCTTCTGGTGAGTTTTTTGTTGATCCCGGCATAGAGGGTGTTTCCGAAGTCCAGCTTTCGTCTGACCAACACATGCCTGACAGCTTTCTGGGTGCTGAGTGGGAGCTATTTGAAAATCTTCCGTAGCATCTTCAGCGTATGGAAGCATGAGGCGGTGATGGCATTGACTGGCGTGGCCATGTCGCGTTTGCAGTGAATGATGAGCCTGAGGTTCTTGGTGTTGGAGGGGGTCAGTCCTAGCTCTGTTGGTCACCAAGTCTGAGTGCCATGATGAAGCGCCCTTCCAGAAGATCACAGTTTCAGACTTGTTGCTGTTCAGCTTCAGACAGTTGTTCTTCCCCAGTGGGCAATTTCAGCTATTGAACTTGATCCGGGTACTGGGAATCTTGTCTTGCAGGGAGAGAATGAGCTGCGTGTCTTCGGCGTGAGAGAGGACATTAATGTCGTGAGAGCAGATGATGTCGACTAGAGAGATCATGTATGCTTTGAAGAGGGTTGGGCACAGGGAAATCCTTGCGAACTCTGCAGATAAATTTGCAGGCCTCTGAGGTGTACGGTGTCAACCTGACTGACTGGGTCCTTCCAGTCAGGAAGGAGCGGATCCTTGGACTCAGATGTCATGCAGGTGTTATATGAATTTGGAGTGGAAGACCGGTGGAGCAATAAGAATCCATACGAAGAGTGTTTGGGAGAGCATTCCAGGAACAGGAACTCTTGTGGTTGAGCTGAGAAGCCGTTCTAAAAGGTAGGCAGGAGTAAGTGTAGCAGCTAAAAAAACAGAGAGAAAGGTGGAGACTAAAAAAAGAGACACGGTCTGAAAGGAGGCTCTAATGAACAACAGTTGGAAGGAAGAAAGGTACCTTCCTCGGATAGACCCATATACGGAACTGTATTTATCTCTTGCCTGGGCAAGTCCCTATTGGGGAATTATCCTTGAATGGTGAGGTCTGTATAAACCGCACCACAAATTTACTATTAGTGGGTGGGTCACAATAAGAGGAATCCAGTTCAATTTAAGTTGCAGAACTGAAGACTTCTTCATCACTTCACAAGGCCAGCAAAGACGACCCAGACAGGATCGGACTACTGTCTGAAACCCCATTACAGTGAGAAATTCTGCAGTTTATTTCATGGAAGGCAGCATTTTTTTTAGTAGGACGAGTGAGTGAAGCATTGGCTTAGAAGGTCAGCAAAGGCGTTGTCCACCCTGGTAGGTGCCCTGTCAGCAAGTGTACTTCATACGTATTGTCCAGTGCTAAATCTCCTGAGACAATTTTGACAGCTGAGATGAGTGTCCCCCTTCTCTCTCTAGGTAATACATTGTGGTCATGTTGTATGTGAGAATTAAGACAACTTTGTCCTGAATTAAGTTTACAAATGAGGGCTAAGTGAAGAGACGAGAACATTGTCAATGAATTGTTAGATTCTGTAAGTGAGTTGCCCAACCTGCGACGGACGCATCTGTGTTTACGTCTCCTGCGGGTGGGGACCCAGAAATGATCTTCCCAATAATAACGTCTTCTTACTCCATCACCACAGCTTGTGTAGAACCCCGGGTTCTACCAAGACTAGAACCTCCCGATTTCCAGTCACTTGTGACCAGTGGGTGGCTAGATTTTCCTGTAAATGCCTCATGTGTAACCTTATACGGAGCACCAATGCAATACATTACGCCCTCATTTCCTTATCATTCTGTCAGAGGCTGCAAAAACTTTTGGAATTACATCATTCCTGATCTATTGTGGCAAGCTTTTGCTGTGACTTATTTGAGTGATGCTCCCAGAAACCCTGAAACCTGAGTTTGTTGCAGAAATAATGCGACTTTCGGGCATGGACTATAAACACCAGTCAGTCTGTGCAGAAGCTGAATGAATTATTGCGTTGAGTGTGAGCAAGGCACAGCATTGAGACTTGTCCCTTTAAGCAGCCAATTATCTAGGCACAGAAATACATGAATTTGGTTGCACCTCATGTGACACACAAGTGTTACAGGCAAGACACATTTTTTGTTTGCACCATGTTTAGCTGTTGATCACATACTGTGCACAGACCGAAAAACAGGACCCACACTGCAAATGTGGTGGTTTCCTAGCATAAGTGGAAGATCTTTGGAACAGAGTTTTAAGTAAAGTTTGCCCAACTAAGGCTTCTTGTCTGGCTTGAATATCCACAGAATAGTGTTTAGTGAAACTGTGAATGGGAGATCATGTTGCAGCTTCATAAATATCTGCTAGTGGAATATTTCCTAAGAAAGCCATAGTCGCTCCCTGTTTGCATCCTGAATGTGCCAGAGGTGTATCAACTAAGCATTTTGCAAATACTTTTAACAGTGATGTTACTCTAACCGGAAGAGCTTAAAATTGGCAATGTTTTCCACTTTTTGACTACCACAAACCTCAGGTGCTGATGATGCACATGATGAATGAGGGTGTGGTATTACACATATTTTAAATCAAGTATCATCATGTAGTCTCCCATACCGAGAAGTAGGATGACATCCTGCAGAGTGCCCATTTTGAAGTGTTCGGAAGCTCCTTCGTGATTTAATGCTCTTAAATCCAAGATCAGCTGCAGTGTTTTATCCTTTTGGGGGATTAGGGAGCACAGAGCGTTGATGACAAGGCCCATCTTTATCGCCCCTTTTTGTCATTGGAGATGATCCTTGTTTATTTTGTTGGGATGTCGTGGGAAATTTGGAGGAATGCTATGAAACACCAAGCATTATGCATGGGCATTGAACGATACGACTCGCTGATCCTATACTCCAATAACCCTAATCTTCTTCCAACAGGTGTTAAATGATATGGGGAATGTAGTGGTCATTGCTTGGTGGCAGAAGTATCTCTTCCTTGTGTACCTCGCGCAACCTAATCTCAATTTCCATGAAATGTCCCCCTGGCTTACTGTGCTTGTCTGGATAGCTGCTGTGTTTCTGGAGAGGACTGATGTAGCTGGTATGCTGATGCTTCTGGCTTTGGTGAGAGGCTGAAACCACCTATCTGTTGATGGTGTTGTGGAACACCCGTTACCTTAACCATGCCAGTATACTTATTTATTTTTTCTAACAACTCATCCATTCGTTGGCCGAAAAGATGTTGCCCATCAAATGACAGTCCAATGAGATGTTGTTAAACCTCAGGGTGAAATCCAGTTACTTGCAACCTGGCGTGTCTACGTAGAGGCTGTGTCAGTGGAATCCTGCAACTCACGCCGGTACCTTGTTGAATTTTAGTGCTGCTATTTTTTTTAAACTAATTGCTGCTAATCATCTTTTTGTAGGGAAGTTTCTTTTAAAGTGTTGGCTGTTATAATTTCATTGTGGGTGGAGGGCAGGGGCCGTTTTATCAGGTTAGAACAGTGGCCGTCTTCAGAGCCAAATCCTGGTTGCCAATATTATTCAACGAGAACCACTATTTTGGGAGCAGCGGTCTAGTCGCTCAGCCTCAGTCCGGCCCAGTATTTGAGGCACACCTTGGTGCAGATGCGCTGCTGGTGCGCCAAAGGCAAGCCCGTCAGCACCTGGCCACGTCCGGCCGAGGCCAGGGGCTAGAGACCCTGCTCCTTTTACAAGATGAGGCTAACCTATACATCAGAAGAGCTGTTCCAGATTAATAAATATAGGGTAAACAACTGCAGCAATGCAATAGCAGTGCTTGATCTACCTACCGTTTGCACAAGGTGCAACCTCAAAGTAGGGAATCATACAACACAGACTTAGCACCAAACCTCAAAAAAACTCACGCCAGTCTCATAAGATACAGATGTAGCTTCTAAATTGCAGATCTCTCCTTAAACACAGCGCTGAGGTATTCATCTTTTTAGAGGAGAAGAGACCTGATGCCATGTTTCCAACTGAAAAGAGAAGTTATCTCTAGACATAACTATGGCTCTTAAACCTGGCTATTCGATAGTGAGCCATATCAGGGAAGACAGAAGAGGTGGTGGGGTAGCCATAATTTTTAAGGAGGAATTTGGTGGCACCTTGATTCCCATTGACATGCTGGGATGTGAGAGTCTCCAATTCTCACTGGAGCTTGCCCCCACCTTTGTCTTCTCTGGCATCCTAATGTATTGTCCACCTGGGATGACATTCCAGTTTGCTTCAGATTTACCCAACCTAGCTGCTGAATGCGGCACTCAAAAAGCAAATCTCACCTTACATGGGGACCTTAACATGCATTTTGAGCAAAATGGCTGTGAAAGTGCTATGAGGCTAGCCCAAGATTTAGACGCACTACAACTATGGCAAATTGTAACGATACCAACACATAATCGAGGTCATCTTCTAGACCCTATCTTTAAGAATCTCAATAATTTGGCGACAGATGATACAATCCCTATATTATGATCTGACCACCACACAGTCCCCCTATGTCTTGAAGTCCCTGAAACAACAGTCAAGCAGTCCCACCCCCTCCTAAAAACCTAGGCGATCATGGTCTAATCTCAATGTTAAGGAAAGGATGGATGCTCTCATTGAATTAGTTCCCACTTTAAGTGGGGGCAGATATTTTATATTTGAGAGACGGCTAAAAAATACACTGGAGCCCCATGTCCCCTGCCGACCCCCTAAAGCTAATCAGACAAAAGGGAGGGCTGCATGGTACATTCCAGAGCTGATCCTGTTAAAAAGAAAAGCACAAAAAAAGGAGAGAAAATCATACAATAAAAATAGCTACAGAATAGCCATATAAAAATAAAATCGAGTCATAAAACAGGCCAGAATAGCCCACTATGAGGAAAAAATGGAGAATACCCCTAATTTCTCCAAGGAACTTTTTTAAGTGGTAAACAGTCTCATGGATTTACCGTCCTGTTCCATAGGTTCGCCACCCTCATAAGAACTTGGCAATATGCTTGCTAGTTTTTTCTTTAATAAAGTTAATACAATTTTTAACCTCCTGCCTATATCCGTCACATCTCATGTCGAGGACCCACCTTGTCGGCTTTTCCTGCACTAAGCCACAAAACTATGGAATCCACCCTTAAATCTATCAAAATCAGGGTCACATCTGGATCAGGGAGGCAAGGCTCTATTGTCCATTCTTATGGATATTCTGAACCACTCCCTGGCAAGTGGCAATATTCCCCCTGATGGAAACATGCCATAGTAAAATTGTTACTAGAAAAAACCTACGCATAACCCACTTCTGACTGAAAGCTACAGGCCCATCTCCCTGCTTCCGGTAGTAAGTAAATTACCGGAACAACTGTCAATAAAAAACTTTCCAGCTTTATGGAAACTCGTGACATTCTCCACCCCACCCAGCCAGGTTTTAGATCGGGATGTAGCACCGAGACCGCACTGCTTATAGCCACTGAGGAACTCCGTTCAATCCTGGACAAAGGCAGCTCAGCAGCTATGATAATGTTAGACCCAAGTGCTGCCTTCGACACCGTGTTACATCCTGCTCTTACCCAGAGGATGAAGGACGTCGGAATTATCGGGATGCCAGTAAATCCCTGGAAGCCTTCGTGGAAAACAGGAACTTCCAAGTGTGCGAAAATTCACTTTACTCAGCTGTCCATACTCTATGGTGTGGAGTTCCACGGGGCTCTTCATTGAGCCTCACACTTTTTTAATCTCTACATTCTCCCCCTAGCAGAGATTGTACGCTCACACGGATTAGCCTTAGTGTCATATGCAGATGATACACATATCATCATGGCTCTCACACCTTATGTCAGTCGAACTTCCACCCAACCTAACTCACGCCTCAAGGAGGTTATATACTGGATGTCCGCAAGTAGCCTGAAACCTATTGGAGACAAAACTGACGTACTTGTGGTTGGCAATAACAGGTCAAGATGGCTGGAACTGTCATGGCCGGAACAATTAGGAGAAATACCTGACCCTGCCCAGGTCAGATCAGTTTCTTGATAGATGACAAACTCACAATGGAAACACAGGCCTGGAAACTGGCTGGGTCCTGCTTTGGCATTCTGAGATCCCTCAGAAAATTCTTACATATGCTACCACCATCCACTAGGAGAGTGGTGGTGCAGAGCTTAATCAGTTACGTTTAGACTATGGAAACTCCCTTTATTTCGGGAGTCCAAAATACGTGGTAAAAAGACTTTGAGTGGTCCAGAATGTGGTAGCTAGAAACCTTCACAAAATCCCAAGCATCAATCAGCCAGTCCAGACCTAGCAGCCCTGCAGTGGCTACTGGTTCAAAAAAGAATTCAGTTCAAGGCGCTCTGCATGGCTCTTCCATGGGAAAGGCCCACTAATCATCCAGAAGTTACTTACTTTCTATGCTCCATGTAGGCCTCTTTGGTCCAGTAAGCAAGGGTACCTAAGGTTAAAAAAGCAAAAAGCGGCAGCCGCTCCTTTGCATATCATGTTCTCAAACTTTGGAACACCCTTCCCGCCGCCCTCAGATTTCAACAGTCACGGTGTCTAGCTGTGCATTTGCCTTAAAAGGCAGCTGCAAATGCCCAGGCAAGTGATTGCCATTTTTGAGTTGAAGAGAGAAGGAGCTGCAGTGAAGAGCATGAGAAGAAACAGGCCAAGGTGCGAGAATCTCCCAGCCCGCTGCTGCAGATTTTCGACAGCGTCGGCTGAGCCCTGGGAGCCACTGGACCCCGCAAGCTATGGCGGTTCACAGGTGCCCAGATGGACCAGAAGGCTTGGACACAAGAGGTAGACGGATTTCTGGCTTCTTCTTAAGCGTTTTGGAAATTCCCAATATCCTCAGAAACTGGCTACTCAAATGTACGTTACCATTTATTTGGAAGGACTGCTGTCTTCAGGGGTGGGCTGGCAACAAGTATGTGAATCTATCTATATGGTTCTCTGCATAACATCTGGCACATTTCTGAACCTTCTTGTTGAGTCTGTGGGCTCTACACCAAACACATTCGAGGCTGTGAATTTGATCTTGTCATCTAAGTATTTTCAACACTGCATCAGCCTTGAGAATCCTGACCTTTAGGTTTACCTTTCTCTGGCGTTGACTGTGCCTTTCAGTGCTACTCGGTCTGCAGGACAGTGGTTGGTGCCGACACTCAGGACTTTTTTATGCCAGTTCTTCAGAAGAACATGGTGCTCTCGGGCCGTCTGTTGAAACTGATCCCCAGATAACAGTTCCTCTGCATATGGTTGTGTATCATCCTGAGGCAGGAGTATTGGGTCAATTATTCGGATTCGACACAAGGTGTAGTCTTTGTTCTTGGTGTGAGTTTCTGTGGATGGCCTAGAAATTAAGCTTCTCAACAACCAGTGCCTTCAGGAGATACTGAAATAGAAATCCACTCCATTTGCTCCTCTGGAGTACTGGATGGTTCCCCCTTACTGTCCAATTCAAAGCCCTCCACATTCTTGGCTACTACTACAGTTGGGGACCCTGTACAGTCCCGGGGCTTCATTTCAGGATACTGAGTGGATTTGTATTCTTTGATGTATGCTGACAATGCCATTTGTTGGTTTATGGTGTTTTGCTTAGGAAGACAATGCCATTTGGATGCCTAACTATTGTAAAGACAAAATGCTATTCACTAATCATACTTTCCTTTGCTGCTATGATAATATTGTTGGATTTACAGCTTTTTGTTCATAAATTAAATATAAGTGCAAAAATGGGCTTTCTTTAGGATGCAAAGGAAATACGACCATTAGTAAGAAGTGTGCACTAGCAATACTTTGTGATATGTGCCTTCAAGTTCACAACTACAATACAAATTCATACGGTGACCCCTTTTGATAACACTCTTCACTGAGGGTACAGATGATGCTTCATTATTAGATTTTCATTCTAGGACTACTGACAGCAACACTAACAAAGTCGCCCAACTGTTAATAAACATGCCTTTAGAAAATGACAAACCTACCTAACTTGGCCAATGTTTGTTAGCTCTAGCCGGACAGCACAACTGACTGCTAGAGCTTCTCTCAATAATCTTCTAAACAAGCAGTGGCAAACCTAATGTGTCTGTGGCTATTTTGTTCTTCAGCATGCAAACACAGGCACCCACAAGTGGTAGTCTTGCGCCTTTGCTTGCATATGTGAGTATATTAAAATCAAAACTATTGCCCCTTGCCAATGCTTACTACTTGATGAAAGAGTGACATTTTGCTGCATGTATTTGTGAAATGAAGAGGGATAAGACATTTCACAAGAAATCAGGGTATTCACACTATATCAAAACCATTGTATCTGGTAACAGTCAGACCCTCGATTTAAACTGTGCATTGAACACTCTGGCCTATTTGAGATCACTGTACTTTTTGCCATGACATTGTTCAAAGCGACAACCTTTAAGCCTCTTTCATATTTTTTATCCTAAACCATTAAAGCAAATTACTTGCCATCTCTGTTGGCAATCAGAAATACAAACAAGCCTACTGAAACACTGTTTTAATAAACATTCATTAAAGAGAAAAATAATGCACTGCCTCAGATAAAGATTAATTCTTAAGAAGACTGATACTGTGTTCTTAAAAAAAAAAAAAAAATAATTATATGGACAGTGTTTAAGCAAGAAAGTCATTTTCTGTGATTTTTTTCAACAGTTACCTCCAGAGCTCCATATTTTCAAAGGTGACGAAGCCGTAGTAAGACTTGCTTTATAGCATGCAACCATTCACACAGTAATAACTAGATGAAAAAAATGATAATCACTTAACATCTGTCCCAAGAGCATAAATGGAGTAAAACAGAAAGAAGCTCTAGGTTAGCTCTCTTTGTAGGTGGAAAACCTCCAAGACAGTCTCATCAGCTCATGAGCAACAATATTTAACCTGCTAAAAGAAATGGTTTGTGTTCTTGTAAGGTTTTCAAACACTAGATTAGTGCAACACCTTTCAGACGAAACGAGAAAATCATAGAACGTATTGGAAGGGATAAAAGGAAGCCGTAAAGGCCTGCACAGTTATATCACAGGTAAAAAATTAAGCTGTTTTTCAGGCAGGCAAATATTACAGATAAAAAATGTGAATGAAAATTGCAATAAAAAAATTCTATGTTGTGTATCCACTTAAAACAATTACAGACTAAAAATGAAATAAATGCCCATACCTTTTTCTGGTGTCTTTGGTCCTACAAGCATCTCTCTAATTCTCTCAGTGGCAACATTTTCATATAAACTAACAAGGGCACGGGTTTGCTTTCTTAAAAGACAGCCAAGAAGTTGCTCCTCCTTCAACAAGCATCTTGGATCAATGCAGATGTCAAATAGCTCCTTGAAAACGTATCGCAGTTCACCTGCCTGGTGTTCCACGTTGAAGTGCATCAAGCTCAAAGTGCGGTATATCTGATGAGCAGTCTCACAGCTCGACTCTTGGCTGCCCTCCACTTTCTGCAGTGACTTTAGAGAAGCCAAGAGGAAATCCAGATAAATCTGTAGCAGAGTGTTATTGTACTCCACTTCAGAGCTGCTTTTGTCATCAGACAACAGGAACTCCATCAAGACCTGGACAAGTCTGGGCTTTCGGGCCAAAATCTTTTGGAGATCGTTGGTGGTCCGGTTGCTGAGCCTCAGAGCAAAGGCATCCTTTTTGGCTTCAACAGATTCACAGTGGCTGTGCAGAAATGCTTCATATAACTCCTGGAACAAGGGGACAGGTAAGATTTTAAGGATTGTCACGTTAAATAAGGAAACAATAATAGCATTAGAAGACTTAGGTGTAAAGTAATGTAATAAACCAACTTCATGGAATAATCCACTGAGCTCTATAAAAATACTCTGGAACAAGTATGACCAGCCATAAATTATAGCTCCACCAAAAACAGTGCTCCAAAGGGCAATGTCAGAGTTTCTGGACTCGTGTATTACCAGCGAAGACAAAATTACCACCAGGGTGTAGTGGGAATCAATACCATCTGTGGTTAACTGCAGTCAGGAGGTAACAACATAAATAAGAACACATTTGTGCACTTAACAGCTAAAGAAATAGCCAGCATTTGGAGCACACCTTCGGTCAAAAATTACATTTCAATTGTAGGTGCAAAGTTGGGGCCTGTTTTACTGAAAATATTCAAAAATTACTTTGCCATCCATACCTCCTAAAGAAAACAAATTCATTTAAAAACCTAACCTCTAGACAAATGGACTGGAAGTCTCGTCTAATGGATAATGTATTGGCAAGAAGGCAGGTAGTCCAAAATCGCATTTTAATGTATGTAAAGAAGACACCTCACATCTATTGTCTCTAAATACATCTATGGTCTTCTTTATACCCTGTCCAGGTGGAATTTTATTTTACGCTCTATGATTCATGACACTACTGCTATCCACGTGTGATGTATGTGCTATAAAAAACACGCTTAATAAATAAGAAAACTCAGATTCTTTGCATTCTGTGGATAAATAAAAATTAAACATACTTTAAAGAGGATCTCTCCGGACAAAGTCAAGTAGTGGAAGGCTACATACCAGATGTAATGAAATGCTTCTTTCTGCGTGATCACCCACAAAGATTTGGACTGATGCTGCTGATTTATCGACTCTGAGTGCACTGAGGCCTTCTGACCAAACCTCAGTGCCACTGCTCTAACCCATTACAGAGTGCATGTTAAATTGGCTACCCTCAATTGACACAAGCTGCTTACTTATAAGTCCCTAGTATATGGTACCAAGTGTACCCAGGGCATGTAAGTTGTGCTACCATGTGTGGCAAAGTATATAAATTGCACCCAGCCTGCCACTGCAGCCTGGAGGAGCAGTTTTGAAACTGCTAGTTCGACTTTGCCATATAAACCAATGACAAAGCCCCCCACTTTCCTTAACGATATAAGACTCCTCTAAGGCAGGCCTATTGAGCCCTAAAGCAGGGAGCTGTATGTTATTAAGTAGGACATATACGTTTAATGTGACCTAACAGCAAAACTTCCAAATTATCGTTTCTGCTGTGAAAAGATCGGCAGCCCCACTGGCTAATACATAGTTACCGGCTGACCTCTCAGTCCGGCTAACTTCTGAATGGGACTACCAAAGTGGGTACTTCAAGGTACCAAATTAATCGCGGCACTAAACTAGACTTGATGCAAAAGTCAAATTTAATGTCACTTTTAAGGAAAGGCAACTTTTAGAAAGTTGCCACTCTGATGCCCAGTTTGTTCAGTGGCCTCACACAGTTGCTGGCCACCAAAAAGCCTTCTGCCTTCCTGGGGAGTCATGTGAACGACTCCCAGGCTCAGGAACAATAATAGCCTGCTACAGAGGGAGGTGTTACCTCCCCCTTGCAGGAAGCCGCACAGGGTGTTGGCCCGAAAGGTGAGCTTTAAAGGTGAAGCCGCCTTTGGGGGGCAAATGGCGATCACAGTCATGTAGTGGGCTGCCTTTTTTCAGGTAGACAGGCTGGCAGCGGAACAGGGAGGGGAGACCAGTGGCCAAACTGGTTTTCCGTGGGCGTGTAGACTGCACGTGGCTGCACCTCTAAGGTGAGCTACCAAGCTCCTAACATCCAAGGAAGGGTTCAAACATCTTTAGAGTGGGCAGAATAGTGACCTCTGGGATTGCTAGATGCCACACAGTCACAAGTTGTCACAGGGTGGGGGGGATCCTGGTAGCCGACTGGCTAGTGATCGCAAGATCCCCCAGGGCACGTTCTGACAATTAATATTGCACCCATGGCACCCTCAACCGCAGAACCTGACGGAACTGGAGAAAGTATCGACCTGGCAAAGAAAGGCTGCACAGACTGTTGGACTGCACCACTGCACCTTGGGCTAGAAAAGAGAAGGCTGTGCCTGTGGCTCCAGGATTGTGGAAAAGTCGCTCCCAAGCCCCAGACCAAAGAAGTGAGTCCACGGGTCAGTCGGCACTAGGGCCATCAAAGCTGAAGTAGCCCATTCCAGAAAGTCAATAGCCACATTCGGAGTGGAGTAGCCGAACACAACTCTTTCAAACTTTTCAAAAGTTTCTAAACTTTATGGTTACCAATGCTTGTTTGTGCGTTAAACTAAGAAGCTAAGATTTATGTTTCACTTAAAAACCTTTACCTTCAGAACCTTCCGGTGGATTTTGCTCATCTTGGTGTCTACAAATTCATAAAAATATAATCTATTTTTATAAATTAGTGTTGGATTTCTTTCATGTTGCGTGGCTTTCTTATTTTGTTGTTTGGTGTTTCTAAATGCTTAGGAATAGCTCCTGATTTTTAAGCCTTGCTGCTCGAAGCCACAGCTATCCAGGGTTGAGCTAAAGGTTTTACAAATGAGCCTGACTGGACCCAAGACAGAATTGCGAGTGTATTACATGGTAAGGTCGCACAACTATACCATCTAATAAACCAAAATCCTCACATCAGGGGACCTTGAAATACTCATCAATGCCATGATAAACTTAGCAGCACGTTATTGAAAGGCAAGGCAGGGATGGACTCCCCTCGAAATTCACTTGTGGTGAGGTGAAACTTTGGTATTAGTAAATCTGACAGTATTTCCTTCAGCCTACACCTAAAGCCCACTCATCATAGGCCCACATCCATGGCTCAAAGTTAGTAGAGTGGGAGGTTTCAGCAGGTGTTGAAGTGGGTATTTCCTGCTTCTGAAAAAAAAGTTATTTACGTAGTGAACATCAAGCCACAAGGGGCTGCGGTTGCTTTACAGAAGTTATGGTTTCTATAGTGTAAACACTAGGGACTGCACAGAGAAGGCAGGCATCTCAACATAGACGTGAGAATTCAAAGGAGATCGGCAAATTCAGATGGAAGTCAGTACAACAAGCCAGAAAAGAGTTTTGTCTTTGGCTTTAAGAATTAAAAACGATTAAACGCAGGCTTGCGTAAAACTGAGATTGCAGAGTCACCCACATAGAAGACTCAGCTCCTACACTTCTTCAGTACATTGATAAGTATGTGAAGCGCATTTTACTATCAGCCATATTTATTTAGAGAATAGAATACAAATACAGAAAATGTACACAAAGATTACAAAAATCCATACATAAAAATATTACAAAATCATTGAACATAACACTCAATAAAATACAAAACAAAGTCATGACATTATGAGAATAAAGTACTCTAAACTTGATTGATTTCAAACTGGTTGGGTAAGAGGACAATTTAATTAATAATGAAAAAGCATAAACAATATGCAGTAATAAACATCCCTCGTTTCTGGATCTTTGTCACCCAGCCAGGAGTGATCAATAAGAGTCACAGGGCAGGGTTGAGAGCTTAAAGTGAGATAGATTCCTGCAGATAATCACTTATCCACATACTTGCATCCAATTAGTTTACATGTTCATGCAAAATAACATTTAAAGGAAACACTTCAGTAGAAATAAAGACCTCCCTAATATTTTTCACAATTCTAAAGCTTCCCTCTGTGTGAAGTACTGAGCCTACAATGCTGCTGTTCCTAGTTGTGTGGCACAGCCAACTTTAGTGAAGATGTGCACTCCTGTTCCATGGAATATCACATTCTTTGCCTTCACTGCAAATTTTGAGATATTGAGGGTTGGCCATTCACACACCAGAAGGGGTGCTCACAGAAAGACTTGCAGCTTTAACCATAACTACAAAAGTAGAAGGGTTCTTCCAAACATTTCAGCATTAAAGAGTTTACAAACTGTGTGTTTAGTGTTCTCATCTCACTGTCAGGAGGAGGAAAGACAGCACCCAGAATTTCCTCGACTGAAGGCCTTTGCATTGGTTCAAAGATGATCCACCTTGTTTTAAAACTGGGGCACAGACCATACACTCTTAAAATGCTCATGACTCTGCACTTCAACCCAGAGTCGTCTTAAGGAATCTTGGAGTCCTAGGCAAGACATATTTTAGGAGGCCCCTGTTTGTAGCAACGTTGTATTTTATTACTCTTACTCTGCTAATTGAAGACTGAATGATGCCAAATAAACTTTCAGAAACTGCCTCACACTTTGACAGTTGAAATAGGTTCTTTCCTGGATCCCCTAATCTTCTTACACTGGAAAGCGAGAGTCAGAGATATCGGTAGTCAGAGAAAAGAGAAGTTAAAATGCAGAAATAAACAAAGGTGAGCAAGAGCAAGTTCACTTTCCAGGGTCCACTTGAAAGATGGGGGCCCTAGGTAATTGTCTACTTTGCCCAAGCCTTAAAACATCTCGGCTTCAGTCTCCGATTAGTGTACTGCAGATTCTTGTCCAGGGCTTCGTCCACAGCAGACATCTTCGTTTTAATTGTTTGTGAGGATTTTTGAAAGTCCTCACCATCAGAATCATTTGTTTTGCTGTAGGAGTCACCCACGCTCGAGTTCCTCTCCCATCCTCAGTGCCCAATTAGGTTCTGGCCCCTACCGAAGAAATCCTGCTTTCCAATGGGAGGAAGCTTTATAGTCACTTCTGGAGGCATCAGAGCAGAGGAAGTCTGCTGTCTACTCTAAAGAAGAAGGGTACCCACAAATAATTAATGCTCACTGACTTACCATACATGAATTAAGACCTCTGGCACACCATCAAGAGGTGAGCATGATTGCTAGCCTCAGTTTGCCAGAATCGTGCTCTAAGGTACGTGCTCATTTCATCCTCTCTTTCCAGTGTCACCACTACAATCAGCATAGGGGATCTCCCTCTGGATAGGGTTTAAGCCTTGTGTCTGGTATCCACGTCAAACTGGACTGCCCTCCTACCCTGATCAAAGGGGAACCTCCGATAGTGGCAACCACCCTCAACGCGATAAAGTCAGGCCTTTCAACGTATCAGAGTGGACCCTGTCCTCCATCTTGGAAATCCACACTTTCTGTGGCATGGGAGCAGGAGGCTGGCTAGCTATCATTTCCCCACCCAAGGAGACCCGGTGGACCTCTGCTTTTGCTAAGAGAGTATCACACCACTCTCCACACTTCACAGTTCCACCTGAGATCAACCCAGAAATAGACCTGCGCTGGTGCTTCAAGGAATGGTAGCCATCTTGGAGCAAGGCAGGCTCTGCCCCATACGTTATATATTTAATCGTTTATTTAACTAGTGTTTTTGTCTTGGACCAAAATATCTTTTTTATAGTTTGTGAAATTTAGACAAGACTGGTGTAGATGTTGTGGAGACCCTGGTGGGTAACAGAAGCCTTTTTGCAGAAGCTCCTATTCTCTAAAGGAAGTCACAGAAAGCTGTAGGCAACACATTGTAATCTATCTAACTTGCACAGTGAAAATATCCTACTTTAGTGCAAACAGGACCGGGAAAGGGATTCTACACTGTATTTTTGGTTCAGCTACCAAGGGCTTATACCTACTTGTGTAGTAAGGCCTCAAAAAGGCACAGCAAAAAGGACGTTGAACCAGTAGGAAGCTATAATCTCAAAAATATCCTTCAATGAGCATGTCAATGCAATGGAAAACTTCTCACCTTCATAACTTCCTTCGCAAGATCATTCTGTAATTCTTCTAAGAGTAAGAGGAATTCAGTTTCATTTCTGAGAAAGGCTGGCAACGGTTTCTGAAACAGGCATGAAAGAAAATGTAATGCTTAAAATTATCAGCAAATAAAATGCACTTCGACAAATGGCATGAAACATTCTAATGTGTATTTAATTGAAGCTAGGTCAATGCAGCACCCTGACTATACAAACAAATGATCTGAAAAACAATTTTCCTGTTTAAATTGACAGATGACAACTACTTATGGCAGCAATATGTGGATAATCAAAATATATGTCCAATGACAGTCATTATCTATATACACTGCAGTGTTCAAGCATATTTCCATGTAATCACCAACATTGTTATGAGATGGATTTTGAGTTGTCTCTCTCTCAAGATGGGTCCGTAATTACAAAGGGCAGCACCAAGGGAAATAAATAAAAAGCCCATTGAAACTAATGGCCCTGGTCAACAACAAGAGCAGATGATTGGAATCTGTAAAATTGAGTTATGCAGAACGATAGTTGTGCTCAATCAGTTAAAGAGCAGATCTAAAATATCAGGAAGCGAAATCAGACGCAAATGTGGCTACTGATAAACAACAAACCAATATGGGTACAACAATTTCTACTAGAATTTGTCAATCCTCTCCAATATTACAGTATAACTCTTGTCTGTTGGACACACCTGAAGAGATGCCCTCATTAAAGTTTCTTACCTCTCTTCTACCCCAGACTCTACAGCTGGCTTCCACCTCCCTCTACTCTTCCTACTTCTCTGCCTATCCCATTCACTTATATATCCCAGCATCCTCCCTACCTTTTGTACCACTGCCCTCTGGTATTTAAAACTGATTTTCTGCTCGCTCTCCTCACTCGATGAAAAACTAATATCAATAGGCTCCTCTTCTCTTTCTACTCTCGCTGTACTGAATACTCCTTTGTACATTTTCAACATCTGTCCTTGTTTGTGTCCACACTCATGTAAAGTTAGGTTTGTACTAAATGAATACATTATGTATTTATATATGCATCAGTCACGCAGAACCTGCTGACAGAAATATAATGATCACAGACCAGCGAAGGGAATGTTCATTAGGAGGCAGGGCAGTCAAGCAATTGGAGGGTCTGTAAAGGGGCAAACAATGTATCTGGACCTTCTCTCACTTTGCTTCCAACTGTGTAAAGCTGGAGGGCTTACACTATGTACTCATGTGCCCAGTCATTAGAAATTGATGGACCATGACTTCCCTTCACCTTCCCAAACAACAAAAGAACTGCTCCCAGCGCAGACGTTAAAGCCTTTTTAGGGACTTTTGCAGAGCCTGCACATCAATGCCAAACAAGAACAAAAATGAACCGGGATTGGAAAACAAATAGGTGCCTGAATGAGTAGGTGCAAATGTCTGTTTGGCATCTGGAACCACCTGAACAGGATAGCTAATGTCAAGTTACTGCAGACAAAAGGGCTAAATCATGAAAGACTGAAACAGATGTCCACCATCTACACAGAATACAAGTATGGGGTGGACGAGTGGCAGAGCAAGGTTCTTCAAAGCTGTCCTACTTCTGCTAGAGGAACCTCCAGCTTTAGAGTCCACATTGCCAGGTGGAACACCTTCTCTGGCATGACTGAAACAAAGGTAGGTGGCAAATAGTCCCAAGTGCAAGGGCTGTGGCCAAGCAAAGCAGAAGCTTTTCATTAGGGATCCGATCCCCGACACAAGCTCAGTTAACAATGCCCTCCCATAGCTGCTGCAAATAATACTAACTTTCAATCCCTACAAACTTGGTTGGGTTAACAATTTGCTCATCATTTCTGGAGATGACAGAAATATGCTTCATTATTGCAAAAAAAAAAAAAAAAAAAAAAAAAAAAATGCTGGCTCAGCTGGTCCCCTAAAAACAGCTGTCCCCCTAAAAAGTAACCCTGAAAATTTAATCTGCTGAATACATCTTGACCACTCTATCAAACGGGCCACTAAGCAGCAGACATACTAAGTGAGAACAAACAGGGGCTTACATCCTTCAACCAGCCATCACATTCACTTAAGGATGCCACTGGTCAATTTAACCAGTTAAAACCTCCACTATCGCCATTTTTTAATCTGGTCTTACTTTTCCACTATTAAAATTGTTTAGGACAAGTAAAGACAATTTTAATATTCACGGTGCTATTATTCACTCACTGCATATTCCAACAAAACCCGCTCCGCTGTAATCAGGCGTCGCAGCACACCCGAGAGGCACTCGGCCCCTCGGGTGGGAACCCCATGATGAAGCATGTCACCAACTAGGTTGGTGAGTGAGGGTTCTTTTAAAACACAGTTGTGACTCCTGAGGTAAGCCAATCATTTGGAATCACTCTTTCATTGTTTATTTATAGCTTACATCCTTCAATTAACCGTAGAGTGTGGTCCAGGTATGTCTTTACTTAGTGCTTAACCTGGGATTCTGTAATTTTAGTTGAAATTGAATATGGCTAAAGTTATATTAGTAAGTACTTCAGAACAAGTAGAGGAAGTGGAGAAGGGAGACTGGCAAAACATTTGAAATGGGGTAATAAAATACATCAATTGTCTCACTTACGTGATCCAGAGCCAACCACTTCTCCAATGAAATCAGCCAGAACCAGGCCAGGCGCTGTGGGGTGCTTTCCCCACATCTGAAATCAGAAATGTTGCATCATTATTCTTTGTCAAAATGTTAAACTAGAAATGCAGTGCTAGTGGTTTTCAAATACCCAGATGTTCAGCCTCTACAAAAAGTAAAATGCACAAGACGACAAAACATTTTCAGAGGGATGTTCGTACCATCAGCCACTAGTAAAATTAGTTACTTCTTGCAATACAAAGCAGAAGAAAAACGGGTGGAAATCAAAAAGATTTAGGTTTATGAAGGCAGCAAGCTGTTGTAATGTTCATGTGACTCACATCCTTCACCATATTTTCTCTCAACACTACAATGCTTTGAGAGAAAGACATGAACTTAACTTCTACAGATAACTCTTCTAGGAGGTCACTGCATCTCAAAATATTAAAAATCATTTAACACCTGAACGTTAACATAGTTTCTCTTTTTTAAGTTCCCTAATTGTTTAAACTGGTTTTAAATGGCTTCAAGAAGTCTTATAGATTTGGTCTAATAGAATTAAACATAAACTAGCATTACCAAAGACAATAAATCTAACTTTGGTGTAGGGACACACAGAAAAATATAACACTTGAGACACACAGATAACATACAGATAGGCACACACCTCAACATTTATGGCATACATGCACAGCATGAATCTACTAATCGACATGCATGCTCTTCCAGATAACACGGTAGGCAATACATTCAAGTTAGATAGAATTACCAATTGATCATTTATTTTTGTGGTGAGCACTTTATAAGTAAACTAATGGACTGAAATTTATGTCCCACAGATGACCCACGTGTCAGCAATAAGAGATTAATACCCAGAGTCATGTTACCAGCTAAAGAATCACGGTGTGTGAAGGTCTCGCGCTACAAAACAGCTTCTAATAAGATTGCTTTACTTTCCACGAACAGAGCTGTTTCACAATGTTTATGATTGACTGAGTGGTACCCTTCCATTGCTTACATTGAGGGAACAACTTTTTTCTTTTATCACTCTATGGAAGTGCATGTGTGGTGATGCATACATGCATGTATGTATTCATGCTTGACTTGTAACAAACATTTAACCATCATTAACAACCTTTTGACAACAGGCATTGGCAGAGCCAATAGGTCTGCTGTTGTCTGCCAGCCGTTTGGCAATTCTTGTTTTGTCATGGTTTTTGCAGAACTTTATTGTTCTGGAAGTTGAAAAAAGGAAGGAAAAAAGGAAGGGAGGAAGGAAAGAAAGAAGGAAATCAAGAAAGAATGAAAGAAAGGAGGAATGAAGGAAGGAAAGAAGGAAATCAAGAAAGAATGAAAGAAAGGATGGAACGAAGGAAAGAAAGGATGGAACGAAGGAAAGAAAAGAAAGAAGGATGGAACAAAGAAAAGAAAAGAAAGAAGGATGGAACGAAGGAAAGAAAAGAAAGAAGGAAGGACAGAACGACGGAAAGAAAGAAGGACATATGCAAAGAAAGAAAAAAGAATAGAAAGCATGAATGAAAGGAAATCAAAAAAGAAAGGAAAAAGGATAGAACGACGGAGAGAAAAAAGAAAGGAAAGAAAGGAGGGTAGGTGGAAAGAAGTAAATAAAGAAAAAGAGAAAGCAAGAAAGAAGGAAAGAGAGAGAGAGAAAGACAGACAAAAGAAGGAAGGAAAAAGGAAAGGAAAAAAGGAAGGAAGGAGAAAGAAAGAAAGAAAGAAACAAGGAAAGAAAGAAACAAAGAAAGAAACAAAGAAACAAAGTTACAAATTAAACCTGATAAAGGCTGACTTTCTTCCTGAGCAAAGTTTATTAACGAACAATTGGTGAAATTGAGTCCAAAATAAATGTATTCTGAAGAATTATCTGCTTATGAATTCACATGTATACTATTGAAGCTTTTAGTTAATGTACTGCATGCATAGTAAAATAGAATAACTTAATAGAAATCAGTTTCAAATGGGCGCAATTTGCAATACTGTGAAGTACCAGCAGTCACATAAACAAAGAACACTTCAAAAGGAATTTACAACAGCATTGACAGGCAACACGAACTGCTAAAGCTGGAATGTGGTCTGTGCTCTCATCTGGTCGAAAGCAGTCGCTATCAGCCCAGGCAAGGGCAACACTAAAGTAATTATAAATAAAAACACAAAAACACGAGGCCAACCAAGATGGCTCACTAGTCGCTCTTCGCAGAGCTCTGCCGGTCGCCAACAAAATCCTGTGTAATCTTCCCTTATCTGGGACCTCTTTCCCCTGAATGACTACACTGCATCGGGGGCTGGCTGGCGGGCAGCCCTCTTAGACACGGATAGCACCCGGGTTGCCTAAAGAGGTTCCAGCAGTCTACCCTGACCGCCCCGCATGGTGACAGACGCACTGGGAGCTGTCCCAAAGCGGCGCAGTGCTGACCTCCTTGAACAGGCCTGTCCTGAGGGAGGAGTGCGGCTGAGAAGAAGCGACTTTGTGTCCAGTGGCGGCCTGCAGGCCACGAGTGGCGGGAAGCTGAGCGGCGACGCAGGAATGGGCCGTGCCGCGTGACGGGCTGTGCACGGGCCGTCCGTCTGGCGAGAAAAGACTGGGCGCTTTGACGATGGCCGACCCGCACCCAATAAGAGCTTGGCTTGGGACTGATTGTCCCGAGGTTCAGGGGAAAATGGCAGTGCGGAGGACGCACACACCGATGGAAGAACCCAGGCCCCGGGCGCCGTTCCTCTGCAGCGCAGCTCATCCGGAGGACTTGTGGGCTTGGGGTGACGGCCCAAGTTAATGGTGAGAGAGTCCCAGAAGGTGAGTGAGGAAGGACGGCGTGGGCTTGGCGAGCCGGCCACTACGTTGCAAACACAAGAGAGGCCGGAGGTGGGGAACATGAGAGTGTGGGGTGCAGCGCAGCGAGCGGCTGATGGACCTTGGGGGCCCCTTTAAAATCATGTGGGGCCTCTGGAATCTGCTGACGAGTGGGCCGTGAGGGCCTCGTGGACATCCTGCCCACATACATCTGGAGGTGACCTGAGGTGGGGAGGTTCCCTAACAAACAGTGCAGGGAAGCAAGCACTCTGAGGTGCGGCTGCGAAGCACCTCCGAGCGGCCTTCAGGTTTAAAGAACTGGTATGAGGCCAGACGGCCCCCGCGAAGGGACATCATAAATGGCGTCATTGCAGCACTGGAGAAGCACCCTGGGTGGATGGACCTGCGGGGACCGCCTGGCATGGCGAAATAAGGCCCCCCGCTCCCCACGTGCCATCTTTTATCCTCTGACCCACCAGGTGAGCCACATCTTGCCGTCCGTGTGGTAGGGCAGGGGGGCCAAGGGCCATAACTGCTGCTTCCCGCTGCCCACCATACTATTGGGCGTACAAGGCGGGGAGCAGCCACTTGAAAGTGTGTCTGCGCCCTAACTGGAAGTCTCCCCCGGCATGCTGTCATAGGCAGCGGGCGTCTTGTCCGGACTGGTTTGAGCCCCCTTGCCAAACCTCGGACAGGGGAGTGCGACTGCCGTCCCCCTCTATCAGATAAGGGAACCTTGTAGGACCATCCAACACCCACAGGTGACGCAGGGAGGGTGCCTTGAACCCCTGGACCTGCGCCAGGATTAGTGTATGGGAGCTAGAGGGCCGCGACGGACTGCAGGAGGACCGCAAGAGGTTATTCAGAGGTTCGGTGAGTGGTCTGCAGCAACGCTACCCGCATTCAGCTCAATACTGGGCACGCGGAAGAAAGACAATAAACAGACTCACCTCAGCAGGTACTGTTGATCCACTCCCTCTCCCTGGAACTATTGAAAGTGTGTGGGCGACCAAGGGACTCATAGTCTCTCAGGGGGCAGATAACTGAAAAGTGGTCTAGGAGATACACAAGTGCCGGTAGCCTTGAAACCCTGAATCCACCTCCACAACCAAGGTAAAGGACAAGGTGGCACGACCTGGCCAGGCCAACAAGATAGTCAACTATACACATGCAGTGCCGGCGGGTGACCTGGCTAAGGATGGAGCGTCTAAAGACCTGTAAGACCGTCACAGCAACCACCCATACCAAGCCCCGTCACTGACAGATGTAATGGAAGCCATTAACAACTCCCACGCTGAACTAGCCACCAAGATTGACTCAGTGGCAATTGACGTTAACCTCCTTCGGATGGATTTCCAGATAGTGGCAGACCGGGTCACAGTGACGGAAGACAATGTATGAGTGCAGCAACGAGAGGTTGCCACATTGCCAGCAACAGTGTAGTCGCTGCAGAAGTTGACAGTGCGAATGGAGGAATGCATAGAAGACTCCAAAGGGAGGTCCAGGAGAAATAACCTACAGTTTGTGGAATTCCCGGAGAAAGCGAAAGAGCAATCTGCAGAATTATTCCTGGAAGAATGGATTACAAGCACCCTGCTCCCACGGAGGCTCTCCAATTCTTTACGGTTGAGCAGGCCCATCGAGTGCTGGTGGCCCCGCCTTTGCCGGGTGCACTGCCGCGTGCCCTTCTAGAACGCCTGTTTTATTTTAGGGACCGAGATGGTATATTTCCAGCATGTACGTGTACACGTCCCCCACAGTTTGAGGGACAACCAATTTTGATCTTCCCGGGCAAAATCAACGAAAAACCTTTCTGTAAGTCAAGAGGGGTATGAGAGACTTAATTTGAAATAGAGCCTTACGTTCACAGGAAATGGAGAGTGGTCTACAAAGGCAAAGTGCTTTTTTTCTTTACTTCGGACAAGGGTGTGGAATTTAATAAAAGATCTACTTGTCCATGGGGCAGGCTGCTTCAATCAATCAATCAGACATTTGTAGAGCGCACTACTCACCCGTGAGGGTCTCAAGGCGCTATAGGGGGGTGCTGCTACTGCTCGAACAGCCAGGTCTTGAGAAGTCTTCTGAAGGTCAGCAGGTCCTGGGTCTGTCGCAGGTGGATGGGAAGGGTGTTCCATGTCTTGGCGGCGAGGTGGGAGAAAGATCTGCCGCAGGTGGTCGTTCGGTGGATGCGTGGAACGGTGGCGAGGGCGAGGTCAGCTGAGCGGAGTTGTCGGTTCGGGGTGTAGAAGGTGACACGTTTGTTGAGGTATGCTGGTCCGGTGTTGTGGAGTGCTTTGTGAGCGTGGGTGAGGAGCTTGAAGGTGATCCTCTTGTTGACGGAGAGCCAGTGCAGGTCTCTCAGGTGGGCAGTGATGTGGCTGTGGCGGGGGATGTCGAGGATGAGGCATGCGGAGGCGTTCTGTATGCGTTGAAGTCTTTTCTGGAGTTTGGCCGTGGTTCCCGCGTAGAGGGCGTTGCCGTAGTCCAGCCTGCTGCTGATGAGGGCCTGGGTGACCGTCCTTCTTGTTCCGGTGGGGATCCATCTGTAGATCTTGCGGAGCATGCGGAGGGTGTTAAAGCAGGAGGAGGAGACAGCGTTGACTTGCTGGGTCATTGAGAGAGAAGAGTCCAGGATGACCCCTAGGTTGCGTGCATGGTCGGTGGGGGTTGGGGCAGCTCCCAGCGCGGCCGGCCACCAGGAGTCGTCCCAGGCGGATGCGGTGGAGCCGAGGATGAGGACCTCCGTCTTGTCTGAGTTCAGTTTCAGGCGGCTGGTCTTCATCCATTCGGCGACGGCCTTCATTCCTTCGTGGAGGTTGGTTTTGGCGGTTGAGGGGTCCTTGGTGAGAGAGAGGATCAGTTGGGTGTCGTCGGCGCATGAGATGATGTTGAGGTCGTGTGAACGGACGATGTTGGCGAGCGGTGCCATGTAGACGTTAAAAAGGGTCGGGCTGAGGGATGATCCTTGGGGTACGCCGCAGGTGATCTTGGTGGCTTCGGATCGGAAGGGGGGGGGGAGGCGGACTCTCTGGGTTCTGTCGGTGAGGAAGGAGGTGATCCAGTCCAGGGCTTTGTCGCGGATCCCTGCGTCGTGGAGGCGTGTCCTGTAACAAAATTCACTTGTCTCTTTTGTGCCATGTAATGCGGCGACAAATTGTGGCAGCAATCTCATTATATAAAAACTCCGATATAGCCTCTCTGATTATGCCAGGGCTCACCATAGTAGGCTAGCAGTTCCCTTATGTTGCCACGTTTCTGCATAAATACATACTGGGCCTGAAGGAAGTGCTAAGCAATAGTTCCAGGATTGGAATGCCCTTTTGAGTCTGTGCAAATTTACTAGCTTGCATGTTTTAGGGTTTTCACCAACTCTTCTCAAATCTTTTCCCATACTGAGAAAGGTTGGAAATTTACTTCTGACAGTGGCAGGTGGAAAACTTCTTCTAGAGTTGGGAAAAAAGTGGTTGGAGGGAAAGTAAACTTGCAAACACTCAGATTTTGCAAGAGCAAATCTACAAATGCAAATTTGCTCATGCTAAAATGCAGTTCACAAATATTTTCCAGGAGTACTATTTCTTGGCCTACTTATGTAAATTCTTGTGAATTCACAAGCGCTGTATATCTGCTCTTAACGTAAGGACTTATACCATGGGTGAACTTTTGAGACTTCTTTAATAATTGGGCCCCAAATTAGGTCTGGCGTTAACCATGACCTTTTTTGTTTATTAAAATGTTGTCTCTCTTTCCATCAGCTGGATTCACTGTGAGTGACAGCATTCTGCTCTTTCACCAGGAGCATATCGGCACACAAAGTAGTTTTGTTCAGTGCTAGGAACTAATGTGGCAATGTGTGATTTTTGAGGCCAAAAACAATTTTTGCTTTTGCCAATGTTTGTTATAATGGTGAGGGCCCGGCAGCCCCCACACCACTAATGTTTTGCAAAAACCATGCCAAAATAAGTCACGCACTGACAAAACCAAAAGATTGACCAGTAATTTCAGACCTACTGACTTTGCCAATGCTGGTTTATTTTTATGTTTCCCATAATCTTATTGAAATTGGTTACACTGATTTTCCATTATGAATGCTTTTGGGAAATACTAGCAAACATCAACACATTTTCCTAAATGATGCTGCAAAGAAATGGTACCTAAAATTTCACACTTGCATTTTTTTGTGAACATTTTATTCTGAAAGCAAAGAATCATCAATCTTGCTTTCAAGCTTCTGCAAATATGTGCATCTAGTCAGAGAGCATTCTGGGAGCATTATACATAGCCTCATATTGCTAAACTTTGAAAACGTTTGTACACATGTTTTTATTGGAACCACTATCAGTAGTGCAGTTGAAGCTTACAGCATTTACTTAGAGTGCTCACCCTAGTGATAAAGACTTTGCATTAATGAACCAAAAATACAAGTTTGAACAGCATTAACACATGGACACAAATATTACCTTAACTGCAGACAATGCCCTTCCCTGATCCGTAATGTGGTACTTTAAACTGGCACCCAAAGGGTTTGTGCTACTGGGGGCTGAGCCTACTTGTCCCAACGACAAAATACACATGAAAACATGTTGCCCTTGACCCCAAACAATATGTCCTGGGCATCATGCAGGAGAAAGAGACCCTCAAAGCTGACAGGAAGAATTGTGGCCTGTCTGGATGGCACCCTCATGGATACGGGTGTGGTACCGGGCAAGAAAGTGTGATCCTGGCACGGGCAGTGACAGCACCATCATAGGTCCCTCCTAAATTACATTTAAAAAACTGTGACTGTCCTGGTGTGAGAGAGGTTGGCCTTGCTGATGGCTGCTGGGACACCCCAGAGACTGATGGTCTACAGATATTCATGGGGGGGGGGGGGGAGGTGAACACTGCATATTTGTTCTTTATCATCTCTACAGCTACATCACTCCGGATCGAGGGAGATGCCAAGTAAGATGGTGCAAACTGACTTTATAGCATGTGTAACCATTGGGCCGACAGGAGCAATATGGAAGAAAAGGGGTTAGGGCGCGGGGGGCTGCTTGAGTGGTTCGGTCTCGCGGCACCCACTGGGGTCCAGCCTCTAGCCCAGCTTGAAGTTACTGTACTAAGAAACTTGTATTGATTGTTCCCTAAACTTACGGGAATGGGGAGGGAGATACAAGTTCACAATCTGTCTTGTTTTGGACAGGGCATGTTAACATTACTTCCCAGGGCGGTGGAGGGTGTTGGGGAGAGGTTTTGTTCTGAAGGTTTTACAATTTCGAGGAAGTGCAAGCTGTACTGGTGTGTGGAAGCCCTGGTACTTCGCTCTGAAGAGCCCTGTGAAATTTCTGAGTGCAAGTTTGCCCTGGTGGTCTAAGTTGCAAATAGATCCGACACTGAATGGCAATGGTGGATGAGGTGTTTACATTCATGGCATGGAATGTCAGGGGCCTTGACCAGTTGGAGAAACGCCACAGAGTGCATGCCTACTTGAAGCGCTATCATGTCTCTATTGCCATTTTACAAGAAACACGTGTTTGCGGGTGGGGGGCTGTATCCCTAGTCTCTGGAAGAGATGGAGGGGGCAGCTGTATGCAACCTCATACTCTGGATATGCACTCGGACCATGATATGGGTGGCCCCCAGGGTCCCCTTCCAGCAAAAAGGGCATGTACTTGATCCAGAGGGGCACTACTTAATCCAGTTTAGTACCCTGGATGGGCGTGAGATACATCTGGTGAATGTTTATGCTCCTAATAATGACTGTGCGGATCAGGGAGTGCCAGCGGCTGCTGCGCCATACCCAACAGCTGACACTGTTTTGGCAGGGGATCGTAAATGCGTCCTTAATGGAAGCTTGACCATGAACCACCAAAAACTCACACAAAGCCGAACATGATGAGGACACTGGAAGATATGATGCAGGGCCTAAACTTGATAGACCTCTGAAGGGAACGACACCCGGACTAGTGGGAGTACTCTCGATATACCCCGTAACCGGGATGTACAACCGGCTAGACTACTGTTTTCTATCAGCCGGGCTGGCACACGATGTGAAAGAAATCTCCTCCTTGCCCGCTACCGGTCTGATCATTTCCCTGTACTGATGTACTTGAGGAGAGGGCATTCTCACCCAGCAATTCCGCTTTGGAGACATATAGCAGAGGCCCTTACAGACCCTCCATTTGAGGCTGCAGTGAGGGAGGCGCTATTGCATTACTTCACGAACACTGGGGAAACGCCAGAAGTAGGGCCCCTGACTGTGAGGCATTGAAGGTGGTCCTTAGAGATGTTTACCTTAGGACTTAGTACGGCGTCAGGAGCCAGCTGGAGCGAGACCTGGGCCGCCGTGAGTCACATCTGGGCGAACTGGAAAGGGAACTCCCAACCCACCCGTCCAAACTTGCAGAATGGAGACAAGCAGTAAAGACCTAGTGGACAACTGGCGTACGTTTGAGAAACATGTATATACGGCGCATCGTCAGAGGTTAGATGCAGAGGGGGATTAAAAGGGTACGATGCTGGCCCGCTTGATTAGACAACAGGAAGGCCATGACCCGTTAACGGTGCTTCAGGACAACAGGGGGGGGTCTTAGTTAATACCCAGCTAGCCATTAACAACATATTCCGTTCATATCTTTGTGAAATATATACGGCGCATGAGGGGAAATAACAAGTGATCATGGGGTTACCTTTTTGGCTGAAGTACATCTCCCATGCTTGGATGAGGATGACAAGGTCTCCTTGGATGAACACATTACCCAAGAGGAGGTTCTCGCTGCCATTAAAAGACTGAAAACCGACAAAAAGTCGGGAGGTGATGTCCTCCCAGCTGAATTCTATCAGAAATATACAGACTCGGTTGTGGAGAAACTACTGGAGCTCTTCAGACGGGATATTTACCCAACACCGTGCGCAAGGTCCTTATTCTACCAGTGCCCAAACCAGGGACAAACCTGCTGGACGCCTCCTTCTATATACCAATTTTGCTTTTAAACGTAGATGTTAAAATCCTCTGCAGTATATTAATGGCACGTTTGTTACCACATCTCCCGGCATTAATACATACGGACCAATGTGGATTTATACCGCAGAGGAGCATCATGTATAACCTTAGGCGACTATCAAAAGTATACCATGCCACACACCTTGAGGATAGCGACTATGAACTCGCTTTTTTAGATATCGAACAGGTGTTCAACTCTGTATATTGGGAATACCTCTGGCATGCTCTAGATAAGGTGGGACTTGGCCCCCAATACATAGCCTGGATGAAATTGTTATACACAGACCCAAGAACCAGGGTAGGCATGGGAGAAGTGGTCTCAAGCAGATTCCAATAACATAGGGGCACCCCATCAGGGATGCCCCCTGTCACCCCTCCTGTTTGCATTGGCTATGGAGGCACTGGCAGGGCTAGTACATAATGCGTTGTGACCATGGGGTAGCACGGTGGGTGATACTACCCATGTGATATCCTTATACACAGATGATGCCCTGGTGTATCTGCGGATCCCAGAATATTCATTTCCCATATCCTTGAATGCCCTGCAGGTGTTTGGAGAGGCCTCGGGCCTTATTGCTAATACACAGAAGTCCCAGCTATTCTAGTTGGGAAACCTGGTTGGAACTCTGATTGGGGTTCTCCCACGGGTGGGTATCCCAGGGGGACCCGAGGGGCTACGCTATCTGGGGGTCAAGATGGCTCGCTCAGAGCAGGTCTTTCTAGACCTTAACTTCGGCAGGGTATTGGACGGTCTCCAAGCTTCGGTTCGATTCTGGAGAGACCTCCCTCTGTCTTTGATGGGTAGAGCTGCAGTTGTGAAAATGGTGAAGCTCCCATAGGTGCCAGTGCGCACTGCAGGGCAAGGTCTATGACATTCCCCGGCGACATTTCGCTGAGCTAGACAGCCTAACTATAGACCTATTATGGGCCAATAAGAGGAAACGAATTGGACTACCCATGCTCAAGCAAACCTGGGGCAGGGGGGGGACTTGAGATTCCCAAAATAGAACTCTATTATTTATGGCAGCACATTTACAACAAGCTGTCCACTGGTTGGACCCAATGGACAACATGGGGAAAAGAGACTTTGAGTGGCTCCCATGGCAACCTAACGCTCTCTGCTCTCCTTATGAGAGGAGCGCGGGTATCTCCAGATATGCCCTTCATTATGCGACAAGTGTGTTGAGTGTGGGAGACAGCAATCACAAGAGTATTATGGCAAGCCGAGTATGCGAGGGATATGCCAATATTGGATCTGAAGCTGATGGAGCAAGGATTCGAGAAAATGAAACTTGCTCGAACAAATCCTCCATTAACTTTTACTAATCGTTAAAACTATAGATAAGACGAAACTAATATACACCAGACACTGACACATGGGGAGAAAAGCTTACGCATGCTTAAACTAATGAAGATTAAAAAACCAAACGCTACTAAAACCCACTTTAATTTGCAAAAACGCTTTGCGCATGTGCAAATCTGAATACGTAGAGATAACGTGACTAACTCGCTTTGAGAAGGAAAATCTCGCGCATGCGCAAGAAAAACTAAAACGTGGTCTTGAGGTGCCGCGTGCCTGGCATCTGCTTGCTTTAATTTTAAAGAAAACTGCTGTTGTTAACGCTTTTGCCTAAGAAAAATAATAACAACATGGGATAGAGTAGAAGTGGGTGGTGAACAGTGAGAATTATACGTTTAAGAAAATAACATCTGTTTATGATTCCTTTATTAATAGTGTGTGTAGGAGAGTAGGATCTGCTTCACATGGGTACCCCCACTTTTTGCTGATGCTTCACTGTTTTTCGACCTTAGTCTGGCTGGGGCCCTGCTAATCAGAACCCCAGCCTAGCTGCTTCCTCTTTAAAATGGTTTCCATGTGCCTTAGGCACATCTCTGATTGGAATCTGGAGTGCCCTTATAAGTCCCTAGTATAGGGTATACTATGTACCCAGGGCATAGGTACCTCAGAGGCCTACCAGGGGCTGCAGCATGTATTGTGCCACCCCTGGAAGGCCATCCAAAATGACACCACAGGTCTGCTACTGCAGCCTGGGTAAGGTGGTGCATGCACCCCTTACTGTGATATAGGCTACCTATATCACTACATACATACACACATATAAACCTATAAGTCACTCCTATGGCAGGCCTTATCAATCCTGAAGGCAGAGTGCGTGGTTCCTATGTGAGAGGGTGCCCCTGCATGAGCTGGGCCCCTCTGCAGCGTTCGGAGACCCTTCTCTGATGCTGTTTGTAGTGCAGCCCGACCATATACTCTTAAGCGCATTATAACCTCGCGTTAAATGCTAACTTTGGGATGGCTGCGCGGAAACATGTCGTGTTTGGTGTCAAACATCTTGGAATACTACCCCCGCCAGTTCTGGCGGCGGGGGTAGCATTCCACCCTTCTAGAGGGAGAGACATGTACACACCGGTATACCCGGTACTGACTTTCCAGAGCCCTGGCATCACAAAATGGATGCCGCTGCCACAGACACGAGTCTGGCCTCCTGCTGCTGACCGAAACTCCGGCAGGGGAGGCCTGGACAATAGGTTTCCTGTCCCAGGGAGGTGTAACCACCTCCCCAGACAGGATAGTGTGTATTGGGGCTGGGCGGGAGCACTCTCTGGTGCTTTGAAGTCCTGCACTGGGGGCACATTTGGTGTCCCTGTGCATACCCCAGTTCAAACCGGCTCAGGGGCTTCCAGCCCCTGCTCTGTGCGCGAAACTGGACAAAGGGAAAGGGGTGTAGCCACCCCTCTGCCCTGACCCTCCCATAGGTGGGGCCACAGAGTATGTCCAACCCCCTACCTTAGTATAAGTATGGGACCCCAGTCCTTAGGACTTTAGATTTACCTGGACGAAACTGACACAAAATCCTGGACCTTCGACGCTCTACTTTAAGATTAGAGGACTGAAGAATCTCCCTTGGGGTCAAGGAGTGACTCCCCTGCTTAGCAGGCACCAAAGAAGCAATTGTCCGGTCTGCATCGCTGAAGCTCCCGCCGGACGCCGAAGTCTTTGCATCACCAGAGGTGGATTTCCAGACTTCCCCGAGGCTGCCCTGAGTCCCCAGCAAAGCTGAGGCCCGTAGCCGTCGTGGGTAACGTGGAACCGTGACCCCTGGACACCGATCGCATTTGCAAGTGCATCCTCTTCTGGGTCTCCCACGAAGTCATGCTTTGGGCTCCGAGTAGCCCCAGCCTCCAGCACCAACTGCACCGAAGATCACTGGCCTCCACTCCACGAGTGTCCTGTGAGCCAGCTCCACGTGCGTCGACTCGAGGCTCCTTCGCGGTCGCTAGTCCGTTGGCTAGTAGGCCCTCCCGAAGGCCAATCTTTTTCTGCTTGGGCTCCCTGGTTGCTCCAGGCGTGCCCTGACTTACCCTCGCTGGGTGAGTCCCACAGACCTTGCTGGTCTGCAACATCGTCCTTCTTCCATTTCCACGAGACTTGCCGTTGCCAAGGCTTGTTGGGTCCAATCCGGTCGCCGACACCCCTGCAACGACAGACGTCGTGGGACAGCTCGAATCCAGCTCCTGGTCGTCGTCGACGCCTCCTGGACCTCGTGGCTGAAGAGTCAAGACGACCGTCAACCTACCTGAAGCACTCGACATCGGTGGGCATCTGCTCATCGCCTTCCTGGTCACTGGCTAGTGACCCAGACTCTGTCCCCTCTGCTTTCAGGTTCTTCAGATCTTCGATCCACCTTTGGATCCACCCGAACACTTTCGACTTGGCCGCCAGCAGCACTTTGCAGCAGATCGCCATTGAAAGCGACGACGAAACCCGACCCCGAAAGACACCTATGCACCCGGCTCCCCTGGGTGAGGTAACTCGAGTACTCCGGTGCTCCCGTGGGTATTGACACTAGAACAGCCTAGTTCTCAAAGGGTTTTCTCCAAGTCCTCCTCTAAGTGTCCCTTTTCTTTTAAATTCTAATCGCGACTTTCCCCCATAGAAGTTAACGGCGATTCGCGGCTGTGTTCATACACTGCACGCGTCCCCCGTGGGTCCCCTGTGTCACTACCTTGGGTGGTTCCTTGTGGTCCAAGCACTTCTACAGGCCCTAGGCCTTGTGTCTAGCTCAGTCGTGGTTCTTATACCACTTTATTGGTATATGGTTTGGTACGCCCCTGGGGCTCAAATGTGTATTTGTGCTATTACTGTAGATAACTAACTTATAATTTATGTACTTCGAACTCTAGCCTCATAAAGAGACTAGAGGGGTGTGTTTAGTAATAAATACATATATTTTGAATATATACCTGGTGTGGTCCTCTTTCATTTGGTCACTCAAGAGATTATAGACTGGTAAAACAAGCTGCTTTACATTCCTTCAAGACTTAGCCTGAAGGCTGCTCTCCATAGCTACCACTAGGATAGCTTTCAATAAAGGTTGTCTTTAACCTATCTCCAATAAGGGGTTGTTTGGACTGGTGCAAGGTGCCCACTATAATTAGTGGACAGCATATGCCAGGCCAACTTCTCACAGTGTGTATTCGGGCCTGCTAGAAGCTTGACAGAAAAAGAAAATGGCGATGGATGATTAAGAGTTGCGCATGCCCAGAGAGTCCATGATGTGACCCGGTGACCGAAAGAGCTGAATGACTGCCAAGAATCAAGGACAGAAGACATGAGAAAAAGAAGACATGTATCATTCATCTATGTAGTCTGTATTGAATAAATTATTGTGAATGGCTACAATATATGCATGGGAAGAGGACAATATGAATGAGCTAAAGGGGAAGGGCTAGTTAACAATAAAAGACTTAATAAAAATGAATATGTCAGCATGATGTGATGAAGACTCCCCTACCCCCGTCCAATCATATTCCGTATTTTAGTGAAATATGCAACTCTTGAGGGTGGGACATGTAGAAATAAAGACTATAACTAGAGTAAGGTGAGATAGATTGAAAAATCTCTCATCGACGCTGAGAGAGAGACGAGTATGCTGCATCGGGAGAGAGCGTCATAGAAGAGAGAGAGAGAGAGAGCGAGAGAGAGAGAGAGGCAAGAGCAGACTGGGAAGATTTCAGATCCAAAATGACAGCCTGATTAGATACGAAGATTTGCGGAAGAAGATCGAGGAGGGAGAGAGTGTAAGAGAGGGAATCGCCCTGGTGCATCGGGTTTGTAGAAAGCTTAGTAAGTATTGGACCTGTCCTGATCCTGTCCTTTAGTCTTTGTCTCCTGATCCTAAGTCAGGGGACCTCCACCATTCCTTTTGGCCAGAAGGTTGGTTTTCCGGTTGCTTCTTATTAGGTAAATGATATTCTCTCAATTTTGCATATATCTTTGCAAATGTACGTTAATATGTGCCTTTTGTCTCGACATCTATCCACTCTTCTGCATTGAATTTTTGTTGAATGAGGTTGTGTAATTGAATGTATTTTGCTAAATGAAATTTCTCTCTCTCATTCAAGAATGATGGAATTTGCACTGTGAATCTGTAAAGATGAGCGTTCAACTTTATGACTGAAAATTTAGATAAAACTTATAAATCTTACTCAGAGTCTGTAGTCATTTCATTAAGAGCTGTGCATTAGTTAAGAAGTCGTTAATATCACCATCAACAAACTCAACTAATGGTCCATCGACCAGAGGAAGAGTGTTGATTCGGGAAGATTAGTTAGGCATTGAAATGTCAATTTAACCTGTTTTGTGGTTAAAAGGAAATAACTAATCAGAATTTTGAATTATAAAACTTGACCCCCCAGCGGAGCTTCCAGGGAGTGTGTATGAACATTTTTGGGATGAAATGTATATGGGCCCAGTGAAATATGCAGTTGTGAAATGTTTTCAACCCTGGGAGTTTCCGCTGGATCAAAGCTGTTTGCAAAAATTTATGACATGATGTCAGTGCAGAAATGGAAGGATGGGGGTTGTGTAATACTCTGGGATTTTTATCTTGGAGGCCAATTCATCACGCAGGAAGCCGCAATTGACTCCTTTATGTTAGACACAGGGCAATACTTATAGTACACACAAATTGCTGCAACGGCAAGGGAGATATGGCCCAGCTTCCCAGAGGAGCTGGAACCCTCACAGACATTGATGTCACTTCTCACATTGGCTGGGGGGCGTAGACTAATATCACACATATACCACGCGCTGAGGGAAGACTTACCAAAGATAATACCAAAAGCGAGCGCTAGGTGGGAGGACCTCGGGAGAACCCCTGTCTGCCCGGAAATGGGAAAAGGTCCATGCAGGAGTGCAGATGGTCAGTTCAAATGCACAGTTTAAATTGGTCCAATATAATTATACACATTAGGTGCATCTCTCCCCTAAAACTCTGCATAATATTTATAGTACCCGGACAGACCGATGCGCCCGCTGTGGGAGCCCTGCTGCTGATTTCATACATGTTGTGTGGCATATTGGTCAGATATTGTGGAGAACGTCAAAAGGGCCACTTGCTGGGACCTGCAATCCACACCCCATAACGTTTTGTTGGGCCTCATACCAACCCCAGAAAATAAGAAACTTAGTAGGAGATTTATTTTACTGGGCCTACTACTTGCAAAGCGCCACACTGGAATAAAATAGTTAGGGGACACCCACGCAAAATACTGAGACTGACTTCGAGGCATGTCAGAAAATGCAGTGGCGGTGGAAGTATGAAAGAAGCATGTACAGCGCGATGAGAAAGTGGCAGATGATCTGGCTGCATGGGCGGCGATGCTGACTGACTTACTTGAAACACCAGGTACTAGTGAGTGCGCTGGGGAGGCGGTGGGCAGAGAAACAGGTGGCTTAACTTGTTATGAGTTGCCATGTGGGCGGGAGGGGTGTGATAAACACCTGGGAGACACAGCTGGAGTTGAGAGCAGCAGAGACAGAGGAGTGGACACGCGAGGGGAGTAGGCTGAAATTGCGGCTACTCTATTATGAAGGCCGAGAGAACTACTCGTAGTCCCAGGGGGTGGTTGCAGGGCTCGGAATGTTTGCTTCCATGCACAACAAATGGGTACCAGTTTACACACTACTACTGATGGATGAGAGTAGCAACAGGGGGTGGGAAGGGAGTTGGGGATTTGTTATTAACACTGTCCTACTTACAAATCTGATATGTACTGCAACACTGATGGTCTAAAGTGATATGTTTATATCCTGTAAAAATCAATAAAGAGTACATAACAAAAAAAGATAAACATTTAAAAAAAAAATATTATTAAAACACTGGCACTGAAGGGAACGACAGTGTATATGTGCTCATTGTGGAAGAGCAAAATACACTCAAAGTGAAGTTAACCATTCGCTGAAGAAGGCTGACCCTCTGCCCCATGCTGTATGCTGAAGTGGACGGAAGCAAAATGTGAATGACACAACAGACCAATGGATGAAAAGAGATGGTTGAAAACCCTTTTAAATATATTATACATATATGTTTACTAAAATCGAAAGGTCTAGGCTAAAGCCAGACCTTAAAGGGTCAGCTAATCGATAGGCTTTGTAATGCTTGTTATGGAACTAACGATTTCTTGCGTCAATCAAACTTAGTGCCGATCAAGATTGATATGCTTTCATAATGTCCATTACTACAAATGTTGTCAAAAAACAACATGCAATAAAAATGCATGGTGAGCAGACCATCTTAATATTCTGCTGCGTTATCATGCCACTTCTAAGCTGCAGACTGAGCAACTATAAGCACAGCAAAAAATGAGGGAAAAAAAGCACAATGCATGCATGTGATATTTATGTAGCGCGACCTTAGCCAAAAACCGGAACACTTACAGGTTCATTCAGTCGACAACTGATAGGAAACGGGCAAACGACATTATGTTTATTTGTGACCGCATATGCGCTTCTAAACAAGTTAGTCACTGTACGCTTCTGAGCACAGCACACTAGGATAGACAAAATATACAGGCTTCTGAGAACAGCACACTAGATAGACAAAATATACAAGCTTCTGAGCACAGCACACTAGATAGACAAAATATACAAGCTTCTGAGCACAGCACACTAGATAGACAAAATATACAGAACTTAATGAGACACGACAGTCGGAACACAACTGTTAAGTATCGGTGTCAGTCTGCGGTGTGATGTTGCGCTGTGTTATTTTTGTATGTGAATCTGGTATTTCATTTGTGTACCACATACATGCACCCGGCTGCAGATGCTAACAGGTACGTGTACAAGAAGCCATATTGGGCTATGGTAAGGCAGGGAGAAACAAACCAAGATTTAACTAACCAACAGGCATCGCAGTTAGCACTGCCTTTTACTGACGTCTTGAAACCGCAACTCTCAACACGTCAGGAGAACAGGAAAGAAGCAGACCATGTCCGAGTTCCGATAATGCACCGCTCGACCACTCTATGTGCCCTCGAAGAAGGTAAACTCTCTAAACTCCAGGTTCTGCAAGACGATGAAATCGGGGGTGTTTAGTTCGCTGCAGCGTTCATAAAGTCCTGCAAAGTTTGTGCCTGTATGAAGTCGAAACTTGCAAACGACGCTGATTTTCGCAGCACAATGAGGTGCATGGACAGTGCCATACAGATATTTCTTACACAATAGATGGGCCTGAGAAGGGCAAGCCTCTAAGTGATAAACAAGACCTAAAATAGAATATGCAAAAACAACAGTTGATGGACAGAATGCAGAACAATGTCATACATTCACCCCAGTACAGAGATCTGGGCCTAAATCCATCGTTTTTTTGCTCACCATGCCATTCAAGTTTGAACCCAGCCATATGCAAATCAGTCTTGACCCTGTGCCTCATGGGAACAGTCCAGCCCGAACTGCCAAGCCAGGTCCTCCCTGGACTGGAAACAAGCATCCTAGGACCGGTTTCGGGGTTTCACCCCTCTTCAGCCAGGATAGCTTGATTCCAGTGGCATGGAGAGCACGGGACCCGTCTGGGCATACCCGTCCAACTCGGGGTGACAAATGCAAAAACAACAGTTGATGGACAGAATGCAGAACAATGTCATACATTCACCCCAGTACAGAGATCTGGGCCGAAATCCATCGTTTTTTTGCTCACCATGCCATTCCAGTTTGAACCCAGCCATATGCAAATCAGTCTTGACCCTGTGCCTCATGGGAACAGTCCAGCCCGAACTGCCAAGCCAGGTCCACCCTGGACTGGAAACAAGCATCCTAGGACCGGTTTCGGGGCTTCACCCCTCTTCAGCCAGGATAGCTTGATTCCAGTGGCATGGAGAGCACGGGACCCACGTCTGGGCATACCCGTCCCACTCGGGGTGACAAATGCAAAAACAACAGTTGATGGACAGAATGCAGAACAATGTCATACATTCACCCCAGTACAGAGATCTGGGCCTAAATCCATCATCTCCTTGTGTTTGCTTCGTTCGCCCTAAGTTGGCAGGGTATGCCCAGACGTGGATCCCTTGCTCACTTTGCCACTGGATTCAAGCTAGCCTGGCTGATGAAGGGTGTTACCCAGAAACCGGTCCCAGGATGCTTGTTTCCGGTTCAGGGAAGACCTGGCTTGGCAGTTCGGGCTGGACTGTTCCCATGAGGCACAGGGTCAAGACTGATTTGCATATAGCTGGGTCAGAACTGAGGTGGCGAAGTGAGCTAAAGAATGATGATGGATTCAACCCAGATCTGTGACTGGGGGTGAGTGTCTGAAAAGTTTCAGCGCTCCGTCCATCATCTCCTTGTGTTTGCTTCAAATAGAATATGGTTCAACAGTGAAAGCCAGTGAGGGAACGAACTATTAAGGTGATGTGATCTGGTCTCTGGTGGTTTACTAACAATTTGGCTGCAGTATGAGAAGAAATTACCACTAAGATGCAGCGAGAAAGTGGCAAGAGATGCAATATGCAGAGTTGTCAACTCGAGAACACAGCTTGAAACAGTTTGTGCAGGAGAAGATCGGAGACAATGTGTAGGCAGAAGCAGCTTGAAAGGGTCCTATCATTTCATGTGGCGCATTCCCATTCCAAGTATCCTAGTAACTTGTAGTTGTACTGCACTGTAAAATTTACAGAAGTCTGCACACCTCTGACGAGGTTCACCGGGGGTCCTTTCTTAGTGCATGTTTGACAGGATTTAGGACATAGTTTATCTCATATGGAACATAATAGGTATTGCGCCGGAAGTTCAAACACATGCTTCAAACATGGTGCTGCAAATGTCAGTGCGCACAAGCACAAAGTGTTGCAGAGAGTTTGAGAGGAGACCCTTGTGGATACTTCCTATTTTGTAGCCTGTACCCGCGATTAGCGAGGTGAGGGCCATAGTCGCACCGAGGGTTCTAACACACTTGCCCATATTGTTTAGTGTATTCAGGAGGAGACTGGTTGAGGAAGTTTCCCCTGCAGGGTCCTTTGACTCCCCCCCCGTGGCGATTTTCTTATCAGATCGACTGTTGATGGTCGCAGATGAAGTGACCCCGGAAGAAGGGATGAGTGTTCTGGACCTCCCGAGCACACCCAGGGGTGGTGGTCTTTCGCACGGAGGGACAGGTTTATAAGCCCAGACAACCCCCATCAAGCCCTCTTTGTTTATGCACTCATGTATGCCAACATGAAGCAGCAATTTGGGGTGGGGGGCTAGTGCGTGCACGCCAGTAACCTACATGCACTGTGGCCAAAAATACGGTAAAACAAAAGATTATGGATAAGCTGATGGCACCTGCTGTCGAATCAAAATTGGTCTAAACTGACCCTGATGTGTGTTACAGGCTGGCTTGAGGTGAAACTGCTGGTAGCCTTTGCCTTCTAGCTCTACCTCGGGGTTGCTCACATCATGGTGTCTATATCTGATGAGAGGCCTGTGATATGTCTTTATGATGGGTGACTCTCCCTGGTTATTTGGCATCAGTCTAGTCAATTCCTGATATGCCACATTGTTAACAAATAAAATAATGTGCATTACGATTATATATTTTGACAACAATGTTAGAAAAGGAGGTTGAGTCAAGCTGGTCAAGGTGTTAAGACTTGCAATGTTGTCATGATGTCAAAGTCTGCAAGTTCTATTATCACTTTCATATGGTCCTAACGTCTACAATGTCTTATTACTCACATTGCAAAGTGTGTGCCAAAGGTATTGGAAGCAAGTTAAAATTTTCAATGTTTTCACCTGTTACTACAGAGGTTTAAGGCTGATTTAGTAAAATAAGCTACGGCTGGCTGTTGAACACCAAACAGTGGTCATGTAGTCTTATGTGTGTGAAAAATACCTGACTATGCGTACTATTAATAGGCTATCTTCATCAAGCAATTATATAGTTGGAAAGAGCCAAGTTTTTGGTGCCTTTCCGAATTCTACATGATTGTCAATTCTAAACCTTGTAGGGAATGCATTCCAGAACTTAGCTGTCAGTTCAGATGAGGAACTCCTGCCAGTCTGACACCTATTCAGCACTCTGACTGACATAATATTAAGAAGGACAGTCTATTATTTCAAGAAGGCAGATTGTAAGATACAATGCCATATCTCTAATAAAAAGAAAGAACTAGAGCATCATCAGGGTAAATTAAAGGGTAGAACTTATGACTGTGCAGGACAACGTCAGTAACTGTATAAATATTTTAAGTAATAACAAAAAGGGTCAGGTTCTGGAGGACCCCTCCCCCCAAACCACAGCTGGAAAGTTACCATCTACCTCTTCCAGGCAGAAAATCAAAACTCTGGATTTTAAAACGGAGACTGGCTTACAACTTGAAGTACAGGTAGCAGAAATCTTTATGTGCCCAACTAAAACTGTAAAATATCATGCTCTAGATGAGGGCTGCCAAGCAGTTGTCTCTGCTCTGGTTGGAGCAGAGACGAAAATATGGAAATGTTCTTTATCAAGGCATGACAAAACATCTTTTGAATAGGCTCGAGGTAAAAGAACAGACGCGGCCAGGATGGTGATAAATGCACCAAGATTTAGCCATGCTTTGCCGATTTTGAACAAACCTCATTGGGTTCCTATTAGAGCCATAATTTCCTTCAAAGTTTTATGCCAAGTGCATAGCACTGTGTACAGGTTTTCGGAGTTAAATGTTATCCAAGAATGTCTCTACTAGGATGCTACATTCTTTCAAATCCTTTCTGTGAAACTCCGCCAGGCAATATAAATTTAGAGGTTGGTAATTTCTGTCTTGGCAACATAATGTAAAATAACCATTCTCAGAACTCCAAAAAAGGTCCCATCTTCACTTTAAGACATGGATTTACTCTAAACTGGAGGGATTTTGGTACTATGTGTTTATTTCCATCTGTTTTGCCTAAACCCTCCTAGAACCACAAACCTCCTAGGTGAATGAATACTTTAGAAAAGTACAATAGCATAACAAGTCAGTGTGAGTCCTTCTAATGGCTGTAAGCTATTAGTGTGTTTAACCGTTTTGACATCCTATGACTGAAGAACGAAAACCAGGGCTTGGATACCAGCGCCAATACCCTCACACAGACAACTTGCTCCTTCTGTTTGGACTGAAACCAAATTGGAAATCATCAAGAAGTTCAGAGGTTTCAATAAATATCTATAACTGCATGGTGAGTGCTCATTCCAGAAGCTTATCTGGAAGATGGTACCAGGGTAAGATGCATGAGGAAGAGTCAAGGATAAGAAGCTGCTTGTGAGAGTGCATTAATCTAGTCATATTGTGTGAAAACCATCAGCTGGTGCTATAAAGAGAGAGTCACTCTCCTCAGATGTTCGGAGCTCATTTTTGTCAAGCCGGGAAAGGACTTATGTCAAGGATCTGACTTGATCATAGGTTGTGTTTTCAGAATTGTTGGTTCTAAAAGACCCATGTCAGAGGAAGAACAGACTGATCATTCGTTGCATGGGGAGGTAGAGCTGGGTGAGCTGAGGGAAGTGCTGAGGGTGAATTAAGCTGTGAGAGAATCTGAAGACAATATACCCTCAAAATGTCACATTCTTTTTTTTTTTTTTTTTACATTTTCTTAGGTCATAGTACAAAATCGCTAAACAGGTACAATTCATACAGGATAAAACATCAGAAAAGAGCGATCAAACAGGGAAAGTAAAATCAATTAATTTCCATCATTAATTCATTTCTGGCACATAGATTGGTCAATATGCTAACTGAGGGATTATAATATAAAACAAGAGCATGCTTGCCTAATAAATTACACCATTTGATTTATCCAGTTAATCATTACCAGCAGAGATAAAATCCCATCTAAAATACTTCCAGATCCTATCAAACTTTAGCAGCGGGAGGGAGCCTCTTGCTTTAGCCAAAGCGAGCTCTGATTCATATACTTGATAAAGAAGGGAGCACCATTCCGTGTCTTTGGGAGCATCCTCTGAGATCCATGCTCGAGCTATACAAAGTCGGGCAGATACCAGCATAATCATAGTTAACTTCTGTAGACCTCCTACCAATTCATTTTTAATACCCATCATTTTCTCTTTAACCGATAGTTGTACATTAAAAGCCAAGGTTTAGCGACATACCATTAGTTACACCTTCCCAGAATTTTTGTAAACGGGGACAGAGTACAAACATGTGAAGGACATCAGCAGCCAGAAGCTTACATTTAGGACATCTCGTTTTATCTGTCCTGTCTACAGTGGGTGATACTCCCCATTTTAAAATTAGATCTGGGGTATAGTATAGAAAGCACAACGAGCGCCACTGTTGCAGCTTGAGATTAATGCAGTGCACTGAATGATCTAGTAAGTTTAAGGCCATCAGAGTTTCTCCGGCTGAGATTTCTGATAAGAGAAGTCTACTCCATTTTGCAGCTAATAGCGGGGTATCGTCTATAACAGATTGTGAGAATAGCTGATACATCAGGCTTATAGTAGGTTTAATACCATTATTGAAATAATACGAGGAAACCTCTGAGCTGTCGATGGCCTCCATGCGTCCATGAACAGTTCGCATATAGTCCCTCAGCTGAAGGTATTTAAAGAAAGAGTGATGAGGCAATTGATAAGATTCTCGTAGGTCAGAAAAGGATCTAAAACCATTTAAATCAAATAGTTGGCCCATTTTTGTAATGCCACGGTCTGCCCAAGCCCTACAGGTTAGATCTCGGGAGATACAGGAGAAGGCAGGATTATCCCATATGGGGGTCTCCTTATTGATAAAACCGATAGAATATTTCTTGCAAATCCCACTCCAAATATAGATGATATCCTTAAGTACTTTAAAACGTACCCTCTTGAAGTAATTAGGATCATCTAGTCGAATAAAAATAAAGCCTAGCTTCCACTCCCAAGGCAAACTGATAGCAAAGTGGTGTTTGATTTAGCTCACCATATATCAATAGACTACGCAAGCGACCAGTAAAAGCGGCCCAAAAATACAGTTTAAGGTCTGAGAGTGAAAGCCCTCCCATTCCAAAAGAGGATTTCAGAAGTTGGCTAGCACGCCTAGCCCGTCAAAATGCCACATCGCAGTAAGTTCACCTATATGTTTGTTGAAACATTATGAAAAGCACTCACTTGTCACAATTATCACACAGTATGGGTTCTAGATCTCTCACACTGTCATTCAGTACACACATTACATATTGTATTGTAATTGCATTTATATAGCGCTTAATACCCCTGACGAGGCGTCGAAGCGCTTTTTCGGCGAGTAACACGCTACTCCGGAACCCATAAAGGATTAGTGTTGAATTAGTATAGTGAAATATGAAAGTAATTTGAGTGGTGGATAGGTTAGTCAGTTATTTGGAATCAGAAGGATAGCGGAGGGATAGAAGAGGGAAAAAAGGTTTGCATTTATATAGCGCTTTTACCCCTGATGGGGTGTTGAAGCGCTTTTTTGGCGAGTAGCACGCTACTCCGGAACCCATAAAGGATTAGTGGTGAATTAGTATAGTGAAATATGAAAGTAATTTGAGTGGTGGATATTAGTTATTGGATTGAGAAGGGTAGCGGAGGAATAGAAGAGGGAAAAAGGTTTGCATTGATATAGCGCTTTTACCCCTGATGAAGTGTTGAAGCGCTTTTTCGACGAGTAGCACGCTACTCTGGAACCCATAAAAGATTAATGGTGAATTAGTATAGGGAAATATGAAATTTGAGAATTGGACATATCATCACAATGAGGTATGAAATATATTGGCAGTCCATCACAATCCTAAACACATCATCTCGTCACACAATACATTCCTCAAGGGTTCAGATGGTAGTACACATTCCCTTACATGTACGTCAAACAAGAAGACTACTTACATTTACAAATAAACAGCAGGATTACGATCACAGAATAAAAGGAATGTATCAGGCCTTTTAAAAACTATCGGGCTGTAGCTATTTTATATCAGATTGTATAAAGCAACTGATAAGTTCTCTGACATCAAAGTGAACTAAGCTGTGGCCAACGCTTTACAGAGGATGAGGCCACAGGGCGACACACTTATGTCCGAGGTAACTGATTGAATCTAATAAGGGACTGAGTATACAAGACCACAGACACCCACAGAGTCCAGATTGTGCCTCACAAAATGTGAAAAATGAAACATTCAAGCATCTGAATAAAAGAAGACAAATGAATGGCCGGCTTATGCAAAGCACCTTTCTCCTGTACTCCATACAAATGGCAAACAGTCAATAGTGCGTGTCAGCTTGTGCCTGGCTGGCGTAATTGTTTACAAAAATCACCAACTCCAGGCAGAATAAAGGAATATACGGTTAGGTAAACAATCTGAATAGTCTAACGCCAGAATTACATGCTGTATGCGGCTGCTTTAGGAAGGCGTAAATAAGACGGGAATAAAAGTCAGATAATTAATTGCTTTGAGAGGTAGCAGGAACAGAGAAGAGATGCAGGAAAGCGTGCAAAAATTATAAATATATATAAAATTATATAAATAAATACCGAAATTTAGAGGACTTTTAGGGGAGCAAGATTGTATGACACCAGGTATTTACTGTCTGTGAACTAGGAGAGGACAAAAGAACATATTTTGTATGGGTCCTGTTTGAACCAAATTCCTCTCCGCAACTGGTCTCTGGGATCAGCTCAGCAAGTTTAACAGAACTAATCGTGGGGGGTGAACAAACTTCTACAGATGTTATCAGGTGAGGGGTCTGCCCAATCTATAGAGAGCTCGAGCTTAAACTCTCACTGTTCAAGACAGTGAAAAACATACTTCATATTTACACCTACCATTCTACAGTACTATCTCTGTATGTTTCACATTAGATGTTATTGTCGGCAAAGACATCAAAAAACAGCAATTTCAGAATATATCAATATTGACAATTATTTTATGAACCAGTTGCACTAATATATGCCCTCACGCTACCATCAAATATGGTGGTACTAAGTACCACAAAGATAAAAAATGACAAGTAACAAAGAACTCCTCGAAGGTTCTGAAAACTCCAGCCATTTACCACTCAAATAAATGCATTTCCCCTAGATTTCACTTACCTTAGCATGTAAGGGCAAGCCACAATAGCCCGGAGGATATCTTCTACCTGTTTGGGTCCCTGTCCCTTCCAATGGTGGAGCTGAGGAATACAGGCCTGGGCCAGCTTCCATTCCCCCCTCTGCAGGCACTGACAGAAGAAGAGAAAGAGCCTCTGCAGCGAGGCTTCCTCCTCCCTGCCAAAGGGGTGCCGACTCCTGGAGCACTTGGTCTGCCTCCCATGATCCTGGAAGTCATGGCCCAGTGGGGGGCAACGGGTGCCAGTAGAGGACTCCATCACTACCACCTCCACTCTATCGCCAGGGTTTCTGCCATACAGGAGCTCTCCTGGGGGCTAGCTGCAACAAACACCCACTTCTGAAGTTCGCAGCTGAAATTTATTTGCCGAGATTACACTTCAGTAAAAGTTGTAACTCGTGCAAGTCAGACATGAGGGGTTAATGTACTGAGTCAAACACATGGGGCCAAATCTCATTACCACACAACTTCACCTACATTCGTGTTACGGGTTTTAAATTGTTTTCTTACAAACAAGACATTATTTGTAGACGTCAGAAGTCCGTTGTCTCAGAAACTCCATTAGGTATAGATTAGTGAGGGATTTATTTAAAGACATAATACAGAAAACGGTATCTTTGTTTGAAAAAACAATAAACAAAAATGCAATCCCCGGGAAGCATCACCTAAAGGAAAGGAACTCGAAATACCCAAATTCAGTAACATTCCATGAAGGTTATTCCTCAATAATAAGAAATTGTTATGGAGGACGGTCGCTAAGACGTTCCTCTAAATTGTCTGACAGCGTCTAATCCTGTTTATTGTCTGACAGCGTCTATCAGCTGCTTCCCAAAGCCTGCCCCTTTTGTCTATTCCTTCCTGTCTCGGCTGGCACTAGCCTTCTTCCATTGTCTTCCTCCTCTTCTGGGTAGTACTGCCCTTCCAGCCGTTTTCCCTCTTTGGTTAGCTGCCCTCCCGCCTCGGCGCCTCTCCCGTAAGAGCCCCGAACCCTCTACTCCTATGCCCCGTAATTACGACAAGAAGCCTGGTAAGACCGGATAGCACCCTTAGGATCACAACCAATCAGATAGGTGGAAGCATATCTGTTTTGCGCCGGTGAAGTGCGGTCACATTGGATTGGCTGAAGGCAGTATAGTTATGGGATTGGTTGGGGAAGCTCGTCTTAGTTGATAATTGGCTGAGGAATCTCGGGTAGCGCACGTGCTTCCGTCACAGTATTTAGAAGCTGCTCTCTCAACTTTCCTACAGTAGGCGTGCTCTGAAGACAGAGGGCATATGCCCCGCCCAGGCCCAGGCACGAGGGCGTTCTTTGAGAAGGAGGCTGTCTTCTCGTCTCTGCGCGTGCTCAGTAGCAAATATGGGCTGTTTATGCAGATCAGTGGGTGTGCTCATGTAAATTTAGGGTAGCATAAAATCTGTCAACAGCAATTGTTGTTCCGTAGGTGGCTGGTTATGACGTTGTTGCTTCTCCTAGTCGTGTTTTAATATCTTACCGCTAGCGTTTGCAGGCATGTTTTTTCAGGAGTTGACCGTGTTTGCAGAGGGGAGTAGGGGGGAAACCCAAATAAATCTGAGCTGTTCTTATTAGTTTAGGCAAAACTAATTTCGTGTCAATGGAGAGTACATTGTGTTTTTCTGTGACATTTGGGATTTTATTTATTTTATTTTATTTAATGCGATTTTATATAGCGCGAACATTATCCGAAGGTGTCAGAGCGCTTTACAAAAGAACCAGTTGCGTTACATAAGGACTTTGAATTACATTTTATTTATTTTATTTATTTATTTAATGCATTTTTATATAGCGCAGACTTTACCCGAAGGTGTCAGAACGCTGTACAATAGAACCAGTTACGTTACATGAGAGAAATGTTACAAAATAGAGCGTTACAAAAATAAACAGGAGACTAGAAGAGGTAGGGTAAAACCATAGAAGGCAATAACACAATATCAAACACAGCAAGCAAGGGTGGGGAATGTACAAGAAAATATTACAAATTTACAATGATGAACGAACTTCCTAGTGGGGTCTGAGAATGAGGGTATTAGTTCTGAAAGTGTCTTTGGAAGAGAAGAGATTTGAGGTCAGCTTTGAAGATCTGGATGGAGGTGGTGGCACGGAGCAATGGCGGAAGCAAGTTCCAGATTCTCACCGCATTACCTGAGAATAATTGAGCCATCGATCTTTCCCTTTTGAAGGAGGGGGGCTCAAGCAGAAACTTTTCCGTATTCCGAGAAGGTCTCGTGCCTCCAGACATTTTCAGTTTGTTCGCCAGGTAACGAGGGGAGGAAGTGTGCAAGGCTTTGTGGGTGATGCAGGCAGTTTTGTAAATAGATCTTGCCTCGATGGGAAGCCATCGTAGAGAAGACAGGATAGGAGTGATGTGGTCACTTCGTTTGGACCCTGAAATAAAGCGAGCTGCTGAATGGAGGACGGATTTGAGGGGGGAGAGGTGAGATTTGGGTAGGCCAGTCAGAAGAGAATTGCAGTAATCCAGTCTAGAGAGAACTAGCGATTGGACCAATGTTTTTAGGTCTTTCTCCGGGAAGAACCACGAATCCCCCACAGAAGGCGCAGCTGGTAACGTGCGTTCTTAGCAATGGAGTTGATGTGGGAGATTAGGTTGAGTCTTTTGTCAAGTATGACACCTAGGGATTTAGCGCTGTCGACAATGATGGGTTTATTGTTGAGTAAACTCAGCTGATCCATCCAGGATTGAACAGGAGGAGGGGAGAGAGAGGTAGATAGTAGGAGGAATTCAGTTTTGGAGGGATTGAGAATGAGTTGGTGAACTAACATCCAGTTGTGAATAGAGTTGAGAGTAGAGTTGAGTAGTGAGAGATCGTGTGCGGAAGACACCTTGAGGTAGATTTGAGTGTCATCCGCATAGAAATGGTAGTGGATCCCAGATTTACTTAGGAGGTTCCCTAATGGTTCCAGATAGAGATTAAACAAAGTGGGTGCAAGGATAGAACCTTGAGGGACGCCTTGACCTACCGCCAATGGTGACGAAAGACTGTTCGCTATCTTGATCATTTGGGATCTGTCTGAGAGGAATGAGGCAAATCACTTAAGCACTGTGCCTTCCACGCCCATTCTCTGTTGAAGCGTGTTAAGGAGGGTGTTGTGATTAACAGTGTCAAAGGCTGCAGAGAGGTCAAGAAGAATCAGAAGGCACAATTCCCCAGAATCGAGTATATGCAGCGCATCATCAATCACTTGCAGCAGGGCTGTTTCAGTGCTGCAATTTTGAATGAAGCCAGACTGGAACACGTCAAGGAGATTATTGTCCATAATATGTAGGGAAAGTTGTTTTGCAACACATTTTTCTGTGATTTTCGAAAGAAAAGGGAGGTTGGTTATGGGGCGGAAGTTGTTGAGGTCGTTCGCATCTGCGGAGGTTTTTTTTAGAAGAGGGGTAACCTGACCTGTTTTGAGGGCAGCAGGGAGGGAGCCTTGACTGAGGAAGAGATTAACTAGCCTGGTCCAGTAAGAGAGAGTATTGGTGTAGAAATCAATGGCGATGACACTAGGGATGGGGTCAGAGGAATGGTTGGAGGGTTTGGTTTCGAGGATGCATTTGAGGAGGTCATCTTCCGAGATGGCGGCAAAGTTCTGCCAAGTGACTAAGGATTTTAGCTCCTCAATGGGGGTGGGGTGAGTGACCTGATCCACTAGTGATTTGACCTTTTCTTCGAAGAATATAGCGAATTCTGATGCTTTCATGAGTTACATAAGAGATATAAACAGGAAAAAAAAATTGCAAATGTACCAGTGGAGCGAAAGGAGGGAAAAATTGCAAATGTACAAGTTGTAAAGTCACTCAAGGAAGAGATACAAACAGATAAACTCTAAAATCACATAGGAATGGTAGTAGGTACTACATATACTAGTGGTTCGAGTTATATATACAAGTGGAGTGAAAGGAGGGAAAAAATTGCAAATGTACAAGTTGTAAAGTCACTCAAGGAAGAGATACAAACAGATAAACTCTAAAATCACATAGGAATGGTAGTAAGTACAAAGGACTACTACATATACTAGTGGTTAGAGATATAAATATATACAAATTGCAAATTCACTCAGGATTACATTTTATCAGTGATTAGGCTAGGACAATTATATATTACATATTTACAGAGCAGGAAATTCTTGCCATCGTTCAGCCAGGTGTTCAGGTGGTGTTGCATTCAAGCGTGGTGGTCTTGGGTCTGGAGGGATCCACCGAGTTGGAGATGTCCATAGGGGTAGAAGGCTGGATGGTGGTGAGGGAAGCAGCATGCTGGATACAGGTTGTGCTGGGCCACACCAAGTAGGCAGAGTCCGGGATGTGTTCTTGTTCACTCAAAACAGCTTTTGTTGATCATGAACCTCGTCTGAAATGCTAAGAAATTGTTTCACTTTGTAACTGCTTGCCATTGGACTGTAATACATACATGCCAACATTTCAGAATAAGAAAGTGGGAGGTTTTGGAAAAAAAATTGGCGGAATGTATTTTCTCTGTTGACTTCTATTGAAGCAGAAGCGATTTTAGGTGGGAGACAGTTAAAATAAAGCCATTTTTGGCTTTAAAAATCTCCCGCCTGAATCGGGTCTGTTGGCATGTATGGTAATCTCATGCATACAATTACACACCTAGTCATAAGTCTCAGCTCAATCATCACACCCTTATCATCACTGGTCATTTTCATTACATCACATTCTTACCATTCTGCATTCCCTGTCATTCACCATATTATCACCATTACTTATGTAGAAACTATTCGTGCACACTCTTCTTGATTCAGATAGGTTTGGTGGGTTTGGAGCATCTTCCCACGCTGGGTGATGTGGAATATTATCTGCCACGGTTCGACCTAGGCACAATTTACTTGGAGAGATGCCAGTGGTGCAGTGTGGGGTGAGTCGATACTCCCTGAGGAATTGGTAGAGGGCTTGTTCCAGGTTGCGACTTTCGGCTAGGGCGATCTGTATGGTCTTGTTGAGGGTCCTCATTAGGCGCTCCACTTCACCGTTTGCTTGAGGCCATCTTGGGGTTATTCTGCAGGGCTTTATGTGGTAGGACACCAGATAGTTGGTCAGTTCTGCGCTGGTAAATGGGGGCCCATTGTCGGTGCGAATTTCTTGAACAGTCCATGCGTCGCCATGATTTTTTCTAGTTTGGGGATCACTGCGGCGGCGGACGTCGTGGGAACGATCTCCACTTCTGGGTACCTGGAGAAGTCGTCAACCACTACCAGCATGTGTAGGCCACCCGGAAGGCTGCCAAAGTCTGCGCTCACCCTTTCCCACGGAGCGCCGGGAGCTGTTTCCGTGATGATCGGTGCTGGCCGGTCTGGCAGGCTGGTTACCAGGCAGACGGGGCACCGCCTTACAACCGCTTCCACTTTCTGGTCAAGGCCGGGGAACCAGACTTTGCTCCATAGTCGGCTTTTCGATTTGACGATTCCTTGGTGCGCCCCGTGCGCAAGGAGGGCAGCTTTGTGGGTCAGGTTTTCAGGGAGGACGAGGCGGGGGCCTCTCAAGAGACAGCCTTATGCGGCAACCGATAGTTCATGGCGAACCACGTAGAGGGCTTTCAGCACTGATTGGGTGGTCTCCGTGCGGCGCGGTGTTGGGTTTTGCAGGAGACTCCAGTCACCTGATGCTACCGCTTGGATAGCAATCTGGAGGCAGTCGTCGTCCTTGGTGGCCGCAACAACATCTCCGAGGGTGATTGGGAGAGGTCTGGCTTGATCAACGACCAGCCGCACGTAGTCCTCCGTCCGGGCCACTTCAGCCGCTTCTGGTGCCATGGCGGGTCGAGCGTGTTGTTATATCCCGCATAGATGCCCTAATGTAGATCCGTTCGTACATGCCCTAAAATGGACGTATTCATATTTACCCTAATATGGTCATATTCGTACTTGCCCAATTATGGTCATGGCCGCATATGCCCAATTATGGTCACAACTGTACATGTCCTATTATAGTATGATTCCTTATATAGGCATGATCTTTCACCTACATTGGTCCCAGCTAGTACACAACGAGCTCTGAGGGCTGAACGTTATCTATCCTGTGGTTTTGAATGCAGCAGGGTTCTTCCAAACACAGGCCCACACTGTACTCATTCATTATGCATGGCTTTCTAAGAATACACCACCAGCATAATGTATGTACAAAGTTCACCCCTGACGTCTTCCTCATGTCCAATACAAACCATACTGAGGACCGAGACTCTTTAGGGTATAAATACACCACAGCTTGCCCCGGTAAAACAGAGGGAACTGAGACTTCCATGCTGACACACTGACCAGAGACGCTGAGGCTCATGCATGCAGTCGCTCAAGCTGACAGTGGTCTGACACAACCCGGACGGGGTGTCCAACTCGAGACCAGGACGGGGTCCCACTCACTCTCTATTCAGGTATGGGGGTTCGACTAAATCCTAGGAGGATTTTTGGCTCTTAGCTTCTAAGACCTACACACATATGCTAGGTACACACAGGTACATCTAGGTAGGCATCGTAGGAGTACGCACACTCTGCATAATGCTTTTATATTCATGTATGTATCCATGATTATCGCAATATGGTAGAATTGTTCTATCCCTTTGCTTTTATCGTACTGCTAATAATATATCTCTGCTATTGCCTGCTGGTCTCTGCAGCACATATATTTTACACTAGAATAACAACTGTTCAATAAATACTTATTGAAATGCCCGACTGTTTATTCTGTGTAACTCTCTGAGACAAACCGAATAAGTGAGCACGAATGACTGAGCGAAAGGTAGTACATTGTTTCCACGATTCTGAGGGAATCAGGGTTGTCATGTTCTAAGGTTGCCAGAAACTAATCTCTCCCCGATAAGAGGAGACACTTGTGGCACTGCGAGCTAGCTAATGCAAAACAATCTAACATAAGCGGTGGGGGTGCACAGAGTCAGTCTGTCACCAAGCCCACAGCTTATGTTACACAAACACGCAGGTCCTGCATGGGTACTATAGGAACTACACGACATGGTGCCACCAACGTTGGTTTGGTACTTATTTAACAGTAGAATCTGAGTAGTTCAGTCGTGCTATTCTCAGAGAACCTACTCACAAAACCCCAGAGACTCTCTGGAGTGGGTGGGCACAAAATCCGCCGCAGCTGAATAGTACGATAATACTATTTATTGGCTGTTGGTTACTCAAGCTTGAAGGACATTTAGTTCCTACAATTGTGCACTTACACCTTATTTTAAGAACTCTTTAATCTCCCTTCTTCCAATTAAAAATGGTGGAAGAAACAAGCGAAACAAGGAGAGTTGACACAGCCCTCTTCGGAACAGAAGACCCTGAAGATGCAATACAAATTGCACCAAATTTCAGCAGGTCAGTCACCATAAAACTTCTAGAACATGGCTTAAGAGCCAGGGGTGGTACAGTAATTTTCGTGATTGAGGCCCACGAATCTAATAAAACAGAGGTGTTCTATTCGTGGGTTACATTCCAGGCAACGAATGCAATTACAAATGTGTTTCACTACTACCTAGAAGGTGAAACACCAGCAGACTATACTCCCTTTGAGGAAGTAGAGGTCCCGCTCACTTACCAGGAGCATAATTACTGGTTTAAAGGCGCCCTACCCCACGTACGAGGAAGAGCAAGATTAGTCCCGCTCGGAGGAGCAGGAGCCACATGGCCCATATTAGCGGCATATACACCGCATCCTGACATTGACACAATGCCACAGCCAGACTTACTCGTACAACACAGAGATTTAATTAAAATCTACAGAAACCTCACACAATTCATGATGAGGACTTTAACAGTTCAGCCTGCACCAGCTGCAGCACAAGACACTCCAGTCCAGAGTACAGTTAATAAAATAACTCCACAAACATTACACGCGATAATGGGCAAAATGCCAGCAAAACGCGAACAAATCCTATTCTGGATAGCTCAGAAAATAACTCAGCTTGAAGCAGTATTCCCGAATACTACAACCAGTGATAAACACAGAATTCTAACAATCTGCTTGCCCATGGGTCTCACACCACAAGTAGAGGACTGCACCTCCTGGGGTTCAGTCTTTGCTGCCATATATACCAGAACACATGGTATCCCGTCCTTAGCAGTAGTACCTGACGTATTGAAGCAGATACAAAATGAGTACGGAGCAGAACCTGCCCTTAACTTAGGGATGAAGTTGCTAAACAACTTTGAACAGGTCTCAGCCATAATACTAGCTATGGACCCAACGCAGTAGGTAGGTTGGAGTTCTTTATTACTTCTTCTTCCACCAACACCAGAGGGCACGTCCTCGCAGGGGTACAAGGTCTCGGCAACTGTCACCCAACCGTCACCCATGCCCAAGGTTCTACCATGGAATCAAGGAACGTCATAGAACACTTGGGCATGGGCACGCGGCAGGAGAAGCAGCGCGAGGCCAGCGAAGGACAACAGGCAAAGCGGCGCAACACAATATGTATTTACAATGCTAAACATAACACATCTCCCTCTCATTGAAGAAACCAGAAGAAAAGAGAAAGGAGATGAACTAGTGTGGAACAGGCAAAAAGGACCGCAGCACCCAAAGCGTCAGTCACACACAAAGTCGTGTAACTTGGCTGGTAGTCTGACAACCCTTCCGTGTCTGCTCACCATAGGTTCCTTCCCAACAGTGCTGCTAGAGGGGGAAACATCGTCTTTATCATGACTATTATGTTCACTAGTTCCACTGCACACATTAGGAAAAGGTTGTGCATCTCCCGCTGATTCCCCACCGAGAGTACTACTACCGTTCTCCCGACTGGGAATATCATCAGGAATCCCCACACCATCAGAACACGACGTATCCATCCTCTGTGGGTAAGAATCCCTAGTGACACCCCCGTCAAGAATCCAATCATAGTCTGGTGAGGAGGGAAGATCTTGCTCGTCATACAACCCATGAGAGGGTGAAGCGTACCCGTCACCCCTACACAAAGACAATGAAGAAAAATGCCAGGTTTTGCCATCACTTAAGAGGGCAGAGTTACAGAAAACTTTCCTAACCTCCATGGGTTGAGAAAAATGACTTTGCCCCTTTCTTACAAACCCAGCTCTCTTTACCCTGACTGTATCACCCACCTTTAAACTCACTGTTTTGCATGCATGCTTTGAGTCATAATATTTTTTGCTGGTCATTTGTGAGTGTAGTATCTTTTCTTTCACCTTACCAGAAGACCAACAAACTCTCTTGGGTGTGAGCCAACCCACATTGTCTTTGGTAATAGGGGTCCTGCCTCTAAGCAGTACAAAAGGACTGGTACCCGTAGATTCACAGGGAGTTACACGGAACGCCCATAGATTGTGGATGAGTTCTTTCCTCCACGAAAGGTCGTTCCGGTTGGCTAGTTGCACTATGCCTTTTATCACACGATTAAACCTTTCCACAGCTCCGTTACCTGCTGGGTGGTACAACGAAGTAGTCTTATGTTTAATCCCATTCTCTCTTGCAAATCTTTCGAAAATGGCCGAGATAAATTGTGGTCCATTATCTGACACAATACATTTTGGTAAACCTTCTCTTAGGAATAACCTCCGCAAGAAACTTACAATTGTTCTCGCATCGGCATTCTTTACCACTTCAACTTCTGGCCATTTCGAAAAATGATCAACAAGCACAATGAGGAACAACTGTTCACCATGTTCCCAAATAGGACCACAAATATCTATGCCTAGTCTAACCCAAGGCATGCTAGGACTGGCAAGGGGTTGGAGGGGTGGCCTAAATGTACATTGAGTTTTATCAGAATTCTCGCAGGCTGTGCAGTTTCTGACTTTTCTTTCGATTTCCAGATCAAAACCCGGCCACCAATACGAGTTTCTCACTCTGCTTTTAGTTTTTCCTATTCCGAGGTGTCCCTCATGACAAATATCTAGGAGTTTCACTCTTAAACTAGTAGGAGGTATGACTTTACCATTCCTAAGTATCAAATCACCTTCAATGGATAACTCATTTCTGAGTTCCCAGAAGGTGTGCAACTGTTTTGGAACAGATTTTTTTGCAGGCCAACCATCCCTTATGAACTGTTTCACCTCAAGTAGTGTGCTATCTCCCTCCATGCCTGATGACCATTCAGAATGTGAAATACAGGACACTTCTTCAAGGATGTTGGCAACGCAGAATGTTTCAATGTCTAATGTCTCTCTCCCAGTTTCTGGCAAAGGCAACCTACTTAAACAATCTGCCACACGATTCTTGGTACCTGGGACGTACTCCACGCTGTAATTATAATCCATCAACTTGACAGAAATGCGTGCTAGGCGAGGCGAGGCATTCTGTAAGCCTTTGGTAGAGAGCACCTTCACGAGTGGTTTATGATCACTCCTGAGGGTGACCAAATACCCCCATATGTACTGCCTAAAGTGCTCTAAACCCCATGCACATGCAAGTGCTTCGCGCTCAATGACAGATTACCTTTCTTCAGTCGGTGTGATCGAGCGTGAAGCAAACACCACAGTTACTTCATTACCTGCTTCTGTAATTTGGTTAAGTACTGCTCCAAGACCTCTACCACTAGCGTCCGTGGTGACTACGCTGTGAAGAGAGGGATTAAATCCCTGAAGGGATGGAGCCTTGCAGATGTCCTCTTTTATTCTACTGAAAGCCTCCTCACAAGTACTGTTCCATTCAAATTTCTGTCTATTTTTTAAGAGTTCTCTCAAGGCAAAGGTTTTGGAGGAGAAATTTTTAACAAATTTCGCATAGAATTCTGAAAGGCCCAGGAAGGCTCTTACTTCCTCCTTGTTTTTAGGAGCGGGGGCATCTTTAATGGCAGAGAGTAGTTCTCTTTTGGGTTTTATCCCACTGCCCATAATTTCATGCCCCAGGTATGTGACCTCGCTAGCGGCAAATTTGCATTTGCGTACATCAGCTGTAAGACCATGATGGTCTAGTTTACTTAAAACTCTGTTTAATCTGTCGTCATGTTCCTTCCTGTTTGAGCCCATTACCATAATGTCGTCTTGAAAAATGAGGACATCTTTTTCATTCTTGAAGAGCGTACGCATCAATCTTTGGAACATGGCCGCGGCAGAGGCCAATCCAAAGGGTACTCTTCTAAATCTAAAACATCCCATGGGCGTAACAAAGGTGGTAAGGCTTCTACTTTTGGGGTGTAAGGCTACTTGGTGGTAGGCTGAACTCAGATCAATAGTGGAAAACCATTTGGCCCCATTGGTGTGGGCAAGCATCTCACTGATTTTAGGCAGAGGAAATTGGTCAATTAGGATATTTTTGTTAAGATCGCGAAGATCCACACATAAACGGAGCTTACCATTGGACTTCTTTACGACGACCAAAGGCGAAACCCACTCTGCTGACTCCACAGGTTCAATGATACCAGACTCCTGCAGCCTAATAAGTTCAGCTTCCACTTCGCCTATGATTGAAAACGGAATGTTCCTAGATTTATGTATACAAGGGATGGCATTATCTTTCAGTTTAATCTCATGGACGAACCCTTTCAGTTTACCAATATCCTCCGTGAATACATGGGGATACCTCTTTACAATCATGCCCTTGTAATCCTCCTCTGTTTGTAGTGAAAGTACGGGATCAGGGCTGTTAGGGTCAAGAATTATCCCCAATTCCCCTTGATCGATCCATCCTAAAACAGAAGGACCCACCGCAGAGACATATAGTTTTCCCTGCATTTGTCGTGTTTTAAATTGAAACTGCAGCTCCCTGTAGCCTAGAATCTCAATGGGTTCCCCAGTGAATGTTTTGGGAGAAATGTCTGGGTTGAGTAAATGGTTACCAATAACCGGAATGAATTTGTCTATCCACACATTCTTATTCACAATAGTATAAGGAGATCCCGAATCTGCAACAATTGAAATCTCCACCCCTCCTATGTTTAAATCACACATGGGTTTCCTACGTTTACATAACATATTATCTTCAACCTGTAACACAAATAAATTCATGTCATCATCATCCGACGAATATTCATACTCTTGTTCCTCAGGTACAACTAGTTTTACCTTTCTTCCACCCCTTTGTTTCCTCTGACACATTGCTATCAAATGACCAACCAACCCACATCTAGCACATTTCTGTTTTAGTGCAGGACACATTTTATCATTAGCCAAATGGTATCTACTGCCACATCTATAACACTTTCTATCATCAGTCAATTTTGACTTTGTGTTGGTGTCTTTAACCTGCCATGAGTTATTACGCTGTTTATTATGTGGATATTTTGAACTTGAGATTTTTGCAATCGTAGATTTGTCCTCGCTAACTTCTTTTTCTTCGGACAATACTGCTTTCGCGCATCTGCCTGTTAACTCCGTGCATTTGACTATTTCAATTACTTCCTCAAGGGGCAACTCCCCCTTAGCCCACAGTTTCTCCTGGATGTTCTTACTGGCAGCTCGCATAACAATTTGGTCGCGAATAAATTCATCGTGCAACGCACCAAACCTGCAACTTAGTGCTAAATTCTTTAATGCAGCCACAAAGTCTTCCACCGACTCTTCTGGACTCTGTTTACGTTTAAAAAACTTGAATCTGTTCACAGAAACTGAAATAGTGGGTTTGAAGTACAGGGATAAATCTTCCATTGCAATCATGTAGACATCTCCCTCCCTCGGCTTTTTGTTGATGCGATTGTAGATCTTCATCGCTTTTGCACCTAAACAGTGGAGAAGAATTTTTTTTTTCCTCTCAGGAGTGAGTTCCTTTTCATCCTCGAATGTTGAGATATAGTTCTCAAAATATTCTCGCCATTCCTCCCATTTGAGAGAGTCATCCCCTGTAGACGGAATGAAAGGCTGTGGCGGAGAAAGGTTCCATATGTTATCTGACGCCATAATAAGGATGTTGTTTGAAAAGCTGTAGAGAAGTGTCGCAAATGACTATATTCCCTTTATTTTAATGGTTGCGCAGCAACCTGTAGATTAGAGGTGTGCGTGTCACCAGTGAAGGAAACACGCGTAGGCAATTCACGTGGGGACTTCCTGTGCAGTACTGACTCAAGGTGTGTGTATCACTGGTACAGAGAACACACGTAGGCTGTGAAGCGCAGAAGTAAACCACCACGTATTGCACCTGAGTAAGAGGTGTCTGAGGATCAGACACACGTAGCCCCTGCTGAATGCATCTTACCTAGTATTTTATTCATTAAATTTGGTGTGCGTGCCACCGATCTGGAGAACGCACGTGGATATGCTTACACTCAATTTTTTTTTCAGAACTCCGATGAATTGTGTAAGGTGTGTGTGTCACCGATAAGCTACTCGCACACAACACTGTACTTTTAGTGTTTCAGATGCCCCAAACAAATATGGCTGCCTGTACGTGCGTTCCAGTGACGTCACGCCGTAATTGCAGGCTCAGTCTGACTGGAATTAGTGATTCGCCGCTTGGCGCGAAAGCGCAGGTCAGTTTCCTTCTCTGACGCTGCACCCCTCACAGATCCTCTTTCTTTTTTTCCTCGCCTTAACGCGATCAAGCATCAGCCAAGCGCAGACCTCACCGTATTCTGCTTGTAACAGTGTTACTTCCGTTCAGCTGGGCTCCCAAGCATGCCTCTTCTCCTCGACGCTCCGGTCCTGAATTACGCTGCTCCCGGATTCCGATCTGGACACACCGGAAAACTTCTCTCTTCTTTCAAATTTATTCCAGCAGACTTGCTTGCGGCATCATGGATTTGAGCCCCTTGAGTGAGACCGCAGGAGTTCACAGGACGGCCCTCGCAGGATTCGATATGAGGAAACCTGCAGCAATCAGCTCGTAGGTTCTTTATGGTGTCAGTGGTCACTCGTCGCCAAATTTGTAATGATGGACCCAACGCAGTAGGTAGGTTGGAGTTCTTTATTACTCCTTCTTCCACCAACACCAGAGGGCACGTCCTCGCAGGGGTACAAGGTCTCGGCAACTGTCACCCAACCGTCACCCATGCCCAAGGTTCTACCATGGAATCAAAGGACGTCATAGAACACTTGGGCATGGGCACGCGGCAGGAGAAGCAGCGCGAGGCCAGCGAAGGACAACAGGCAAAGCGGCGCAACACAATATGTATTTACAATGCTAAACATAACAGTCTCAGCCATAATACTAGCTAACATTAAGGGGGAAGCAGCTTCTGTGGCGATCCACCAATGCCTGAGGGAGTTCGGTCCAGAGGATCAACAACACGAACTACCCAAAATAATTGAAACTGTATATGCAGAACTAGGCAAAGACAGTCTAGGTGGGAAAGCATTAAAACCACAACTGGTGGGCAGTCCTGAAAAGGACACTACAAAGCAGACACCTACTTCTTCTAAAAAGAAGTGGGAAAATAAAAAAGAACAAAAGTCTAAAGACACCAGATCTCAGTCCAGAGGTAGGTCTCCTCAACAGGAGCCCTCTGAAAAGAGGTATAACCTCAGGAATAGGGATAACATTTAAAAACCTGACAGGTATCAGAATACTGATACCCGTTCCTCTCGTTCCTTTCAGGGTTCATCGCGAAACTCCGAGAAGGAAGGATGATCAAAGGAGCGTACAAAGTCCAGAGACACGCAACACCCTACGAACTACGCACCTAAAAAAGAGGATAAACAAAAATCAAAACCTCAGTTAAAAAAGAAGAAGGTAGCAGGTCTCAAGATCAGACATGCCCAGAATTCTGAGGACACAGCTTCTGAACGAGGAATGGGCTCTGACGATGCTAGACAACGCGGCAGAAGTAACGATAGCTCGCCAGAACCTGAAGGAATTTCTGGTGACAGCGGAGTTGAGTGAGTATATCACGGTGGAAACACCTGATACTCGGGTAAGTGTCCCACATAAGTTACATGAGATAACACTCTGGATGGAGGGGGACAAGCCCAGAAAAGTTAAAGCTCTCTTTTGGAAAAATCTGTCATCTGGTTATGACATTCTATTAGCAGAACAAGACTGGCCGCCTGCATTCGTCATGGAGTGCCCTAGGGGAGAAACGGTAATTTTTCCAGCCTTTTCCGACCTCGTTCCCATTCACTTAAAACATGCATATGCGCAGGAGTGGGCGGTTGCCCTAGCTCCAGCATTGTATAAAAATCATGCTGGTTGGGATAAGGATTCAACCCACCACGTGATCCCGTTAAAAGTTTCCCCAAATGCTCAAAGGCAATACCCTATAAAGCAGGAAGCTAAAAAACAAGTCAGGGACATTCTAGACCAACTAGAATACCAGGGGGTGATAGAAAATTGCACTTCACCTATGAACAATCCTTTGTTCCCCGTAGCCAAACCTGACAATACATATCGTCTAGTTTTAGATTACAGACATTTAAACACTTGCACAAAGACATTTGCAGTTCAAAATGCACACAGTGCCGCATTAATGAATAACATTGTGCGGAAAAATACAAAACAACACTTGATATCTCAAATGGATTTTCCTGCCAAAATATAGTGCCTGAAAGCAGGTATCTGACCGCATTCAGTGCATTAGGGTCACAACGGCAATTTTGCCGACTCCCCCAAGGGTACAAGAATAGCCCGGGGTTGTTCTCAGCAAGGGTAACAGAGTTACTCCAAAATTTGGATGAAGAAGCATTGTCCTATGTGGATGATATTTATCTGACGGACGATGACTTAAAGAGGCACTTGACCAGGGCGAGCACCATTATTATGGGATTCGCCTCTGAGGGCTATAAATTTAATTTAAAAAAATCTAAAATTGCACACCTCAATGTCCTGTTTTTAGGATATGAGCTGTCAAGTGAGGGAAAAAGCCTGGCAGCTAACTTTTTAGAAAAGTGTGCGCTGCTCCAACCTCCAAAATCATTAAAGAATTTCCAATCAATTCTGGGATTCCTAAATTTTGGTCGAACATACATTTTGGATTACGCAGAAAGGGTAAAACCTTTTTACGACTTAATAAAACCTGACTTTTCAGTCAAACAATGGACACTGGAACACACAAATATCCTGCGTTCCCTACAGGAAGACATGATAGCTTCTAAACATTTACAGACACGCGTAAACGCACAGAACTTAGTGATCCAAGTAATAGCGGGTCAATGCGGGTACACTTATTTAACTTTTAATGAAGGCGAAACAGTACCAATCGCATACAAATCACACCTGTATACAAACGCAGAAATGCGTTTCACTTCAACAGAAAAAATCCTGACAGCAGTTCAGACCGCTGTAGCAAGAGAAAGAGCGCTGGCTCAGGGAAAACGCATAATTGTCGTGACCCCAGTACCAGCTTTAGAAGCGGTTATAAAAGCTAGCATTCCAAATGCGAAAGCCTTACATCCAAAATGGATACAATGGGCTAATTCTCTTACTGCAACGGATGTTGAATACAGATTTGATCCAAGTTTAAAAACACAGGCATTCCTGCAATATGAACAAGAATATCCTCTACCAAATGAAATTTTGCCTCTAGATCAGTATGAATACATTATTTACACTGACGGTTCTGCTCAACCCGCCACAGGGAGTAAGCAAGCTTACAGCGCGGCGTGTGCGATTGTTAAAGGTCGCATGCACGATGGCAAGTTCCATCCGAGTTACACTAAAACGCAATCTCTAGGAGACTGCACGGCTCAGTTGGCAGAACTCAAGGCACTAATACTGGCACTTATAAATACGGATCACGAATTCCCCACACTTATTGTGTGTGATTCCTTTTACTGTGTACAGTCGTACAATGAATATCTACATCATTGGGAACAAAACGGGTTCAAAGATGCAAAAGGTGGCACAACTAAGCATAAAATGCTATGGGAACAGGTAGTGGAGTTGAGAAACGAACTACCAAGGGCTCACGTGATACATACACTGAGTCATCAGCGTGATGGCGTTCACGTTGAAGGGAATTCATTGGCTGATGAAGCAGCAAAGGGGGCTGTTCACACAGCCGCCGTAGCTGCAGTTACTCGTTCAAAGACGAGGGTAGACGGCGAGATAATGGGAGCTGTCAATGCTTCACGCAAAGGCAGCCCAGCAGTACCTAAAAAATTTCCACTCAAGTAATCCTACAAGTTGGATGCACAAAACATTCCATATGCTCAGATTCCTGGAGTGGGGGATAGAGTGTTAGACCTGGCACCATTGGCGTGGGTCTCCCTTCCATTTTTCGCTGTTGTCTCCTCTGTTTTACTGGTGTTAGATGCTCTGGGCGCTGTGCCACTGCCATTCAGTGTCACAGCGCGAATGCTCCCTGTATAAATATGTCTATGTGAATTGGTATATCCCTGATTGGCTTATTTGGTTTACCTGTTAGTCCCTAGTAGTGTGGCCTATGTGTGCCCAGGGCTGGTAAACCAAATGCTGCTGGTGGGCCTGCAGCACTGATGTGTGCCACCCACAGAAGCAGCTTGTAAAGTGTGTCTCAGACCTGCCACTGCAGTGTCTGTGTGCAGTACAGAACTGCCATCTTGGCTGTGAAGTGCACTCACTTCCCAGCCCCTGAACCTTCCCTTAGCATCCTGTAAGTCACCCCTATGGTAGGGTGCCTTGTATGTGTAAGGCAGGACATGCCTTGGTGTGTGTAGCATGTCCTGGTAGTGAATTATGCACCATTTCGTTTTTCACTACTGTAAGGCTACCTGTTCCTCATAGGCTAGAATGGGCAGTTTGACTATTACATGCTATAGTCCTAACTGACCCCAGGAACATGGTAGAAAAACGAATTTAGTATGCCTGAGCTCAGAATATTAAAATACACCTTTTAGTGAAGTTTATTTTTATATTCTGTGTTTGAAAATACCACTTTTAGAAAGTAGGTATTTTCTTGCCTAAGCCTTCCAGTGTGCTCTGCCGTTATGTGTATTGGCTGTCTGGTTTTAGAGGGGCAGGACAGGCTGAGTCAGACCTGGGTGGAATAGAGAGAACTGCATTTAGAGTGTGGGGAGGGGTGGCTCTTTGATCTGAATAGGGCTGTGCCTGGCAAGGTGAATGCTGGCTCCACCTCCCACTGTGTGTCTGCTAGCAGACCCCCTCTTTCTGAAAGGAAGGATGCAGCCTGGTAAACAAAGTGCTCCAGGCCTGAGCAGAACTGGTTCTGGCTAGGTTCAGGGACTGGTAGCTTCAAGGATCAAAGGTTTTTGGGGTATAAATATCTGTGCTCAAACCCCCTACTTTTGTATTGCTTTTGGATCTGGAGAGGAAGCTCTGTCCGTGCCACTGGAGGAATCTGCAGGAAGTGACTGTCCCTGTGCTGTGTGTTGTTTCTTGCCCTGGCCTGCAGCAGTGACCACTGGACCTTGAAAAAGAGGAAAAGGAACTCTTGAGAGAACTTTTATTTTTGTACAGCAATCACCCAAGGGCTAGGAAAAGAGCTAGCCTCCTGCTGGAGTCTCAGGCACATCAGACTCCACCACCGACCTCCTGCTTCCTCCCTGCGAGGACTGCTATCTGCTGAGGAGGCTCCTGTGAGTTCCAGGGCCTCTAGTCTGCATCAGAGAAAAGAGGGTAAGAAATCGACGCTAACGCATCTTTGCGGGCCGCTGCAGTCGAGAGCGCTGGGAAAATCATCGCGCTACTGCCGCCGAGGGCCCGCAACCCGAAACCATCGCTGACGCCCCTTTGCGAGCCGCTGCAGCCGAGACGCGCTGGAAAGATCATCGCGCTGCTGTCGCCGCGCACTCGCAACCCTGAAAGAAATCATCGCTTCGAGACATCGCAGTGCGGACGCCGTGCGTTCGCCACTTTGATCGCATCGTACCGAATTTCGTCGCTCCCTCGCGGAGCGTCTTGTCTTCGCATCGCAACAGGATCACCGCATCGACTTCTCCCACGCGGCAAGAAAGTCATCGCATCGGCGGTCCAGCGTGCAGAAGTTTGTCGCATCGTCTCCGCACGCATCCCGCAGATCGGCGCATCATCCTCCCTTGCGGCAAGGATTTCAACGCATCGCCGGCCTTGCGTGCCGAGAATCATCGCTACAGCTTATTTGCGACACTTTGTTGGTTTTGCTACTAAACCCAGGTACTTTGTGAAAGAAAGGGTCGCAGAGACCACTGCTTTGAACTTGAACCTTATTTTTGCAACCTTTGAACTATTTTTGACAGCCCTTCAACAGCTATCCTATTTTTGACAGTATTGTGGCTTTTACAGTTATTGGTCTTGTGATAAATCTGCCATTATATAAAGATACTTATTTTTTATAATAACTACTTGTGTGGTGTCCCTTTGTAGTGTTCCTCATTGTGTTACTGTGTAGGATCATAAATGCTTCACACCCTGCCTCTGAGATAAGCCTACCTGCTCGTGCTACGTTACCACAGGGTTGAGCAGGGGTATTAAAGAGGGTAGCCCTCTCACTCTGACTTAGGAAGAAGGGTCCCTACTTGGACAGTGGCCAGCCATTGCCAACTAGAGACCCCCATTTCTAACATTGGTGGTCAGCGGTGAGGATCTGGACTTGCATTTATGATCGCATACAGTAATTATAGTGTACACTACTAGTGAGTGCAGACCATAACGTACCGCATACATTTTTTTGGGAGAATTTTTTTTTGCTCCTATATTTTGATTGATATTGCCGGTGATTTTTCACCCACGCACATTTCTGAGAGTTTTTGGGATCCTATATTGTGATTGATATTGCCGGTGATTTTTCACCCGCGCCCATTTATTGAAAGTTTTTTGATCCCCTATTGTGATTGATATTGCTGGTGATTTTTCACCCACGCACAGTTCTGAGAGTTTTTGGGATCCTATATTGTGATTGATATTGCCGGTGATTTTTCACCCGCGCCCATTTATTGAAAGTTTTTGATCCCCTATTGTGATTGATATTGCGGGTGATTTTTCACCCACGCACATTTCTGAGAGTTTTTAGGATCCTATATTGTGATTGATATTGCCGGTGATTTTTCACCCGCTTACATTTTTGAGAAGTTTTCTTCTGTCCTTTATTGATATTGCCAGTTATTTCTACAATGGGCAAGCCCAGATCCAATGCCTCAGAAGATCTCTCCTGGGAAGAAGAGAAAATAGAAACCTACAATGCCAAGCAGCTCAAATATTTTTGCAAGCAATTCACAGTCCCTATCACAGGTCTCACTAGGAGGGAGGAGTATTACAAGGCGCTGAAGGCCTGGCTAGAAGCCAGGGATGCCCCTAAGGATCTAGGAGAGCTTGTGGAGGGAGGAGAGCAGCAGGGCGATGTAGTAGACTTAGTAGGAGACCCAGCCCTTTCCAACCCGGGCTCTAGTGTGTCCGCTAAGGGTCTGTCCCCAGAAGAGCTGGAGGACAGGGAGAGAGATAGGCGGCATAATATGGAGATGGCTAAGCTTAAAATGGATGGTCACCGGGACCTAGAGAACAAGAAGTTAGAAATTGAGATTATGAGGATGAAGCTTGAGCATGAGAGAGTATTGAGGGAGTTGGAGATTAAAGCTAAGAGCATGGAAATCTCCCCTCTGGTGGCAGCGTACCTGTAGTGCACCCTGAGAGTAGGGTGTATATACCCAAGGAGGTTATTAAAGATTTCCACAAAAGTGAAGATATTGGGCAATGGTTTGCCACTTATGAAGTAGCCATGGTGTCCCACCGGGTCCCTGAGAAGGATTGGGGAGCGGGGTTGTGGGGACGCTTTGTGAGTGAGGGGAGGGATACCTTGTTGGACCTGGCCCCAGAAAGTAGGATGGTTTATGCCCACATGAAGGAAGCGTTGGTGACCCGCTATGGTTTGACCCCTGAGATGTATAGACAGAGGTTTAGGGTCTGTAAGAAGCTAGAGGGTACCACGTGGGTTGAATATGTGTCCTTTTTTGCAGAGCCATGGAACGCTGGGTAAGAGGTAGCAAAGTAGAAACTTTTGCACAGTTTTATGATTTGATTGCATGGGAGCATTTATCTAGTAATTGTTTTCCTGAGCAACGCCAGCACCTAATTGATTGCAAGCTGACTAACCCTAGAAAGCTTGCTGAGGAGGCGGACCGCTGGGTGAGCACCCGGGTCCACAAGGGCCCAGTGGGAGACGTCGCCAAAGGTGGGCAGGGTCCCCAGCAGAGGAGTGGGGGGGACAAGGGTCAACAGAGGGAGTTCCACCGAGGGCCCCAAAGTAATCCCCCAGGGAACCAAGCAGTGGTGTCCCAGCCCCCCCAAGAAAGGAGGCCCGGGCCCCCAACAGGTAGGCCTGTTCCCAGGGGGCCCCCACGTGTTACAACTGTGGTCAAGTGGGCCACAGATATTTTGATCCCCAGTGCCCCCAAAGGGGGCCAGTGCACCCCCGTGCACCACCCCGCCAGATTGCTAGTGTAGCCCTGGGAGAGGAGGAGATGGGTGCCCAAGAGGGGTGGAATCCCGTAGAATTGACCCTTGTCTCATTAGGGGACTTTGAGATGGTCCCCAAGCCTGCACTGCCTGCTAACACTAAAAAATACAGGCAGTGGGTGACCATCAATGGCCATAGGGTGGAGGCTCTAAGAGACACAGGGGCCAGTGTAACTGCTGTCAGCTCCCGGTTGGTGTCCAAAGAGCAGGTTGTCCCCCATGCATTCTACCCAGTAGTGTCCGCCGACAACTCAGAGAGCCAATGTGAGGTGGCTCAGGTTCCCTTTGAGTGGGGGGGGGGTCTCAGGAACTCTTCAGGTAGCTGTGAGGCCCGCCATGCCTGTAGACTGTCTGCTGGGCAATGATTTAGAGGACTCCCCGTGGGCTACGGTGGAGAGGAAGGCTCACTTAGAGATGCTGGGTCTGCCTGAGTGGGCGTGTGCTACCACTCGGTCCATGGCAGCCAAGGAGGGTGTTGAAAAGGATCTGGAGCCTGAGAGTAGGGCCCAGATCCCTGCCTTAGAGAGAAGGGGCAGGGGGCGCGGGAAGCCGGCCCCCTTGGTTCCCACGGCCCAGGAAGGAGCAGACCCTGAGGGGATGCCCTGGAGCCTACCGGGGAGCAGATCACCGAACTGGGGGACCTGCCTGAGCTGACCCATTGGCAGCAGGAAGGGGGACCCACCAGGGAGGAATTTTGTGAGCAGCAGAGAGTTTGCCCCTCTCTTGAGGGTATGCGGTGACAGGCTGCAGCCCAGGCAGAAGGTGACATGTCTGGTTCACATCTGATTTATTGGGAGAACAGTCTCCTGTATAGTGAGCCTAAGGTTGCTGAGCCAGGGTCAGCCCGTGTGCTGGTGGTACCCGAGTGCTTCAGAACCTTCCTACTGGGGTTGGCTCATGACATTCCATTGGCAGGACATCTGGGGCAGACCAAGACCTTTGAGAGGCTGGCTGCCCACTTTTATTGGCCCCAGATGCACAAGAGTTCAGACTCTCATTGCAGGACCTGTGAGACTTGCCAGGCAAGTGGGAAGAGTGGGGGAAGATCAAGGCCCCACTCCAGCCCTTTCCAGTTGTGAGTACCCCATTCGAGCGAGTGGGCATTGACATTGTGGGGCCTCTGGACCCCAAGACAGCCATGGGCAACAGGTTCATCCTGGTCTTGGTGGACCATGCCACCCGGTACCCTGAAGCCATCCCGCTCAGGACAGTGACGGCCCCCGTGGTGGGACGTGCACTGATGGGGATTTTTCTCCCGTGTGGGATTCCCCAGAGAGGTGGTGTCTGACAGGGGGACCAACTTCATCCCCCAGTACATGAAGTCTCTGTGGAAGGAGTGTGGGGTAACGTATAAGTTCACCACTCCTTACCACCCCCAAGGTAATGGTCTGGTTGAAAGGTTCAACCGGACCTTGAAGGGCATGATCATGGGCCTAGAAGAACCCCTGAGGCGTAAGTGGGACGTCCTCTTGCCATGCCTGTTGTTTGCCTACCGGGAGGTGCCACAGAAGTCCTTAGGGTTCAGTCCCTTTGAACTCCTCTATGGCCACCCGGTTAGAGGACCTCTGAGTCTGGTCAAGGAAGGCTGGGAGCAATCTCCCAGGAAACCTCCCCAAGATGTATTTAGCTACATGTTGGCCTTCAGGAACCAGACTCGGCGTTTCAGAAAAATTGCTGAGGCAAATCTGGAAGCCAGCCAAGAAGAAATGAAACGTTGGCACGACCAGAATGCCACTCTGGTCGAATTTCAACCTGGTCAGAAGGTTTGGGTACTGGCCCCAGTGGAGCCTTGTGCGCTCCAAGATAAGTGGACCGGTCCCTTTGAGGTGGTGGAGCGCAAAAGTCCAGTTACCTACTTGGTGGACTTTCAGTCTCCCAGGAACCCCTTGCGGGTCCTGCATGTGAACCGCCTAAAGCCCCACTTTGAGAGGTCTGAAGTGGGCATGCTTCTTGCCACAGATGATGGGGTTGAGGAGGAGAGTGAGCCTCTCCCTGACCTCCTGTGTGCCGAAGAGAAGGATGGGTCAGTGGAGGGTGTGATCCTCTCCACCACACTGACCCCTGAGCAGCAGAGAGATTGTCACCACCTGTTGGGGCAATTTTCTGATTTGTTCTCCCTGGTACCTGGTGTCACTGATTGGTGCGTCCATGAGGTGGATACCGGGGACAGTTCTCCTGTCAAGCACAAGGCTTACAGGGTAACTGACAGGGTCAGGGCTTGCATTAAGGAGGAGGTCTCCAAAATGTTCGCCCTAGGGGTGGTTGAGTCCTCTAGCAGCCCCTGGTCCAGCCCCGTGGTCTTGGTACCAAAAGCTGCGACGCCTGGTGCCACTCCTGAACTTAGGTTCTGTGTGGACTACCGAGGTCTCAATTCGGTCACCAAGACCGACGCGCACCCCATCCCCAGAGCTGATGAGCTCATAGACCGGTTAGGGGCTGCCCGGTACCTCAGCACGTTTGATCTGACGTCTGGGTACTGGCAGATCGCCTTAACGGAGGGGGCAAAGGAGAGGTCAGCATTCTCCACACCAGATGGGCACTACCAGTTCCGTGTGATGCCCTTTGGGATGAAGAATGCCCCTGCCACCTTCCAGAGATTGGTCAACCAGGTGTTGGTTGGGCTGGAGGCTTTCAGTGCCGCCTACCTGGATGACATTGCAGTGTTTAGTTCCTCCTGGGAGGACCACTTGCGCCACCTCTGGGAAGTGTTGATGGCGCTGCGCAGAGCAGGCCTCACAATCAAGGCCAGTAAGTGCCAGATTGGGCAGGGTTCTGTGGTGTACTTGGGACACCAGGTGGGGAGCGGCCAGGTGGCGCCCCTGCAGCCCAAGATTGAAACCATCCTGACTTGGGAGCCCCCAAGGACCCAGACCCAGGTGAGGGCCTTTTAGGACTCACGGGTTATTACAGGAGGTTTGTCAAGGGGTATGGCAACATTGTTGCACCCTTGACTGAGCTGACTTCCAAGAAGCGGCCAAAGATTGTGAACTGGACTGACACCTGTCAGAAAGCCTTTGATGCCCTCAAAACTGCTATGTGTACAGCACCCGTACTCCAGGCGCCCAATTTTGCTAAGGAATTTGTTGTCCAGACAGACGCTTCAGAGCATGGGGTGGGGGCCGTTCTGTCACAGATAAATGAGGAGGGACTAGACCAACCTGTAGCCTTCATCAGTAGGAGGTTACTTCCACGGGAACAGAGGTGGAGTGCAATTGAGCGTGAGGCATTTGCTGTGGTCTGGGCACTGAAGAAGCTGAGACCATACCTGTTTGGGACTCACTTCCGGGTTCAGACAGACCACAGGCCCCTCAGATGGCTGATGCAGATGAGGGGTGAGAATCCCAAGTTGTTGAGGTGGTCCATTTCCCTACAGGGTATGGACTTCACGGTGGAACACCGCCCTGGTACAGAACACGTCAATGCTGATGGTCTGTCCAGATTTTTCCGCCTTAGCGATGAGAACTTCCAAGGGGATGGGTAGTTCTCCCCACATTTCAGCTGGAGGGGACGTGTGTTAGACCTGGCACCATTGGCGTGGGTCTCCCTTCCATTTTTCGCTGTTGTCTCCTCTGTTTTACTGGTGTTAGATGCTCTGGGCGCTGTGCCACTGCCATTCAGTGTCACAGCGCGAATGCTCCCTGTATAAATATGTCTATGTGAATTGGTATATCCCTGATTGGCTTATTTGGTTTACCTGTTAGTCCCTAGTAGTGTGGCCTATGTGTGCCCAGGGCTGGTAAACCAAATGCTGCTGGTGGGCCTGCAGCACTGATGTGTGCCACCCACAGAAGCAGCTTGTAAAGTGTGTCTCAGACCTGCCACTGCAGTGTCTGTGTGCAGTACAGAACTGCCATCTTGGCTGTGAAGTGCACTCACTTCCCAGCCCCTGAACCTTCCCTTAGCATCCTGTAAGTCACCCCTATGGTAGGGTGCCTTGTATGTGTAAGGCAGGACATGCCTTGGTGTGTGTAGCATGTCCTGGTAGTGAATTATGCACCATTTCGTTTTTCACTACTGTAAGGCTACCTGTTCCTCATAGGCTAGAATGGGCAGTTTGACTATTACATGCTATAGTCCTAACTGACCCCAGGAACATGGTAGAAAAACGAATTTAGTATGCCTGAGCTCAGAATATTAAAATACACCTTTTAGTGAAGTTTATTTTTATATTCTGTGTTTGAAAATACAACTTTTAGAAAGTAGGTATTTTCTTGCCTAAGCCTTCCAGTGTGCTCTGCCGTTATGTGTATTGGCTGTCTGGTTTTAGAGGGGCAGGACAGGCTGAGTCAGACCTGGGTGGAATAGAGAGATCTGCATTTAGAGTGTGGGGAGGGGTGGCTCTTTGATCTGAATAGGGCTGTGCCTGGCAAGGTGAATGCTGGCTCCACCTCCCACTGTGTGTCTGCTAGCAGACCCCTCTTTCTGAAAGGAAGGATGCAGCCTGGTAAACAAAGTGCTCCAGGCCTGAGCAGAACTGGTTCTGGCTAGGTTCAGGGACTGGTAGCTTCAAGGATCAAAGGTTTTTGGGGTATAAATATCTGTGCTCAAACCCCCTACTTTTGTATTGCTTTTGGATCTGGAGAGGAAGCTCTGTCCGTGCCACTGGAGGAATCTGCAGGAAGTGACTGTCCCTGTGCTGTGTGTTGTTTCTTGCACTGGCCTGCAGCAGTGACCACTGGACCTTGAAGAAGAGGAAAAGGAACTCTTGAGAGAACTTTTATTTTTGTACAGCAATCACCCAAGGGCTAGGAAAAGAGCTAGCCTCCTGCTGGAGTCTCAGGCACATCAGACTCCACCACCGACCTCCTGCTTCCTCCCTGCGAGGACTGCTATCTGCTGAGGAGGCTCCTGTGAGTTCCAGGGCCTCTAGTCTGCATCAGAGAAAAGAGGGTAAGAAATCGACGCTAACGCATCTTTGCGGGCCGCTGCAGTCGAGAGCGCTGGGAAAATCATCGCGCTACTGCCGCCGAGGGCCCGCAACCCGAAACCATCGCTGACGCCCCTTTGCGAGCCGCTGCAGCCGAGACGCGCTGGAAAGATCATCGCGCTGCTGTCGCCGCGCGCTCGCAACCCTGAAAGAAATCATCGCTTCGAGACATCGCAGTGCGGACGCCGTGCGTTCGCCACTTTGATCGCATCGTACCGAATTTCGTCGCTCCCTCGCGGAGCGTCTTGTCTTCGCATCGCAACACGATCGTACAGCGCAACAGGATCACCGCATCGACTTCTCCCACGCGGCAAGAAAGTCATCGCATCGGCGGTCCAGCGTGCAGAAGTTTGTCGCATCGTCTCCGCACGCATCCCGCAGATCGGCGCATCATCCTCCCTTGCGGCAAGGATTTCAACGCATCGCCGGCCTCGCGTGCAGAGAATCATCGCTACAGCTTATTTGCGACACTTTGTTGGTTTTGCTACTAAACCCAGGTACTTTGTGAAAGAAAGGGTCGCAGAGACCACTGCTTTGAACTTGAACCTTATTTTTGCAACCTTTGAACTATTTTTGACAGCCCTTCAACAGCTATCCTATTTTTGACAGTATTGTGGCTTTTACAGTTATTGGTCTTGTGATAAATCTGCCATTATATAAAGATACTTATTTTTTATAATAACTACTTGTGTGGTGTCCCTTTGTAGTGTTCCTCATTGTGTTACTGTGTAGGATCATAAATGCTTCACACCCTGCCTCTGAGATAAGCCTACCTGCTCGTGCTACGTTACCACAGGGTTGAGCAGGGGTATTAAAGAGGGTAGCCCTCTCACTCTGACTTAGGAAGAAGGGTCCCTACTTGGACAGTGGCCAGCCATTGCCAACTAGAGACCCCCATTTCTAACATAGAGTAATACCAAATATGGATCGTAGGCTAGGCTTAATTGTGGCAGCACACGAAGGAAGTGGTTCTGTACATAACGGACTTAGGGAGACTGTTTCTTTGTTAAAAGAACGCTACTGGTGGCCCGTGATGAGAAGGCTGAGACTACGTCTAGAACTGCGACATCTTCAAGCAGATGAATAGGTCCACCGCAACACGTCCAGTACAGATACCATTGTTAGACAGCATTAGGTTGTCCGTTCATGCGCGTCCAGCTCAAGTTTCCTCAAGGTTTGGCCTCAGCGCTCGGCTGACGCTCGAACTGTTATAAAAGATTTGCGAGTCTTTATCGGCACATACGCAGTTGGCATGTTACATTCTGACCGTGGTCCGGCATTTTGCTCTCGGGCTTACAAAGAGGCCATGGAAGGAATGGGCGTAGCATTGCGGTACTCCTCTCCGTACCATCCCGAGGGAAATTCTGTTGTGGAGAGGAAAAACCGAGACTTAAAGCAATCTTTAACAGCTAGGGTATTAGGCAAGGGCGGTAGATGGGTCGATCACCTTTATGGGGTACAGCGCGCGATCAATAATCAGCCAAGAAGCTCTCTAGGAGGTGTCACTCCTTACGAGGTCCTATTTGGGACGAGAATGTGGGTACCTGATCTTAATTGTGAAGGCACAGTGGCGGATGAAAAACCATTTGATATCCATGATCGTTTGGCTGTTTTACAGGATCTAAATGAATCCAAGACACAAGAAAGTAACGTGCTCCAGAAACAGGCTGCCACTGAGGAAGTCAAAGCAGTAACGGCAAGACCTATCTGGATCCTAAAACTCGGGGATCTAGTCAGAGAGAAGATTGCTGACAAGAAAGAATTTGGGCCATCCTACAGAAAGCCTGTACCGGTCCTTGCAGTCCACGGCACAAGAACTGTACTTCTGCCGCCTCTTGCCGGAAAAAAGGAGAAAAGAGTCGTCTCAATTGACTTAATCAAACCACACTATGTGGCCGATACTAAACAGTAGGCCTCGTGGACTCCACAGTAGCAGACGCCCTCCTCTCGCTACAGTCCAAGAAGTTCAAACAGAAAGACTCATCACGTTTGAAGAGCCACCTGTACAAAATGAAGGACTAAGCAACAATGCTATGGAACTCGTTCCACTTCATCAAGAAATTTATCTTCAAAATGAAAATCAACTTAACAACCAAGTTTCAATCAGACCTAATACAGACATCTATGTCAATGTGCCTCGACAAGAGAACACAGCGATTTCAACAAATCCCGATGCAATTCCAACAATTGATCGAACTGCTTCTGGCTATTTCATGAACTTTGATACGTTTTCACTAGATCCAAGCGAGACGGAAACAACGCCAGCCAAAAAATCACTCCAACAGAAACTCATTGACTTTTTGAACTTTTTAGAAAGACTTACCTGGTGTCACCTTGGATAGAACTATGGTATATCACTGGGATTTTATTTTTCATTTTCTGGCTAGGTTTAATACTTTTAGTATGCTTATTAATGGACGATACCTCCAGCCAAGCTCCACAGCCCAAAGAGTCAATTTGATTTTAAAACCACACCAGTCTTCACATCGTGAACCAAGAGACTTGTCTTCAGTGAACATTACAGCAGTTCCTATACCGGACGGTATAGTATGGGACAAGATTGATTATGATATATTAGGTCCGACTGAACTTTTGAAGCTAAAACATGTATTTAAAATTTCTTTAAGTGATTTCATTACCTCCAGTACATTTTCTGATGATTGGGACACTGAAACTGTAAATGCTATGATGTCTGATTTAGAAAAAACTGCAGCATTTCCGAACAATGAAATGTTAGAAGGTACTTCAGACTATGATACATTGTACTGTTACCAACATTTTGGTGATCATTTCTTACACAAGTCTATAACACCTAGAAATGTATTTGAATACCACCAATGGGAACACTGTCCAACACCTCCAAAAGGTAGTTCACAAGCATTTGCACAGAAATTCACATACTTCTCAGGATTTAACACATCCGACCCGACGTCATTTTATTATAAAATGGAGAAAATTTCAGCTCAGAAAATTATGTTAACAAACACCAAACATATTTACTCTGCATCCTTTCTGAACTAGTTGTCTAAACAGGGTTTCGATCTATGGAAAGACACAATAGAATCAAAATCAATCTAGGGTCTAGGGACTGGCAAGTCCAGGGAATAGAAGCACTTTTTAAAGCATGCATCATTCCGCAGCAGATTTTATTTCTGAACGAAACTGTGCAACAGACATCCTGTCTTGGATTAGCCAAAGGCAAGGAAATGAACACACCGGGGTTTCCAACACCATCACAGATGGGTGGGGGACAGAACTCGAGTACACAAGGGGTAGGATTAGATGCCATTTTCCAGTACAACAGATCAGATCCTGATTGGACAGAATGGCTGGTTTGGCCCATTGACACAAACAAGTGTCAACAGAGATTTCTTAATACAACCAAAGTGTTTGGTATCCATAGGCCAGATCCACGCTATGTACAAAGACAACACCCAGGGGTAGTGACATCGTATAGTGTTGGGAAGTTGTGCCTTGATTGGCTAGAGACCTCAACACTGACAGAAGTGAAGCACCACTTGACCTTACTCACAACTGACATGGATCTTAGAGATTTTCTACTGGGACCCAAGAAACAGCGTCAGAAACGTTTCATATATGCAGGCCTTTATGCCTACTATAATGAAAACTGGAAAATATCCCAACAAGAGGCCGCAGAAAGAATACGGGAGATAGACCGTATAAACTTAGAAAAGGCATTGGCAGTAGTGGATAATGGGTTAACTACTTTGACCTCCAGGATTTACTCCTTAGGCAACATTGTGTCCTCGGCAATCGACATATTAGAACAAGATCTGGCCTTGTTACAACACGGGCAATCTCAACTACGTTCTATTATGATGTTAAGCTGGACGCTACAATCTTTGCGTGCAGGCTATGTGCCATGGCGTTTTATAAACACCACGTCTCTGTTTTCAGAATACAATCTAACTGATAAACAGACAGAAATGGCACAAAGGGGAGCCAAATATACAATGCTGCGTATTGAGAAACTGGAAAGGTTACCATTCACTGTAGCCGAATCACCATCAACAGAATGGCTCATTCATGGCCAAATCACTCTGCCAGTCACTACGTTTCAGTTTCAATATTGCCTTGAGCAAAGGCAGGCAGGCAGGCAAATATGTAAAAATGGGTAAGGGATACATCAAGGAAACTTGGGAGTTACCATATAGATACTGATGCCGGAATGGGGATCGAGAAGTGTATCTGAGTGGTACAAACTGCAAAAACGCTTTAAGCGGTTCTCTCATGTGTCAGGATATTTCTCTACACGGAGCCTGCAGTGGTTCAGTAGCAAACTTATCTTGTCACATGTCAGGGACCCCAGCGGCCATGATCACGCCGGTTTTCCAGCTGCTCTCGAATGGGAGTTGCTTAATGTTAAATGATCAAGGTTGTTGTGGGATGCTTCCGGGCGTCGCATATCTAGTGACTGTTAACTCCAGGGTTACTTGCTGTATGCAAGTATTGTTTCCGCCACTTAAAACACTCGGGGAGGCGCCGCTATGGCCTTCGCTGAATGTTTCTTTTATACAGTTTGATACTCTGAGCAGATTGAAAGCCATGCTTTTACAGCAACCCGTGCCCTTAACCTCCGCTCGAGAAACCTATGAACTTCAAGTTGCAAGGACCTCGACCGAGATACAGGCACTCATACGTACAAACTGCCCCATTAATTTCGCAGAAATGGTGGGACGTATCTTTAACATGTCAGATACGAGCGGAATTGTACACCTATTTAAGACCATAGGGTCCGGACTGTTAAGCACCTTTCAGACAGTCCTCGGAGTAATCCCAAATTTTATACACTCCGTATTGGGAAGCGTATTTGGAGGATTCCCGCTCATCTTGTTTCTACTCGCAGGAATCCTGATTGTAATATTGCTGCTACGCAATGGACGGCCCACTTCCCGAGGGAATGGTGAACACGCTCCTGGAGCGGAAATACCGTGAACGCATGGTACAACTTCTGGGCATTTCTTGCCTGCGAGAACTCAATGCCTCCTGGTTTCTATCATTTAGACCAGTCTGGATAGACTGCATCTTACCTGTGCTTCGATGCCTGTTCTGCGGAGAAGAATGCACGTTGGATCTTTGTCTAACATTTCCATCAGATGCGCCTCCGGACACGGATGCAATGCTGGACCCCATAAAGGCCCATGCTCTGCGTTGTCCCCAGCGGCTTCCAATTCTGATGAATGCATTCCTGGAGAATCCACAGGTGACGTTCGCTCCTGCTGGGTTAGGTGACTCCTCCACAGGCGCCCAGGTTACAACTGCCGCACAAGCTGCCGCAGCACCGACTGTTGGCAGTACTACATTCCATCTATGTGCGATTGACGTTCTCTGTGAGGCGTTGGATTTGTCATCTACAGCGGCTGCAAACAATAATATTGAGCTTCCCAGCCAGGACGCGTAATCTTGAATTGGCTCATCGTGTCCTGGGAAAGAATTCGGCTTCTTCACTCGTTTCAAAATAAAACGATCTAAATTTGGAAAATTTTCTTGCATTGACACTTTCGCTTGAGAAAAGTATGGCCTTCTCCTGCTTATGGTAATACAACTTCTATAGAGAGACGATATTGACTTTTCAGTGGCAACTAGAACTAGAAAAAGCTGAATTTAAACATTATTTTTTTAAGCTCCAAAATTTTTTAACGATTTTTTAGAACCATGTTTTAACTTGCTTTTAAAAATGTTTTTAAATTGCCCAGATTTTAAGCATGGTCATTTATTATCCAGTTCGGAAGTGGAGTGGGTGTTATATTCCGCATAGATGCCCTAATGTAGATCCGTTCATACATGCCCTAAAATGGACGTATTCATATTTACCCTAATATGGTCATATTCGTACTTGCCCAATTATGGTCATGGCCGCATATGCCCAATTATGGTCACAACTGTACATGTCCTATTATAGTATGATTCCTTATATAGGCATGATCTTTCACCTACATTGGTCCCAGCTAGTACACAACGAGCTCTGAGGGCTGAACGTTATCTATCCTGTGGTTTTGAATGCAGCAGGGTTCTTCCAAACACAGGCCCACACTGTTCTCATTCATTATGCATGGCTTTCTAAGAATACACCACCAGCATAATGTATGTACAAAGTTCACCCCTGACGTCTTCCTCATGTCCAATACAAACCATACTGAGGACCGAGACTCTTTAGGGTATAAATACACCACAGCTTGCCCCGGTAAAACAGAGGGAACTGAGACTTCCATGCTGACACACTGACCAGAGACGCTGAGGCTCCTGCATGCAGTCGCTCAAGCTGACAGCGGTCTGACACAACCCGGACGGGGTGTCCAACTCGAGACCAGGAAGGGGTCCCACACTCTCTCTATTCAGGTATGGGGGTTCGACTAAATCCTAGGAGGATTCTTGGCTCTTAGCTTCTAAGACCTACACACATATGCTAGGTACACACAGGTACATCTAGGTAGGCATCGTAGGAGTACGCACACTCTGCATAATGCTTTTTTTTTGATAATCAAATTTATTGGTTTTAGAACATATAAGCAAATCAGCAAAAACACAGAAGACAGTAGATCTGTTATATCTTTGAGAACAATGCATCCCACAGTTCCACACCCCATGAGATACACATCGGCAAAATGGTTTAGCAAATCACTCAGTAGCTTCCACAGTGCCCAGCCATTTACCCCGCACCCCACGATATTTCTTAGGGCATCCTCGTGCCACGTACAAAGCTTTTTCTTGGGTCGCGCACCAGTCCACTCCCTTGCGCCACTTCCCAGGGTCCGGTGAAGCGGGACAGTTCCATGCCGCCGCTATATCGCGCTTGGCCCCTTCATAGCTGTGTTAAAAAATATCTTGTCGTTTCGGGACCCATCCAGCCCATCCGTGATCCCTAATAGTGAGTGACGTGGGTCATGGGGAACCACCCATCCTAAGACCTCTGTAAGCTCTTCCTCAATAGCCCCCCAAAATCTCTCCAAGTGAGGACAGGACCAGACCACCTGAAAAAAATCTGCCTGGGTCTGGCCACACCTTGCGCAGGACGCGTCAGAGCGTAAGCCCGCTCGATGGAGGCGCAGTGGAGTGAGGTAGGCAGCATGTAGATAGTATAGTTGGATTAGCCAAATTTTGGCGGAGGCAGTGATTGTCTTGGGTGCTATGAGGGCATCGCGCCAGTCCACCTCGTCCAGGGGGCCCACCCACTCTACCCATTGATCCCTCAACTTGTCCAGAGAGGTGGGAGTGTTATTGACTAGGGTGCGGTATATGCGGGAGATGCCCCCCCTACCTAGATCTCCTAACAGAGTCTGAGCCTCGGTAGGGCTGTATTCCGGGAGCCGAGTGCCGTCGGTGATGTGTGCCTGGAGGGCATGTCGTAGTTGTAAATACTTATAAAATTGGGAGGGGTGTAGAGAATAACAGGCTTGCATGTCTTGGAAGGAGAGCATATGGCCTCTCACCCATACGTCCCCAAGTTGCGTGATGCCGATAAGATCCCAAGTTTTGAACCCCCGCAGACCACTAACCTCCCGAAGTCAAGCCCCGTGCCAGAGGGGTGTGCATTGGGTCAATTGGCACGACCAGCCAGTGTAACGTAGCGATGCCCGCCAGGCCAGCAAGACAGACCGCGTCACGTCTGGTAATTAGGACGGGATAGGCCCCCCGTACATCATGGCCTGGACTTTGGATAGTCCCAGCTTGCTCAGTTCCAGCCGGTAGGCCGGGTCAGACCACCCCCCATTGAACCAGTCATGGACCACTAGTAGACGCGCTGCTAAAAAATACAGGTACAGATGCGTCAACCCCATATCCCCGTCAAAGGAGGGGATCCGGCATGTGGACAGGGCCAGGCGCGCCCTTCCCCCGCCCCAGAGAAATTTGGTCGCTAAGCTGTCCAATTCCCTAAACCAGGTCCTAGGGAAGCAGAAGGGAGTATTTTGAAGGACATAAAGAAACCTGGGGAGGATCATCATTTTAAATAAAGCAACCCTACCCAGAGGGTTTAGGGGTAACGTCTTCCATTTTTGAAGGTCTTCTTTGGCCTTGTTAACCAGTGGGGTGACATTGAGGGACCAGCTCAACTCCGGAAGCAGGGTGACCCATATCCCCAAATACTTAAAAGAGTTGCGCCGAAGCGGTATACTGGACTGCCAGTCATAACAGTCTCTCGATAAATGGAGTGGGACCAGCACCGATTTCCCTGGGTTCAATCGAAGACCGGAGGCTTGCCCAAACGCCTGTAGAATCCAGAGGCAATGTGGTCCTGAGGAGGCGGGTTCGGCCAAAAAGAGCAAGACATCATCTGCGTATAACGCGATCTTGTCTGTTTCAGTGTTTGGCCATTCCCAGCCCCTAATGCGGTCCTCAGCCCGCACCAGGGACCCCAAGGGCTCCATCGCCAGGGCGAACAGCAAGGGTGAAAGGGGACATCCCTGCCTTGTACCCCTAGCAATGGGAAAGGCTTCGGACAATACGCCGTTGACCAGCACTCGCGCACGCGGCTGTGCATAGAGTACACGGACCAGAGCCATGAACTGGGGTCCGAACCCCATCTCGGCCAATACGTCGTGTAGATACGCCCAATCCACCGAATCGAAAGCTTTTTCAAAATCTATGAGGAGAAGAGCTAGGTAAGGGGTAGGTAAGTGTCGATGGGCCAAAGCCAGCTGTAACCACCGAAGACAGTGGCTGGTCGCACGGTTGGGCATAAAGCCGCATTGATCCGGGTGGACCAACAGGGCCAAGTAAGGCTTCAGGCGCTGGGCCAGGATGGTGGCGTACAGCTTGATCTCCGTATTGAGGAGGGAGATGGGACGATAATCCGCACAGTGACGGGAGGGAGGCTGGGACTTTGGGAGGACCACGATAGTGGCAATATCCGTCTCTGCCGGAAAGGAGCCGTTTTCCAAAGCTTCCCGAAATAGGCCGACCAGATGGGGCACAAGAGTGTCGCGGTACATCGCATAATATTCTTGGGGAAGGCCGTCTGGTCCTGGAGTCTTACCCGAGGATGTGAGGGAAATTGCTTCCTCAATTTCTTTCCTGGAGATGGGGCGGTCCAGGTCTTTCTGGGCGGCCGCCTCCAACCGAGGGAGACGTACGTTACCTCTTTCAAGGAGAACGTGAAGCGGTAGGTCGGGGGTTTGCGCTGCGTATAAATGCCGATAATAACCGGCGAACGTGTGGGCCATCGCCAGTGGGGCACTGTGCACCGTGCCCTGGTCGTCTACCACCTCTGGAATTATGCGGTTCGCCCTGGGATAAGTGGCTAGCCTATGCAAAATCGTACCGTTTTTGTCTCCCCAGCCATATACTCTCGCTACCGACGACCTCCATAGGATCTTGGCCGCATCTAGGGATAACTGCCTAATCTCGGCCCGGAGGTGAGCGAGCTGTCGGCTTTGGGCGGCCTCCTCAGACAGGGAGAGTGATTGCTCCAAGCGAAGCGCCTGCGCTTCCCTCAGGGCAATCTCTCGCAACTGCGCCTGTCTCTGTTTCGTAAGCTGCCCCTTCGCGATGCCCCGTATGGTCGCCTTCCCCGCCTCCCACAGGATACCCGGGGAGGACACTGAACCCTCGTTGGTAAGAAAATACTGTTTGAGTTCCTTCCCTACCACCTTCTTGAAGTCTTTGTCTTGGAGGAACCATGCGTTCATCCTCCATGTTTGGCGGGCTGAGG